>CM042141.1:112758253-112785753 GCA_023376005.1 Doryteuthis pealeii | reverse complement strand
ATTTTCATTTGAGAAAATCGTAAAGAGATACGATAGAAGCCAAGTATTCAATTTCAATAGAATCTCCGGGAAAATGAGAGTGGGAAGACGAAGAATAGGGCAATTTTCAATCAAACAAATACTCTTGTATTTTGACAATCAAGAATTCATATAAATCCCTTTATACGTAGGTGGTCTAGTTCATATTTGAAATGTAAGACCTTTTATTAACACTCCCCCCCCCCGCCGGGTGAAAGTAACTGAAGTATGATACATCGCATGGTCCCATGGCACCTTCTCCCTTCCGGGCAGAGCCTGCCAATTCATTTAAAAAGTGCTCAGTGCCAGCGGCCCCCCTAAATTGAGAATGCCGACGGGGCCATCCGCACTCTGAATTGGCCGCCCACGAGCTTCGTGTATGGTTCCCCGCATATAATGGCTTTAGGGTAATCCAGCCTTGTCGGTTTGGTTTGGTTTGGTTTGATTTTATTTCTTTGTTTAATGGCATGTCAACTTTTGTGGGTTATTTAATGCCAAATAATTCTTATAGAAGAACAGTAGTGGCACTGTTTAACCCATTACTGAGTGGATGACCGTTAATAGCTCTTCCAAGGGTATAATCCGAAACTGAACGTATTACCGAGACTGAAGTTTGAACTCTTGGTTACAATGTCGCAGTCCAGCATGTTTGCCACAATGACACGGGGAGTCCCCGGGTGTGGTGGAAAGCCCGGAAAAATAAAACTTACACGATGGTTTCTTTAAACAGATGAGCCTATATTTTAGGCTTCAATATAAATCTTCACAAGTTTGTCGGCGGGGTCTAGAATACTCTGACTGTATCCCTTACAAAAATGCATGGCCTCCCCTCCACAGATATATGTATATGGGCATGACACTAAAGTACATTTGATGGTGGGATCAATCTGTTCAGGAGATCTGGAAAGAGTGGAGTACCCCGTGATTGCATCTAGTCCCAGGTTTACTCTGACCTGGAGTGGTAATAGCTGTTAAGGTCCTATCTATTAGACATACATCTGGTACACCATGGAAAGGTGACCTTTCGTTAATAAGCTTACTCTAGTATTAAGAAAATACGTCTAGGACATAGGGAAAATGAAAATCATAACAGAAAAAAAACTAGTTAATTAGCCGCTAGTCTACGGTGAGGTATTAATAAACACTACAGCTCCTGTTTCTCAGGGAGAAGCGACAATTCTTCCAGGCTGTGGTTGTGTCGGTGCTGCTATATGGCTGCACCACCTGGACCCTAACAAAGCGCTTTGAGAATAAGATAGATGGGAGCTGCACAAGAATGCTGCGCGCAGTCTTGAACAAGTCATGGAAGCAGCACCCCACAAGGAAACAGCTGTACGGTCACCTGCCCCCCATTTCACAAACTATCCGAGCGAGACGGACAAGACATGCAGGACACTGCTGGAGAAGCAAGGATGAACTCGTGAGTGACGTTCTCCTGTGGAAGCCAACACATGGACATACAAGTGTGGGGCGCCCAGCAAGACGTACATTGACCAGCTATGTGAGGATGCTGGCTGCTACGCAGAGGAGCTCCCAGGTGCAATGAATGATAGGGAAGGTTGGCGAAAGATTATCATGGATACCCGTGCTGTATGCGCGACATGATGATGATGATGATGACAGCTCCTGTCAAAGGGGCTTTAAATACGCTGACCATTTCCCCATTTTGGCTCTTACTTGGGTTCCATGGGCGGTAGGAGAGGGCTCCTCTGATCACGCTACGCCCCAGCCCCTGTAAAATTGTCCCGAACCTATTGCCCCAACCCTTTTTATCATATGTGCTAGAAGGCTGTGACTGAGGGTCTTAGTGTCCTGGGTATGATATTAAACTACATTTAATGGTAAACTGCCAGTTCTGGAGATCTGGGAAGTGTGGAGTACCCCTTCATTGACATTAATCCCATGTCTACTGTGACCCAGAGTGCTAATAACTGGTAGGGTCCCAGCTATGGAGAACGGTGTCGGTCGGGGCTGCAAAATAAACCAACTTCACCTCTTTAACCCCCCTCCGAATTGGGCCACCTTTTATCCGTGCTGGGTAGCATCCTGATGGCTGACCCTTACTTAGCGGAGGAGCCACCCCCGATCAATCGGCTGATCACATCAAACCCTAGCACCTATATGATTGTCCGAACCCTATTGCAACTCCTAAACCCTTTTAATCATATATGTGTTAGAAGGCGGTGGGTGAGGGTCTTAGTATCCTGGGTATAACGTTAAACTGCATCTAATGGTGAGGTTTTAATTCTGGTGAATGTGGAGTACCCCTTTACAATTACTCCATGGTCCACCCTGATCCTGAGTGGTAGTACTTGTTAGAGTCCCCTCTATGGGTTAAAAAGATGTGTTTTAAAAATACTGAGTTTCAAAAGATTTAATACCCAACAAGAATGATTAAAATAAAATGTCTTCGGCATAGAATAACCCAAGCAGGGTTGACATGTCGTAAAATCCAACCGACCAACCAACGCACCTTTGAATAAAATAGATCTGATAAAAAATTATGTAAAGAGTATTCGATAGGATCATGAGGAAAATAAAACCTTTTAAGAACCAACGACACATGTAAATAAAAAGGTATAATGAACACAATTCCCTCTAAACGATCCTAGACGGGTGACAAGCCGTTAAAATCAATCAATCAATCAATCTTCAGATTTTAAATATATATATATATATATATATATATATTATATATATATGTGTGTGTGTGTGTGTGTGTGTGTGTGTGTGTGTATGTACGTTGAAAATGGAAGCGAATCCGACGGTATGTTGAAAGGAAAAATAAAGTAAAGAAAATGATAAATCGATAAAATAGATTGTATTTTACTGACACGTGTAATAAATTATGTGATAAACTACTGGCCGAAACACGTGTCAGTAAAATAAAATCTATTTTATCCATTCAGCATTTTCTTTCCTTTATTTTTCCTTTCAACACACACACACACACATACATACATATATATATATATATATATATATATATATATATATATATATATATAGATAGATAGATAGATAGATAGATAGATAGAAAAAAAACTTGCTCTTTTCCGTTGGACTCTACACTAAAAGGCAGAACCACGTATACGTTACAGAATCTTGTATAATCGCCGATAAAAACAAATTTCCATTTACGAACATTTCCTTTGCGTTACAGTCAGTTTCATGGACTGAACCTAATTGTTAGACGCACACACACACGCACACACACACACACACACACATATATATATATATATATATATATATAATTGTGCGTCTAACAATTATATATACTAGCAAATATATGCACCCCCCGGGTGCAAGTATTTAAGTTTTAATGTAATAAAATATTGTATTAAATTAGAAAGGCTAAGGAAACTAAATAAGAATACAGATAAAAAGATTTGAAACAGAGGGAGTATAATAAAAGATTTGAAACAGAGGGAGTATAATAAAAAATGGAACAACTGAAACTTACTCTTCCATCACTCTCGTCTTTCATTGTTATTTTTTCTAATTTAAGTATTTATTCATAAGAGGAAGTAAAGAATAAAATGACAGTTATTTTATCTTGTTAATGAATTTCATTGAAGAGATTTTTGCTTATATTCATTAAAATAAAACTAAACAGTTAGAAATCAATAATACTAAGCAAATATTTATTTAATTCTATTTTTTAATATTAATATGCAAATTAGCCTTCCCGTTCACACTGTAAACCGCTATTTTGTTGTATATATAAATATAATTGCATGTTCTCAGTGTGTAGACATAGTTAACAGTTAATGTAAGACAATTTTATTAATAATTGATAAAAATAAAATCATGGAGAATGTGATATCAATAACTAAGAGAATTGTGACTAGAGTAGGAATATAGTTTCGGTTACAGACAGAAAAACACACAATCTCCATTATAATAAGATATATATATATATGTGTGTGTGTGTGTGTGTGTGTGTATTCAGAAATAGTCTAACTATTAACACTATTTTCTTTAAAAACCGAAATATTGAAATATCTGCAGAATAAAGCAGAATTAATAACTTTATTTAAACAATATCTGTGTTTTTTTTTCATATCATATTATCCTTTTATATATATATATATATATATATATATATATATATAATATATATATAAATTGTAGTTGCTATATTGATACACAAAAGATACACAAATACACAAACCACACATACATGTGTATATATGTATATGCATAGATAGATTGTATCAAGTATCTCCGTGATAGGATTAAAACAAATTTTATGAACTCAAATGTACATATAAAGATTATATCTATTAATAATGGAGATTCGCTTCCGGTTTTTGTCTGTAACAATAATTACGTCACTGCTTACGTCACATTACCCAAAATCGTCATAAGATAGAATAAAATGTATTCTATGTTATATTTATTGAATAAATACACTGAAAATTTGAACATGACAGTCCTCATTGTTTTTTTAAAACAAGTTTTAATAAATACATGACTGGTATTATATATCTATATATAGTTTGTTTTATTTTAATACATATTTAAAGTTTACATTTCAAATTGTTTTATTTTTTAATCCTTTAATGAATTTGATGATTTTACTTACTTAGGGTACAAAATCGCTGACATTAAATTTTTAACTCCCACCCCTCAGACAATACGTTTCAAAAATCTATTTTACATCGCCCGGAGGGTGTGTTTTTTTGTACTAGTATATATAATTATCAGTGTATGTACATATTTTTACATATACGGGTAATACTATTAATAGATAGATGAAAACGTTAGTTTATCAGAAATTTATTTATTTCGGCTACTTTTGCCTCTTCAAATCTGATTTTTAATGGGCAAGAATTATTAGGTCTAAGATTTGTTTTGTTATTGTAAAGGTCTTGCGTATGCTTCGCATATTTGTTTTATAAAAAAACAAAGTAAACGTACTGTTTTTTTTAAGCATGGGAAAATGGATGTCAGAGTTAAACTAATATTTAAGAAATGCTGTAGACTCACCAATATATGGAGGCGCGTGGGCTAGTGGTTAGAGTTGTGGAAAATGGACTCGTCGGTTCGAGTTCAATTCCTAGACGAAGCTGTTGGCATATCACATAGCGCTAATACCCTTGGGAAAGGTATGAATCCATATATTCTCCGTCCAGCTATGGGTTAAATAGTAGGGCAGACTGGACTCTTTAACCTTGGGTAGGTAACCAGTCTAGGAGAGGGATAACTCTGAATTCAAAATTCCTGAGGTCGGTCGTTGATTGGGTTTGTGGCATTCCTTGATGCACCAATTCTTTCCTATCGACTGTGCCAAAAAGTGTGGAATGGTCCTACACAAGCCTTCACCACTATAAACAAATCACTGTGTTGGTTGTTCACTGGATGAACACTCATGCGTCGAAAATCGACGAGAGAGTCCATTTTTTAAAAAATTTATATATATATATATATATATATATATATATATATATATATATATATATATATGTTGAAGCGAGCGCGTGGCATACACGCTTTTCGGAAAAACATTCCTTTCGATTTGAATTTAAATTATTTTCTGCTTCTCTCTCGATGAGTCCGGATTAAAAATGATTTTTTTATAATCGAAATATTGTTCAATATTAGCTATGAAAATGGTATAAAATATTTTCATTTTTAAACTATTTGTGTGTTTTCATACCTTTTTTATCTATATATATACCGTCGGATTCATTTCTTTTCTTTTTACTCATATATATATGAGGTTAAGTAAACAAACAAATGTGTTTATTTTTTATATGGCTTTAAGCCGACAATGTTGGGAGGATATGTGCTTAATTGAAGTCATACCTAATTCTGAAAGTTAATTAGTTAATAATTAATGAATTTAGGCGGGCATATATGTTCAATGTAAGGCTAAACAAATAGAGAAAATGTCAATCCCTGAATGTACATTTCGACCTATTAGGTCTCATCAGCAAGGTTATAGACATGGGAGACCGCTCCGTGTGTGACTCGAAACCTCGAGTGTCAAGCTGACAGGCGAAGTCTCTAACCGTTACACTAGATTTCCACATTCTTCGTTTGTTTTGAAACTTATTTATATTCCACTTTTTATTGAGTTGCTACACGACAGTATGAGCTTAAATAAACAAATGTGTTTATTTTTTTATATGGCTTTAAGCCGACAATTTTTGGAGGATATGTGCTTAATTGAAGTCATACCTAATTCTGAAATTTATGATAGCGTAGATATACAATGAATGTTTCTATCCACTGTGAGCGGTCTAAAGTAGGCAAAGATTTAAAAGAAAACCTGACGCGAATCCTTTACTAACTCCCTTCAACAATAGAGCCCGAATAACCCTTATCAAGTCATTGCTCTACTTGAAGAGTATTTTTCTCATCAGAAATCAATGCTTTATCAACACATGAAATTCAGATTTTTCCATTGTTTTAAAAATTTCACTTTAATAACTGTAATTTGTGAACTAATAATCCGACTGGGCCATTTGAAGGTTAGTTAATTTTTCCTTAATATATTGTAGTAGTATTTATTTTTAACCAAAACGACTTACTTGGCATTTCTGTGAGATAAACGTCACTTGCTTTGTTTTTACCCATGTCTTAAACCTCTACACAAAAGCTTATAATGAATTTTTTTGTCGTAGGAGGCTAATTGTTGTCAGTAAACAAATATTTTGTCTTGAAAATAATTTTTGTGAGGTCATTTACAGCAGTTAAAACAGAATGGGATTAAAACTAGATCTCCGATAAGGGTCGATGCAGTCAAATGTACAGAGAGATTCAACTCTATATCCATGTATCTTCTACTATAAATTGAGATGAGGAAATTGAAGTCATTGTTAGAATTCGTGTAGCCTGTGTGATGGTTATGTTGCTACTGGCGCTGTTGTAATATATTTTTATCAAATGCCCGTGGCACATCTGCAATAATCATAGAGACAAGAGCTAATTCGGCACTAATTTAAGTCTAATAAGAACATCCTAAACAGTAAACGGATTCCTAACTCTCAGATTATTTTGTATATTTCACTTATGATGGAGAGCCAATGTCTCCAGGACACAGCAGAGTAAAATATTGGCCCTTTTTCAATTCTGATTGGTTGATTATATATAATAGAATTTATTGAAATTATAAAGAATTGGGGATAAAAACACTAGCGGATATTATTAGACAGGGTTCGATAAATATCTTCGGATCGATGTCATAAATAAAAATACGAAGGAAAGTCGAAAATTATCCACACTTTGACCTTCGTATGGCAACTGGTCTACGAGAAGGTAAACTATGAATTCAAACTTTCTTCTCGTTAACAAAACTACTTGAGAGCTCTTCCCCCTTCCTCTTACGGATATATTAGTCGGCTTAGTGGCCTATTCTCAATATCAACCAGAGAGCGAGGTATTCTATCCATTTTTCGCTAGCGCTAGACAGGGAGATTGTTTTTGCGTCTGAGGGAGGCCCCACACCTACCGTCAGCTCCGCACTTTACTGCACATGTCAGATTACCCAGGTTGTACTACTCTTGTGTTGAGTTGGGGGTTACCGGTATCGAACCCGGAACCTTGTAATTTCTAGGCGAATGCTCTACTAATTGAAACTCAACCGGCCCCTTATTGCTAGTATTATCACACTGCATCTGGTGCATGCGTGCTTATAGTTAGTACATTGTGGTCACGTGATCGAAGTTTCAGCCTGTTCGAGCCATTTTGCCTTGCTCTCTTTAAAATGTAAACATGGTTGCCCCACTAGCAGTTTGTGTTGAGATTTTTCCAATATAAAGTGTGTGTTAAAAGCCCACTCCTATTTATAGACTCGGCAAGAACCATGTGATCAAACTCTTGGCCAATCACTGGCAGTACTCTGCTGCTGATACAATACTTAAACTGACAGTACTGACCATAACTACTCTGACTTTCGTGGACGACGGACATAGGATTAAATCACTGGACCTTTAGCAATACGCAGGATAGGACTTATACGCAGGATATGACTTATTCGCTTACCAAAGGATTCCATAACTCAGGACTTATCTTAAGCCCTTTTCAATTGGTCAAGGATGGCATTTAAAAACTTAACAGTTTGCAGCAACAAAGTTACCGGATTTCTCTAGACGGCAGGAGTAGAGACTTTAGCACAATACAGAGACAATACAATACCGCTTAGAAGTGTCAATCAGTAAATAGAGAAGTTTAAAGGTTCACGGTAAGTGTGGCGTACGAAAACGGAGCAGGATGCCCGTCAACCTTTACCACTGATGAGATGATTTAGCAAGCTCGAGAGTTGTTGGTAGCGAACCGGTGAATTACTATCGATGAGGTAGCTTGTTCTCTGCAGATTAGGCATAGTTCTGCCAATCAAATCATCCACGAAGAACTCGGCTTCCATAAAACAAGTGTGAAAATTTGTTGAATCTCTCACGTAGAATGATTGATTTAACGCCACGTCAGCCGCACAGGGTAATTTTATTCCAAGCGGTAAATTGTAAGTTATGGTCAGATTTATTGCTATGTTTTTACCAAGTATTTTTCTTAATTTTGTCACTAAGTTGTCTGCTGCTGTGTTGCTAAATGGGTAGTGAATAACTTTCAATAAGTTTATAAGGTAAAGTTCAATTTCCTTGTTATATTTTTAGTATACATTAACACCAACACGTGGTTGGTAGATGCAGAAATCAAGCAGCCTGGCGCCTTAATGTTAAGCAAGACACGAAGAGGAGTGAGGTGGAAAGGAGAGTTGCCTCAATAGCAAAGAGAGCCAGAAAGAGGGAGAAAAAAACAGCAGCCCCAGAAAGCATCCCAGTCTGTGTGCAGTCAGATTGTCACTCAGGAATAGGCCTGCACAGCAAGTTGCGCAGATGCGGATAATTTCTTAATTATTTATATATTTTTCGACAGTACGCATCGTCTTTAGTGGACGGAAAGGAGCCAACAACAATTTTTAGTATTATTATTTATATTTTTGCAGGCAATTACAATGCGTATATCGTATAAAATTCGATAATTATTGAAAATAATCATGACAAGTAAACTCGGAAAATAATGCGCGCGACGTGGAACATCGTACAGCTGTTTCAACTTTCTTAAGTCTCATCAGTGGTATTGTAATTACCTTCAAAAATATAAATAATAATATACTTTACTTAACAATGCTTCAAAAGCAAATAATCAAATTCTATTAATTTTTAGTATAATTTTAACAACATGTCATTAATACTGATATATTTAAATATAACTCTCATGTTGTTCGCATTATAAAAAGACATTGCCTAATAAGAAGAAAATCGCCACATTCTATAAGAATGTGTTTGACAATATAGGGTGTTTGAGATGCTATGTATGCTAGCTGTTTTTCTTCTTTTCGTAAAAAGGAATGTGTTAGTTGTGTGTGATATACTTGTTGTATTTCTTCTTTGTGGAATTATTAACAGAAAATACAAACTGTTGATTTAAATGAGGTTTTATTTTTGGTTTGAGAAAAATTCTGCTTTTACATCAAGTTGTACTAAGCTTGGTTGTAACCTCTTAAACCGTCGTGTGGATCCAGGAGCTGATGGCTGAGTTGAATTTTACGGGGACTGTCGTGGAAAGCTGGTCTGTCCCTTCTGGGTTCTAGTCGTCAACTCACTTCTTCCACGTGTCCCTTTCAGAGACTACTACATCAACCTCCTACTCTATTATTATCTACCTCTTAATGCTACCTCTCATATTCCCATCTAAAAGAAACGGTCCTTATTTTACCGCCCAAATTTAAATTCTTGGTGCCAGTGTGTCTACATTTTTCTATTTTTAGAACACCAGCCAAACGCCATTGTTTCAACCATTACATACTTATCTATTATCATTATTAATGAAGGTGTAACTTACCTATTCCTCTAAATCTTGTAAATCCGTTTTAAGAAAAGTGTTATTGTCCACGTATTCCATTTAAATAGAATGTACCGTGCATTTGATTGGTTGATCGCGCCAGCCAATCAAGTGAGCGGAATTAGAGTTTTACAAACATCCAAAAGAATAAAAAGTCAAACGTCTCTTAGCGTCTAATTTTGGTGGAAGTATCGGAGTTTGATCACCTTGATAGGGTCAGCATGGCGAGGGAAGTCTGATGCAGGAAGACCCGAAACTCCCAATGAACCATGCAGATAACATCACTGACGACAACCACCAGCGCCCCAAAGGTAGGAGCGTATATTTAAAGTAGATTGGATATAGTGACTTGTTCCCTTCTGGACTATGTGAAGCCTGATCGATCATGGAGTGCTAAATCAAGTGTGCCATGCTACAGCTTTCCAAATCAAAGAAACGCTGAACTCGTTTAAGTCGTCTCTCCTTCGGCTTTTAGCTTTTTTGAGAACTCTTCTGTTGGGCCTCCGAACCATACCCTTCTCCAGTGGATATGGTAGTCGACTGAATGGGTCTTTGTCAGTAAGAGCTGGACAGCGATGAGTCGATCCCTTTTCACTAGTGCTAGATCAGGAAGATTGTATTTTGTGTTGTATAAGTGGAATAGCATGATCTGCCCCTGTATCTAGGCTGAACAGGGTGATCTGCCCTTTACAAGATACATTATAAATATACACACAGAAGTCAGTATTTGCAATTCTACTCTGGACGTCTGATCAACACGTACCATGTCTTTCGTACTTCAAATGTGTCTGAGGTGGGCATTATACATACCATCAGCACCCCACTTTATTCCATAGATCCAACCTGTGCTACTCATGCGCGGAGTTAGTAAGGGCAGTATCGAACTCGAAAACTTATGGTTCTTAGGTGGATTATATTAATATCTATACGAAGAAAGTCATTGGAGTAAAGACAAATCATTTTTCCAAGCCATAATTTCGTATTGTGAACCCCCCCCCCCAAAAAAAACCCAGATGATAGAGTGTTCTTTTTAACAAACCACTTCGGAAGTGCATTCGTTTTATTTTTTTGTCCCTTTTATTCGACCACCAAAATATCTTTTTTCTGAAACAAGCGAAAAAAACAAAAACAAAAAAAAAAAAAAAACAAAAAAAAAAAACAAACAGAAGAAAAAAAAAAAAATACAAGCAAACGAAAAAAAAAAAGCAAAAATACAACAAATAAAAGAAAAGGCGCGTAGGTGTTTGAATTTGAATGAAGCAAGATTTATGCCGACTGACACAAAAGATACGAAGCGTGAGTCACGTGATCTGCGTCATAAAACAATGTTTCAGTTGAAGGCAACTGAACTGCCAACGAAAACCAAAGCTTTATGTTAATAATAATTGTGCTTTGCAAATGTTTCTGGCTATGTTTTTGTGTATTTTATGGTATTTGAAGAGTTCTTAGAACGGGAAGGGATTTTATTGTTTTCTGAACTAAAATAGAAGACAATGACGCGGGATTTTTAAAATTGTTTGTCATGGGTTTTTTTTTTTTTGTTTTGTTTTGTTTTTTTAACAAGACACTATGTGCTTTCAGCGAGTGTTTTTTGAATTTAAAAATACTTAATTTAATTTTATTTTGATATATTGAGAGGGTGGGGAATATATTTTATTGAAGCAACAAAAGATTGAACGTGAATGGAAATTAATGTGAGTGCGGCTATCTGGGTCTCCAGCTTCTAACGGGGAATTCTTTAGTCTTGGACAAATAGGAACATCAATCAATCGTTTCCTCCTCCATTTCATTTTCTTTCGACTCCTAATGATTACGTTCATTAGGATGAGAGAAAGAGAAAAGGAAAAAGAAAATGAAAAATCACGAAAAATAGTGGATGTAGAAAGCGAGAAAAAGAGAAGTGGCAAAATAAGGAAAGTGAGAAAGAAATAGAAGTGCGTGTGTGTGTGTGTGTGTGTGTGAGAGAGAGAGAGAGAGAGAGAGAGAGAGAGAAAGGAAACCAAAAAGAGATAAAATTAAAGAAGTGGAGATAGAACGTTGATTGGTTGGTTGGATGGATTGTACTATATAGTTACCCAACCCCTTCGCCAAGGTCAATTTTTAAGCAAGGTTAAGCTGGTTTGAATTCGGATTGGTTGGTTATTTGCTTTAATGGCATATCAACCCCTGTCGGTTATTTAATGACAAATCTTTTTTATAGAAATCATTTTCCTTAACTTCATGTGCATTAATAAATACTGGTGATTGACCCTCAACCATCGATTTCTAGCACCTATATCATAAAAAGTGTTTGGTGTTTGTCATGAGAGCAATTTTTGTTAAAGCTTGACATGACAAGCCGATTGAACGGATGGGGCCTCTCCGACCGACCGTTTAGCCCAAGTAAGGATTGAAATGGATCGTTGCATTTTAGGAGGCTACTTAGTACCCGCGTCGAAGGCCGCCATACACTACAATCGTATTCTCAGGCATTACGGCTCTCTGGATGTTCCCTAATTGCGACTTTGTGTCAAATCCTACACGTGACGAACGGGTTGAGTATTAAAGGGGGTCCCCTCATGGTGTAATTGTTAGCAAGTTAGTCTCGTGGAGCATTATTACTGGATAACGAGTTCGATCCACGCTTGATGCTCTCTACACACGACCTTGTGTCACATCTTTCGCAATTGTAGGCAATTTAAAAACTATCCTAAGTGTATGTTTGTGTAGTCCGAGAACGATTACTTCAGACCAATGGTTTTCAACCTTTTATTAACCTATGGATACTTTTGATTCCTATTTAACCTTGTTCACCACAGTCCATTCGATGTTTAAAAGTCCTATTGTATTTTCCTAATTGAATATTTTTTGCATGCCTGGTGCAAAAAAAAGGGAGGGTATATGGCCCCCGGTTGAGAACCACTGCTTTAAACCGTTCCTAAGGATGCAAGTGCTCCTATGTTTTGGAGTGCTGGGTAGATTTATGCAACCCGCTTATCATGGGTAAGAACCCGTAGTGAACGGGTTGGGCAAATATCTACATGAATTACCCTGAAAGAATTTTTAAAAATATGATCAGTAATCCAAAATAGAAATCAATATTTTTTTAATGTTTTAATAGTTTTCCGTGATCAATTCATTATTTCGTCAATCGCTTTGTCGGGATAGATCGATAGAAATTAAGCTGATTCGATTATACAAATATAATGCGCGCTTTTGGAATTAAATTGCATTAATTTAGTTCCAATTTAATAGAATTAGATAAAGAGAAACAATGTGTTTGGGGTATAAAATGAATTGTCTCTGATGTTGAAAGAGTCAAAAACCGACGTCTGTTGATTTCACAAAAGCTTATTCGATTGGTTTAAACATAGGAAGAAGAGTCAAAAATTAATCGCACTTTCGCCATAACATTTATATATTAATACTGGTGTTCCTTAATGTTCCGTCCGTTATCATCTTGCAACAATCTGTGGTTAAAAATGAGACCGTCCAAATCGTCCAAGATGAAATGTAAAAATGGAAATTCTGATTATCTGATGTCACTTATCCGCCGATTTTTAAATATTTCTTATGAATATCGTCACCTCAGCTCAATAATTTTTCCATTTTGTTTTTTTATTATAAGGAAAGGGAAAAAAAGGACATACTGCACAAAAATAGAGCAAGAAAGAAAGTAGGGAAAAGATAGAGATAGAGGGGTGATTGTGCGGAAGCAATAATGTGAATCTTTTTCAATCGAACATAATGAAAAGATGAAAAGAAGGAAATAAAAAAAGAATAGCTCTTAAGTAAACAGATCAAAATAATAATTCAATTATCTTACTGTGGTATATCCACAGGCCGTGCTAGTATCTTTATTATTTTCACAAGAAGAAACATTTAAAACTCGGTAATGTTGGCAGTTATTAATTTATTTCAACTAGAATTCTCAGACTTGCATAAACAACCATGGACACAAGATCGAATTTATTAAGCAAATACACCAAAACTTTCAATCACTCCAATGATTACGTATATAACAATCTTATTATAATGGAGATTGTGTGTTTTTCTGTCTGTAACCGAAACTATATTCCTACTCAAGTCACAATTCTCTTATTTATTGACATCACATTCTCCATGATTTTATTTTTATCTAAACCTCAATTATCAATAAAATTGTCTTACATTATTAATACTGTTAACCATGTCTACATACTGACAACAAGCAATTATATTTATATATACAACAAAATAGCGGTTTACAGTGCGGGAAGGCTAATTTGCATATTAATATTAAAAAATCGAATTTAATAAATATGTGCTTAGTATTATTGATTTCTAACTGTTTCGTTTTATTTTAATGAATATAAGCAAAAATCTCTTCAATGAATCTTAAATGAAATCCATTAACAAGATAAAAATAACTATCATTTTATTCTTTACTTCCTCTTTTAACTAAATACTTAAATTAGAAAAAATAACAATGAAAGACGAGAGTGATGGAAGAGTAAGTTTCAGTTGTTCCATTTTTTATTATACTCCCTCTGTTTCAAAATCTTTTTTCTGTATTCTTATCATTAGCCTTTCTAATTTAATACAATATTTTATTACATTAAAACTTAAATACTTGCACCCGCAGGGTGCATATATTTGCTAGTAATAATAATAACAATATCTTTTCAACTAGTATATTAGGTCTGAGATCTGTTAGCTGTTCCTTATAAACATTCATCTTAATTCCGCATAATATTTATAATCTTTCCACTGATTATCCAACATTCCCTTAAAGGAGTTTAAAAATGGGGCATTCACTATTGATGATGGTAGTTTATTACATGTATTCACCACTCTGTTACTAAAATAATGTTGTCTTGTATTTGGTTTACACAATTTTTTAAAGAGTTTTAATTTATGACCCCTGGTATTGATATTTTGAGCAGTGTTTAGTAGATCAAAATTCGTTGAATAAAATCCATGGGTATATTTGTAGACTTCAATCATATCCTCTCTTGTACGTTGATAAACCAAACTTGGTAAGTCAATGTTCCTAAGTCTTTCTTCATATGAAAGGATTTTTTAATCATTAATTACTTTAGTAACTCTCCTTTGAACTCCCTCAATGAGTTTCATGTCCTTTATTAGTCTTGGACTTCAAAACACATTTGCAAATTCCAAATAAGGTCTTACCAATGTAATGAATAATTTCTTCAGCATTTCTTTATCCATGTATTCATATGACCCCGTATTAATCCTAATATCTTGTTTGCTTTATTTACTTGTATTTTTTTTGTTTGGAAAATTTTAATTCAGGGTCCACATTCCCATCAAGGTATTTTCCTAACTCTGTATCTTTTAGTATTTCTCTTTCATTAGAGAAATTCCTTCTCATAGAGTATACATGTTTTGAATTATTTCTTCCTACGTGAAGTACCTTACATTTAGATGTATTGAATCTCATTTGCCATTTATCAGACCAATCTACAAGATTGTTAATGTCAGTTTGGATTTTACCAGTATCATTTTTATCATTAACAGTAGAATATATTTTTGTATCATCTGCAAATATTTGTGTGTAACATTTGATCATATCCGGAAGATCGTTTATAAAAATAACAAAAAGACAAGGCCCAAGAACACTTCCCTGTGGAATTCCACTTGTCACTTGAGCCCATTTTGATTTAGAGTTTTTAATTTTGACACATTGTCCTTTTATCCAATTCAGAACATGGCCATTTATTCCATATTTTTGTAATTTCAATTGTAGCTTTTTGTGAGGTACAGAGTCAAATGTTTTGGCAAAGTCTAAATAAATGGTGTCAACCGGTAATCCAAGATCTAGAGATTCCGTCCACTTATCCATTACTGATAAAAGATTTGTATTGCAAGATCTTCCTTTAATGAATCCATGCTGATTTGCAGAAAAAAGTTTGTTTAATTCCATGTGCTTGAATATTTTGTCTTTTATTATAGTTTCTAACAATTTGCAAATGATACTTGTCAAACTAACTGGTCTATAATTGCATGGATTACTTTTATTTCCCTTTTTTAAATAAAGATGTTACATAAGCTTCCCTCCAAGATTGAGGTACATATTCTTCAATAATGAATTTATTAAAGACTATACTCAATGGTAAAGATATCTCTTGTATCAATTCTTTCAAGATTAAATGGTAATGTTCGTTTGGTCCAGGAGATTTGTTTGGATTTAATTTCATTATTTTTTATGAACTTCTTCTTTAGTTATTATTATATTACTCAGTTCTTCGTTATATGATCTTTCAGCAAAGTATGGTATATTTTCAAGATTTTCAATGGTAACTCCACTAGAAAAGTATTCGTTCAATATATTTGCCTTTTTTTTCATCAGATGTAGCTGTGTTTCTGTCTGGTCCTTGTAAATCTGTGATTTCAACTTTAGTGTTCATTTTATCATTAGCGTATTTAAAAAAAAGCTTTTGTATTATTTTTAGCTTCTTTGGCAATTTTCTCTTCAAATTCTATTTTTGCTTTCTTGCATTCCCATTTCAACTGATTCCTTAATTTTGTATAATTGTGATAGTCTTTTCTCTCTCTTGTCTTAACATAATTTTGATATGCCTTCTGTTTTTCTTTCATTTTCTTAAATGTCATTTAATTCATCCATGGTGACTTTTTCTCCCTTCCAGTTGTACATTTTCTTTTTGGAATTAAATCTTTAACACAGTTCAATATACCTTCCAACTCCTTCCAAGATTCCTCTGCTCTAAGATTTATTATCTTGTTTTCAATATTTTTATCCTTTAACATCTTTCTCATATCAGCAAATTTACATTTTTAATAATTATATTTAACTAGCAAATATATGCACCCTCCGGGTGCAAGTATTTAAGTTTTAATGTAATGAAATATCGTATTAAATTAGAAAGTCTAATAAGAAGGCAGATAAAAAGATATGTAACAGAGTGGGGGTATAATAGAAAAATAGAAATGAAACTTACTCTTCTATCACTCCCGTCTTTCATTGCTGAATTTTACTTATTTAACTATTTAGTTAAATTAGGAAATAAAGAATAAAATGACAGTTATTTTTTCTTGTTAATGGATTTCATTTCAGATTCATTGGAGAGATTTTTTGCTTATATTCATTAAAATAAAACCAAACAATTAGAAATCAATAATACTAAGCACATATTTAATAAAATCACATTTTTAATATCAATATGCAAATTAGCCTTCCCATTCACACTGTAAACCGCTATTTTTGTATATATAAATACAATTGTATGTTAATTGTATGTTGATATGGTCAACAGTGGCTTCGGCCTCTGGACCATTGATATAATTAATGGCGTCGATCCCAGGGGGCCATCTCCCCAGGCAACACCTGTCCCCTCGATTTAAAGGGGCAGGGCTGGGTTTGTTGCCCAGTGCCTGAGGCGCCCCCTTGAGGGGGAATGCCGACGGGATCGACGCAATTTTTCACCCGCCACCCATGAGTCTTGGCTTGTGGGTGGTCCCACATAAATAGGGCCTTGTGCCTGACCCGTACAAGTGGGGTACGTGGAAAATATCATGTAGATATGGACAGCACTAATAAAAAGGTGAAGCAATTTTATTAATAATTGAGGTTTAAATATAAATAAAATCATGGAGAATGTGATGTAAATAACGAAGGGAATTGTGACTTGAGTAGTAATATAGTTTCAGTTACAGACAGAAAAACACACAATCTCCATTATAATAAGATTTCTGTTACATTATATTCTTTTGTGTAACAAATATAATTGAATTTTATAACATTGTGGTGACTTTTACCCAAAGTTGATTGATGTATTATATCGGTTATTCTATTTTCTTCTTTCGTAAAGATTAGATCTAATACATTTGAGTTTTGATTGTTTCTAAAATGTGTTTGTGTTTTTTTATGTGCTGAAAAAGGAAGGAGTCTCGTATAGCTTCCATAAAGTCTGTAGCTTTTTTTGAATATAGAGAAGTCCCATGATCCCAATCAATTTCTGGAAAATTAAAATCTCCAGTTATTAGAACATGGCTCTTATTATTTACAAGGGAAGTTAGATAATAATTTAATTTTCATTTATTTTAGAAGCTGCTATTTGGGATCTATAATTACATCCAATGGTTAACTTATCAGATGATTCTAATAATACTTCCCACCAAACACTTTCAATAAAGTCTGGTGTTTGAATCTGTTTTGCTAGATCTTTTTTAAAATTAGTGTTATTACCCCCCCCTTTGCATAGTTATATCTTCTAAATTCGAAAAACAGTCGTATCCATGAAATTGAATCTCACAAAATTGGATGTTTAATTTAATATTTTTGGAGTTATTTCCACCAGGCATTGGGTTGACTTTCTTTTATTAATATCTCCAATTCATTTTTTATTAGGTAATGTATCTTCATTACTGTAGACGCATTTTAGTTTGTTGTTGATTTGAAAATTTAGAGATCTCCGGCCATTTCTTTTGTTTTGATATTTCTCATTATATTTACTACATTCCCTTTCTCCTAATCCATTTGGCATTTTCTCCATTTAAATCTGATTCCTTTTGTTTCTGGGATCTTAACTTTAAAAGCTTCCTCATCTCTTCTCTCTCCAAAGGGGTTAGATCTTTTCTTAGTGTTGTGATGATAATCCAACAGTAAAAAAGAAGTCAAGTCGAGGTAGGGTAAAATAAGACAAGTGTATTTACAATAATGGTACAGGAACGGCTAGCTTGCCGTTAAACGGTAACAGTACAACCTTCTCACTCGGTGTCTCACTATTTATAGTGAGAACCGGTGTATATTCTCCACTGTAGGAACGTCCGGTACAACACTTAGGGAGATATTTTTTAATCTTTTGTCTTTCGTATATTTTAACTTTTTTGCGTTTCTTAAAACAACCTGAACTACTTCTGAATTTTCAAAAATAATCTTTACGGCACGCATTGTATTATCAATTTTCTGTCCAATTCTTGAACATTTTTTAAATTTCTGTTATTTTTTCTAATTTAATATTTTTGCATATATCTTCAAATATTTTTTGGTCATCATTAATTATTTCATCTGCTGTTTCTTTTTTACTTTCTAGGACGAAAATCAACATATTCTGTTTTTTTCCTCTCCTCCTACAATTCACTACAACAATCCATCATTATCGTGTTGTTATTGTTGTTGTTCATTGCGTTCTTTATTTTGTCATTCGTGTCATTATTTACTTTCTCCTGTTTCTCTTTAATTGTTTCTAATTCATAGTAAATCTTCTTCATCAGTTTCTTTATTTATTTCCAATTGAAATCTTTCCATATATTCTATGCACCTTTTTCAATTAATTTATCGACTTTAACAGCTGATAGTGCCGGTGTTGTACATACCAGTGCAAACTCAAGTGATGTTTATTCAAAAGATCGTACTCCATATCCGATAGTCCTGTGCAATTTATGCATTCGCACTGCTCGCATCTTTCGCATTCCACCAGTCTATCTTTTAAATCTTTAAATACCATAATGCATTTTGTGCATAATAAATTTTCATCTCTTTTGTTATTTTTATCTTTTTCTTTATAATCCTTATTTTTGCTCACTTCTTTATTTACGTTGGAGTTTGAAGATATTTTATTATTGTTACTTTTTTTCCTATAGGCATTTTTTTAAATCAAGTAATTTTTTGTTTTGAAAAAATATTTGAAAAGTTTTTGGAAAATTTACGTTTTAATAAAACGCTTTATTATTAGATTTAACTCCAATCTTTCGGTTGGTATTCGATTATATGATGAAAGTTTTTGTGTAGATTTCAAGGAGAAAAAACTTAGTGAATATAAACTAAAAATATATTTTGTACATAAATAATGAATATATATATTTACCAACCCCTCCGCACGAGCAGGATGCGACACATGGTCAATTTCTTAAGTGGAGTACAACAAGTTTGAATTCAGAGTTTTCCTTCTCCTAGACCGGTTGCCTAACCAAGGTTAAAGAGCCCAGTCTGCCCTACTATTTACCCATAGCTGGAGGGAGAGTAGGATTCATACCTTTCCCAAGGGTATTAACGCTAAGTGAAATAATTGCCACGCCTAGGATTTGAACACGGGTCGACGAGTCCATTTCCCATGACTTTAACCATTACACCACGCGCTTCCTTAATAAATAATGAATATAAGAGATAAATGAATAATAATGAATGATAAATAATTAAATTCTTACTTTTCAATTATATGATGAATAAGTCGCTGATTTTTTTTTTCTTTTTCTTTTTAGAGCTCTGAAAAGACATCCGTTCTCTTTGAATGTTCAAATGTTGCAAAGAACAAAATAGGATTTAGTAAAAAAATACATCAATACGTTCATTCACTCTAATGATTCCATATATAAAAGATAGGATTTATTAAACATATACATCCAAACTTTCATTCATTCAAATGATTACATATATAACAAGACAGTGGTGTATTGGATATTGTCGTAGAAAATGAACATGGCGAGACGATTTCAAATCCCAGACGAAGCTGTTCACATTTCACATAGCGCTATTACCCTTGGGAAAAGGTATGAACTAAACTATTCACCCTACAAATATGGATAAATAGTAGGGTATACTGGGCTCTTAATGCTTGGTGTGACAACCGGTCTGGGAAAAGGAAACCTCTGAAGTCAAACCTGTTAAACTCTAGTTAGAAATTGACTATGTGTCACATTCTACTCGTACAGAGGGTTGGTAAATATATGGTGGTGTTGGACTCTCCTATTGTAAACGATAAATGAGGGTCAGCAATGAATGACTCGTTTCCTTCCACGCTGCGCATGCTATCAAGAAGACATTTTATTTGTGTTTTCTCGAACGTGATACTAGCCAAGCCTTGCTGCGAGCTACGACAGATGATATTTTCTAAAGGGGGAATCAAATATTTTTGCTTTAGAGTTTGACAGAGCTGATCACGATGTTTCAATCTATTTTTTTTTCAAAGCTCTTTAATTTAGCGAAACATGTCTTATGCCATTCTTTCCGATTTGATGTTTTATTTTCCCAAGTACTCAGGTCACTGTTGAGGCGTTTCAAATTGTCCTTTAATTTGTCTTTGTAGCGTGAGTGTGGACGACCAATAGAACGCTTAGAATTTGGTAGTTGTCCGTATAATACCTTTTTTGGAAGCCTGTTCTTATTCATTCTGACAACGTGACCAGCCCACCTAAGCTGAACCTTTGCTATTATGTTTCAATGCCTACTATAGTAAATATGTACATGTATATAAAAGGTTAGGATTTTTAAACAAGTACACCAAAACTTCCATTCACTCTAAAGATTACATGCATATTGAGTGCAAGAAAACCTTTGATCTTTTGCGAATTGGCAAAGTCCCGAAGGTCAATCAAGATAGTAAAATTGAATTCCCAGGTTTGGGAGTTCAATTAGTTTTTATTTTTCGACCCGCGGTCTTTATTACTTGCTGTAGAATAAAGGTCAGAGCAATTGTGATGAAAAGCAACTTAAATTAAGATCAAAGTAATCTGGGTCAAAAATTAATCTACGCCTGTTTCACAGTTGACCGTTCTGTTTAAAAATATCTTCAAAGTAAAATTGACTGAATTTTAAAGAACTAATAAAAGTGTTCAAAGAAACTGATTTTATTTTCATTTTTTTATAACTTAAAAAAAAAAGAAAAAAGAGAAAGAGAAAAAAGATGCTCAAATGAATAGTCTGTAATGACTTTGTGAAGACGAGTCAATTGGGGAAAATACTTCCTTTGATCTCCCAGAATTCTTGAAGAGTTCATCCAGCAGGCAGGATATGGCTAAGCATAATAATCCTTGGAAGCGCTTCATTATGTTGAATCTCTGCCAAGTTTGCTAATACTACTGTGCAATTTAACAAATAAAAAGTTCTCACCTACTCGTTGTGGTGGATTGCGTGATCGTCAGAAGAGCTAAAGGCACAAACGCATAGAGATCCAACGCAATTAGTAGAGCCGCTCTGAGAAAATCAAGTAGCTCTTAGAAAGCAGCTTAAAATATATATCCAATTCTGAGGCGACAAAAGGATATTTGTAATGATCGAAAGTAGGTTTAAACTGATAGGTTTAGTTTTACTCATTCGACTGTCGACATTTATGCACCCGAACAGAAGTGGATGGAGCGAAGATCTTTGTAGTAGCGCGAATAAGGATTATAGTTATATAACTATGGTTTTGTAAGTTCTTCAATGTTGACCTTCGTTGCCAGTTCAGTAATTCTTTTTAGAAAAAGGATTATTGTAACGCTCAGTCGGTAAAGCATTTAACTACGAATCACTAGGTTCCTGGTTCGATAACGGCCCTCGTCAACTCAACGTATGAATAGCATAGGGATATGAGCGGTAAAGTGGGGAGCTGATAGTAGTTGAGGCGCTCCACGACAGATGCCAAAAAAATCTCTTTGGTCTAATTAAAAGGGGATAGACTCCCTCGATATCGGGCTGATACTGACTTTAGGCCTACCTGATGACTTTACTTTAGTTTTTAAAAAAAGAATCTTCCTTAAGTTTGCTCAACCTGTCGGTGGGGCTGTAGAATACACCGACTTCACCTCTGCAGAGGAAAAAATCCCCCTAATAGGGCGACATGTTAGCCCTAGATGACAACACGTGATGCTTAAAGAAGGAATTATGGTGGCTGAGAAGTTCATGACATGCAACACTCCACTTTGGCCCTTACTTGGGCTCGATGAGCGATAGGAGAGGGCCCCTCTGATCACGTCAAGCCCTAGCACCTGTAAAATTGTCCTGAACCCATTGCCACAACCCTTTTTATCATATGGGTGCTACAAGGCAGTGACTGAGGGTGTTAGTGTCCTGGGTATGACGTTAAACTGCATCTAATTGTGAAGTTCCAATTCTAGAGCTCTGGGGAATGTGGAGTACCCCTTCATCGCCATTACGAATGAATAAAACAAAACGTCTCGGCATGAAATATCCCAACAAGTATTGACGCACCGTAAAATCCAACGAACCCAATCGAACTTAACCATACACATGAACGTACTCTTGCTCACACACACACACACACATAAACACACACACACACACACATATATATATATATATATATATATATATCTTATTATAATGGAGATTGTGGGTTTGTCTGTCTGTAACCGAAACTATGTTACTATACAAGCCACAATTCCCTTTAGTTATTTACATCACATTCTCTATGATTTTATTTTTATTTAACCCTCAATTATTAATAAAATTGTTTTACATCATTAAGACTGTTGACCATATCTACTTACTAATAACATGCAATTGTATTGATATATACAGCAAAATAGTGGATTACAGTATGAATGGGAAGGCTAATTTGCATATTGATCATAAAAATTTGATTTTAATAAATATATGCTAGGTATTATTGATTTCTAATTGTTAGGTTTTATTTTATTGAATATGAGCAAAAATCTTGAGGATAAATCTTAAAAGAAATTTATTTACAAGAAGAAATAACTGTAATATTATTCTTTACTTCCTATTTTAACTAAATATTTAAATTAGGAAAATTTACCAATGAAAGACGGGAGTAATAGAAAATGATGGAAGAGTTAGTTTCAAAGTTGTTGTATTTTTCAATCATACCCCCTGTGTTTCAAATCTCTTTATCTGCATTCTTATTCGGTTTCATTAGCCTTTCTAATTTAATATGATATCTTATTATATTAAAACTTAAATACTTGCACCCGGAGGGTGCATATATTTGCTAGTATATATAACAGAAGATTTAGATTTTTAGCTTTTAGCCTATTTCAGGAAACCTAGAGCAAATGTTTAGTTTTTCCAATCATCAAATACGAATGATGACTTCTTTATTACTTTAAAGGCTGTTGAAAACAGATTTTTTTAATTGTCCTGTGTTCCTCTGTGTATACCTTTCTGGAAGGTAATCAGCGGTCTGTCATAAATTAACATCTTGTCTTGTTTGTATTTTGCTGTTGGGTCATTTATTAGGAGTTACTGTTAAAACAATCTATTCCAGATTTCAACTAAAGGCCACCCCCATTTCCCTTTGATTTCATTTATTTATTTATTTATTAATCTTATCTTTTTATTTTCTTCTTTCATTTTATTTTACTTATTCTATGTCTTTCCTTTCTTCTTACCACCCCAGAAAAACATTTACTCTAGACTTTATGAAATAGGCTATAACGCTAAAAATCTAAATCTTCTGTTATATTTTTACTTATATAACTTTGCTCAGTGACTCTGGCAATGAGAGCACACATTGAGCTCCGTAAACTACGACAAAAAAAAACTTCTATGTTGCAAGGACGATTTCTTTCCCAGAATTTTGGATTTTATATATATATATATATATATATATATATATATATATATATATATATATATATGAGAAAGTAAATACACACGAGGTGTGTTTGTGATATGGCTTTATTTAGCCGACAATTTTTGGGAGAATATGTGCTTAATTGAAGTCGTACCTAATTTTGAAAGTTAATTAATTAATAATTAATTAATAAGCCGGGCATACCTATTAAATGTAAGGCTAAACAAATCGAGAAAAATCAATCTCTGTATGTACATTTCGGCCTATTAGGCCTCGTCAGCAGAGCTATAGATAGATAGATAGAAAGACCGCCTCGTGCGTGATTAGAAACCCGTCTGTCAAGCTGACAGGCGAGTACCGTAACCTCTACACTAACCGGACCCTCTTAGATTTTCCGTTTTGCTTAGAAGTAGGTTCCTATTCCACTTATAGTGACTTATTGTGCACGACAGTATGAGAAAGTAAATACACACGCGGTGTGTTTATGATATGGCTTTATATATATATATATATATATATATATATATATATATATATATATATATATATATATAGTATCCAATTGTCGTTTTAACGTTTCCGTTGCAGTGGCATCAGTAAATAATGTAAAAGTGGTCAATATATTAAAAACATAGAGTAGTAGTAGTAGTAGTAATAATAATAATAATAATAATAATAGTAGTATTATTAGTAGTAGTAGTAGTAGAGGGAAAATAAGGGTCTACCATGGTTTCAATCAAAATGATTTCATCAGCGTAGGGTCCTGATGAATTCATTTTGATTGAAACCATTGTAGAACCTTAATTTTTCCTCTACTATTATATATATATATATATATATATATATAATTGGGAGTAAATATGGAAATAAATCCGACAATATGAAGAAATTTGAAAAACGAAGTGTTCCAAAAATAAGATGAATTTATTTATCGACACTTAAACGTTTCTGATGAAGGTTTTAATAAATCGAAACTTTTAAGCATTGATAAATAAATTCATCTTATTTTTGGAACACTTCGTTTTTCAAATTTCTTCATATATAAATATATATATATATATATATAAGATTTATCCAAAACTTGGTAGTAAGGGATGATTCTTTATGTGATTTCTAAGATCCACTGTATTAATATTGATGATCCAGTATGTATAAATACAGCGAACATTTAAATCACTGAAGAGAGCTCAATGTATAATAAACTTTTAGATTATATACAGAGCAATATTTATCAATAAAGGAAGGAAGAACTCAACACCGTAATTCCATAATAAATTTAAATTGAGACCCATCTGATGAGACGAAAGTTTGGGGAGCTGTAGTAAATCAACTTAGATTTATATAGGCCCCAATTTTGGTCGAAATAAATTTATTATGGAATTACGGTGTTGAGTTCTTCCTTCCTTTATTGATATATATATATATATATATATATATATATATATATATATATATATATATATATGAGGTTAAGTAAACAAACAAATGTGTTTATTTTTATATGGCTTTAAGCCGACAATTTTTGGAGGATATGTGCTTAATTGAAGTCGTACCTAATTATTAAAATTAATTAGTTAATGAATTTTAGGCGGGCTTATATGTTCAAATGTAAGGCTAAACGAATCGAGATAATGTCAATCCCTGTATGTACATTTCGACCTATATATATATATGCGTACATTCCCAAGGACACAAAAAAGATAGGATACTGATGAGTACAAACATTCCAGCAATTAATTTTCTATTATCTTTAATTTTTTTAGTAAGCGCGGAAGACGATGTTTACATAATCTTATTTAAAAGCAACAAGTGACATTTTAGACTCTTTTTAAATGACTATTTAGTTGAGGATTATTTAATATCAATGCGTAATGTATTCTATAATTTGGCGCCATAATGGCAAATTGATTTTATTTCATGTTCTTAATATTCTTTCTCTTTGCATTTTATAAATCTTTCTTACTAGAACCACTTTCCACTAATTTGATTTAGCTCTCTAAATTATCAAGGCAATGCTTTCAAATATAATAAAAAATATAAATTGATACTAAAATATCAATCCGAGAAAAACAAAATTTGTAACGACTTCTTAAAATTATAGTAGCACCTTGACTTACGAGTTCATTTTCCTCGTATATCAAATCAAATTTCCCCATTGAAATAAACTTAAATGCTATTAATCCGTTCCAGTCCTTCCCAGTAATTATGTGTTTCTTCTATGATATTCAGTAATAATTAGATAGTAACACCTTGACTTACGAGTTCCAATTCCTCGTATATCAAATCAAATATCCCCATTGAAATAAACTTAAATGCTATTAATCCGTTCCAGTCCTTCCCAGTTATTATGTGTTTCTTCTATGATATTCAGTAATAATTAGATAGTAGCACCTTGACTTCCGAGTCCAAATTCCTCGTATATCAAATCAAATTTCCCCATTGAAATAAACTTAAATGCTATTAATCCGTTCCAGTTCTTCCCAGATATTATGTGTTTCTTCTATGATATGCAGAAATAATTAGATAGTAGCAGCTTGACTTACGAGTCTAAATTCCTCGTATATCAAATCAAATTTCCCCAATGAAATAAACTTAAATGCTATTAATCCGTTCCAGTCCTTCCCAGTTATTATGTGTTTCTTCTATGATATTCAGTAATAATTAGATAGTAGCACCTTGACTTACGAGTTCCAATTCCTCGTATATCAAATCAAATTTCCCCATTGAAATAAACTTAAATGCTATTAATCCGTTCCAGTTCTTCCCAGATATTATGTGTTTCTTCTATGATATTCAGTAATAATTAGATAGTAGCACGTTGACTTACGAGTCCAAATTCCTCGTATATCAAATCAAATTTCCCCATTGAAATAAACTTAAATGCTAATAATCCGTTCCAGTTCTTCCCAGATATTATGTGTTTCTTCTATGATATTCAGTAATAATTAGATAGTAGCACCTTGACTTACGAGTTCCAATTCCTCGTATATCAAATCAAATTTCCCCATTGAAATAAACTTAAATGCTATTAATCCGTTCCAGTTCTTCCCAGACATTATCTGTTTCTTCTATGATATTCAGTAATAATTAGATAGTAGCACCTTGACTTACGATTCCAAATTCCTCGTATATCAAATCAAATTTCCCCAATGAAATAAACTTAAATGCTATTAATCCGTTCCAGTTCTTCCCAGATATTATGTGTTTCTTCTATGATATTCAGTAATAATTAGATTGCTTATTTATCTCAGTCTGCAATCTCGCCCCGGCAATCATAAATATCCAGCAAATTATAGATTATCTCAATAAGATCATCTATAATTCTTATTATGAATATTAATCTTATTACGAAGGTCGAACATCATTAGATCT
>CM042141.1:112723253-112753253 GCA_023376005.1 Doryteuthis pealeii | reverse complement strand
GGATAGGACTTATTCACTTACCAAAGGATTCCATAACTCAGGACTTACTTACTTTAAGTCCTTTTTAACTGGCCAAGGATGGCGTTTAAAAACTTAACAATTAGAAGCCACAATATCTACAGCAGAATCCAGCCAAGGTGGAAAGAAAGAACAATTGTTTATGAGCAAAGAGGTTTGGAATAAATCCGACAGAATGCGGTAGAGATATGAGGAACACAAGGACAAATCTCAGACAAACGTATATAGGATATATTTCGCTAGAGCTTTGAGCTCGGTATCATCAGTCGTTTTATTGATAATCAATAAAACGACTGATGATGCCGGGCTCAAATCTTGAGCGAAATATATCCGACATACATTTGTCTGAGTTTTGTTCTTGTGTTCCTCATATCTCTACCACACAATTGTTTATATAAAAATGCGGAATACATTCACACAACACTTAATCTATCAGAAGATGAAGACCAACACATTTTTAAACCAAAAAGAAAAAAAAGTTTCTCTTTAATTTTGAGTAGTGGATGTATTCAGTTCAAAGAGGGTTTTTTAGGTGACGTAACATCGGACGCTATAACGTTTGTGAAACTGAAAATGTGTTTAGCAAAGTGGCGTAAACACAAGAGACAATAATCAAATAATGGTTCTGTTTGGTCTTAGAACAAAAAATGATAAAAATATTTACTTATATTTTTTTATTCCTCTATTCTGTTAAAAATTACTCATGCCAAAACCTCAGCCTGTCAGACCGAATTAAAACTAACGTTGTTCTCAGTGTTAAAATCGATTTATAGTGATTTTATGTTTTATTTATGTACTGTTCATACATCATCAAAGTCTATTAGATAAATCAAAATACCACATTGACGTTATTTACGTTGTAGTATGGGAGTTGAAAAGCCATTATATCGGTATGTAATTCATTTTGATTGGAAACAATTTATTTGACAGTAGTTAAACCGTTATATGGGGTAACGGTGGTTGGGTGGTAGGTTGGTTATTTTATTCAATGGTACACCAACCCTTGTTAGCCTTTGATTTTTGTGTATATGATTTTTAAGCGAAATCTTTGCTTGAACTGGCTTTGATAGACTAATCTTATTATAATGGAGATTATGTGTTTTCCTGTCTGTAACCGAAACTATATTACTAATCGAGTTACAATTAACATAGTTATTTACATCACATTCTCCATGATTTTATTTATATTTAAACCTCAATTATTAATAAAATTGCTTCACCTTTTTATTAGTGTTGTCCATATCTACATACAAATAACATGCAATTGTATTTATATATACAAAAAATAGCGGTTTGCAGTGTGAATGGGAAGGCTAATTTGCATATTGATATTAAAAATGTGATTTTATTAAATATGTGCTTAGTATTATTGATTTCTAATTGTTTGGTTTTATTTTAATGAATATAAGCAAAAATCTCTTCAATGAATCTTAAATGAAATCCATTAACAAGAAAAAATAACTGTCATTTTATTCTTTATTTCCTGATTTAACTAAATAGTTAAATAAGTAAAATTCAGCAATGAAAGACGGAAGTGATGGAAGAGTAAGTTTCATTTTTTCTATTATACCCCCACTCTGTTTCAAACCTTTTTATCTGCCTTATTAGACTTTCTAATGTAATACGATATTTCATTACATTAAAAATTAAATACTTGCACCCGGAGGGTGCATATATTTGCTAGTAGAATAATTTTCATAAACTGCATACACACACACACACACACACACAATATATATTATTATATATATATATATATATATATATATATATTTATATATTTATATATATATGTGCATACAGAGATTGATTTTTCTCGATTTGTTTAGCCATACATTTAAATAGGCTTAATTCATTATTAATTAATTAATTTTCAAAATTAGGTACGACTCCAATTAAGCACATATTCTCCAAAAAATATATATGAGAAGTAAACAAACAGACGATGTTTGTGATATGGCTATTTTCAGCCGACAATATTTGGGAGAATATGTGCTTAGTTGAAGTCGAACCTAATTTTTGAAAGTTAATTAATTAATAATTAATTAATTAGGCGGGATTACCTATTTAAATGTAAGGCTAAACAAATCGAGAAAAATCAATCTCTGAGATTGATTTTTCTCGATTTGTTTAGCCTTACATTTGAATAGGTAATCCCGCCTAATTAATTAATTATTATTTAATTAACTTTCAAAAATTAGGTTCGACTTCAACTAAGCACATATTCTCCCAAATGTATATATATATATATATATATATATATATATATATATATATATATATATATATATATATATGATTATGCAGTTGGCTACATACTATGATTGCACATGTGTATATATTCAAATGAATATATATATATATATATATATATATATATATATATATTATGTGTGTGTGTGTGAGTGTGTGTGTGTGTGTGTGAGTGTGTGTGTGTGTGTGTGTGTGTGTGAGTGAGTGTGTGTGTGAGTATACACATTTTGTATTGGAGAAATGATAATAAAGTGCTCGATTACAGGTGTATGAGCTATATTTATTTGTTATAGTGTACAATTCAATTAAAAGGTGATTGTTATCATTGGTTTCAAAGCAGCGTACTAGCCACTTATCATTAGGATAATAAACCTAAGAAAAACATAACAAAGAATTTTAAATCAGTTATACATGCATATAGGTGTATACATTGCGTTGAACCATTTATGTATTCATCCACGTGAGCTCCTCCTTGGGTATCGACTTTGTCGAAAAATAGAGTGCTGTCTGTCTCTACGTACATGTTCGCATATAAATAAAATGTTCATATATATATATATGAAGATAGGAGGGTTGGAGTAAAATCCGACAGTATGAGGTGAGGTAAAAGAAAAGTGAACAAAAATAATGACTCAAACAAGTCCAAGTAGGAGAGAAATATTTCGTCCTTCTTACGCGAAGAAGGTCGAAGTATTTCTTTCCTACTTGGACTTGTTTGTGTCATTATTTTTTTTTCATTTTTCCTTTTACCTCACCTCATATATATATATATATATATATATATATATATATATATATATATATGGGGATTGTCTAATCAAGGTTTAAAGAGCCCAGTATGTTCTAATATTTACCTATAAGTAGAGTTAGAATATAGCTGGATTCTTACCTTTCCCAAAGTTATTAGCTCTATGTGAAATGCAAACAGCCTCGTCCAGGATTTGATCTCGTCTTCTCGTGTCACAATGGTAACCATTACAGCATGCGCCTCCATAATTTAGTGCCACCTGTTTTTCTTGTTTTGCAGCTGAATAGGGGCCAGTTTAGCTCAGTCGGTAGATTGTTCGCCTAGGAATCACAAGGTTCTTGGTTCGATACCGGCCCTCGCCAACTCAGAGTATGAGTAGCACAGGGATCTGTGCGATAAAGTGAGGAGCTGATGGTAGATCTGGCTCCACCTCAGATGCTAAAAGGATCTACTTGGTCTAGCGCTAGTGAAAATGGATAGACTCCCTCGTTGTCTGATGTATACATGCGCTTATATATCTACAATAGGGGTATAGACACAATGGGACCATAGGATAAATATTTTGCGCATATAGATGGAGCTATTTAGCTTTGTGTATATTAACATACCGACACTCCCCGCAATATATATATGTACTCTGATTTTGCCAGACGCGAATCTCTTTTTGCATGCGCGCACTCACCCACTCACGCACGCACGCATACATACGTAACCGCGTGCACTCACATATATACACACACACTTCCACACTCATATATATATATATATATATATATATATATATTCATTCATCATGCAGTTGTACGGTAACTTTTATATATATATATATATATATATATATATATATATATATATATATATATATATATGCATATAAGAAAAAAATGTGTTCTAAGAGATGAATTCATTTGTAGATAAAGAAAAATGAAATAAATCATGTATATGGAAATTTAATTATTGCTTTATAAAAAATGGAACGAACTCGAAAGTGAAAAGTGTAAATTTCATACCCTCATCCTTATGTTCAAATATTGAGTTTCATTTTGTCAATACTCTTCTATTCAATGTGTCTGATAACGGAATATATCAGACGTGTTTAATACCCATCTCACCTGAGGATCAAAAGCCATGAGTCTTATACTTTTATATACATATATATATATATATTATATATATATATATATATGTGTGTGTGTGTGTGTGTGTGTGTGTGTGTGTGTTGTATAGAAAATGAAAAAAGAAAATATTCCCAAAAAATGAATTTATTGTAAATGGTGAAGTCGACGTTAAAATGTTTCGCTTTTTATCAAACATTCATCAGTTCAAAGTGTTTTCTGAACAATGATGGCAAACTTTGCATTTTGAAAAGATTTCCATCACTATTCAGAAAACACTTTTTTTTATCCTCATGTCACGACAAAGGTTTGATAAAACCGAAACATTTTAGCATCAACTTCACCATCTACAATGAATTTATCTTTTTCTGAATACTTTGTCTAATTTTCTATATACTGTCGATTTACTCACACACACACCCACACCACAGATATATATATATATATATATATATATATATATATATATATATATATATATATATATATATATATATATATATATATATATATATAAGCAAACAATGCTCCATAATCATTTTATAAGATTTTTTTTCTTTGGTTCCACTTTCAATGGACGACGAAATATTGTGTTAAATTTAATGCAAAAATTAAAAAAAACTCAGAAATAAATAAATATATATGTAAAAAAATATAATCATTGCTTTGTAAGAAAAGGAACAAAGTAAAAAGTACATTTTTTATCATAAACCCTTATCCTTGTGATCAAATACTGTTCGGAGCACTAAAAGAATTGAAAAAAAAACGAGGCAACGAAACAGCATCGTCTGCGACGAGCTTGATAACCGAACCGGCCGCCATTATTCCCGACTCTAGTATTGCTGTTTTGTTTATTAAATGTCTTTCTCTTCATTTATTGTAGGTTAGGATTGGCAGAATATGTGACAAGCAGGCAGAGGGAATCGCTAGCGTCCATCTCAAATCGGTCTAAGAAGGCGGGGTAAGGATCCTATTAAAAAAAATGATAAAAGTATTCTAGCCTGGCTCCCAATCCCGCGTAGTTTGCAGTGTTTTTTTTTTATCCGTCTGCAGTAGAGTAGAAACCTAGTTTTAAAAAATCGCCTTCTCCTTTGAGTCAGTAGGAAGGGGTGAAAACATTATAACAAAAAAAGTAAGAATAAAAATTGAAAAAAACACCTGATGGCATTATGATATCTTTCGAAACCCGAAAAAAAAAAGTCCGTTATAAAAGGATATTTTGTCTGATTTTTACGGGACAAAATTTAGTTACTATTATACAATGATTCGATGAAACCAGTTTTCTTACTTCTTTTTTTTATCACGACGTTTCGACGTCTCCGGGCAATTTGACCCTCGTCAGCTATCCTTTTAGAAATGTCGAACGAAAATATCTATTTGATCCACAGATATATGCTTTCTGGATTCCTTTACCAATGCTTTGTGTCCTTCGAATAGAATGAATTTCCAAGGAAAGACTCTGTATACGTAAAGGAACATCGGATCTAACTTCGACAAAGTTGAAAGTTTTTCAAATACAACAACTTTCTGAAGATCGGAGAGTGCAGCGTTCGAAACGTTCTGATGCAAACAACAGGAAACTGGCTTCGAATAAATCACTGTATATGTTAATATGATATCATTTTTATACATGTTAATATCATTTTCAATATCATTTTTGGGAACCAAAAAAGATATATGAATCTTTAGGTCTTATCAAATTTTCACCGAAATATTCTTTGTTTTTCTAAAAGCAAAATGATAATAAAAACTCTTTGCTATTATTGTCATCTCCTCCTAGTGATAATACCGAGAAGGTTATTTAGTTGAATTTCGTCAAATTTGAAAGTGACATTTTTCCGTTTTTGATATATTTCATGTCATTTTTTCAGTTTTAACCTTCATCATCATTGCCAGTGATGCAATAGCGTGTACGTCTATCCACCAATCAACATCTCTCTTTACCCGTCCGTGCAAATATATATATATATATATATATATATATATATATACGTAAGCGCACATATACGTAAGCACACATGCACTGATGTCTATACATATATACATGCATAAGTTTGTGTGAATGTGTTTATGGCGAAAAGCGTGTACCCACATGGATATACTTACAAATACAAAATATTTTCGTGCAATATATATATATATATATATATATGGTGATTGCTATTTCTTCACAGTAGAAGGCCATTTCTACAAATATATATATATATATTCATATTTATAAATACTTATATATGCATATATATGTGCATGCATGTGTGTAGCTGTACGTGAATGAGCATTCGCCAATTTCCAATTACACACCTGTAACCATGAATTTGGGTATATATATATATATATATATATATATATATATATTATATACTTACGTTCATGCCATAGTTTTATATAAATCTGAACACACACACACGCACACACACACATATATATTTGTATATATATATATATATGAATGTGTGTGTGTGTGTGTGTGTATGTGTGTGTTATTTCTATGAATATTGGACCCCTAAATCTTTGACAGGTTATCCTACTAGGCGAAGGACAACACTGATATAACACCAGCGATTGACGTGATTACTAGTTTTCCTGCCCCTGCTTGTCACCGGATAATTTAGAGAGTGGTATTCCTTTTGTACAAGCGTTGGCTACTATAATACGATGATATACAAAAGTTCCCTTGAGGTCTTTTCATTAACCAGCCTTTCTCTTGAAACAAGTCACATGGTTGCTGGTGATGTGTTCGGACCCGACGAAGTATGCGGTTACATATCTATGCACTGACGCCGAATGGTTGTGTTCTCCCGTGATGAGAACTGACCCGGTGGAGACTCTTTTGTCTGCGCAGCCCTATTTAGGAGAGCACTGCGCATCCAAACTAATGGAATTGCGCTGGAATGGGCGCACTAAACATTGCCTGTCTCCTTAACCCTGGTTGATATCTTGTGGCTAACGGTGATTCATTTTTGGCATGAAGTTTTAAAGACTATGAGGGACAGCAGTAATCTGTAATGATGATTCGATTACTATTATATTATATATATATATATATATATATATATATATATATATATATATATATATATATATTTATTTATTTACAAAGTTTTCACAGATCAATGTTCATTATAAACAGCGACCCAGGTTTCATGCCAAGGGGCAATCATCAGGTTGTTGAGCAAGATCCCATGGTGTTTGTTGAAGTTCTTTACTCAATGTCACATTTTGGACTGCAAATAACGTCGGTTAGTTCCGCGGACGCTATTATAGTTCGGATTTACTAAAATAAATTTAAAAAAAGATTATTTTTAACGAATAAAGGGAGGCAACTTCGTTGGCATTACTACAAAAAAATGCAAATTTTGAAAAAATATTTTTAGTAAATCCGAACTATAATAGCGTCCGCGGAACTAACCGACGTTATTTGCAGTCCAAAATGTGCCACTGAGTAAAGAACTTCAACAAACACCATGGATCTTGCTCAACAGCCTGATGATTGCCCTTGGCATGAAACCTGGGTCGCTGTTTATAATGAACATTGATCGTGAAAACGTTGTAAAATAAATAAATATTAGCTCTTACAATTTATTGAGCACTGTATTTTCTTTGTTTCATCACAAAAAAAAAATTTTTGTTTTTACATATACCTATATATATATATATATATATATATATATATATATATATATATATATATATTTATATATAATCCAAAAAGTCCAGAGAAGAAATCTTTCTTACGACACAAGAGTTTTATTTTTAAAAACCTGTCGCAGTTTGAGAGCTCAATGTGTGCTCTTAATGTTAGAGTCACAGAGCAAATATATAAGTAAAGAAATAACAAGAGACATAAGATTTAGCATTATAGTCTATTTCAGGACGCTTTTATATATATATATATATATATATATATATATATATATATAATATATATATATATATAATAACAAACCTAACATATATAAAATAGCTCTTAATACGGAAAATACTCAACTAAACATTTTCAATAACTAATCTGAATAAACATCAAAATATAATAATAGATTCTCCTTATTTGAATGAACAATAAATAAATGAATGAATAAATTCAAATAAGAAAAAAACTAACATAATACAACCTACTATCCCCCGCTGACGACCGGGGAAATGGTCGAAAGCGCTTGGGTAAAAAGTATGGGACAGTTTCTCTACCAACTGGATCCCAATTTACGAAAAATCACTGGGAGACAAGAATAGCACAGCTTGTATATGTGCGGTAAAGTAAGGAGCTGATACCGACAATAGGCCACTTCACCGACTTTACTTTTACTATATATATATATATATATATATATATATATAATTATATATATATATATATATGGAGGATAGGTGCTTAATTGAAGTCATACCTAATTTTTGAAAATTAATAAGTTCATAATTAATGAATTTAGGCGGGCATATATGTTCAAATGTAAGGCTATATTATATTAAAAATAATATATATATATATATATATATATATATATATATATATATATATATAAATATTCAGAACAAGATCAAACGCAAAATAATAAATCTAGTGGCATATAGATTAAACAAAAATCAAATTGATGTACTAAAATTAGGCCTAAAATTTTACCTCAATTGGAGAATTAAAAACCGCATAGAATATGAATAAAAAATTTAGATTAATAGAAAAATCCCTAGACAAAAAAGAATAAAGAAAATTCCCTAGTAAAAAATAAATACAGTTTTTTTTTCCAGAATGAAGTAATAACAGTTGTTTGAATATATTTTTCGAAACGCTCTGAAGCATCAACTTACAAGAAAGAACAAAACTTATTATAATGTAGATTGTATATTTTTCTATCTGTAACCGAAACTATATCACCATTCAAGTCACAATTCCCTTAGTTATTAACATCACATTCTCCATGATTTTATTTTTATTTGAACCTCAATTATTAATAAAATTGTTTTACATTATTAATACTGTTTGCCATATCTACATGATATTTTCCACGTACCCCACTTGTACGGGTCAGGCACAAGGCCCTATTAACGTGGGACCACCCACAAACCGAAGCTCATGGGTGGCGGGTGAAAAATTGCGTCGATCCCGTCGGCATTCCCCCTCAAGGGGGGCGCCTCAGGCACTGTGCAATAAACCCAGCCCTGCCCGTTTAAATCAAGGAGGCAGGTGTTGCCTGGGGAGATAGCCCCCTGGGATCGACACCGTTAATTATATCAATGGTCCAGAGGCCGAAGCCACTGTTGACCATATCCACATACTAATAACATGTAATTGTTTTTATATATACAACAAAAAGTGGTTTACTGTGTGAACAGGACAGCTAATTTGCATATTGATATTAAAAGTTTGATTTTAATAAATATGCGTTTAATATTATTGATTTCTAACTGTTTGGTTTTATCTTAACGAATATGAGCAAACGTCTCTTCAATAAATCTTAAAAGAAATCCATTAACAACAAAAAGGTAACAGTCATTTTATTCTTCACTTCCTATTTTAATTAATAGTTAAATTATGAAAATTTAGCAATGAAAGACGGAAGTGATGGAAAAGTAAGTTTCAATTGTTCTATTTTCGATTAAACCCCCTTTTTCAAATCTTTTTATCTGAATTCTTATTTAGTTTCATTAGTCTTTCTGATTTAATATAATATCTTATTACATTAAAACTTAAATACTTGCACCCGGAGGGTGCATATGTTTGCTAGTGAATATAAACAACCTCTCTTACAAACAAAGACAGTCGTAGAAATAGACAGGAAAACAAAGCATAATAATAAAAGAAACAGACAAAGGAAGCGCAATAATCATCTTATGTAAAAAAAAAATGTTGCAGATCAAATATCTATGAGATACCAAGGAATGAAGCTAACTATAATATACATTTATATAAGTTGGAGGTGTCTGGTGTAATGGTTACAGTCGTAGGAAATGAACTCGTCAACCCGAGTTCAAATCCAGGACAAAGCTCTTAACATTTCACATAGCGCTAATACCCTTGGGAAAGGTATTAATCTACTCTCCCTCCAGCTATGGGCAAATAGTAGGGCGGACCTGGCTCTTTAACCATGGCTAGGTAACCAGTCTAGGAAAAGGAAAACTCAGAATTCAAACATGTTAAATTCCGCTTAGGAAATTGACCTTGTGTCACATCCTGCTCTTGCGGAGGGTTTGGTAAATATATATATATATATATATATATATATATATATATATATATATATATATATATATATATAAAAAAGTTCTTGGTATGTACGTGTCGACCTATAACTGAGAAAAGAGGAGTCACTCAGATTTGAAATCTTGCCTATAGATTAAAATCCTTCTAACTAAGAAACACGCCGAATTTGGTTATTGATTTTTTATTAATTAAGGGATATAATTAATTTATTATGCCAAAATCACCCAATTTGCGGAACTGTCCGTATACCAGCATCTGCTGATAATAAGATATTGTTCGCTGTCTGACTTTTTGCTACAGCGATTTACAGCGATACCAGCATAGAAGTTTAATTTTAGTGAATAAATTTTGCAGTCTAAGCCGTTCCGCTCGGAATTTATCACCTATTCTTAGGCCAATCTTAAAAATATTTATATGGTTGGGAAGAAAAGAAAATAATCTTTCTAAATATGTAATTTATGTGCGTTTTTATCTATTGAATTATTTTTTACAGCGAGTTAAAAAAAAATTGGCTTCGGTCAGCTGACGAGTATGTTTTTTTTTTCAGACTAAATTTTAAGGAAAAAACAAATTCTTTTTTTTCGCCTATTTACAGTTCAATCTTCTTTAAGATATTTATATGGTTAGAAAGAGAATAAAATAATCCTTCTAAATATGTAATTTGATTGAGTTTTTATCAATGGAATTATCTTTTACAGCGAGTTAAAAATAATAATATTTTGATTCAGTCAGCCTAGAATTCGTAATATGATTTTTTCATACTAAATTTTAACATAAAATCAAATCTTATTTATCGCATATTTCTGTTCCTATCTTAAAAATATTTATTTGGTTAGAAAAAAATATTTCTAAATATGTAATTAGTATGTCTTTTCATACATTGAATTTTTTTTACAGCGAATTAAATAACAAATCAAACGAAAACATTTAACGATAACTCAACTTTTTTTTATTAATTCCCGTCGTTCGTCAATTGTAAACAAAATCTTTTTTTTTATTCTTCATAATCGCGTTAATTATTTATTTTAATATTAGAAATACAAATAAAATCATGATACTAATGCAGAATAGTGTGCAAGAGATAATACCATTAGATTATCTAATACATTTCACGGAAATACCTGAAAACTCAAATCGTTATCAAATTTATAGTATAGTATACTTTACTATAATAATTTGACATTCAATCGGCTACGCTTTGAATTAATAATGTTTTTGTTTTTTTTAAGATTATTTATCGTTTTACATAAATTTGATTACTTTATTTAATTATTTTTGTTTTTTCAAATATTAATTTGAAGTTTAGCAAATCGCGTCATTTATATTTTATTTAAAAAATATAGTTAATCATTGAATTGAAATTTCTTACTATATCATTATGTGATGGGCTAAACTTGCAAATCAGTCGGAAAATTAGGGTGACCCAGAAAAACAGAACCCACAAATTTTGTAATAAAACTGTTAATTTTAACTAGGGGATTTAGGGGTAGGATAGGGTTTAGGGTTAGGGTTAGGGTTAGGGTTGGGGTTTAGGGTTAATTTAATGGGAAAATAAATAAATAATTTGGGTTATGTTTTTTCTGGGTCACCCCGTAATATGTTTTAATTTTCCGACCGATTTGCAAGTTTAGCCATGTGATGTCATTACCTCAAATCTGACGAAAAGAAAATTCCCTAACTTCCCACCAGGCCAGATTAAATTAAGATCTTTTTTACGTGGTGATTTTTATGGGTCATCCTGCGAGGACCGAACTCGCTATTCAGTAGTAATAGATCTGCAAACGATTATTAAACCATGTTTTTATCTCCTCTAATATAAGTAAAGTAAAGTTGACGGGGCGGCCTAAAGTCGGTATCAGCCAGTCAGCGAGGGAGTCTATCCCCTTTTCAATAGCGCTAGACCAAAGAGATTGTTTTAGCATCTGAGATGGAGCGCCACACCTACCATCAGCTCCTTACTTTACCGCACAGATCCCTGTGCTACTCATACGCTGAGTTGGCGAGGACCGGTATCGAACTAGGAACCTTGTGGTTTCTAGCCGAACGCTCTACCGACTGAGCTAACCCGGCCCTTATATGATATACATAATAATATATAAGACATATATACAAACAAGAACAAGTATAAAAAGACAAGAATATCATATTAAAAAATTACCCAATTCTGGGCAATACACAAACAGATTCTTGCTGAGTCCCGTCTGCAGAACATGTCCCTTAATTCAGATCAACTGTTCGTGAAAGCAAACACAACTGTACGTTCAATAAAACAGCACTAACCATTGGGCCTATCTATAATCCCACTGCCCCAAAAATAACTTCTTAGTCACAAAATCATCGTCAATACGACATTAAAAAAAGAATATTCATTCTTTAATAATCTTATTATAATGGAGATTGAGTGTTTTTCTGTCTGTAACCAAAACTACATTACTACTTAAGTCATAATTCCCTTAAGTTATTGACATCACATTCTCAATGATTTCATTTTTATTTAAACCTCAATTATTAATAAAATTGTTTTACATTATTAATACTGTTAACCATATCTACATACTAATAACATGTAATTATATTTATATATACAACAAAATAGCGGTTTACAGTGTGAACGGGAAGGCTAATTTGCATATTGATATTTAAAATGTGATTTTAATAAATATGTGCTTAGTATTATTGATTTCTAACTATTTGGTTTTATTTTATGAATATAAGCAAAAATCTCTTAAAGAAATCTTAAAAGAAATCCATTAACAAGAACAAATAACTGTAATTTTATTCTTTACTTCCTATTTTAACTAAATTAAAAAAATAACAATGAAAGACGAGAGTGATGGAAGAGTAAGTTTCAGTTGTTCTATTTTTCGATTATACCCCCTTCTGTTTCAAATCTTTTTAACTGCATTCTTATTTAGTTTCGTTAGTCTTTCTGATTTAATATAATATTCTATTACATTAAAACTTAAATACTTGCTAGTACTATTAATATTTGTAATAATAATACAAGAATAGTTCTTGTCTTACATGTTGGGATTGTTTATGAATGGATAGACACTTCAAGTAAAAAAGAAAGAAAGAAAGAAAGAAATAATAAGTTTAGGGGAAAAAGAAATTGAAAAAGTGAGAATGAACACACAGTGAGGCAGAGGAAGAAGAAAGAAGTATAGAAAGTATGAAAAACAAAAACGAACGTGAAAGAACAAGAGAGAGAGAGAGAGAGAGAGAGAGAGAGAGAGAGAGAGAGAGAGAGAGAGAGAGAGAGAGAGAGAGATAAGAATAAGTGTGAAGAAAGAGAAATTTACAAGGGAAAGTAAATACAAATTGAGAAGAGAATAAAAAAGGAAGTATATAAGGAAAAGAAAAGGACTTTATAATTGACTTGATTCTTTATCCCAAAAGATCACAAATTTGAGGAAATTAAAACAATTAAAAGACAAATTCAGAATATGTGACAAAAGTTCCTACGTACGGGCCAAACAGTTGGGATTGAACTCACTATTCTTCGATAATAGTTTGTTGACCATTACACCACGTATGATAACATGAATTGCCAGTCATTACAAAACTTTAAACATATTGATAGATTTAATTTTCCCCAATATGCTTTTCTAAAAAATAAAACTTCCAAAACATTTTCGGATGAAACTCATAGAGTAGGGATCCACAACCCGCGGTGTCACATTCGGCCCTTCAGCCAACTTTCAAAATTCATTCTTTGACTGTTCATTTTGACTGTGAAGAAGTGCTATTACAATTTTTGATGGAAAACTATGAGTTTCAGTGTTCAGAAGTCCAAGTTTCTTGCCTGTCCCATCTGTTTCTATTAGACTCACGTACCTCCTTCTGGATGATTTCCCAAACTTATCGCCCTCACTCAGAAAGTAGAGAGCTTGTAGTTTGACACTACTTATTGTTGTGAACGGTTGTTCTCGAAAATGAAGCCTGCCAAGAGTACTCTGCATTCTAAAATATCAAATGATCACTTGTCTGATGTGCTCCTTCTGTCAACCACTTCATTTAACCCTACAAGTACATACAAAACTCCATTGACCTCAAATTTACACATTCAATATCAGGACCAACATACCAAAACAATAGAATCAGCAAATTACTAGATATTCTACAACAATAATTCCTCTATAAGATAAAATAACTACAATAAAAATAACATTTATTTCCTAAACTACATACTATAAACGCTGATTCATTGCACACTCATAACACTTGATGTTGCCAGCTTATTTCATAATATCCCTCATGATTTAGGAAAACAGGTTTATTTTGGATTAAAAACTATCCAGAGATATTAAACCAAAGATTCAACAAAAGATCTATCACTGATGGCATAAAACTAATTCCAAACAATAATTCGACAATAAAAACTACATTCAAACACAAGGAACCGCTATGGGAATTAAAATGGCGCCAACATACGCCACTTTGATATTAGCTTACTTATAAAAAAAACACGTTTATAAGAACATGGGACAAAAATACGTCAAACATATCAAGATAATTCTTTTTGATCATGAAAAAGATACTTGGCTGACTGCTTTATATTTTGGAAATGCTCATGGAATAATATCAGTGATATACATAAGTTACTTCAAAACTTACACCCGAAAATAAAATTCACCACGGAACATTTTTAAGGCACTACTATTCTTAGACATTAAAGACCAAAATTACCAAATAAGATATATTTAGAGATATTTACCCCAAACCTACAGACATGCAACAATATCTCTATTTTATGAGTCATCACCTCAAAAACTGCATGAAATTCATCCGATAGGCCCTTGCATATATAATTTACACAATAGTCACCAACAAAATCTCCGACAGAAGAACTACGCAAAACCCACCTTCAAAGAGGATACCCTACAATACTAATAAGTAAGATATTCGAATTAGAAAGTAGAATAGCACTTGAAACAACTATGAATCCCTAAAAGACATAACAACAAACAACCCCTAACATATGTTTTAACACACAACAAAAACAACCCAGTCCTATTCACAGAAATATTAAATCGACTTAAAAGACAACCAAAAAGTCTTAAACATATACCAAAACCTCATCTAATTTTGGAGAACACACGACACATGAAGTCTCAAAATTCAAAAATAAGAGATGTGGGGCGTGCATTATAATTATAGAAGAAAAGTTCTTTACTTTGAAAAACAATATTCAAAATAAATACAGAGTTTAAATGCAGTTTTAAAAATGTCATTTATATAATCAAACGCAAAAACTCCAAACAAATTCCTATCGGCGTTTTTATGTTTTTGAACTAGAAGATTGCATTGCTCAAAAGCAACTTCAAATTATCAAATAAAGGAAAAATTCACATAAAAAAAAACAAACTCTGCGTATGTAGCAACGGAAGTTTAAAGTAATGCCGATTTATCAGGCAGATGATTATTCGCTACTTCTAATAAAAAAAATCATAGATGTAAATCATAACTAAACAGATCATAAACACAACAAACAAACACACACATACGAAAAGGAAAAATAGGAGGATAACATGACAATACACACACACACACACACACACACACACACACACACACACACACACAAATTAGCCTACCAATACACCCCTGCATGAAAATAACTACATTCTCAGAAACATTAAATACACTTAATAACCTAGAAAATATATACGTATACAGATGTGTATATACACAAGTACACATACTTGTATATGTAATATGTGTATGTGCACACATACAAACCTACAAACCAATTACCAGGACACACACACACACACACACACATCCATGGAATCTTCTTACATACAAAATATATACATATACATACACATACTAATAACAACAACGACTACAAAACAAAACATGCGCACACATACACCACGTATGTACTAAACAAGAGAGAGAAGAGGGTAAGATCAAAGGTATTTAACGAAATAAACAAAGACTGCTAGACTGGACATGATATCTGAAGAATAAGTTCCAATTACCGTCGAACTGGGAAGACAAGACAGCAAACGATTGTAACTTAAATACAAACTCGAAATGCTACAAAGCCCACTGTAAAATGACAAAGTATATATAAGACTCCACAATGTCATTCAAATCAAGCAGTCAAGCAACCAATCCCCGTATCTACCCAAAAATGATTATATTTTAATATAAGTCACAATACAAGCTATAATGGTATTACCGTGAAGAGGATTACAAATCTGAAACACATATTGCACCTACTGAAATAAATAGAAAAGGCAAGATTTAAAAACTTTGATGACTTTTTATTATGATATATATATATATATATATATATATATAGAGAGAGAGAGAGAGAGAGAGAGAGAGAGAGAGAGAGAGGGGAGAGAGATGACTAAAAGTGCAAGAAGCTGAGGACATCCAACAGAATTTATTACAGGTACAGATTATGAAGATAATCTACCGTTTCTCGAAAATACACCTGCCCAAGCCAAATCCCTCTGCCTAATCTGTGACTGGCAGTATGAGGCATTGGACTTTACTTGAAATCAGATAAAACAGATTTCTAGTGTTTTAAACAAGATAAAGTCATATCTACATTAAATAGTAATCATCTAAAACTAGTAGACCAATTCACATACCTAGTTAGTAATATCTCTTCTACAGAAAGGGTTAGGTGTTCCCTGTCTATCCGAGTATAGCATTGACCCATCTTGGGAAATCATCTTTTATAGTTTGACTGTTGGTCAAACAAAGCATCGAAGAACGTTTGAAGATCTCATTTGACGCCTTGTTTGATCGACAGTCAAACTATTCAAAATGATTTCCCAGGTTGAGTCATAGTTTTGTTCGGATAAACAGGAAAATAACTGAAGAACGCCAGAGGTCAGAGCGATCGAATCTTTGTTGGTTTTATATATCACAAGAAAGATGAGGACAACAGTCCAAAAAATCGAAATAATACTTCTTCATGCATGTTTGCCAATGGAAGTCTAAGGAAATATCTTATCTGTATAAATTGCGTAAATCATTTGGGTACGTTTGATTGTGTATGAAATGCGTGCGTGTGTATGTGTTTGTGTGTGTATTCATGTGTATGCGTTCCTTAGGTGTATTTATGTGTGCCAGTGGTTACCAGAGTTCATGGATATTTTTTACTTATTTGTTCACATATAGTCTGTTTTAACCACACTTTATCATAGCCACGTTCATGCGGTAGTGTAATGACATCAATTTTTGCACCGATGTGTTAACTTGTACAAATATGTGCAAATGATAGAATCTTAAAATCAGTCCCTCCTAATGACATCTTTATATCGTTTAATTTCACTTATTTGACTGTGCACTCACCGTAAAGTATTGTCGTATTGTATTGACATTTTTCGTAGTTTTCTAGAACTGTTTATTTTTTTTCATTATTTAAAAAAATATTATGATAAGCGAAGTAAGGCAAAATGTATTGCTTAAAATTCCCTATCTTATTATAATGGAGATTGTGTGTTTTTCTGTCTGTAACCGAAACTATATTCCTACTCAAGTCACAATTCTCTTAGTTACTGACATCACATTCTCCATGATTTTATTTTTATCTAAACCTCAATTATTAATAAAATTGTCTTACATTATTAATACTGTTAACTATGTCTACATACTGACAATATGCAATTATATTTATATATACAAGAAAATAGCGGTTTACAGTGTGAACGGGAAGGCTAATTTGCATATTAATATTAAAAAATCGAATTTGATAAATATGTGCTTAGTATTATTGATTTCTAACTGTTTGGTTTTATTTTAATGAATATAAGCAAAAATCTCTTCAATGAATCTTAAATGAAATCCATTAACAAGATAAAATAACTGTAATTTTATTCTTTACTTCCTCTTATAACTAGATACTTAAATTAGAAAAAATAACAATGAAAGACGAGAGTGATGGAAGAGTAAGCTTCAGTTGTTCCATTTTTTATTATACTCCCTCTGTTTCAAATCTTTTATTATACCCCCCTCTGTTTCAAATCTTTTTATCTGTATTCTTATTTAGTTTCATTAGCCTTTGTAATTTAATACAATATTTTATTACATTAAAACTTAAATACTTGCACCCGGAGGGTGCATATATTTGCTAGTTCAAATAATATTATACAAATAGATAACTTTAATGAAGAAATAACCCGTGTCTGCGATCGAACCCCATGAGAATTTGGCATTCAAACAAGTATCTCGGGTTAGTTTTATAACAATAATAATTTGTAATAAAATACCGACAAAAAATTAGACACTTTTTTTTAATATGAATCAGAAATTAGAATTATTTGCGGAATGTAAAAAAAATTGAAATTATTTTCCTTGAAAATACATTAATTTCTTTTTAAACGCTAGCTGCATATTTCAACAATATTTAATGTCTATACTATTTTTTCGCATTTTTAAACACATGCAGTAGTACCTTGACTTACGCATTTAATTCTTTCCGCTCGTAACTCAATTTCCTCGTATATCAAATCAATTTTCCCTATTGAAATAATCTGAAATGTGTTTAGTCTGTTCCAGCCGCATCCGAAAAACACCCTATTTTCGTTACGTTTTTAGATAAGAAAAATACCACTTTATTATATAAAAACGCAATAAAATATAATGTAATTGATTATGAGCTGTATTATGTTGTAATGTTTATTTTTTATAAATGATATTTTTCTTTCGCGTAATAAATTTGGAAGCATGAATATTTTTGGTGAACTTGAATATCACTGCTACCTCAAACTTTAGCTCTCTACACAAAGCAAAAAGTCGACCGAGTGACAACATGTAACTCAAAAAACTCGTAAGTTGGGACACTCGTAAATCAAGGTATCACTGTATTTATTTTTTTGATTCAACCCACTTATGTTTTATCTAAAGTGACAATATTCAGATGAATTGATTATTTTCGTTAAATATATTCTTTTTTCAGATTCATGTGCTTAATTGCACGTTAATATATATATATATATATATATATATATATATATATATATATATATATATATTAAATTTTTAATTGAAGGCACTTACAACGCATGTATCGCATAAAATTCAATACTTTTTCTTATAGAAAATGAACTTGACAAGTGTAATCCCAGCAAAGGATCGCCCGGTGTGTAGAATATCGTACAGACTGTTTCGATGCCTGCTGAGGTCCCGGTTTCGATTTCTGTCGGAGGGAAATCGTTAGTATATATCGCTGATGAGACTTAATAAAGTCGAAACAGTCTGTACGATATTCTACACACCGAGCGATCCTTTGCTGGGATTACACTTGTCAAGTTCATTTCTATAAGAAAAAGTATCGAATTTTATGCGATACATGCGTTGTAAGTGCTTTCAATTAAAAATTTAATATATACTTTATCAGCAACGCTTCTAAATAAACAAACATCCAAAAATATTATATATATATATATATATATATATATATATATATATACATATGGGGGTGGAGGATGTAGAAATAGCTGAAATTTCACATTATTTTTTCTTACCTCGCAACCAAACTCGAAATAAAATGAATGAATCTTATCGCATTTTTTTCTGTATTATGAAGAGGAAGGATAAAATAAATCACTTTTAAAAATTATTAGTTTTCCATTGTTTAAAATGAGAGTACATTATAAATAATATCACCAATAATGTCACCATTCCCTTAGTTAATTACGTTATATTCTCGATGGTTATTAAATAATCATTATCTAATCTTAATTAGCATCTTATTTATTAACAATGTCTCTATTAAGGTCTAGCTGAGACAGCATACGTTATTTATGTATTTTAAATTTATTTATTTAAAATTCTGCAATATGCATCATTAAGAAATAAATGTTTACATAGTATATGGTGTGTATAATTTATATACTGGTTTTAACAAAACCGTGTTTAATAAATAATTACTAGGTGTTATTGATTTCTAATATTATTGTTTTATTCTCAACCAAGCAATCCTATGTATAATTTTATATTGAAATCAATTAGAATAAATTAAAAATAAGTGTGATCTTTTTTGTGTTCTTATTTAATTTCATTAGTCTTTTTAATTCAATATAATCAAAATACTTGTGCCTGGAGGGTATATATTTTTGCTAGTTAACATAATTAAGATATTCATTGAACATTTTTCATATGCAAGTTTAGGCGCAGTTCTGAAGGAAAAAATTAAAATAAGAGACAATTTACAGTTTTTAATTTTTCATAAAAGTTTAACGAAAAGGAAAGTCTGTCTGTCTGTCTGTTTATCTGTGTGTGTGTGTGTGTGTGTGTGTGTGTGTGTGTGCATGTATGTATGTATGTGTGCTTGTATAATACCAGTATATACTCATCTACCTGATATATATATAAATATATAAGTTTATGCATATAGGTATATGAATTATTTTAAAATTCAGAATACACCCCAATCACACTCGGTCCCTTTTTCTTCCAAAAATACTCTAAACATACGCAATACACGCACCCACACACACACACACACACACACACACACACACACGTTATATATATATGTATATATATATATATGAACATTCATATATATATATATATATATATATATATATATATATATATATATATATATATATATATATATATATATATATATATATATATATATATATCCCACTGCACGAGCAGGATGTGACACAAGGTAATTTTTAACCATCGTGTAACAGGTTTTAATTCAGTGTCTTTCAGAGTTGGGTTGCCCGACTAAAGTTAAAAATCCCGTCCTACTTTTATGTACCCATAGCTGAAGGGAGACTATTTTGATGCATACCTTTAGCAAAGTTATTAGCTATGGAATGCACACAAACCTCGACCATTTTCCCTTTCTCAATCGCCACGGGTAGGATGTGACACATGGACGCAAATATGATGCATCCATCCGGTATCTTACCCGCTATTTAGTATTAATGGATCTGACAGACTAGCTTGCTAACGATCACAACGCAATGGGACGACTCTTACTGTTTTGTTTAGACAGTAGAGCATCCACCAGGGTTCCGGGTTCGATTCTGGTCCTCGCCCACTCAACGCATGAGGATCACGTACTATATCTTTGCAGTAAAGTGCGGGGCTGATGATGGGTATGGCGCTCCACCTCGGAGACACAAACAATCTCTCTCTGATATCGACAACAGACAATTCCGCCGGCTTTACTTTAAAAAATATCAAATTTGAATTTGTATTTCTAAGTCTGTGGATGGGTTTCACGTTATAGAATAATGTATGAAGGACGGAAGCGATTAATGAATTACCAAACTTTATTTATTCAAGCCATAGTTGGGATACTAACAGGTACTTGCGCTCAAGGTCACGGTGGACCTGGGAGAAATGGTGATGGAAGGGTACTCCACACTCTCCAGAGCTCTAGAATTGAAACTGCTCCACTAGATACATTATAACTCCATACTCAGGACACTAAGACCCTCAGCTAGTTGCGTGAAGCCTTAGCATTTATATGATTGTCCCGACCCTATTGCTTTTATGGCAACCCCCAACCCATCGAACATTTGTTGTACAGGGATTGCCATTAAATGTGGTATATATAATTCTCTGTTGGATATTGGATTTTGGTTGGATTTTACAGCATGTCAACCCTTGTTGGGTTATTTGATGCTGAAAAAGTTTTGTTTATTCATTCTTGATGTTTATTCAATATTTTTTAACTCACCAATGACACTAAGAAACTCAACCATCGCCTTCCAGCACATATATCTGTGCTGGAAGGCGATGGTTCAGTTTCTTTATTTCTCCCCTATTTCTTCCCTTTGTTTATCACTCTTTTGCCCTTGTACCTTCCTACCTATTCTATTTAACTCTATCCCACATCTCTGTTTTTGTTCACTCCCTCAACCGAATGAAGGGCCTACTAATAACTCGAAGCCGGATCTTAGCTCGTGTCTGATTTCTTCTTGAAAGCAATTCCAGGAAATAGATAATAGATTATGGATGTAATCAGATCACAGTTTTGCTAGTAACAAGTTTTCCAAAGACCTTCTTCTTCTTCTTCTTCTTCTTCTTCTTCTTCTTCTTCTTCTTCTTCTTCTTTACTGCTCTTGTTTTTCTTTCTAACCTCTCATTCATGTTGTTGTTGTTGTTGGTGGCCTTCTTCTTCTTCTTCTTCTTCTTCTTCTTCTTCTTCTTCTTCTTCTTCGCTTCCAACCCTTCTTCTTCTTCTTCTTCTTCTTCTTCTTCTTCTTCTTCTTCTTCTCTTCTTCTGCTCTTGTTTTTCTTTTCTAACCTCTCATTCATGTTGTTGTTGGTGGTGGTGGTGATCTTCTTCTTCTTCTTCTTATTTGCTCACGGAATCGGCTTGATTCCAAAACGGTATGATATGTAGGGCTACGGTCACTAGGAGTAAAATTTAAATAATGAAATGCACTGATACTTGCATTTATTATTAGAGATATATACTAAGCATAACTTTGTTAAGCGAGTGGGTTTTGGATAGTCACCTGCAAATTGTGACCTCTCGGCCACGTGCGGCACGCGATGCCTTGAAAATAGCCTGTTTAATTTCACAAAGAAAATACGTTTTATTAAAATTTTCTTTGTCTCATTTCGTTCAAATGGATAAGGTTTGGTTTCTTTGTTTTAATAGCATACCAACCTTCGTGGGTGATCTAATGCCAAATCCATATTTGTAGATGAACAAATGAGGTACTATTTAATCCCTTGATGGGGTGTTCATACTTTATCCTTGGGATTTTGTCCGAAAATAAATTCAATAGGGCGACTGATGTTCGAACTCGTTTACTACGATATCGAAGTCCAGCACGTTAGCCACTACAGAGAGCATAGCTCAGTCGGTAGAGCGTTCGGCTAGAAACCACAAGGTTCCTAGTTCGATACCGGTCCTCGCCAACTCAGCGTTATGAGTAGCACAGGGATCTGTGCGGTAAAGTAAGGAGCTGATGGTAGGTGTGGCGCTCCACCTCAGATGCTAAAAATAATCTCCTTGGTCTAGCGCTAGTGAAAAGGGGATAGACTCCCTCGCTGCATGGTTGATACCGACATTAGGCCGCCCCGACGACTTTACTTTACTTACACGTATGAAATCAGACGTTGCAATTAATACCAGTTGTCAATATCACGACTCAGCCATCAAGAAAGTGCAGACGATGTTAACTTTTCTCTAATTTGTATATCAATTATATAAATGAAATATACTATGGTAAAGTAGATAGCCTTTATAGGCAACCAGTGTAGGAGAAGAGACTTCTGAATTCAAAACCAGGAACTGGAGTTTCTAGGACGGTCTGGTGTTGATTTTGCTCCTCCTGCACAGGTTGACTTACCAATACTAAAGGAACCAAGCGTGTCCTACTATTTACCCATAGGTGGGGGAATTCATGGTTTTCCCATGAACATTAGCATGAAGTGAAAAGCAAACAATCTCGCCCAGTATTTAAACTCATTGTCGCTGATTTAATTTCATTCGACGTTAACCATTATGCTAAGCGCACCTCGTGTAGTGTTGAGGCTTAGACTAGGGTCTGGTTGGTTTGCAGATGCAGCTACTTAGTTCATTGCTTGTGGCTGAGCACAGAATCAGATGATAAGGCTGAAATCTTCTAGAAAAAACACGTTGTGGAAAAATGTCTCGGACGACAAGTTGTTGCAAATATAGTTTCTTCTCAGCAACAGGTCAGCCTTTTCACACGTCATCCCAAATTCTAGTTAATTTCCACTGTTACAGTGTTACATTATGTATAACTAAAATCTTGGGTTTTTCCACATCTCATTATTTTACATAAGAAGGGCATCCCATTGTAGTGTGAATAGTTAGCAAGCTAGTCTCGCAGATCCATTACTAATGAATAGCAAGTCTGATCCTCGTTGGATGCTTCAAACTTGTGACCTTGTCACATCTTATTCATGGGTGGATAGATAAATGTGTCTCGTCGTAGTGTAATGGTTAGCAAGCTAGTTTTACAGATCCTTTACTACTGAATAGCGAGTTTGATTCTTGCTGGATGCCCCAAAGTTACCAAAGACTTGGGACTTGAGAGGAGACGATGAATATTCTCAGCGGCTAGTCTGTACACTTTGGCTGGTTATCCGGTTATGTCTCCCGGGGGGAAAGGTGTGTTGCTTTTATGTGTATTTATAGTCTTTATCTTGGCAGAATCACCTAAGACTCATTAATCATGAGGGGGTTCCGCTTAACCGATGTCAGTCAAGTTCACTCGGTCCTGTCGGCTGGGGCCGTAGAATACGCCGACTACATCTCTTCAGATGGGGTAAAATATCTGTTGGCCGTGGGTGGTGACCTGTGATGTATAGGACGGAATCTTCGTAAGTGAGCAGTCTTTGATATGCAACATTCCACTTTTGTCCTTACTTGAGCAAGACGGGCGGTCAGAGAAGCCACTCTAATCAATCGGCTGGTCACCTTAAGTCCTAACACCTAAATGATTGTCCAGCCCCTATTGAAATTATGGTAAAACCCCAATATTTTTTATCATATACGTGCTAGAAGTCCGTGGCTGAGGGTCTTAGTGTCCTTGGTATGACGTTAAACTGAATCTAGTATTGAAGTTCCAATTCTGGAACTCTGGGAAGTGTAGAGGGCCTCTTCATTGCCATTACTCCCAGGTCCACTCTGACCAGGGGTAGTAGTACCTGTTAGAGTACCATCTATGGGTTAAATAGAAAAATAGTGTAAAAATGTTGGGTTTTTAAAAAAATATATTTTGAATTTTTTAAATGTGTTTATATTTTGAATACTCATCAAGAATGGATCAAACCAAATGTCTTCGGCATAAAATAAACCAACAAGGTTTGACATGTCGTAAAATCATTGTAACCTAGCGAAGGTTACTAACCAAAGCGAGGTTGGGAATGAAATGGAATATTTATAACATTAACAAAATACAATACTGGTCAGCGGTGGGAAGAAGTTAAACCACTGCTAGTGGTATAAGACTGCTGACTTTATGAGGATTGGGACTCACAAACTAATGTTCATAGGTAGGGCATATAACAAAAATTCAACCAACCAACCAATCAAATTCACTCTACTTCTGCTGACGTCTCATGTATTGCTGCATCATGTTCTGGTAAATCTCGTGACGACACTGGCATCAGTTTGTATCGGTCGTTGCTCTTATCTTAGACATCATCGATGTCGTTAATGGGGGTGACGTGTGCTGAATGGTTTACTGTCTTTTTTTATACGCCTTTGCCTAAGCCTACAGCTGGGGAGAAACGCAGATCCGTGTATACCCTTCCTAGAGAGAATTGAAATTATCATTAGAAAATAAGAAGCTGTTGTTAATTGTACTGCAACACTGGATGGGGGAGGGGGGTGATTTTCAGATGGTGTTACGCCACTCTTTCGTGCCTGACTAAAAATCAGCATTCGAAACCTCAATTTTATCAGTGATCGATCACCGACTTTTGACAACGTAATTGTTTCGGCCAATTTTTTTTTCTTTGCCTCTCGTCCTTTCCTTGCCACTATCCATTCTTGTTGCCTTCTTTTTCTCGTTGGTTTCTCACTTCACTTTTCTGTCTTTTTTTGTGTTTTTCCTTTTCTTCTTCTTCTTCTTCTTCTTCTTCTTCTTCTTCTTCTTCTTCTTCTTCTTCTTCTTCTTCTTCTTCTTCTTCTTCTTCTTCTTCCTTTCTTTCTTCTCTTTATCCATACCCTTCTTCTTCTTCTTCTTCTTCTTCTTCTTCTTCTTTTTCTTCTTCTTCTTCTTCTTCTTCTTCTTCTTTCCAATCTTTTCCTTTTCATTTTTACCTTTCTCCATTGCCTTCTTTTTTCTTTTGTTCTTTCTATGCTTTTATTTTATTTTATTTTCTAAATCGTTCTTCTTCTTCTTCTTCTTCTTCTTCTTCTTCTTCTTCTTCTTCTTCTTCTTCTTCTTCTTCTTATCCTTTCTTTTCTTCTTATCCATCCCCTTCTTCTTCTTCTTCTTCTTCTTCTTCTTCTTCTTCTTCTTCTTCTTCTTCTCAATCCTTTTCTTTCTTCTCTTTATCCATCCCTTCTTCTTCTTCTTCTTCTTCTTCTTCTTCTTCTTCTTCTTCTTCTTCTTCTTTCCAATCTTTTTCCTTTTCTTTTTATTTCCTTTCTTTCTCCATTGCCTTCTTTTTCTTTTTGTTCTGTTCTATGCTTTTATTTTATTTTATTTCTAAATCGTTCTTCTCTTCTTCTTCTTCTTCTTCTTCTTCTTCTTCTTCTTCTTCTTCTTCTCTTCTTCTTAATCCTTTTCTTTTCTTCTCTTTATCCATCCCCTTCTTCTTCTTCTTCTTCTTCTTCTTCTTCTTCTTCTTCTTCTTCTTCTTCTTCTCAATCCTTTTCTTTTCTTCTCTTTATCCATCCCTTCTTCTTCTTCTTCTTCTTCTTCTTCTTCTTCTTCTTTCCAATCTTTTTCCTTTTCTTTTTTTACCTTTCTCCATTGCCTTCTTTTTCGTTTTGTTCTGTTCTATGCTTTTATTTTATTTTATTTTCTAAATCCTTCTTCTTCTTCTTCTTCTTCTTCTTCTTCTTCTTCTTCTTCTTCTTATTATTATTATTTTATTATTATTATTATTATTATTATTATTTCCCTTTTCTCTTCTTCTTTATTCATCTTTATTCAACTCACTTGATTCTTCGAGAAATGTCGATCGTCATCGTTTTAACTTTGCACTTGGATAACACCCGAACATCCAACAGTTGCAACGTGATTTCTCCGCGCGTTATCGATCAAAAATCGATGCAAAATCCTTCTTCACCCAGAAGATTGGGAATCGAGCTGAGTGCTTGATTCCCAGCACTGATGATGGCGAAAAGATTACAAAATACAATTCACCAGCTAGAATAGAAAACCTACGGATATATATTGATAGGAAATACATAGATATAAAGGAATATTCACATTTGTACAATATATATATATATATATATATATATATATATATATATATATATATATATATATATACACACACACCCACATATATATATATATATATATATATATATATATATATATATATATATATATATATATATATATAGAGAGAGAGAGAGAGAGAGAGATAGGTAGATAGATACATAGATATATAGATATAGATATATAAATATATAGAAAACCTACGGATATATATTGATAGGAATACATAGATATAAAGGAATATTCACATTTGTACAATATATATATATATATTATATATATACACACACACACACCCACATATATATATATATATATATATATATATATATATAGAGAGAGAGAGAGAGAGATAGGTAGATAGATACATAGATATATAGATATAGATATATAATTATATATTAGTTTGGGTATATATATCTATCGCCTGGAAGTGATTCTGTGACCCTGTGTTTCATGCCTTCATTTCGGCGTTATCACGGGATGCTGAAATGAAGGCAATGGAACCAAGGATTGCAAAATCATTTCCATGCAATATATATATAATATATATATATATATATATATATATATTATATATATAAATGAATGCTCTTTGAGAAATTTTGTTTAAAATTTAAGATATTTTCTATTCTTAAAATGTCCGGCATGAATTGATCCCATCACAAAACGGTCATAAATTTTATAAATTGTCTTCTTATTAACATAATATACTCTAAGGAAGATTTGTATAAGATCGAAATATTGCAATATCAGCATAATAAAAATTTATTTGAACAACATCTGTGTATTTACTTTGTCATTAATTGTTATATTTTCATAGTTCCCTCCGAACATACATGCACACAAACTGACCTTTATATCTTATTATAATGGAGATTGTGGGTTTGTATGTCTGTAACTGAAACTATATTACCATTCAAGTCACAATTCCATTTGTTATTTACATCACATTCTCCATGATTTTATTTTTATTTAAACCTCAATTATTAATAAAATTGTTTTACATTATTAATACTGTTGACCATATCTACATACTAATAACATACAATTGTATTTATATATACAACAAAATAGCGGTTTACAGTGTGAATTGGAAGGCTAATTTGCATATTGATATTAAAAATTTGATTTTAATAAATATATGCTAGGTATTATTGATTTCTAATTGTTTGGTTTTATATTAATGAATATGAGCAAAAATCTCGGGGATAAATCTTAATAGAAATCCATTAACAAGAAGAAATAACTGTAATATTATTCTTTACTTCCTATTTTAACTAAATAGTTAAATTAGGAAAATTTACCAATGAAAGACGGGAGTAAGGGAAAATGATGGAAGAGTTAGTTTCAAAGTTGTTCTATTTTTCAATCATACCCCCCCTGTTCCAAATATTTTTATCTGAATTCTTATTCCGTTTCATTAGCATTTTTAATTTAACATGACATTTTATTACATTAAAACTTAAATACTTGCACCCGGAGGTGCATATATTTGCTAGTATGTATAAATTAAGATTTTATTTTAAATTCTAAATTAATAATAACCTGTTCGTTAACTCATTAGATAATCAGGGTGCAGGTTAACTTATTAGGTAATAGATGCAGTTTAGGGTCATATATTTAGGGTGGCGTCTTATCTCTTTACAACGGATAAGTCAGGGGTGAGGATAGCCATTTATAAATTTATTCTTTCTGCCTCCTTTCATTTCATTTTGTGAACTGAAATAGAATAATTCCCCTCTCACTACATCACCCAGGACAATGTGGCGGTGATTAAGCAATGCCCAATTAGCAGGGGGTTAGTTCAAAGCTAACACCCGCATTCCTATGATGCATTAGGTTATCCAAACGGGGGTAACCCAACACCGAATATTCGGCAAGGAAAAGACAAGTCAATTTAACATTTAATTAAAACAACATGCAAAGATGAATCAAATTTCCAGGCCCAAACATAAAACAGACTCAAGAATGTTCAAAGTAACATGAAGAAATGTTATTTAAAAAAAAGTTTTGAAGCCACTTATTATTATTCCGTTGTCTCAGCAGGTCTGGGATCAAAACAGGCGCACATGTACATGTTCTGGAGGAAACAAGACACATGTCTGACCCTTCCAAATGGTGTAGGATAAAAGAGAGAAATTTCAGGGTTACCTTTTTCACGTGACCTGGGAAACCCTCGCCTCCGATATAAAAAGGGAGACAATTCTATTTTGAAGTTTCTAAGTTGAGATTGTTGTGTATTTTGCACTGGGTTCGGAAGCATGGGTTCGAGCCCATTAGAAACTAAGGGTTTGAAATCTGATTTTCAATGTATTTGGCATTTTTTGAATTAGTTTTCCTCTATTTCTCGTCTTTCTTTTTTTTTTGCCTTCACCCATTTTAACCAAACTAGATGTCTGACTGAGCATCAACGCCGTTTGATTGTACACGAAAGAAAGGCACATTTGCTACAACTCATTTGTTTCATTATTTGTCTCTATGATGTGCAAGGATGAGAGTGCAGTATCTGTGATCTCTCCTTAGGGTCAAATGTTACGCCACGACACTTTTAAGAGTACAGCTGTTTTGTATTCACTGGTTTTACTTTTCCTGGAGTGGTTGCCTACGTAAAGCTAGATAACCCAGTCTTGGGAAAACGATAGATTCGTGCCTTTTCCCAATAATTTGCACATAGATGGTATCCCAGATTTCAATGTAAAACAGAGATTTTTCAAACAGAACTATTTGACCCATAGATGGGGACCTAACAGATACTACCACTCTGTCTCTTGTGTAATG
>CM042141.1:112695753-112720753 GCA_023376005.1 Doryteuthis pealeii | reverse complement strand
TTTATTTGTTTTTCTATTCAGGTATAAAAATGACATTCACTGGAAAAGAAAGGTTTTGAGTTGTTTCAACACGTGCGTTTAGAATTTGAGATCATTTGAACGAGAATTGGTCAAGTTATTAGATTATGAAATGATATTAATCTGTCTGAAACAATGTGTACATTTAATCTGTATATAGATATCTTATTATAATAGAGATTGTGGGTTTGTCTGTCTGTAACCGAAACTATATTACTATACAAGTCACAATTCCCTTTATTATTTACATCACATTCTCCATGATTTTATTTTTGTTTAAACCTCAAATATTAATAAAATCGTTATACATCATTAAGACTGTTGACCACATCTACATACTAATAACATGTAATTGTATTTATATATACAACAAAATAGCGTATTACAGTGTGAATTGGAAGGCTAATTTGCATATTAATATTAAAAAATTGATTTTAATAAATATATGCTTAGTATTATTGATTTCTAATTTCTTGGTTTTATCTTAATGAATATGAGCAAAAATCTCGGGGATAAATCTTAAAGGAAATTCATTAACAAGAAGAAATAACTGTTATTTTATTCTTTACTTCATATTTTAACTAAATAGTTAAATTAGGAAAATTTACCAATGAAAGACGGGAGTAATGGAAGATGATGGAAGAGTTAGTTTCAAAGTTGTTCTATTTTTCAATCATACCCCCTCTGTCCCAAATCTTTCTATCTGCATTCTTATTCAGTTTCATTAGCCTTTCTAATTTAATATGATATTTTACTATATTAAAACTTAAATACTTGCACCCGGAGGGTGCATATATTTGCTAGTTATATTAATAGTGTGTATGCTGTATGCAAATGTTCCTTTTTTTTCAAGATTGATACGAGACGATACAAAAAGGGGGATGCCCAAGGAAACATAATGTAATGTAATGTGTGGTATGGATGGGTTTTTGAGTGAATTCAAATGGGACAGAAGTAAAAAGAGAACTTAATATCGAGGGAAAGAAAAAGAGTGAAAAATAGAAACAAAACCAAAAATGTTTCAGGACATTAAGTAGCAGACAGAGAGACTGACATGGCCATTTGAAAATTGAACCCTGAATGAGTTGGGTCAGCGTAAATTACCTCGACTAGTCACAGGTGAATGCTAACGCAATCGCTAGTAATTAGGTCAAGATGAATAAATAATCAGAAAACTTTGAACTTTCTAGGAAAATCTAGTGCCTTTTAAAATATTCAGTCAGTTTTGAGTTGCAACCCTGGCACAGGAGGTGCAAGATGCAGGTGAAGTCGGAAGAAGCGAGGATCTCAGGTACGGTCCTGCGTGTAACAGGAGGAGACAGTAGTTAGAATGAAGTAGCCCTGTGATAAAGAGATTTGTCAGTTCTTTCTCTCTATGACCTGACGACCAACGCGCACGAAATCAAGAAATGAAATTAATAAAGAAGTTTGACGAGGTTAAAAACAATAATGTTTCCGTATTTCTTTATGCCCACTTACTTATCTCTACATTTGTATCTACATTAGGAATGACAGTATAACATGAATAATTCTGGTGTTGCCTATGGTACAATTAAAAATCAATTATATTAATACATAGAGATATAAGTGTTTACAAATTCTAACAGCATGTATACAAACTACTCAAAATTTTTTATTTCAGGTGTAGGAATGCCATTCACTTGGATAAGAAAACGTGTTTAAACATTAAATATAGAAGTTCGAGTGGTTTTTATACATGCTATTAAAATTTGAGATCATTTGAAATGAAGATTTGTTACGGGAGGAAATAAGGTTTTATTTTCCCAGTACCCCACTCGTACCGGGTCAGGCACGAAGGCCCTATTTATGTGGGACCACCCACAAGCCGAGACTCATGGGTGGCAGGTGGAAAAATTGCGTCGATTCCGTCGGCATTCCCCCTCAAGGGGGCGCCTCAGGCGCTGCGCAATAAACCCAGCCCTGCCCCTTTAAGTCAAGGGGGTAGGTATTGCCTGGAGGGATGGCCCTCTGGGATCGACGCTATTAATTTACCATCTCACCGAGTCAGTGGCCGAAGCTCACTGAACCCCCGCTGAGCGGGTGAGGAATAAGGTAAATGCATACATTGGCTCTTTTTAAACTACATTCCGATAGACACTCGTTAAAGTTGTCGTTAGTTGTCTCAGAGACTCAATTATTTTTCCTTCAATTCTGGAACTAACACGAAACAGGTCCTCTATTATATTTGATTAATGGAATACCAAGCATCGTGGCTTATGTAATGCCAACGCAATCCTTGTAGACATACAGTAGTGATGCTATTTACCTCATAAATGAGTGGATGATATGGTTCATATCTTCTTAAAGTTACTAGTTTGACTGAGCGACTGCATTTTGAACTCACTTACTGCGATGTCGCAGGCCATCACGTCACGGAGACACCCCTCTTAGTTCTCTGGGTTCCATGTCTGATTTTAGGGAATAGAAAAAGAGATGCATACTACTCGAACAAGAGAAGAGGCAGAATATTTTAAATGAATACGACACTCGATATTTTAATGATTTTTTAGTACACAATCATTTCGATGTGTCCCCCGGCCTTCTTCAGATGTTTCTTCTCGAACTAGAGAACCTTCTTGTTGAATTCGGGAAACTTCAAATCGAAATCTTCATTTAATCCATTGGAGTAGATTGTTCTTCTTCCATTACCCATGACCGGTTACAAATGTTAAACTATGTTAAGTATTCTTTGTCATATTCGCTCGAAGTTAGATGTGCACTGAAATCTCCAGTTGATTGTCACTTAGAACTGAACGCTTCTATCTGTTGGGCCATGTGTCCAAATGGGCACGTTACAAGACAAAATGCCCGTTAAAAAAAGCGTTTCAATGAACCCAAGATAAAAACAGGCTGTTACTTTTAATGAACGTTTATGATTACCCATTGGTCAATGTATATCACGTGATTCGGGACTGAGCGACGTGGTTCGACATACTTTAGACCCAGTCTCATTATTTATTAGCCACACATTTCAATTGATTAATGTTTTGGTATATTCTTCAATGTTTCAATTTATTTACCTGAAAAATGGCCTATGGAAAAAGAACAAATATATATATATCTAAGGAAAACGCGCATGCGCACAGAAACGATCGTGTTATCGTTGCAGACATTTACTTTAAAGTTAACTTGGTCGATCGCGTTATTTATCGTGATTTCTCACGTGATTGCATCATTAGCGACGCGCCTTTTTTTATCTGCTGAAGCACGCATTTTTTTTTTTTTTTTTTGCCGAGCTTAAATTTCTTTTTATTCCTCTTTCCTTTAATATTTCCCTTTTACTCCACTTTTGATTTCTCTCTCTCCCCCCCCCTCTCTCTCTCTCTCTCTCTCGTTCTATCTCTCTCTTTCTTCCTCTCTTTTTCTCTCGCTCTCTTTTCTCTTACTCTCTTCGCTTTCTCTTACTCTTTCACTCCTTCCACTTGTACTCCTAATAAGATATATTTTACGTCCCCGCTCTCTCTCTCTCTCTCTCTCTCTCTTTCTCTCTTTCTCTCTCTCTCTCTCTCTCTCTCACTCTCTCTCACACACTATCTCTATTTCTCTATGACACACAAACTCGCACACTATCTCTCCCCTCCCCTCCCCTCTCCCTCTCTCTCTCTCTCTCTCTCTCTCTATATATATATATATATATATATATATATATATATATATATTATATATATATATATTATCAGTCACTCACCCTCACTCTTACGTCTTGCAGTCTTAATATCTCTCTCTCTCTCTCTCTCTCTCTCTCTCTCTCTCTCTCTCTCTCTCTCTCTCTCTCCCTTCCTATCTGCCACTTGTACACTTAATATGTATATTGTTCCTCTCTCTTATTGTCTCTCTGTCTCTCTCTATTTTATCCACCTTTACAACCCTTAATCTGGCATTTGCTCAAAATTGTGTAATGACCATTGAGAATTGAGTACAAGCCACTCTAATAGTATCAGTCTGATCATCAGGTCGGTATGGCACAAGGTCAGAAACATGGAGACATTAAGTGTGTATCGACCAAACTACAGTAAATCTGCTTCCCAATACCAGCTTCTTAAACATCAGTCCATTGCCGTACTTACGAACCTTTGCTTCATGGAAGAACGAACTCACTAGTGTTGTTGTGGTTAATGATACACTACTCCTCAACAATACACTTTATTAATTTTGACTTGATATGGCACAAGATGTGAAGCGCAGAGCACTTAATGTGGATCGAACACATTGCAATAATAACGGTCTGAATAGAGGGGAAATCCCCATGGGGTAGTGGTTAACGTGCTGGGTTGCGGTATCGTAGTATACGAGTTCGAAATCCAGTCGCGCTATTATGTTAGTTTCGGATTAATAAACTTGGGAAAAGTATGTACCCCCTCGACCCCAAGTATGGTTTAAATAATACCATTATTGTTTTTCTACGAGTATGGCTTTGGCATTCAATGGCCTACGAGGATTGGTATACCATTAAACAACGAAAAATAAAACAGTCTGAAAAGCTGGCTTCCGACCTTTAATAAGTTTACCATAGTCTAAAAGTATCGACACCGAATGAAAATGAAAATAGGAAGATTAGTTTAGTCTGACATGAATTGTTTAGTGTAGAGCGTCTTGTGAGGATCGAACTCGCTTCAGTGGTAGGTGTTTGAAAGATTACCTGCTTTATCTTTTCATGCTCTTTTTATTTGCGTACTTGGTCTCCACAATTTCTCCCCTTTATTTTCTAGATTAGCAGACCATTGTCAGTGAGTTCGATTCTCACACCCAGCCTTGTACCACAGCTCGGCTAAGCTTAGTAAATACCTACCCTTTTATATTTTTGTATCAATTCCTCTCTCTGCATAACGTGACTATTCTATTTTATATCATTTTTTCCTGCATTAAAAAAGAATCTTCGGAGTTTTCTTTCTTTTTTTTTTTCTTTATTTTGTTCCTCTTTTCAGAAATCAAGTCAAAGAAAATATAACAGAACAAAACTAATCCTGGAATCCAATCCATCGTTGTCTTTACTTTTCTCTCTTATATATATATATATATATAATATATATATATATATATATATATATATATATATATATATGGTATGAAGTATTTCTGTGATAGGATTCAGCCAAATTGGAGAACACAAACGTACATGTAAAGATTTTGCGTATATCCATATGAATATCTATGGTATGCGCATATTTTCACATATACGGAGTATAGTATGCATAATTAGATGGACACCTTAGTTTATCAGATATAGGTTTATTTCGCCTAGTTCGCCAAATTTCAAATCTTAACGATTTCGTTTTTAAATTTCCGTTAGGCGTTTATTTTTTAAAATCCTAGCCCACAGACCCACATCCGTTTTTTTTCAAATAAAAAGAAACATCTATATATATATATATATATATATATATATATATATATATATATATATATATATATCCACATACATGTTCATACATTTACCTGCACATTCAAACCTAGCAATTTTTTAAAAATTGTTTAATTTTTAGTATATATCCGTGTGAGGGTGGGTCAATGAGCTGGCATTTAAAAAAAATAAACGATTAGAAATTTCAAAACAAAATCATTTATTGAAGTAAACACATATTCAAATAAATCTAATATGTAATTCTTGTCCATTCTGAAATCAAAATTGACGAGGCGAAATAGCTGAAATAAATTTATATCTGATAAACTAAGGTCTTCATATATATATATATATATATATATATATATATATATATATATATATAGTTTACTAGTGTCAATATATGTTTCAATCTTTTATCTCTGCGGGGAGTCTTCGATCGGTTTTGTTCGTTTTTTTTTTTGTTCGTTTTTTTCTTTGTGATGCTGTATCCAGCTTTGAAATTTAGTGTTGTACATACGCATGCGCAGACATTTCGTATACCAATTTTTAGCTAACCAGATTCATTAGGGCTATCATGGCTGCTTGGTTTATTGCGCTAAAAAAGTTACGTAGCCTGACTGGCTGTATCAGATCCACTATTTTTCTTCTTCTTCTTCTTTTTGTGGAAGTTGGATCAACGGCGGCTAGTGCATGATTCGTATCAAATAGAATTTCATCTGACATTGCAGACAAGTGTATGAGTGACTTTTGATGCTGTAAACTTTTTCACAGAATGAAACTGAAATAGTCATTTCCATCCCCAGTGCAGGAACCGTTCAGGCTCGTTACCACAAACTCGCCTTGGAGAAAGAATATACCAGTCTACCCCATGCGCGGTAAGTCATGTGCTTGTAGAACCCGTCCTTTGCGGAGGGTATAATAATATCCTCTCTATGGCTGTAGCAGAAATTTCATTGATTTAGTAGTCAAATTGGCATTGTAAATGTTTGCAAATGTGTGGCTTAAGAGACTAATGTTGTATCGCCAGGTGGAAAGATACACAGAAGAATGGTATGCTTAATACATTTATTAAGCACCAGCATCCGCTGCTGAACGGATACATACAAACACAGAAAAAATAATTACAAACAATTAAAAAGACAAACTCACACTAAAAGAGGAGGGTTAGTTCAGTATAGCCATCGCAGCAAAATCAGTCTAAATATTATTCAGCTAGTTAATCTACTTTAATCGTAGGCTATTTTAGGGCTATGAGACAGTCCATCTGGTAGAGTGCTGAAGGGGTGTTAACTACTCTACAACAACTAAGCTTTTCTGATTATAGTTTCAGGGGATTAAATATAGTATATCTAAGACAGTGGTAACACATAGAAATTCCATCCCACGAAATTAGCACCCCACAAAGTTTTCTATTTTTTCAATTATAGGATTGAGATTTAGACTATAGTAAATGAATCAAGGCTATGACAGCAGTGAAAAGTAACTTCAACCTCCAGAAATTGCAACGAAAAGATTCCACCCCGAATATTCATCCCACCAACATTCAACTCTCGAAATTAGAAGTTCAGGAAGTTTTCTCCAAAACAATTCTTCAGTTATAGTTTTAGGTGATAAGATTTGAAATCTACTGGATGAATAATGGTTGTGACTGTGGGAAGATGTGACTTTCAACACCGAATCTCCACCGAGAATATTCTACCACGATTATTCCTCCCACGAAAATTCCACCCCAGGAAATTACCACCCTATGAAGTTTTCTCACAACCAATTTTTCATCCCCGCGAATATTTCAGCCTCTATCGCTTACAATTCAATTTAAAATGAGTAGTTTAAGATAATAATTACCAAAGTTTTCAGATTATAGTTTTATGGGGTTAAGATTTAAAATACAGTAGATGAATCAACATTGTCACAGCAATGGCCTGCAACATCCAGCCCCGAAAATTCCACCATGATAATTCCACCCCGATTATTCATCCCAGGAAAATTCCACCCTTGGAAATTACCACCCACGAAGTTTTCGGCCAACCAATTCTTCAATTATAGTTTTAGGGGATTAAGATAAAATCTAGAAGATGAATCAAAGCTGTGACAGCGGTGACTCTTAACTCCCAGCCCCAAAAATTCCACCGAGAAAAATCCTCTCCGAAAATTCCTCCTACGAAAATTCCGCCACACGAAGTTACAACCCCACGAAGTTTTCTCCCCACCAATTTTTCAACCCGTGAAAATTACATCTTCTAACTATTACAATTCAGTTCTATGATAATCTTAAGTTTGTTTCGTTGTCAGTTGTTCGTAATTGTAACTATAAAATGGGTTTATTTTCAACGACGATAATCGTTAGGTCACTAGTGTATCTATGAATAATGATGAATATGAGAAGAGATTAAATATTATTGAATACAAACAAGAAATATTGTTGTCCATTGACTGAGTTGTTTCGTGTAAATGGCTATTTATTAGATTGCATTCCTTTTCTTCGAGGGCTACTACAGGACTAATAAAATGTGGGATAATTATGTGATATAATCGGTTATTCACCCGGTGGTACACTAAGATGCAGCTGTTAATTGAACGTTATGGATAAGAAAAGGAAATAAATCCAACAGTATGCAAATATAAAATATGAAAAAAAAAAACGTATTTAGATGATGTATTTATTTACGTAAGCCAATGTACGACCGTTTCGGATTTTTTTATTATTAAACCATCATCATGTGTTCAAAACAATATCAAACTTCTTAAGATCGCCCTAAAGATGGTTTAAAAAAAAAAAAAAAAACCTAACGCTCGAACGTAGGCACACAATCATTCATAAATAAATACATCATCTGAATATTTGTTTTCTTTTTTCTTTTTCATTTTTGTGTGTGTGGAGGGCTGGATCGTAATTGTTATCGTCGTAGAATATAGTCATGCCGACCAGAGTCAAAGCCAGACGAGGCTGTTTGCATTTCACATGGCGCTACTACACTTGGAAAGGGTATTTATCCACTATTTACTCTCCAGCTATGTAGGGCAGACTAGGCTCTTTAACCGTGGTATTTGAACATGTCTAGGAGAAGGTAATATTCTGAATTAAAAACTGTTAAGAAATTCACCTTGTGTCACATCTTGCTCGTTTGGAGGGCTTGGAGTTAAAAAAAAACTTATTGCTAGATGGGACATGGAATGAATTTGAATTAACCAATATGATGTATTGCCACTCTCTGCTGCTGCTGATGCTGATGATGATGATGATGCTGATGATGCTGATGATGATGACGATGATAATCTTTAATTCAATTTGAAAAAGGGCAATAGAAATTAAGTTTTGATCCGTCTTAGATTTACTTTGATGTCTATGTATTTTCCTTTCTATTACCAAATAGCATATTTCTTTAATTCGCTAAAGGACAAATACTGCATATTCTATGAGAAAGGATTACTCCCTTCCCCCATAAAAAGATTAATAAAATCAATTAGAATAAGTCTCTTACTCACACCATACCGTAACTACTTAAAATACCTCAGATTATTATCCTTCCCCAATCTTATAACTAGACTAATTCTCTTTCAAATGATCTTACACTTTAACAGCATGTGTAGAAACAACTCAGAATTCTATGTTTTATGATTCAAACCCTTTTCTTTCCACTGAATGGCATTTCTGCACTGAAAAAAAAAAACCCCAAAAACATATAACATTAAACATTAAATTCTGGATTGTATTATCTTGGTTTTTTGGACTGTTTTCTTCATCTTAACATAAGTTTTAGTCGCTGTATCCTCCATTCTTTATCATGTGTTCCTTGTCTATCCGAGCATAGCAATGACTCAACGTGGGAAATCATCTTAGATAAATTGACGGCTGATCATACAACGCATCGAAGAACTTTTGAAGATCTCATTCAAATAATGACCTCATTGTTTTTTCACGCCTATCAATCCGAGAAGCAGCACGAGAAGTGCCATGAGAACCGTTACGATCATCAAAACCTTATATTGCTTATTGGTGTTTCCTGCACAACCTGAAGCATCAATTATTTTCCGATATTTTTATTCTTAGATATTTTTACTTTAAAAACAATTCGATCTAGCATTTCATTTATTGGTTCACATATTGTTTTCATCTCTATACTTGATCAACTCAATTCAGTCAAATAATTCAATATTGAGTTATTTCTGCACTTGCTGTTAAGATTTAAGATCATTTGAACGAGAATTGGCTAAGTTATTAGATTATGTAATATAATTAGTTTTTATGAAACACCCTGTATATATATAAACGGACTGTGGTCTTGTGTCGCATCAAAGCTCAACTTAATAAATAACTATATAAAAGAACTGGTCATAAGCGATTTACATATACTGTTAAAATTTGAGATCATTTGAACGTGAATTGGTCAAGTTATTAGATTATGTAATATAATTAGTTTTTATGAAACACCCTGTATATATAAAACGGACTGTGGTCTTGTGTCGCATCAAAGCTCAACTTAATAAATAACTATATAAAAAGGAACTGGCCATAAGCGACTTACATATACTGTTAAAATTTGAGATCATTTGAACGTGAATTGGTCAAGTTATTAGATTATGTAATATAATTAGTTTTTATGAAACACCCTGTATATATAAAACGGACTGTAGTCTTCTGGTACATCTAAGTTTAGTTCAATAAATAACTATATGAAAAGAGACTGGCCACAGGCGACATACTCAAGCTGTTATGATTTGAGATCATTTGAACGAGAATTGGTCAAGTTATTAGATTATGAAATATCATTAATTTGTTTCTGAAACACCCTGTATATGTAAACAGACTTTGGTCTTATGGCACATCTAAGCTCAACTTAATAAATTAAAAAAAGCTAAGTATTTAAAGTAAATAAATATAAAAATAAATCATCATATCATAAAATAAATATGAACAAATTGAGATCGATAGATAGATAGATGGATAGTTTTGAATAGACTGAGCTGGGTCGTTATTTTAATAGTCACCGGACAGCAGCTCTTGAGGCAGGAGACCGGGACGCACTTCCTCATAAATTACCAAATAAAACATTTATTGCAAAAACACGGACATAAAATGAGGGTTCAGTTTATTTAAAGGTAGGAATTTACGAGGAAATCGTTCTTTTTTACCCTGTAGTCTTCTGGTACATCCAAGTTTAGTTCAATAAATAACTATTTGAAAAGAGACTGGCCACAGGCGACATACTCAAGCTGTTAAGATTTGAGATCATTTAACGAGAATTGGTCAAGTTATTAAATTATGAAATGATATTTTTTTCTGAAACACCCTGCACATATCAAATTATATAACATGTTTTAAAAAATTCTTGTATTTTTCTATGAGTTTAAGAAAACTAGTGACAGTGCAATTTGAACATGTCGCTTATGTAATTGTTATTCAGCATGCTAGTGTGTCACTCTGACCGGGGGATATAGCTTTTGTTTATCAGTGTGCCTGCATAACATGGTCGCATCGTTTTTATTAGGAGTTTTAATTTGGTCTGCTTTATGCTTGTGTTAAAACAGCCTCTACTTGTTTTGAACTATCGATGTATTTGCAATCTATAGTTGGCGCTTTTCCGAAAAAAAAATACTGTCTTCACAAACAAAATGTTACTACTAAAAAAGATTCTTCTTTTAGTTTTTATATACAGAATTTGACAGAAAAAGACAGTGAAAATTTGTTTAATATTGTTACATATTCCAATGAAACTTCAATGGCTTAGAACAGGGGTGTTCAAACATTTTGCAAAGAGAGTCAAATTTGATGAAGTGAAGATCCCAGAGGGCCAATGGTTCTTTCTAATTGTTTTTAACTACAAAGTTACACGAAAATATACACTCTTATAAAACAATAAACACATAAAAAACAATAAGATAAATAAATAAATAAAAGAATTGTATCTATTTTTTCAAATGACAGTGTAGCTGATAACTTGCTGAAACTAATGTGAAGGGTCATACCGAAATCTAGATTTTACTAAAGAGGCTAGGTCTGGTTTGATAGGAGTGGTTGAGGTGTGAAAATCTCCATAAATATTGTTTATGTTTACAAATAATTCGGAAAGAAAGCAAACAGTGTGACGTTTTCAAACTTGTCTAGCGATTTTATTTATTCTGGTCCAAATCGCCCGGAGCGAGTCGGTATTGTGCCTTGTTTGACACTGCTCTATTGGGCCATGAATGATAAATTATAAGACTGCAGCTGCAGGCCATTAGAAATCATACCAAGGGTCATTATTGGCCCACGCGGCAGACTTTGGACACGCCTGGCTTAGACACACATAGGGAATGATTATTTTCCTTGAGTGCTGTTGTCAATGATTCCTTAGTTGTAGCGAAGTATTTGGTCTAGGCATCCTCTCGCATCTGTTCTGAAATACAACCAAGGTACAAGAGCCTGGACACGGGCATATTAGCCAGAGAGTTTTATTTTGGGGTGGGGGCGGGTGACAAAACTGGTCACATCACATCGACCGATCCATCCATACAAATAAATACTAACGTTCTTCGCCTTTCGCAACCTGCTTGTACCCAAATACCTCGGTCTCTCCATGACTTTAAAACACGGGGCATAATGAAAAAGGTTATTCTAAAAAACAGCTACGGATGAGATAATAGACATTAGGATGGAAGTAGAAAAATTAAACAAAAATCCAAAGGAAAAGAAAAACATTCATCAAAACAAAATTGTGGGTCATAATTATCTAAAAGGAAAATTCTCAGATATAACAAAATACAAACAAGTTTCATTGATTTTTTCTTTGTTTAATATTCTAATTTGAAATTCGTTCATTTGCAACCAATCATCATCTTGGCTGTTTTCATTTCACATCTTATTATAATGGAGATTGTGTGTTTTTCTGTCTGTAACCGAAACTATATTCCTACTCAAGTCACAATTCTCTTAATTATAGACATCACATTCTCCATGATTTTATTTTTATCTAAACCTCAATTATTAATAAAATTGTCTTACATTATTAATACTGTTAACTATATCTACATACTGACAACATGCAATTATATTTATATATACAAGAAAATAGCGGTTTACAGTGTGAATGGGAAGGCTAATTTGCATATTAATATTAAAAAATCGAATTTAATAAATATGTGCTTAGTATTATTGATTTCTAACTGTTTGGTTTTATTTTAATGAATATAAGCAAAAATCTCTTCAATGAATCTTAAATGAAATCCATTGACAAGATAAAATAACTGTCATTTTATTCTTTACTTTCTCTTATAACTAAATACTTAAATTAGAAAAAATAACAATGAAAGACGAGAGTGATGGAAGAGTAAGTTTCAGTTGTTCCATTTGTTATTATACTCCCTCTGTTTCAAATCTTTTATTATATTCCCTCTGTTTCAAATCTTTTTATCTGTATTCTTATTTAGTTTCATTAGCCTTTCTAATTTAATACAATATTTTATTACATTAAAACTTAAATACATGCACCCGGAGGGTGCATATATTTGCTAGTAACGTTAATACCCTTAAGAAAGCTATGAATCCAATTATTATCCTAGCAACTAAAGAAAATAGTTGGACATACTGGGCTTTTTAACCTTGATATGGCACCCGGTCTAGAAGGAAAACTTTGAATTGAAACCTGCTAAACTCCGCTTAGAGACTGACCTTGAGCCACATCCTGCTTGTTTGATGGGGTTAAGTTAATACATACTTGACCTTGTCTGATCATCGAGGTTCTTGCTAACCAAATATCTGCTTCCTTTTCTATGATCAATTTAACCTTCATCTTTCGCATCAAACAAGTTTTTGGCTGCTTCCGCGGCGTTATGGGCCAGTTCGAACGAATGAAGTATAAGTTTCTAAATCAGACTACATGCACGTTCATCTGTGCGGTTTTCAAATCATATCAAGTCACCCGTCTTGCCCCAACTACCACGATAGTACCAACCAAATTAGCCCTGTCGGTTGAGGCTTTAGAATACATCGACTACATCTCTGCAGAGGGATAAGACTCCCCCGATGAGACCACCTGTTTGGCCGTGGGTGGCGACCCGTGGAACCCAGGTGGCTGAGCAGTCAATGACGTGCAACACTACACTTTGGCCCTTATTTGGGTTAAACGGGTGGTTACGTCAAATCCTTACGTCAAGCACCTAATATATTTTCCCAACTATATTGCCCTTATGGGATGTCCCAAACCTTTTTATCATATGGGTCCTAGAAGGCGTGGGTAAGGGTTTTCGTGTACTGGGAAAGACGTTAAACTCTATCTGATGGTGAGATTCCAGTTCTGTAGGTTTGGGAATGTGGAATACCCCTTCATCACTATTGCTCCCAGGTCCACTCTGACCCGGAGTGGTAGTACCGTTAGAGTCCCATATAAAGGTTAAATAGAAAAATGTGTTTATAAAAAAGGGGGTGTCCATGATGATTTTATTAAAAACTTTGTCGGAATTAAATGACCCACTGAGGTTGATATGCCATAAAACAAACCAAACCAAGCAAAGTACTAGTTAAGCTACTAAAGGCTAACTAAACTACACACAAAGAATTGCAGTATAAAAGTCATACTACCAATCGTTTACAAGATTATTCTGCTTTGGTTGTGAAGTCACATATATATATTTACCAACCCCTCCGCACGAGCAGGATGCGACACAAGGTCAATTTCTTAGCGGAGTTTAATAGGTTTGAATTCAGAGTTTTCCTTCTCCTAGACTGGTTGCCTAACCAAGGTTAAAGAGCCTAGTCTGCCCTACTATTTGCCCATAGCTGGAGGGAGAGTAGGATTCATACCTTTCCCAAGGGTATTAGCGCTAAGTGAAATGCAATTACCACGTCCAGGATTTGAACTCGGAGCGACGAGTCCATTTCCTATGACTTTAACCATTACACCACGGCTTCTCTCTCTCTCTCTCCCTCTCTCTCTCTCTCTCTCTCTCTCTCTCTCTCTCTCTATATATATATATATATATAAATAATATATATATATATATATATATATATATACCACAAAGTAGTAACCTGTTGTAAATAAACGATCAAATCAAAAAGAATGTCCGTTAAATACGAATAATAATATTGAACTTTGACTGAACTAGAATCAGAGTCGGCATCTTAGGAATACTAGTAGCTAGAGGAATCGGAGTCGGACAAAGGCCAGTGCCACTTGCTGACTACAAAGGTCAAGTACAAAATCTTAAACACAGAGAAAATTGCGCTTAAACAATGCTCAGGTAGAAAGCCAACGCCTGGAGAAGGCTGGAGGATACAATGACCGAAAACATACCACAATCAAAAAAAAAAACAAAATAATACACATCAATCTTCATCTCAAAATTTTCAGAAGAATATATATATATATATACATACATACATACATATTTATATATATATATATCTTATTATAATCAAGATTGTGGGTTGTCGTCTGTAACCGAAACTATATTACTATACAAGCATAATCCCATTGTTACTTACATCACATTCTCAATGATTTTAGGAACCTCAATTATAAATAAAATTGTTTTACATCATTAAGACTGTTGACCATATCTACATACTAATAACGCATTGTATTTATATATACAACAAAATATGTGAATGGGAAGGCTGATTCTAAAAAATTTTATTTTAATAAATATATCTAGTATTATTGATTTCTTTTTTTTCGTTTATTTATTGAAATGAACCAAAATCTCGATAAATCTTAAAGAAATCCATTAACAAGAAACAATAATTATATTATTCTTTACTTCCTATTTTAACTAAAATAGTTAAATTTTAAAATTTAACAATAAAGACGGGAGTAAAAGATGATGGAAGAGTTAATTTCAAAGTTGTTCTATTTTTCAATATACAAACTTTTTATTTGCAATCTTATTCAGTTTTATTAGCCTTCTAATTTAATATATTTTTTATATTAAAACTTAATATTGCATATATTTGCTAGTATATATAGTATAATAAGGTTTCTGTTAATTATTTAATGAAATTTGAACGAAAAGATCCTATGGTTGTGTGTGTGTGTGTGTGTGTGTGTGTGTGTGTGTGTGTGTGAGTGTGTGTGTGTGAAGTCACATATACGCAGTACCTTTCTGCGGGGGAAACATCAATACAAACCATGTGAACACTATTTGTTTAGCACTCATCTTGAGTATCAGTTTAAAAGGAAAGATTAAGAACGAGATTGCCCAAGTCTACTTTTCTCTATAATCAAATGCTCAGAGAAACGTTGATCTCCAAAAGAGGCTTGCAGCAATCGTTGGAGGTCATCGACACATTAGGATGTTCACCTCTGAGTCGATAATGCCTAGAGCATATCGAAAAATTCGGCAGGTTGTATAGGTGATGCCACAGAGGATGAATACCCTTAGATAAATTGAAATATACACACTGTATTTAGAAAGATTGTTTCAAACTAGTTGGTAGACTGGGAAGATTTTCTATCCTAATTTAAATTTCGTCACCTAAAAAGATGGTAGGGCGATATTTCAACTCGTTTGAACTCGTCTGAGTAGGACTTAAGACAGTTTTAATCATACCATCTTTAAGAGAAAAAACATTTTTATTTATTAAGTAAATTTATCTAAATCACGTTTGCTTAGTTTGGGTGGAATTCGTGGATAAGTCGACGAATTCCACCCAAACATTAAAAAGTTGGCCAGAAAACTCGAAAAGATCAAAGATAAAATTGTTAAACAGGAGATGTGTCTTTTGTTTAATTCTACATGTATAAATGAAAGAATGCTGCCCAAATACACACACACACACACACACACACATATATATATATATATATATACATATATATATATAATATAGAGAGAGAGAGTGAGAGACAGACAGAGAGAGAGAGAGAGAGAGAGAGAGAGAGAGAGAGAGAGAGAGAGATACTAGCATCTTTCTTACTATTAATTTCAGTTTGCATCTACCCCTTAGCTTGTTCATATATCTCTTTCTTCTTCTCTGCCTCTATCTCTCTGTGTCTGTCTCTAAATATATTTACCCCTTCCCGCGCAAGTGTAGGATGTTACACAACGTCAATTTCTTTAGTGGTGTTTTAAATAGGCCTAGATTCATAGTTTCCCTTTTGTTAGACCGGTTGCCATACGAAGATTAAACAACAAAGTCTACCCGACTATTTACCAATAACTAGAGGGAAAATAATTTGATGCATACATATCCTATATATATATATATATATATATATATATATATATATATATATATATATATTTTAATGTAGGAGTATAGCTTATAAATATATATATATATATATATATATATATATATAGTCATCCACAGACACGTGTTTCGATTTATCAAGTCTCTTCAGTGTGCCTAAACATTTGTAAGCTACTTATAGCCGGGATTGAAATCCGATTGGTTCAGTGTCAGTCAGACGCCTTAACCACCAGGCTCTCATCACCTACAGAATGTGAAGGGGAATTTAACTGCAACATCTGCACACGAACAGAATGTGACACAATGTCATTTTAAAGCGGTGTTTAACAGGTTTGAATTTAGTTTTTCTTCTCCTAGACTAGTTACCTAGCCAAGGTTATTTACCATAGTTAGAGGGTTGGCGAGAGATTGTCATGGATATCCATGCTAATTGCGAGACATGATTATATATATATATATATATATATATATATATATATATATATATAATAATAATAATAATAATAATAATAAGAGTCAGATTTTAGCCATGAAGAGCTTTATGCGAAACTAATAGTAGGTTCGTCTGACTCAGTAGATATCCTTATTACTTGGCTCTACTTAGGTATCGAGCACTTTTTACAAATTAGCTTCTCCTAGCGGTTATATGAATATATATATATCTTATATACATATATATGCATATAAATTGTTTTTTCTTTTGGCCAAATACTATACCAATAGATTATTTTTTTGGTACGACTATCTTGGTCTTTTCTTTTTTTCAAAAATTTTTTTCTTCCTGGTTGATGTTTGGTAGTATATTTTTACAATCAAACTCTCTGCCGGGTTTTTTCTCTCCGCAAGGATCTACCAACACGCTTGGTATATTATTATATATATATATATATATATATATATATATATATATATATATATATGGTGTTGTCTAAGAGTCTCCGTATGCTTCTAGTAAGTATGTATATTTGAAATTATTTTGGTACATGTATCCGTTTGTTGGAGGTACATATATCAGGTTTGGTCATTTGTACGAAGCATTAAAGAATAAATATCAGAAACTCGGTTGTTTTTTAGGAGAGTTCGTTTGTTTAGTAGTAGTAAATTTTCAGAATTTCTATAGCTCCCTTCTTCAGACTGTGTAAGAACACTACTCTCCTTACACAGTCTGAAGAAGGGAGCAATAAAAATCCTGATACATATACTAAAATAATCTCAAATATATATATATATATATATATATATATATATATATATATATATATATCCTCTCTCTATATATATATCCTATATATCTATATATCTATATCCTATATATATATATTCTCTCTCTCTCTCTCTATATATATATATATATATATATATATATATATATATATATATATATATATATATATATATATAAGATGAATATATAAAGGTTTTACATATCTATTTATTAGACGACAAAGGAACATTCACGACCATATTGGTTTCATGCGATGCAATCATCAGGTGAAGATGTTTCAAATGCATTTGAAACATCTTGAGGCATTTGAAACATCTTCACCTGATGATTGCATCGCATGAAACCAATATGGTCGTGAATGTTCCTTTGTCATCAAATAAATAGATATGTAAAACATTTATATATTTATTTAATATATTATGTAACAGCTCTATTTTATATTGAGCACTCTACCAATAATACTGCCTTTGACACACCGTTCCAGCAAAAGCTGAAACAGTGACCATCTCACACTATATATATATATATATATATATATATATATATATGTGTGTGTGTGTGTGTGTGTGTGTAATATATCAAGAAAAATGAAAAAACACAGGTTTAAATGGGTTAAGTGGTGAGTTTATTGGCCGACGCTGCAGTGTTTCGATCTATTAATTAGATCATCTTCAGAGCATAAGATAAGAAATTATTTATCACAGAATAATGAAAAAAAGCGAGTGGTAATCCTTGTCATTCAGTCTGTTTAAAAAATTTCTGAAGTTTGAAAAAAGGAGACGGTTTTGAAATATGACATCAAATAAATAATTTCTTATCTTATTCCCTGAAGATGATCTAATTAATAGATCGAAACACTGCAGCGTCGGCCAATAAACTCACCACTTAACCCATTTAAACCTGTGTTTTTTCATTTTTCTTGATATATTACATACCGTCGGATTTACTTCCTTTCTTCACACACACACACACACACACACACACATATATATATATATATATATATATCCTCTGTAATTACCTTATGTGAACTAGCAAATATATGCACCCTCCGGGTGCAAGTTTTTAAGTTTTAATGTAATAAAATATTATCTTAAATTAGAAAGGCTAATGAAACTAAATAAGAATGCAGATAAAAAATATTTGAAACAGAGGGGGGTATAATCGAAAAATAGAACAACTGAAACTTACTCTTCCATCACTCTCGTCTTTCATTGTTATTTTCTAATTTAGTTATAAGAGGAAGTAAAGAATAAAATGACAATTATTTCAACTTGTTAATGGATTTCATTTAAGATTCATTGAAGAGATTTTTGCTTATATTCATTAAAATAAAACCAAACAGTTAGAAATCAATAATACCAAGCACATATTTATTAAAATCAAATTTTTAATATCAATATGCAAATTAGCCTTTCCGTTCACACTGTAAACCGCTATTTTGTTGTATATATAGATATAATTGTATGTTGTTAGTATGTAGATATGGTTAACAGTATTAATAATGTAAAACAATTGTATTAATAATAGATGTTAAAATAAAAATAAAACCCTTGAGAATGTGATGTCAATAACTAAGGGAATTGTAACTTGAGTAGTGATATAGTTTCGGTTACAGATAGAAAAGCACACAATCTCCATTATAATAAGATTAAAGCCAGGCCGCAATTAGGATCATGCAATGGATGCAGATCCAAAATGCCTAGATTCTTGGACGCGTTTCGAACGAGTCTTCATGTCTTCTGTGTTATCTTTCCTTTTTTTAAGTTGTGGATATTTCGTAGCAGTGTTGAGAAAACAAACTGCTGTTCCACTGACGGAATTGGTCAGACTACCGTAGATTTTATTTCTGTTTTCTCCTCTTTGCTAGCTCTGCGGCAACTGTGGTTGTTCTTACTACTGCCGCTGCGACTGGTGCTGTTGCTGCTACGGCTACGGCGCTACAGCTGCTAGCGCTCCAAGCAGCGATCATCGAACCACCGAGGATGTCGATTACCTTCAATTAATATTGGTCTTTTGTCCCTAAGAGACAACGGGGATGCAGAATCGATGGGAACTTAGATATAATCAATTCCTATCATTTTCTCAACGTCCTTTCCTGTCCGTATCGTTGATACCTAGTTACTCTCAACGCTACCAATCTCTCACTAAAGCTCGCTCCTCTCTTTCTCTCTCTCTCTCTCTCTTCCTAAATTTCTTACGCCATCTCTCTGTCTCTCTTTCTCTCTCTCTCTCTCTCTCTCTCTCTCTCTCTCTCTCTCTCTCTCTCTCTCTCTTCATATCGATGTTCTCTTTCCACAGGAGTCATTTACATTTGAAACACTCTCTGTCCTTTTTTATTGATTTATGCCACTATCTCTCCCACTCTCTCTACTTCTCTAAATCTCACATTTTCACTCTCTCTCTCTCTCTCTCTCTCTCTCTCTCATTCTCTCTCTCTTTCTATCTTTCTGCATCTCACTCTCTCTCAGCTGATTTATACACCCCTCTCCATCTCTCTCTCTCTCTCTCTCTCTCATTCTCTCTCTTTCTCTCTTTCTGTTCTGACTCTCTCTTTCTCTCGGCTGATTTATACATACTTCTCCGTCTCTCTCTCTCTCTCTTTCTCTCTCTCTCATTCTCTCTCTCTTTCCATCTTTCTGCTTCTCACTCTCTCTCAGCTGATTTATACATCCCTCTCCATGTCTCTCTCTCTCTCTCTCTCTATCTATCTATCTATCTCTCTCTCTCTATCATTCTCTCTCTCTTTCTATCTTTCTGCATCCCTCTCTCTCTCTCTCTCTTTCTCTCTCTCTCATTCTCTCTCTCTTTCTATCTTTCTGCTTCTCACTCTCTCTCAGCTGATTTATACATCTTTCTCCATCTCTCTCTCTCTCTCTCTCATTCTCTCACTCTGTCTATCTTTCTGCATCTCACTCTCTCAGCTGATTTATACACCCCTCTCCATCTCTCTCTCTCTCTCTCTCTCTCTCTCTCTCTCTCTCATTCTCTCTCTCTTTCTATCTTTCTGCTTCTCACTCTCTCTCAGCTGATTTATACATCTTTCTCCATCTCTCTCTCTCTCTCTCTCTCTCTCTCTCTCTCTCTCTGTCTATCTTTCTGCATCTCACTCTCTCAGCTGATTTATACATCCTCTCCATCTCTCTCTCTCTCTCTCTCTCTCTCTCTCTCTCATTCTCTCTCTCTTTCTATCTTCTGCTTCTCACTCTCTCTCAGCTGATTTATACATCCTCTCCATCTCTCTCTCTCTCTCTCTCTCTCTCTCTCTCTCTCTCTCTCTCTTATATAGATTCTCTCTTTTCACAGGTGACATTTGAATGGCATTCTACTCCGGTTTCTCACTGGGCATCAGGCATTTGCACTAATCTTAATAAACATTAACACACCATGGACGTGTACACACAGACACACAGACAGACAGAGAGATAGAGAGACAAATGGACAGATATATACGCACTCACAAGCACGAGTACACAGTTTTTCATTTACTCAATTATGTGTTGATTTGTTAATCTCAGTCTCTTCATATATATATATATATATATATATATATATATATATATATATATATATAAATAAAGTAAGTAAAGTCGGTATCAGCCAGACAGCGAGGGAGTCACCTTTTCACTAGCACTAGACCAAGGAGATTGTTTTAGGGAGTCTGAGGTGGAGTGCCACACATACTATAAGCTCCTCTCGTTACCACACAGATCTCTGTGCTACTCATACGCTGAGTTGGCGTGGGCCGGTACCGATATATATATATATATATATATATATATATATATATATATATTTACCAACCCCTCCACACGAGCAGGTCAATTTCTTAAGCGGAGTTTAACAGGTTTGAATTCAGAGTTTTCCTTCTCTTAGACTGGTTACCTAGCCATGATTAAAGAGTCCAGTCTACCATGCTATTTACCCATAGCTGGAGGGAGAATTGGATTCATACCTTTCTCAAGGGTATTAGCGCTATGTGAAATGCCAACAGCTTTGCCAGGAATTGATCTCGCATTGACTAGTCCATTTCCCACAACTCTAACTATATATATATATATATATATATATATATATATATATATATATATATATATATATATATATATGCAGATAAAAAGATTTGGAACAGAGGGGGTATGATTGAAAAATAGAACAACTTTGAAACTAACTCTTCCATCATTTTCCATTACTCCCGTCTTTCATTGGTACATTTTCCTAATTTAACTATTTAGTTAAAATAGGAAGTAAAGAATAATATTACAGTTATTTCTTCTTAATAATGGATTTCTTTTAAGATTTATCCCCAAGATTTTTGCTCATATTCAATAAGATAAAACTAACAATTAGAAATCAATAATACCTAGCATATATTTATTAAAATCAATTTTTTTACGATCAATATGCAAATTAGCCTTCCCATTCACACTGTAATCCACTATTTTGCTGTATATATCAATACAATTGCATGTTATTAGTAAGTTGATATGGTCAACAGTGGCTTCGGCCTCTGGACCATTGATATAATTAACGGCGTCGATCCCAGGGGGCCATCCTCCCAGGCAACACCTGCCCCCTTGATTTAAAGGGACAGGGCTGGGTTTATTGCCCAGTGCCTGAGGCGCCCCCCTTGAGGGGGAATGCCGACGGGATCGACGCAATTTTTCACCCGCCACCCCATGAGCTTCGGTTTGTGGGTGGTCCCACGTTAATAGGGCCTTGTGCCTGACCCGTACAAGTGGGGTACGTGGAAAATATCAAGTAGATATGGTCAACAGTCTTAATGATGTAAAACAATTTTATTAATAATTGAGGTTTAAATAAAAAATAAAATCATAGAGAATGTGACGTAAATAACTAAAGGCAATTGTGATGTGATTTGTATAGTAACATATTTTCGGTTAAAGACAAACAAACCCACAATCTCCATTATAATAAGATATATATATATTGTATTGATGTTAGTTTTGAGTTAGTTTTATGAAAATTTTTACTTCTTCTTTCATACATCTATCACACTGAACTTGATTGTAATTGTTAATATGTCTGTCAGCGAAGCAATGAACAATGAATTTCATCATTTAGAGCAGCTTTCTTTAAACGAGTCACTTTAATCGCAATAGATATCCATATAATTATTTCAACAGTGCCAATGTCCTAACGAATTCATCTATCCATATTTATCATTCCTGCACCTCCTGTCGCCCCCCCTCTCTCTCGCTTTCTTTTCTTTTCTTTTTTGCCTGATTTATTCATCTCTCTCTCTCCCTCCCTCTCATTCCCTGTTTTCCTCTCACACACACGCACACACACATTTCATATCACGGGTCTCTTTTCACAGGTGACATTTCTTCTTCTTCTTCTTCTTCTTCTTCTTCTTCTTCTTCTTCTTCTTCTTCTTCTTCTCTCTCTCTCTTTCTCTCTCTCTCATATCAGGCGATATTTCCACTTGATACTCTATCTCTCCCCCTCCTTCTCTCTCTCTCACTCTCTCTTCATGAATATCTCTTCTTCTCTTTTTAAACTCGCTTTCAGTCTCTATCTCTGTCAATCTGTTTGACTCCCTCTCCCTCCCTCCCTATCTCTCTCTCTCTCTCTCTCTCTCATATCAGGTGATATTTCCACGATACTCTATCTCTCCCCCTCCTTCTCTCTCTCTCACTCTCTCTTCATGAATATCTCTTTTTAAACTCGCTTTCAGTCTCTATCTCTGTCGATCTGTTTGACTCCCTCCTCCCTCCCTCGCTCTCTCTCTCTCTCTCTTCTCTCTCTATATATATATATATATATATATATATATATATATATGTATGTATGTATATATATATATATATATATATATATATATATGTACCTTGGTGTAAATATGAATTTATTTTGAGCATGCAACACATTGTAAAAAAAAACATAATTTCTTTTTCTCCATACAATGAATCTTTTAGGTCTTTTTAAATCATTAATTAAATTCTGTACCCTCCAAAAAAATTATATATATATATATATATATATATATATATATATATATATATATTATATATATATCACTCTCTATATGAATGCTCTATTTTCACTGGCAACAGTTCCATCTGATACTCTCTCCCCCATTCTCTCTCTCCCTCCCTCTCTTTCTTCATATTCATACATATCTCACTTTTTCTTTTGTCTCTCTGTCTCTCTGTCTCTGTCTCTTTGTCTATTTCTCTCTCTATATATATGTATACATACATACATATACATATACACACATATATATATATCATACTTTATATGAATGCTCTCTTTTCACATGCAATATATCCATTTGATAATTTCTCTCTCTCTCCCCCCCCTCTCTCTCTCTATTTCTTTCTTTCTTTCTTTTTATATATATCTCGCTTTCTCTATTTAACTTTTCTGTCTGTTTGTCTGTCTTTCTTTCTTTCACTCTCTCTTTCTTTCTTTCTTTCTTTCTTTTATTATACATATCTCGCTGTCTTTCTTTTAATTTTCTGGCTGTCTGTATGTCTCTTTCTTTCTTTCTTTCTTTCTTTCTTTCTATTTATATAGGGCTCGCTTTCTCTCTTTTCATTGTTTGCCTGTCGGTCTGTCTCTTTCTTTCTTTCTTTCTTTCTTTCTATTTATACATATCTCGCTTTCACTCTTTTAATTGTCTGACTGTCTGTCTGGCTGTCTGTATATCTCTTTCTTTTTTTCTTTCTTTCTTTCTTTCCTTCTTTCTTTCTTTCTTTCTTTCTTTCTATTTATACAGGGCTCGCTTTCTCTCTTTTCATTGTCTGTCTGTCTGTCTGTCTGTCTGTATATCTCTTTCTTTCTTTCTTTCTTTCTTTCTATTTATACAGGCTCGCTTTCACTCTTTCAATTGTCTGTCTGTCTGTCTGCCTCTCTCTCTCTCTCTCTCTCTCTCTCTCTCTCTCTCTCTCTCTCTCTCTCTCTCTCTCTCTCTCTGATGTTTTATGTTCTTTTTTCTATTCATTTTCTCATAATTTCCCACTCACCTCGTTATTCAATTTCGTGCTCCCGCCGTTTTTACACAAATCAATTCAATCTTTAATGACAGAGACTTCCGCCATCTTAATTATAACATTATATCATTCCGGTGTCAGAACGACGTCAAAGCGACGCTTCATTATAAAACTTCAGCGATGTCTGTGTGGCGTCCGTGTCGAATACGCGACCACTTGAGAATAGCTAGGCACCAAAAGTGGCAAAATTGTTTAATTGC
>CM042141.1:112685753-112693253 GCA_023376005.1 Doryteuthis pealeii | reverse complement strand
ATACAATTGCATGTTATAGTATGTAGATATGGTCAACAGTCTTAATGATGTCACCGAATTTTGTTAATAATTGAAGTTTAAATTAAAATAAAAATAAAATCATGGAGAATGTGATGTAAATAACTAAGGGAATTGTGACTTGAATAGTAATGTAGTTTCGGTTACAGACATAAAAACCCACAATCTCCATTATAATAGATATATATATATATATATAATATATATATATATATATATATATATATATATATGTGTGTGTATCTCCGTGTGTGCGTGTATAAAATTCGCATATTAGCTGCTTCGTTGCGTTGTTCTGATCATTGGTCTCTTTTGAAATGATCTTGTAGCGGACAAGAAAAAAATTATTGAAAATCTGTTTCGCTTTATTCTTGTGATCTGTCATCGTCTCTACAAATCTTGAAGGGGATTACATTAATTCCTCATTTGATTAATTAGATTTTGTTTAGTAGCTTTTGACATCAACTGACCTCGCCCCCCCCCGTTACATCTGCTCTATTTGCAACTCGTGGTGTTAATTTTTATTAGTTTTTATTTTTAAAATCTATTCTGATTATACAGAATGACAATCTTTTTAAGCATCTCAAGTAATCTGTGTGAGAATAATGCACGTTGAAAAACGTGACAACAAAAGTGGGAAGAGAAAAACAATTAAAAAAATTAAAAGCAAAACAATTAAAGTAAAATAAACGAAAACGTTACTGAATAAAGTTATGGAGTAAAGTTTAATTAGAATATATATTATATCGGGAATGAACCTCAAAAATGCTGAATAAACCTCAAAAATCAAATATTAGTCTATTTACTGATTATTTCAAAAAGTTGTCATCAAGGAAAAAGAAAGACTTGTAAAGAAGAAAGGAAGAAAGATAGAAAGAAAGAATAAGAAAGTAAAGAAAGAAGTAATAGAAATAAACAACAACAAAAAGTCTTTAAAATAACCAGAAATTTCAGAAAGAAAAAGAAATTGAAAGTCAAAAATGAAAAGAAAGAAACATGAGCACAAAAAAGAAGAAATTATGACGATTTCTTCTTTTTTGTGCTCATGTTTCTTTCTTTTTATGTTTGACTTTCAATTCCTTTTTCTTTCTGAAATTTCTGGTTATTTTAGAAAATGAAAGGATTTGAAGAAAAAAAGAGAGATATAAGCAAAAAAAAAAAAAAAAAAAAAAAAGAACTAAGATGAAACACGAAATTGTCATCAAGGAAAAGAAAGACTGCAAAAAAAAAAAAAAAAGCGAAAAAGAAAAATAGAACAAAGAAAAAAAACAGAAAAAAGAAAAAGAAAAAAAAAAAAAAAAAAGAAAAATGAGTTTAAAAATATGTTAAAAAGATAAAAATTGAATACCCAACAAGAATGAATGAAACAAAACGTGTTCGGCATAAAATAACGCAAGGGTTGACATGCCGTAAAGTCCAACCAACCAACCAACCAACCAACCAACCAACCAGAATGCAATGTAAAAATAACCAGTATTTTGAGGAAGCAAAAAAGAATTGAAAACAAAAAACAAAAAGAAAGAAAAGATAGACAGAAAGAAAAAAAAAACATCAGAAATAAAAGATTGATTAATATTTTTTTCTAGATTTCCTCACTTCCCGTCCGATTGACCAAGAGTCAAAGATGCTTCCCTACACACCTACGACCCCATCCCCCGGCAAAGTCATTTACAAAACTACCAACATGGTTTGAGGTCAGAAAGTGAGTAATGGGTAAAGTGTGTGTGGGGGGGAGACTGTGATAGGAGTTTGGCAGCAACAAAACAATCGCCCTACCCCACCCTCTACCCCAAGTCGGCTCAGAATCTCCACTTAATCAAAATCAACCCACATTGCCTAAGAGGATTGAGGTAGAGGGAAACAAAGAAATTAAATAACAAATCAACTGCAACAAGTTTTTTTTGTTTTTGTTTTTATTGCTCTAAACAACCCAGTGATCGAAATGTTATCATTGCCTCCTGGTGTAAACGACTCTCTTATAAAGCTTGGTTGGTTGTTTGGTTTAAAGCAGTGGTTCCAAAACTGTTTTCATGCTAGCACAGGAGTTCTCAAACTTTTAAGTCCGTAGTCCCCTACAAAAATTGGATTGACCTATCATTGACCCCTTCCTTATATACGCCAGTCCACCTCGCAGTTGTTTTGTTGCAACCAATTATCCTATTATAATGGAGATTGTGGGTTTGTCTGTCTGTAACCGAAACTATATTACTACTCAAGTCACAATTCCTTTTAGTTATTTTCATCATATTCTCCATGATTTTATTTTTATTTAAATCTCGATTATTAATAAAATTGTTTTACATTATTAATACTGTTGACCATATCTACTTACTAATAACGTGAAATTGTATTTATATATACAACAAAATAGCGATTTACAGTGTGAATGGGAAGGGTAATTTGCATATTGATATTAAAAAATCTGATTTTAATAAATATATACTTAGTATTATTGATTTCTAATTGTTTGGTTTTATCTTATTGAATATGAGCAAAAATCTCGGATATAAATCTTAAAAGAAATCCATTAACAAGAAGAAATAACTGTAATATTATTCTTTAATTCCTATTCTAACTGAATAGTTGAATTAGGAAAATTTACCAATGAAAGGCGGGAGTAATAGAAATTGATAGAAGAGTTAGTTTCAAAGTTGTTCTATTTTACGATTATACCCCCTCTGTTCCAAATCTTTTTATCTGCATTCTTATTCAGTTTCATTAGCCTTTCTAATTTAACATATTTCATTATATTAAAACTTAAATACTTGCACCCGGAGGGTGCATATATTTGCTAGTGTAATTAATAAAATCTGCACAAACCTTTACGTAAAATTGTTAATTGTAAAATAACCGTAAAATAAACAGTAAAGTAAGCATAACGTGTAAAAAGATCTACTAATATTCAAAACTAACTTAATAACTTACCAAGGAAGCACATTTTCTAATGTGATGGGTGAAGCTGATGACTTTTGATGAGTTCACGAATATTGGGCTTAAACTTGTGAAAATATATCAACATGAGCATGTTCACCAGGATTCTTATGGAATTAATTTCTTCTAATTACTAAGAAGGATTTGTAGTTTCGAAAGACCTTTTTCTAGACCCCCGAAAACTTAAAGACCCCAGGGGCTTTATATAGACCACTTTGAGAAACCCTGGTCTAGAACCACCCATCATACACACATATAAAACCATACTTTTATGGTATGCTTCAAATTGAAAACAACAGGATTAGACATGTATTTCCCAAATTAAACGTAATTTATTAAATCAATTTATTGAGCCGTTTTATCTGTGCCATCAATATGGACGGATAAATCAACATCCCACAAGTAGCCATAAAGTAAGTAAAAAAGTCGTCGGGGCGGCCTAATGTCGGTATCAGCCTGACTGTGAGGGAGTCTATCCCCTTTTCACTAGCGCTAGACCAAGGAGATTGGGTTTTTTTGGCATCTGAGGTGGAGCGCCACAACTACCATCAGTTCCTTACTTTACCGCACAGATCCCTGTGCTACTCATAACGCTGAGTTGGCGAGGGCTGGTATCGAACTAGGAACCTTGTGATTTCTAGCCGAACGCTCTACCGACTGAGCTAACCCGGCCCATATAGCCATAGTAACATAATATTGTCTTCAGTTATTGTTAATGGGATAGATGTGTTTGGTGCAAGAATATCAGCTTCTAAATATCAGGCTGGAACTCCCCAAGAAGTCTTAAATCCCCACATTCAGTAATCCACATGTGGTAACTAGTGCACCACTGTACGTGTTATGTACGGAATCAAATAAACGTTCAGCCTTTTGGTTAATTTCGGACTACGTAACAAAAATGTGAATTCGTTTATAATTTTTATGTCAGTATTATTCCGTATAAACTGCATACGTGTTCCTTTACCTTAGTATTTATATATAAAATGTCATTTAGATTTTGTAAAAAAAGCAAATTATTCATTAACACTTCTAATGCCACGCTGTCATCTCTTCACTACCATTAACGCCCATGAGAGTTTTCTACCGATCCCAAGAGGCGGTGCCTCCCACTTTGAAAACCATTGCTTTAATGGGTTATGGGTTATTTAATTCTAAATCCTGTTTTTTATATATGATTTCTTTAGGAAGTTATTTTTATTGACTTTGTGTGTATAATAGTGTTGCATAGCCCTTCTTTACCGGCACTAAATAGGTATATGTTATATACTTCTACTTCTTACTCTGTCGTCTATTCTTCTGGCCGGCTTAGTTCTTCTATCATCTATCTTGGTCTGGTATATCTTCTAAGGTCTCGTCTGGTCTTCTATTGAGGATTCCGGGTCTGGTTTCTGTTGGGGATCACTCCTTATCAGAAGCCTTGTGTCATCGTTAGTTTTTAGTAATAAACACAAGACTTCGATTTACGATGATGTTACTTTATTCGTAGATCCCCAGACCAGACAACTGCACAGTGAGACTCACATCTTGCTAGCTTGGCTTCTAACTTTTAACTGACTAAGTTACTTTCTTAGTATCCTTAAACCAGAAGGGGGCCTTCTATTGCCTTCCGGTTCTCACGTTCCATCCGCAGAACGCAAGTGAGATCGAGGTCAAGCGCCATCACTCACCCTCAAGGCCATCAGCTGCACTAATATGATTTCTACACTATTGTCATAATCATTAGGTATCCAATGATTATGTAACAATAGATACTAGAGTTTGACTTTCAGCCATCATCTTCTAGCATCTGTAGAATGAAAAGTGTTGGATGTACACCATAAGAGAAAGTTTAAGAATATCGTCAGAACAATCATATAGTTGATTGGGTTTGACATGACCAGCTGATTGATTAAGTAAGGGATGAAGTGGAGTATTGGATGCCACGGGACCACTTAGTACACAGGTCACATACCATTCAGTTTTTTAAGAATGTTGCAGCTTCACTTGAGTAATATTCAGAAGAATAAAAAAAACCTACATACCACTGATTTTAAGTTTTTCATTTTAATAATTCATTTTAATGGCGACGGTTTGCAAAGCAAAACCAAAACGGTATAATGTCGGCTTCTATTGATAAAATATCAAACAGACAGACAGACAGACAGACAGACACACACACACACACACACACACACATATATATATATATATATATATATATATATATATATATATATATATATATATATTATATATGTCCGACAGAATGAATTTAACATTTGAAAAAACAATTGGTAATTATTATCTGCTGACAGAATCTGTTTCGACGCCTTAGTAGAAGGGTCATCATCAACGAGCAAAAATTTATACGAAAGAAAGAAAGGATAAAAAACCGCAAACATTATGTTTTTTATCCCTTCTTCTTTCGTATAAATTTTTTGCTCGTTGATGATGACCCTTCTACTAAGGCGTCGAAACAGATTCTGTCAGCAGATAATAATTACCAATTGTTTTTTCAAAATGTTAAATTCATATATATATATATATATACACAAGGGTGAGTCAAAACGTAATGCCATTTTCTTTATTTCATGTGAAGCTTTTTTTTTATAAAACTAAGGCCTACCTTGAGACTCTAACGAGGCTCAGAGCAAGAATCCGACGAGGAAGGTCCAACTTACCAATCGACAATGTCCTCATTCTGCATGAAAATGCTCGACCACACACAAGCATCAGGACAAGGGAGAAAATCGCCTCATTCGGGTGGACAATCCTCCATACTCGCCAGATTTAGTGCCTTCATAATATTATCTCTTCGGTCCGATGAAAAAGGGTTTGAGAGTCAAACATTATCCCAGTGACGAAGGAGTGAAATCTGTTGTGAAGAAGTGGCTCAAAGAACAGTCAACAGAATTTTACGGGGCAGGGATACATGCTCTTATTTGAAGTTGGAACATTGCTATTGAGAGAAACGGTGACTATGTGGCGAAGTAGGGATGTGATCCAGAGGACCTGCTTCATTTTGATGTATGATACATGTTCCTGTGTTGGTTATTTATACCTATCCTAAACAAAATGGCATTACCTTTTGACTCACCCTCGTATATATATATATATATATATATATATATATATATATATATTATATATATTGAAAAACAAAGGATGTTTACAGATGCATGGGCTCATCAGGAGAGAATGTGCAAACCGTTTCGGGGCCTTCCTCTCAATGGTTTTAAAAAGCAACACCGGCCCTCCTCACTGATGTGAGGACCCTCGCAATATCTGCATCGACCGCAGATAAAATTCATTTTATTTTTAATACAGACAGCGCATTTTTTCTTTTGAATATTTCCACCTTTTGACTAGCAGCGTTCTGTTTTGCTAACGGTCACTTCTTCCCGTCTTATTTTTGTTGAAGACCGATCCACGTGCGGTCGATGCAGATATTGCGAGGGTCCTCACATCAGTGAGGAGGGCCGGTGTTGCTTTTTAAAACCGTAGAGAGGAAGGCCCCGAAACGGTTTGCACATTCTCTCCTGATGAGCACATGCATCTGTAAACATCCTTTGTTTTTTCAATATATCATATTAACACTGTCGGATTAAGTTCCATTTTATTTCACACACACACACACACACACACACACACACACACACATATATATATATATATGTGTGTGTGTGTGTGTGCGTGTGTGTGTGTGTGTGTTATAATTATGAACGATCGATTTTATTGACTCTTATTTAGCCGTAGGAATGACCCCTTTGATCAAAATGGTGTGTACTGGGAAAGAGCTCTATTAGCCATTGCATACTGTATTTCCTCGTGATCTGCCGGAAAATGAAATAAGGAAAATTTCCTGTCGTTCTGATGTATCGTTTGTTTGTTTGTTTGGCCATATGGTATTCCCCCTGGAGCTGATAACAAAATTACATCTCAAATATCAGCGCAATAAAAATAAACTTACTCAGCTCGACCGTCTGAAAAACTCGGCTCCCCAGGAAAATGGATTGTGTGATGTCTCTGAAATTGTCAATAAATTTTGAGCCACTGAGGAACATGTTTGTTTATGTAAGCGGCACGTACGGTCTGATTCCAGCTTTGTTTACTGACTTCAATTCTTAGGCATCCCACAAGTTAGTCTCGCAGATCCATATATATATATATATATATATATATATATATATAATAAATATATAGGTTTTACATATCTATTTATTGGGTGGCAAAGGAACTTTCACAACCATATTGGTTTCATGCGATGCATTCATCAGGTGAAGATGTTTCAAATGTGAGGAAAATCGAAAAAATTTCAAAAAAATTTCAAAAAATTCAATAGACATGGGATGCGTATGATTGGATAAAATGATGTGTGTATGTATGTGAAGGTGAATTGAATGTATGAGAGTGTTTATGGGCAGTATAAAGGTTGCGTACGCGTAGTGACTGGTCACACACATAATACGTTGATCTGTTAGTGTGCGGTATTTTAATAGTGCTTACGTGCGAGCGCTTGTGTCTATACATCTATGTGTGTGTGTGCGTGCGTGTTTTCGTATATATATATAT
>CM042141.1:112645753-112680753 GCA_023376005.1 Doryteuthis pealeii | reverse complement strand
TATACCAAGCGTGTTGGTAAATCCTTGCGGTAAGAAAAAAGCCCAGCTAATAGTTTGATTGTAAAAATATACTACCAAACATCAACCGGGGAGAAAAAAAATTTTGAAAAAAAGAAAAGACCAAGATAGTCGTAGCAACAAAAAATAATCTATTGGTACAGTATTTGGTCTAAAGAAAAAACAATTTATATGTATATATATGTATATAAGATATATATATATTCATATAACCGCTAGGAGAATAGCTAATAAGTAAAAAGTGCTCAATACCTAAGTAGAGCAAATAATAAAGATAAATCTAATGAGTCAGACGAACCTACTATTAGTTTCGCTTAATGCTCTTCAGGGCTAAGATCTGAGTCAGATCTTTGTCTTGAAGAGCATTAAGCGAAACTAATAGTAGGTTCGTCTGACTCATTAGATTTATCTTTATATATATAATATATATATATATATATATATATATATGTAAACAACTTTTAGCTATTTTCAGCCGACAGTATATTTGGGAGAAAAAGCACATATTCTCCCAAATATATATCATATATCGGGATCTGTTCATATATTTTTATCTGGATATATTGATATCTATCTATCTATCTATCTATCTATCTATAACTGCTCTAATGTATATATCATCAAATACTACACTTAAGAGTAATGGACCGAATAACGTGGGACGATAATTATATTTTAGTTTTAAACCTACTTTGCTACAATAGCATTCTATACGTTTTTATTAACAATTTGCTTTATACTAAATTACATACATACACACGCATATATATATATTTATATTATTTTGATATTTTTCTTTCTCTCTCTCTCTCTCTCTCTCTCTCTCTCTCTATATATATAATATATATATATATATATATATATATATATATATATATATATACGCGTATATATGTATGTATATTATATGTGTGTTGTAGCATATAACCTAACGGTAGCATGTCTGGAGATTGTCTCAATAGATTATCATTTTTGCCTGTCTAATTCTTATCTGGTGTGTTGAGTGGAGCGGATGTGGAGGAGAAATTCATTTTGCCGCGGAACATGTCTGCCTAGAAAAAGCATTGTTCGCTAGAAAACTGCAAGAAGTTCATTATAGACTTTCCGCTGAGAATACCATTGTCTCGAGAACCATTTTTCTTCTCTTCACCTTCGCACCATTTGCAATATTCAATCAGTACTCTGCTTCTACCACTCAAATACAGAAACTGCAATTCTACCCCTGCATACATACATTATCCTAAATGTATGCCGGTATAAGTAGATATTTATATACGTATATATTCGTTTGTATATATTCATATAAACGATTTATAATAGATTGCGCAAAATTCTCCAGCGTTTTTTTGTTAAAAGTTGTTAATTAAGTCAACGGCGCTTGGTAACTGTCAGTTTTTTCATCTATGTGATTTTCAAAACAAGTGCTTGGTTATATATATATATATATATATATATATATATATATATATATATACTAGCAAATATATGCACCCTCCGGATGCAAGTATTGAAGTTTGAATGTAATAAGATATTATATAAAATTAAAAGGCTAATGAAACTAAATAAGAATGCAGATCAAAAGATTTGAAACATAGAACAACTGAAACTTACTCTTACATAACTCTCGTCTTTCATTGCTATTTTTTCTAATGTAAGTATTTAGTTAAAATAGGAAGTAAGAATAAACTTACAGTTATTTTTTCTTGTTAATGGATTTCATTTAAGATTTATTGAAGTGATTTTTGCTTATATTCATTAAAATAAAACCAAACAGTTAGAAATCAATAACACTGAGCACATATTTATTAAATTCGATTTTTTAATATCATTATGCAAATTAGACTTCCCGTTCACACTGTAAATCGCTATTTTGTTGTATATATAAATATAATTGCATGTTATTCGTATGTAGATATGGTCAACAGTATGAATAATGTAAAACAATTTTATTAATTATCAAAAAGGTTAAAATAAAATCATGGAGAATATGATGTCAATAACTAAGGGAATTGTGAGTTGAGTAGTAATATAGTTTGGGTTACAGACAGAAAAACACACAATCTCCATTATAATAAGATATATATATATATATATATATCGGGGGATTGCAAATAAAAAAAATAGGAAATGGTCTTACTCGTGCACGCATTGACTGTCAACACACACATACGCACGCACACATATATGTGTGTATGAGTATATATATATATATATATATATATATATATATATATATATATATATATGCTAGCAAATATATGCACCCTTCGGTGCAAGTATTTTAGTTAAATTTTATAATAAAGTATGATATTAAATTAGAAAGGCTAATGAAACTGAATAAGAATGTAGATAAAAAGATTTGGAACGGAGGGGGTATGATTGAAAAATAGAACAACATTGAAACTAACTCTTCCATCATTTTCCGTTATTCCCGTCTTTCATTGGTAAATTTTCCTAATTAAACTGTTTAGTTAAAATAGGAAGTAAAGAATAATATTACAGTTATTTCTTCTTGTTAATGGATTTCTTTTAAGATTTATTCCTGAGATTTTGCTCATATTCAATAAGATAAAACCAAACAATTAGAAATCAATAATACTAAGCATATATTTATTAAAATCAATTTTTTAAGATCAATATGCAAATTAGCCTTCCCATTCACACTGTAAACTGCTATTTTGTTGTATATATAAATACAGTATGTAGATATGGACAACACTAATAAAAAGGTGAAGCAATTTTATTAATAATTGAGGTTTAAATATAAATAAAATCATGAAGAATGTGATTAAAATAACTATGTTAATTGTGACTCGATTAGTAATATAGTTTCGGTTACAGAGAGAAAAACACCCAATCTCCATTATAATATTTATATATATATATATATATATATATATATATATGTGTGTGTGTGTGTGTGTGTGTGTGTGTGTGTGTGTGTAAAGATGAACAAAAGTGATAAGATGAATTGGAATATATTTTGTGTTATTCATTTTTTTATTGTTCGCAACTAATTTCGACGTCGCTGAAGAAATGTTTTTTTAAGAAAATTCTTTTAATAATTTTTAAAATAGTTTCTATAAGAGAATCGATTAAAATGAAATGATGACTTAGCATCTACATATTATAAATCTATTTCAGCTCGTCAGATAGCCATCATACAATCAGTATGGTCACTTTGATTGGGTTACCAACTGAAATAAATTGATTATAACCAAATGACGGTCTGTTAACTTTTCTCACTTATTGGAAGAGTATATATATATATATATATATATATATATATATATATATATATATATATATATATATATATATATATAAGTATTAACTTACCGGTGGGTATAAGAACGATTGTTGGAAGCGCACAATATCCAGAGGTTAAGGTTGAGAAAAAACAAATACAAAGTGCTCAATACTATGTAGAGCATAAATTTATTTTAAGAATGGAAAGGAGTAACCTACTCGAGTTTCATCGATTGATTCTTCAGGGTTACTTTAAATTAATCGAGTTTACGATTAATCTTAGGTGTTATAAACATGCCCGTTGGAATGGGACTTAACTTTAAAAGTTAAGTCCCATTCCAACGGGCATGTTTATAACACCTAAGATTAATCGTAAACTCGATTAATTTAGAATATATATATATATATATATATATATATATATATATATATATATGAAGAGATGGAAGTGAATCCGACGGTATGTAGTATATTAAGAAAATTGAAAAAAACACAGGTTTAAATAAGTTGAGTGGTAAGTTTATTGACCGACTCATGTTTCGATCTATTAATTAGAAGTGCCCTGAAGATGATCTAATTAATAGATCAAAACACTGCAGCGTCGTTCAATAGACTTACCAATCAACTTATTTAAACCTGTGTTTTTTCAATTTTCTTAATATACTACATATATATATATATATATATATATATATATATATATATATATATATATATATATATATTATACGTACAATAGAATAATGGTGTTAGGTGCTTCGTAAGGGGGACCCCGCTGTAAAAAAAAGATTTAACATGATGTTACATACTTGGTGTTGTGCCTCTAGACCGCTGAGTAAATCAAAATTAACTGCGCAAACCCAGAGAGCCGTCCTACCAGGCAGCATCTACTCCCTTGTCTAAAAAGGGCAGGGCCGGGTTTATTGCCCGCTGCCTGAATGACTGGAAAAGGGAAATACTGGAGGGGTCGCTCACTCTTTGCATTGGCCATTGCATGAGCTTTGGTTCGTGCATGGTTCCCCCACATTAAAAAGCCCTTGTGTCAATCCGGCCTTACGAGAGGTCACGAAAATATCTACTAACCTCGGCTTAATATGTATAAATGATTTGATATTTAGCCTGTATGCATTTGTTTTTAGTTTCTGATGAGAAATACATTGGTTCTATATGAAGGCAGGGCTACATCTGTCTGTCTGTCTGTCTGTCCTTTGATTTGCTTTGCGTTAGCGTGAGTGAGTTTGTGTGTTGTCATTTTCTTCACTGAGAATAGGATACGAACGCTGAAATGATACGATTTCAGTCATTTCATCTGATTCTGTGTTCAGCTATAAGCGATAATCTTAGAAGCACAATCTGCAAGCCAACCAGATGACCGAAGTCATGGGTGATACTCACTGTGGTTAGCAGTAATATTGATAGTTGATGCACTAACACGTTGTGCATTGTTTCACTGTATGTATGATTTGAAAGCGACACAGATGAACAGGCGACGTAATCTAATTCAGCTTTTCGAGTTCGAACTGTGCCATAACACACAGGGGGACCTCCCCCATATCGCTCTCTCTTTCTTTCTTTCCTTCGCTTTGTGTGTGTGTGTGTGTGTGTGTGTGTGTGTGTGTGTGTGTGTACTATTTTCTCCATTGAGAGTAGGATACGAACAGTGAAAGGAATTAGGAAAAAAATATTTAACAAACCCGTTCATCACAGGTAAGATTTGACGCAAGTTCACACAAGCAAGAGGCATCCAGCGAGGATAGAACTCGCTATTCTGTAATAAGAGAGCGGCGAGACTAGCTTGCTGATCATTACACTACGACGGGACAGGAAAATATTGAATATATTTGTGTTTAAGATATCAATCGGATCCCTCAAATAACTTTACGGATGCCTAGAAGGAACAAATGTTGAAAATTAATATGAGAGAGAGAGAGGAGAGAGAGAGAGAGAGAGAGAGAGAGAGAGAGAGAGAGAGAGAGAGAGATGCGCTGATTCAGACTATTACTGAACTGTGCGCTGTCAGAGAACTCACATTCTCACGCTGATGGTGTTTGTATTGGAGATTATAGGGGTTGTGATACTCGTCTAAATAGATCTTAAATCGCTTTGTGTTTTCTTTGGCCAACACTGACACAGTAAAGAATCACAAAGAAAGACCTAAGCTCTGCTCTTACCGTACCTTTTATTTAACTGTGGATTTGGCATCTATTTGCATCCATACAGAAAAAAATAGACCGTCCCAAGATTTGAATGTATAGCATGTTTATTATTGTCCTATCTAGATTCTTGGTTGGTTGGCTGGTTGACTGGTTGGCTGGTTGGTTGGATTTTACGATCGGTTTTGCTGTTTCTTTTATTTATCACTTATTGTTATGTTAACTGCCTGGGGGGAAGGTTTGATTCGATTTTTTTTAAATTGAAGTTTAAACTTAGTTACAATTAGATGTGACTCATTATCTCTACTCATAATGAAGATTCAAACAAATTTAAATTTGGATTGTAACAAATATTACCTTGTATCGTTGTGACACGACTCTGTCTATTTAGTGAAATAGGTATGTGGACTAATCTATCTGACCTTTTCTAAGAGAGTAAACGAATTGGTTGGTTGGTTAAATTTCATGGCATGTCAACCCTTATTGGGTTATCTTATGCTGAATACGTTTTCTTTTATTCATCTTTTTTTTTTAAAACTCAATTTTTGTTTCTTTTTAAAAACATTTTAAAAAAAGTTTTTGATCTATGTAATATATATATGGGACTTAAACAGTCAGAGTGAATCTGGGAGTAATGGCGATGAAGGGGTAATCTACATTCCCCAAAGCGCCAAATTCCAAGATTGGAACATGTAGCAAGTTTTTGTTATTGTCATACTAAGATACATGGTTGGTTGGTTGGTTGGATTTTACGATCAGTTTTTCTACCTCTAGCCCTTTTTGTTACGTTGAGAGAAAGGTTTAAGTTAGATTTTTTTTTAAAATAAGTTCAAGTTGAATTATTTCGTGACACATAACCAGTGCTTATAATGAGGATTCTAATAAATTTGAATTAGGATTGTAAGAAATATTTTCTAGTATCGTTGTGACATGACTCTATCTATTTTAGTGAAATAGTGATGTTGACTAATTTACATTACATTTTCTGAGAGAGTAAATAAACAGGTTGGATGGTTGAATTTTACAGCATGTCAACCATTGTTGGGTTATTTTATGCCGAAGACGTTTTGTTTTATTGATCCTTTTCTTTAAACTAAATTTTTATTTCTTTAAAAAAATCTCCTTTTTTATCTATGTAACCCATAGATGGGACAGTTACGGTCAGAGTGGACCTGGGGGTAATGGCGTTAAAGGGGTACTCCACATTCCCCAGAGCGCCAGAATTGTAACTTAACCAGTTTAACGTCATATCCAGGACACTAAGACTCTCAGTCATCAACTTTTGACGCATATATGATAAAATGGTTGGGGGGTTGCCCTAAGAGCAATGCGTTCGGGACAATCATATAGGTGCTAGGGCTTTACGTGACCAGCTGATAGATTGTAGGAGGCATCTGCGAGCGCCTGTCTAGTTTAAGTAAGGGCCAAGCGTAATGTTGCATGTGATGGACTGCTGAGCCACCGGGATTCCGCCCATAAGCATCACAGATAGCTACCCACGGCCAACAGGTGGTATCATTGAAGGAATTCAACCCCTTTCTAGAGGTGCAGTCGGTTGGTTGGTTGGTTGGTTGGCTGATTCGGTTTTACGGCACGTCAACCCATTGGATCATTTTATTTTTTGTTTTATTCATTGTTGATGGGTATTCAATTTTGTTTAAAACTCAATATTTTTCTATTTAATCCATACACGGTGTTACATAATTATTGGATCCCTAATACATTTATAAGGTATTGTAGAAATCATAATGGCGATTAGTATAGCTGATGGGCTTGAGAGTGAGTTTGACCTCACTCTGACCTTGCGTTCTGGGGATGATCGTGAGAACCGGAAGGCAATAGAAGGCCCTCTTCCGGTTTAAGGATACTAAGTAAGTAAGAGTCAGTTAGAACTTAGAAGCCGAGCTAGCAACATGTAAGCCTCATCTGCGCAGATTGTCTGGGTGGGGATTTGGAATAAAGTAACATCAACATAAATCGAAGTCTTGTGTTTATTACTAAAAACTAACAATGACACAGGGCTTCTGATAACGAGAAACCCCAAGAGAAACCAGACCCGGAATCCTCAATAGAAAGACCAGACCTGTAGAAGATATACCAGACCAAGATAGATGATAGACGATCAGAAGCAAAGCCGGCCGGAAGAATAGACGATAGAGTAAGAAGTAAGAAAGGTATATAACGTTATATGATTTGGTATCGTGAAAAGACCAGTATATAACATATACCTATTTAGTGCCGGTAAAGAAGGCGCTATGCAACAATGGGACCCTAAAAGGTACTAGTACTCCGTGCCAGAGTAGACCTGGGAGCAATGGTGATGAAAGGGTGCTCTACATTCACTCAGCTCCAGAACTGCAACTTCACCATCAGATTGTTTAACGTCATACCAGGACAAAGCGCAGTCGGTATATTCTACTGCACCAGCCGACAGGGCGACCTTAGATTCTAGTTTCACTTGATTGAAAGAAAAAAGTAAATGAAAGCAACATAGAAAGACAGAAAGACAGATAATGTAAACAACAGAGGGAAAGAGAAGGAGAATATGAATGAAACATGGAGAAAGAGAGTGAGAGAGAAAATGTGAGCAACGGAAAGAAAGGGAGAAAGAAAGAGAGAAAAGAAAAATGAAAGAAAGAAAATGAAAGAAAGAAAGAAAGAAATGAACATATTAGAGAGAGAGAGAGAGAGAGAGAAAGAGAGAGAGAGAGAGGAGAGGGGGTGAAAGAAAGAAAGGACGAAATAACGCAACAGAAGAAAGAGAGGGAGAAAGAAAGAAAATGAAAGAAAGAAAGAAGTAAAGAAATGAATACATCACAAAAGAGAGAGAGAGAGAGAGAGAGAGAGAGAGAGGGGGAGAGGAGGGAGAGTGGAGAGAGAGAGAGAAGGTGGAAATTAAAAAAGAAAGAAGGACGAAATGAACGCAAACAGAAAGAAAGAAAGAGAGAGAGAGAGAGAGAGAAGAAAGAAAATGAAAGAAAGAAAGTAAGAAATGAAAATGAAAAAAGAAAGAAAGAAAGAAATGGGGCAGAAGAAAGAACGAGAGAAAGAAGAAATAAACAAATAAAGAAAACAAACACAACAGAAAGAAAGAAAGAAAAGAAAGAAAGAAAAACGAAAGCAAGGGGAAAAGAACAAAAGAAACAAACGAAGAAGATGAAAAAAACGAATAAAGATTTCCAGTTCCGGTTGACTAAATTCACTCAATTTCATTTTTATTCTATTTCATTTTCGTCAAAATCAATCAACTCAAATATAATTGACGAAAGCCGAAAACACCTGGTACAGTTTTAAAAATCATTAAACCATAAAATCTGTTAATTCGAACCAGTTTTGCCTATTTTCCCCTACTCACATTGCAAAAACAAAATTGTCAACCAAGGATGCATACTACTTTCCCTATCGGAGAGGCTTAGAATACGCAAACTGCATCCCTTATCGAGGGATAAATACCTTGTCCTTACAAAAGTACGTCCTGGGTATAACACTATTATGGACAAGTCTATTTTACCTTTACTTAGAAAGTAAATGACCTGGTCCAAGACTACTTTTGTGCAATTGTTTAGAACATTCAACATATCATTACGGGAACCGTCTACTTACAACCTCAATTCTTAGCACTCTATTGTTAAGTACTTTATTGTTAGTGCAAACCTTTATTTGCATGTAGTAGTATGCCAAAACATTCAATGTTCCAGTACCCAACAGACACTTTTTTTTACTTTTCTGGCATCTCTTACAAAATAGGTACTCTCTTTAATAAATATACAAACTAGAGACTTCTTTATTTCTATGATCCATCAGCCGAACAGCGACGGAGTGTAGCCCTATTTCGCTGTGGATTTTTCCTCTCTTATTTAAAAAAGAAATTCTGGTTGAAATTCCCGTTAAAGAGACTTTGTTGTCATGGGCTAGCTATTGTATCTCTTTTTAAGCGTTGAGGTATCCATTTGCCTATCACATCCTCCTTCCAGATTTACTTAGTTCAAGACTTTTAGAAAGAAGATACCGAAGAGAATCAATCCCACCACAAACTCATCTATTCTTTTGTTTATATATATTATATATATTATATTAATATATATATATATATATATATATATATACTTTGGTGTGGTGCCAAGTTTCTTGGTACAGGGTGATTCTAGGGCGGTCCTATTCTCTACCAGTAATTTGTTGTAGAGTTCAGATTCCGTATGAGAGCTCAATGTCTAATTATTGTAAACAGAGCAAAGTTATTTCTAAATAAAAAGGCCTTAAATACCATGGGTATCGTGGTTATGGACCATTTCCACTCGTGGAAATAGATACACACGAGTGGAAATGGTCCATAACCACGATACCTCTGGTATTTAAGGCCTTTTTATTTACAAATATATATATACATATATATACATATATATATATATATGTGTGTGTGTGTGTAAATATATGTATATATATATATATATATGAAAAAGTGAATGGAAGTGAATCCGACAGTATGAAATAAATATTTTAGATTATTTTATGATTATACCGTCTCTCTATCATACACATCTCGCTCTTGATGAAGACCACTTCAATAAAGGGTCGAAACAGATTTCTGTCAGCGAATTATAACATCATGTGTTTGTTTTTTCTAAAATATTTATTTCATATATATATATATATATATATATATATATATATATATATATATATACATAGAGAGAGAGGGGGAGAGAGAGAAAGAGAGAGATTGCTATATTTGTAAGTAAATGGTGGTCAATACCATGGATAACCTTGAAAATAAGGAAAAAAGCACCAGCTTTCTAAAACTTAAAAAGACACTGCAACCTTTACCTAGAAGAAAGATTAGGCATAACAACGTTCCTAGGGCAAAACATAGTACTTAACAAACGATTTGAACTTATATCCAAATGTAAACACGAAAATAAATTCTTATAAAGCCACCTGAAACTAATGATTCTATAGACTTTTACTAAAATCTTTATGATTTTATATAAATAAAAATACCCTTTCTTGTCTCCGTTTATTTTGAAGAGATATCCATCACTGTTCAGACAACACTTTCCATCCTAATATGCTGATGAAGGTTAAATAAAAACCGAAACGTTTTAACGTCGTCTTCACCATCTATAACGAATTTATCTTCTATGAATACTTTGTTTTTCTCTTTCCTACATACTGTCGGATTTATTTCAATACTTCCATATTTTCTTCCCATATAAGAATGTATTAATTAATTAATACATAGAAAATAATAATAAAAATAAAAGTAACAATAATAACTGTCAGTTACCAAGCACCGTTGACTCCATGTCCCCGCCATCCTAACGCAAATATATATGCTTTATTAATGACATTGAGCACTCTTTACTTATAAATATAGCATACTATATTATCAATATACATATATATTAATATTGATAACATATTGTGCTATATTTATAAATAAATAGCATATTATATTAACAATATACATATATATTAATGTTGATAACATATTATGCTATATTTATGTATAAATATAGGTAGGCTTTTGGTTAGAGTCGTGGAAAATGGACTCGTCGATTCGAGTTCAAATCCTAGACGAAGCTGTTGGCATTTCACATAGCGCTAATACCCTTGGGAAAGGTATGAATCCATATATTCTCCCTCCAGCTATGGGTTAAATAGTAGGGCAGACTGGGCCCTTCAGCCATGGGTAGGTAACCAGTCTAGGAGAGGGATAACTCTGAATTCAAAATTATTGAGGTCGGTCGTTGATTGGGTTTGTGGCAACCCTTGATGCACCAATTCTTTCCTATCGACTGTGCCAAAAAGTGCAGAATGGTCCAACACAAGCCTTCTCCACTATAAACAAATCATTGTGTGGATATTCATTGTATGAATACTTATACGTCGATCGATGGGAGAGTCCATCATAAATAAATAGCATACTATATTAACAATATACATCTTATTATAATGAAGATTATGTGTTTGTTTGTTTGTAACATTTAGTTATTATACATCACATACTCCATGAATCTTTTTATTTAAGCCTCAATTATTGATAAAATTGTTTTTCATTATTATTCCTGCTGGCCATATCTACGTACTAATAACATGCAATTGTATTTATATATACAACAAAAAGTGGTTTACTGTGTGAACGTGAAGGCTAATTTGCATATTGATATTTAAATTTTGATTTTAATAAATATGTGCTTGGTATTGTTGATTTCTAATTATTTGATTTTATCTTAATGAATATGAGCAAAAATCTCGGGGATAAATCTTAAAAGAAATCAATTAACAAAAGGAAATAACTGTAATTTTATTCTTTACTTTCTTATTTAACTAAATAGTTAAATTAGAAAAGTTTAGCAAGGAAAGACGGGGGGATGGAAGAGCAAGCTACAACTGTTTTATTTTTCGATTATACCTCTCTCTGTTTCAAACCCGGAGGGTGCATATACTAGCTAGTATATATTAATATTGATAACATATTATGCTACGTTTATAAATAAATAGTATACTATATTATCAATATATATATATATATATCATTATTGATAACATATGCTATATTTATAAATAAATAATTCTCAATATTGGTGGTTAGAGCATATATATCTAAGTTAAGGTAGTGTGGCCATGAAGACAACGGTGCTTGTTTACTGCCAGTTTATCACACATACGATTCTCAAATGTCGGGGCGCGTGATGTAATGGTTATCGTCGTTGGAAATGAGCACGACGAGACGAATTTAAATCTGTATGAGATTGTTAGCATTTTGAATAGCACTAATACCATTGGGAAAGTTATGAATCCAACTATTCTCCCTACAGCGATGGGTTTATTGGAGGGTTAAGCAACCAGTCTAGGAGAAGGAAAACTCTGAATTCAGTGGCGCTCAGTTACTAACAGTTTCTCACATATGCGATTTTCAAACCAAACTTAGTTTGAAAATCGTATAGGCGAGGAACTGTCAGTAACTAAGCACCTTTGACCTCATGTCTATGCTATTCTAACCTAGATATAGATACTCTATCCTCGATATTGAGCACTATTTATTTATAAATATGGTTAGCTCAGTCGGTAGAGCGTTCGGCTAGAAACCACAAGGTTCCTAGTTCGATACCGGTCCTCGCCAACTCAGCCTTATGCGTAGCACAGGGATCTGTGCGGTAAAGTAAGGAGCTGATGGTAGGTGTGGCGCTCCACCTCAGATGCAAAAAACAATCTCCTTGGTCTAGAACTAGTGAAAAGGGGATAGACTCCCTCGCTGATTGGCTGATACCGACATTAGGCCGCCCCCGACTATATATATATATTATATATATATATATATATATACATACATACAAGGTTTGTCAAAAAATATCGAGTGTTTTTGTACTTTTTTATACACCTTGTATTCTGAAAAAAAGTAACGTTCCATTCATTCTTCATTTCTATCTTGGTAGTTTACAGCTTTAAACTTGGTACTTTTTTGACACACCTTGTATTCTGAACAAATTAATGAATGGGATGTTATTCTTTTTCAGTATACAAGGTGTGTCAAAAAGTACTAAAAATCGATACTTTTTGACACACCCTGTAAGTGTTGGATAAAAATGAAAAACGGTTAGTAAGTATGAGAAAACAAATATTCAGAGATCTACTTATCAATGAATGAATGAGTGTATAGTTATGCCTACTTTGCTGTGCTACTCATGCGCTGAGTTGGCGAAATGCCGGTATCCAACCCGGGACGTCTTTGTTCGTAGGCTCAACCGACTGAGCTAAACCAGCTCCATGTCATAATAACAGAGTTTTAACGAACGATAAATAAAAAAGATGATTAATAATACCCTTTTGTAATAGATATTTTGTCGTCATTTGCTAAGCTTAGTTTGCCACAAGTGTTGTATGGCCTGCAACTGGACTTCAATGAAACCACAGACACGTGTATATAAAAATATGACCCGTCTTTATGTTCTTCGGTTTGTGGGTGGTGAGGGGTGCAGAGCGTTCACAATGAAAATATATTTTGATCTGATAACGGACATATATATTTCTTTATCTTTTTCTCCGCCTCCTCACCGGAAGACTCTGCTTCCGTTTTCCTGTTATATATATATATTTCTTCATCTTCTCCCTGCTTCTTGACCGGAAGACCTCTCTTCCGTTCTCCCTTTTTTAAATATATATCTTCATCTTTATCTCCGTGTGTGCACTACACAATGTATACAAGGATGTGGACCTTCAGTAAACGTCCCGTTTGTTTACCAATACGCATTCTTTTAGCAGTTGTAGGCTTTGAGGTTATCTACTACAAGCGATTCTTCTTCTTTCTGTGGGTATGGTCAGCGAATTAGTTTAGCCACTTGGGTTATTCTGGGAGTGGGATTTAAAAAGCACGCGTCACACACGGGTATTTTCGTCACGGTCAATTTGTTTATGTAAATAAATTATCTCTCTCCGACTTTTCAGTCGGTCAGCCACGGGTACGTCGTTTAACTAGTAAGTTTTTCTTCACAGTGGCAAAATGTAATTGGACACAGAAATTTGTTTTCTTAGAAAATTTATTCTCTCAGACAAGATTCAAGATTCAAGATAGATAGAGACAGACAGACAGACAAACAGAGAGACAGAGAGAGAGAGAGAGAGAGAGAGAGAGAGAGAGAGAGAGAGAGAAAAAGGTGTGTGTGTGTGAGAGAGAAAGAGAGAGAAAAGTATAGAGAGGGTGAAGAGAGTCAAACAATAAGGTATAGAGAGGGGTAAGAGAGTCAACCAAGAAAGTATAGGGAGGGGTAAGAGAGTCAACCAAGAACGTATAGAGAGGTGGAAGAGAGTCAACAAAGAAGATATAGAGGGTGAAGAGAGTCAACAAAGAAGATATAGAGAGGGGGAAGAGATTCAACCAAGAAAGTATAGAGAGGGGTAAGAGAGTTAACTAAGAACGTATAGAGAGGAGGAAGAGAGTCAAACAAGAACGTATAGAGAGGGTGAAGAGAGTCAACTAAGAACGTATAGAGAGGGGTAAGAGAGTCAACCAAGAGGATATAGCGAGGGGTAAAAGAATCAACCAAGAAGGTATAGAGAGGTGGAAGAGAGTCAACCAGGAATGTATAGAGAGGGGGAAAAGAATCAACAAGAAAGTATAGAGAGGGGGAAGAGAGTCAACTAAGAACGTATAGAGAGGGGGAAAAGAATCAACCAAGAAAGTATAGAGAGGAGGGAGAGAGTCAACTAAGAAGGTATAGAGAGGGGGAAGAGAGTCAACCAACAAGATATAGAGAAGGGTAAGAGAGTCAACCAACAAGATATAGAGGAGGAAGAGAGTCAACCAAGAAGGCATAGAGAGGGGTAAGAGAGTCAACAAAGAAGATATAGAAAAGGGGAAGAGATTCAACCAAGAACGTATAGAGAGGGGTAAAAGAATCAACCAAGAAGTTATAGAGAGGTGGAAGAGAGCTTACCAAGAATGTATAGAGAGGGGGAAAAGAATCAACCAAGAAAGTATAGAGAGGGGGAAGAGAATCAACTAAGAACGTATAGAGAGGGGAAAGAGAGTCAATCAAGAAGGTATAGATAGGGTGAAGAGAGTCAAGCAAGAAGATATAGAACGCGGGAAGAGAGTCATCCAAGAAGATATAGAGAGGGGGAAGAGAGTCATCCAAGAAGGTATAGAGAGGGGGAAGAGAGTAAACCCAGAAGGTATAGATAGGGTGAAGAGAGTCAACCAACAAGATATAGAGAGGGGGAAGAGAGTCAACCAAGAACGTATAGAGAGGGGGAAGAGAGTCATCCAAGAAGGTATAGAGAGGGGGAAGAGACTAAACCAAGAAGGTATAGATAGGGTGAAGAGAGTCAACCAAGAAGATATAGAGAGGGGGAAGAGAGTCAACCAAGAACGTATAGAGAGGGGGAAGAGAGTTAACCTAGAAGGTATAGAGAGGGGGGGAGAGATTCAACCAAGAAGGTATAGAGAGGGGTAAGTGTCAACCGCTCAAGACGAAGCAGAGTTTCTTGCTTAAAGTATCCACTATCGTGGGTTTGAATTCTATTACTTTCAAAATGGTATAGAGGGGAAGACTGACAGGAAAGAATGCATGGAGAGGGGGAGAGAGACAGAAACTAAGTTATAGCGAGGGGTAGAACGATAACTAGAAAGTTATAGGGAATTGGGAACTAAGAACGTACAGAGAGGGGGAAGAGAGTCAACTAAGAACGTAGAGAGAGGGGTAAGAGTCAACAAAGAAGGTATAGAGAGGGGGAAGAGAGTCAACCAAAGAAGGCATAGAGAGGAGGAAGAGAGTCAACCAAGAAGGCATAGAGAGGGGGAAGAGTCAACCAAGAAGGTATAGAGAGGGGGAAGAGAGTCAACCAAAAATATATAGAGAGGTGGAAGAGAGTCAACCAAGGATGTATAGAGAGGTGTAAAAGAATCAACCAAGAAAGTATAAAGAGGGGGGAAGGGAGTCAACCAAGAACGTATAGAGAGGGGGAAGAGAGTAAATCAAGAAGGTATAGAGAGGGGAAAGAGGGTCATCCAAGAAGGTATAGAGAGGGGGAAGAGAGTCAACCATGAACGTATAGAGAAGGGTCGAGAGTCAACCAAGAACGTATAGAGAGGGGGAAGAGAGTCAACCATGAACGTATAGAGAGGGGGAAGAGAGTTAACCATGAACGTATAGAGATGGGGAAGAGAGTCAACCATGAACGTATAGAGAGGGGGAAGAGAGTCAACCATGAACGTATAGAGAAGGGGACGAGAGTCAACCATGAACGTATAGAGAGGGGGAAGAGAGTTAACCATGAACGCATAGAGAGGGGGAAGAGAGTCAACCATGAACCTATAGAGAAGGGGACGAGAGTCAACCATGAACGTATAGAGAGGGGGAAGAGAGTCAACCAAGAAGGTATAGAGAGATAGACAGACAGTCAGACAGACAGAATATATTTATCGGTCTGATTTTTACTACTTAATCAAGCACATCGGTCGTAATAGATATTTTTTGTTAACGACAAAGTATGAATTTGACATGACGAGAACTCAACACCCAGATAATTTCCTCTAGGACATAAGCGGCTTGTTCTGTACTCATTTATTTTAACGGTTATATGTTATTATCTCATGGTAACGCTTTTTGTAATTTTGTGACTCCCTTGAGAGCCAAACTCTGAAACGGGGAAATGCTATCTTCAGCGGCCATTACTTTCTACTATACAGTAGTGGTAAGGTATATTTTGATAGATAAAACTGTCAAAATTAGTATCCCACCCTGTCGGCTGGGGCTGTAGAATGCACCGACTGAACTTATGCAGAGGGGTACAATTGTTACACACTGGACCCGCAAAAACACAAACACTTGTATTTTAGGAAAATATAAGAGATGTTTATTTTCCCCGGTTGTGTGCAGCTGAGAGTCGTGGGCAGGGTTACGCAATGTGGAGCCTTCGGGAGTTATCTTGAACCTGATCGCCGTCTGCCCAATCGATCTCAACGGGCTTCTTTTATTTGTAATCTGACCCCCGGTGTCACGCCTCCTTGTTCGTGACACCTACGCAGTTTTTTCTGTAGACACGCCTCTTCGCCCACGCAGGTTATTTTCATTGGCTAAGGGCTACGCCTACAGATTTCTGCACTGAAATCATGACAAACATCCACCTGCATTTTCAGGTGCAAAAGGTCAGGTCGGGGCCACATCCTGTTTTCGTTTCCAGGCTGCACCCGGCCCCCATGCACTTCCTATTCAGCCCGGTCCTTGGGTGCACCGATCAGACAATATATTACACAATCCCCCAATTCGGGTCACCTGTTGACCGTGGGTGGTGACCCGTGATCCTTAAGGACGGAATCCTGGTGACTGAGCTGTACATGATATGCAACACTCCCCTTTGCCCTTACTTAGATTTGACGGGTGGTCGGAGAGGCCTCTTCCAATCAATTTGCTGGTCATATTGTTCCAATTTTGGAACACTGTGGAATGTGGAGTACGCCTTTATTGTCATTACTCACAGGTCTACGCTGACCTGGAGTAGTAGTACCTGGAACATCCCCCATCTATGTGTTAACTAGATAAAAAATGAATATGTAAAATGTCTTTTAAAAAATTGAGTTTAAAAAAATTTGAATGCCCAATAAGAATGAATTAAAGAAAATGTCTTCGACTTGAAATAACCCAGCAAGGTTTGACCTGCCGTAGAATCCAGCCAGCCAGCCAGCCAACCAACCAAAATTGGTAACAATTATTCTGAAACTATATATACCACTCGGTATTTCTTAGGGACCAGTATTGGGACCTTCGTTGTTTTTAAAGTATTTGCCACTCATCCCACTTATGAGGGCGTGAGACAAGGACATTTTTATGTGGGCCCACCCACAAGCCGAAGCTCATGGGTGGTAGTCACCAAAAATTCGTCGATCCGTCGGCATTCCCCCTCGAGGGGGCGCCTCAGGCGCTGGGAAATAAACCCAGCCCTTCCCCTTTAAATCAAGGGGGCAGGTGTTGCCTGGGGGGATAGCCCCCTGGGATCAACATTATTAATTCGTTGTTTTTAATATTCATATATGATTTACTTAATGATATAAAATCGGAAATAGCACAATTTGCTGATGATGGGTTAGGGTTGGTTGGATGTTATGGCATGTCAATCCTTGGGTTATTTAATGCTGAAGACATGATTCATTTCTTTGTATCACATAGATGGTACCCTAACAGGTACTACCACTCTAGGTCAGTGTGGACCTGGGAGCGATGGTGATTTAGGGGTACTTCACATTCCCCAGAGTTCCAGAATTGGAACCTCACTGCAAGATGCTGTATAGATGCATCATACCAAGGGCACTAAGAACCTCATCCACAGTCATCGATCACAAAAATGGTCGGGGTTTGCCTTCACAGCAATACGGTCGGGAAAATCATATAGGTACTAGGGCTTGACGTGGCCGATCGATTGTTTGGAGAGGAGTTTCTCTAAACGCCCGTCTAGGACAAGTAAGTGCTAAAGTTGAATGTTGCGTGCTTCACAGTGCTCGGCTACCAGGTTTTCGTCTTTAAGCATCATGGGCCACAAACCATGATATTTTCCACGTACCCCACTTGTACGGGTCAGGCACAAGGCCCTATTTATGTGGGACCACCCACAAGCCGAGACTCATGGAGTGGCAGGTGAAAAATTGCGTCGATCCCGTCGGCATTCCCCCTCAAGGGGGTGCCTCAGGCACTGGGCAATAAACCCAGCCCTGCCCCTTTAAATCGAGGGGGCAGGTGTTGCCTGGGGGGGGGATGGTCCCCTGGGATCGACGCTATTAACTCGTAAAGATCCAGGGCCGAAGCCACTGGACCCCCGGCGTGGGCCGGATCTACAAACCATGGAAAACAGGTGGCCCCATTAGGGAGAGAGCATTCTACCCCTCCATAGGGAGAGGGCTATAATTGACTGACACATATAAATCCTTTAGTCTTTTGTGTCATAAAGGAAATGTATTTAGTCATATTCGAAAAATGATATCTTGTAGGTAGCCTCCATTTTCACCGATACAAAATTGCAGTTTGTATGACTTTGTTCAAGACTAGAATAATGGGAGAGATAGTGAACATCAAGTTGGCTATCAATGGTCAGTTTGTCTAGCTTGGTAAATATTACCATACGCTAAACACCTGTCCACTGAAAGAAAATATGTAAAAAGCCTAGAAGAATTGGAGCGCTAGTGAGAATAAAACTACCATTTTACGAATTGTTGTTTTTTTTTTCTATATTCAAATATTTTACATATTTTAGATATTTATAAAATGTAACCCTAAACTCGTGAGTGTTTTGAAACATAATTTTTCTAAACTCTTTTTTGGTGGATATGACAAACAATTTAATTCAGTTCTTAATTGCTTGTTGAGTTAAAGAGATAAAAATGTATTCGTCTATACATTTTTACCGCTAAAAGTGTTACAATAAAATGAAGCTAAGAAATAAAAATGTATCCTTATTTGTAGGTGGAAAATCTCGCGCAATAATTCAAATGAAAATTTTTCGTTTATTCTATGAATATATTATTTCTTCCTTTTTAAAAAAAGTTTTTGAGTTACACATATTAAATTGTTAGTATATTATGTTCTAAAAAATAAATCATATGACGAAAAATTAAATTTTGTTCTTAATTTCCTGTTAAGTTACAGTGAGAAAATGTGTTCGTTTTCACATGCTTTTTATACTTACTTATGAAGGACTTTGAAAAGTTCCAAAAGTAGATTCATTTTTAATTATTGAATTCTATCATTTAATCAGTAAAAAGCGACCGTGATAATAACCATTACACCGCGTGTAACGCACGCCTATGATCAAAGGGTTGTATCTGCTTAATTCCGAATTTCCTTGATAGTTTCATAGAGTTTTCCAATCGGTGGAACGCTGTCATTGTGAATATATCACTTCTAATTGCTTCCAGGAATTATTATACTTTTTACATATTGAACTATTTAGCAATAGCTCTTAAGTAAACATATCAAACGTTGTAATAATTAGATTATCATACTGGGATATATCCATATACATAATTTAAGATAATATTACAATTTGTGAACGGTTTGTGAGGAACAATGCAAATTGATTGATCGATTGATTTTAATGGCATGTCAACTCATTGAGGGTTATTTTATGGCTAGAGGTTACAGACAGAATTGCATTCATTGTACATTCATATTTACATTTTTTGTTTAGTTGTTTAAGAGGGTTTTTTTAGGGGTAGGGAGCACATATTCTTATAAAATACAACTGATTTTTGAACTGATCTATTTGACCCATAGAAGGGACCCTAACAGGTAGTACCACTCTGGTTAAGAATGGACTTGGAAGTAATGAAGGGGTACCCACATAGCCCAGATCTCCAAAACTGGAGACTCAGGACCAGATGCAGTTTAGTATGGTACCCAGGATGCCCTTTTTTGGAGAGATCTTAACCCTGTGTAAGGGACACAGTCTGTGTATACTAAGTGTAAAAGTGACTTGAAAAGTTTATTATTTTCTTTCAAAAATTGAGTCTTGCTTTTATTTCTATGTACCATACCATGCAAATCCATCAAAACTAGTGGTTCTCAACCTTTTGTAACATATGGCCCCTATCATTCCTATCATAATCTCCTGAACCCCCGTAGTAATTCAATGTTTATAAAGTACTATTGAATTTTTATGATTAAATATTATGAATTGAATGAAAAATTGTAAAAAATATTTTGTGTATTCTCGAAGTAAAACTAATTTATTGCACATAAACATTAATATCGGATTAAATTCTATGGAAAATGAATGATTAAGAGTAGAATAAGTCATAAGTATACAAGGATATATATATATATATATATATATATATATATATATATATATATATATGTGGTGTGTGTGTGTGTGTGTGTGTGTGTGTGTGTGTGTGGAGAAAGTAGACAAACACGGGATGGTATGGAAACTTGATGTTTATTGTCGACAGTGCAACGTTTCGGTCTCTTATTAGACCATCTTCAGGACTTGGATATAGTTCTTACTCCAATGATGGAAATTCTCAAAATGCTGAAAATATATATATATACTATATCAATCCCATTAGTAAACTTTTGCTGTAATAAAACCACAGCAAATAATTTGCTAGTAAAAATATACTACAAAATATTGCCTGGAAATCTTTTTTAAAGAGACCAAGAGAGTTGCATCAGTCGGAAATAATTGATTAACTCAATATCACTTGGTCAAAAGAGAAAAATTATATGTTATGCTAGGTTTGTCTAGAGCTAGAATATAAAGTGCTCGATACCTAAGTAGATTAAATAGTAATACTAATCCTAATGAGTCGGGTCTATCAACTAATAGTTTCGATTACTAGTTCATCAGGGCAAGAATCTGACTCTATATATATATATATATATATATATATATATATATATATATATCTTATTATAATGGAGATTGTGTTTTTTCTGTCTGTAACCGAAACTAAATCACTACTCAAGTCACAATGCCCTTAGTAATTGACGTCACATTCACCATGAATTTATCCTTATTTTAACCTCAATTATTGATAAAATTGTTATACATTATTTATACTGTTAACCATATCTACATGCTAATAACATGCAATTGTATTTATATATACAACAAAATAGCGGTTTACAGTGTGAACGGGAAGGCTAATTTGCATATTGATATTAGAAATGTAATTTTGATAAATATATGCTTAGTATTATTGGTTTCTAACTGTTTGATTTTATTTTAATGAATATAAGCAAAAATCTCTTCAATTAATCTTAAAAGAAATCCATTAACAAGAAAAGATAAGTGTCATTTTATTCTTTACTTCGTATTTTAACTAAATACTTAAATTAGAAAAAATAACAATGAAAGACGAGAGTGATGGAAGAGTAAGTTTCAGTTGTTCTATTTTTCGATTATACCCTCCTCTGTTTCAAATCTTTTTATCTGTATTCTTATTTAGTTTCATTAGCTTTTCTAATTTAATACGATATTTTATTACATTAAAACTTAAATACTTGCACACGGAGTGTGCAATATATTTGCTAGTATATATATATATATATATATATATTATATATATATATATATATATATATATATATATATATTATACATACTACTTTAGTGCTACTTTATTTAATGCGATCCTTGTGCTCTGTATGTTTTGCAATATTCGTGATAAGGCCACTTCTTTGTACAATATCGAGTCAGTCACAAGATTTTGGTTGTAAGTGTGGATAATTTTTGACTGTCTTGTATGTTGAACGAAGTTAATTCTTTGCCGACCAAATTTCCCCCACAGCTGTACAACATTTACTCATGCTATTTCTTACCTGTATGATAGGATATTTCAAAGTTCACTATCTATTCCTCTCAGAACACATTCCATTCAAATAAAGTCCTATTATTAAAACAAGTGACACGTAGACAAGTGATATGTGCGAGAGCTGCACTCAGTGGTTTACAGTAGGATCGCAGTGGTAGCAGAGCCAATGTGAGTGGCTTAAAGTAAGCAAAGTGTTAAATATTAGAAAAAGAAAATTAGTTATTTCCTGCAATAAATACATGTAAAACACTGTTTTTCAGTTACCATTAAAATACTATCATCAGACCCTTTATTAGTTTGTTCGCATGGAACCCCAAAAATCCTATATGGATAACCAGGAATCATATGGATCCAGGTTGAGAACCACTGATTTAAACAAATATCATTATGAGTATTTCATTATTTCTTCCCCACCCAACTCATCAACATCATCTAATCGCATTCATGATCCATTCGGCTGTTCAGCAAGTAATGTCACATTTTTCAGAGGCGGTAAAACCTCAATCGACAGGGATAACTTTTTATTTATTTGTCAAGAACAGCAGCAACGTTATTAGCAATGGCAAAGTGGAATTATGAAACAAATTCGCTTATTTCCTGTTTCTTTTTCTCCAAATCAGCAGTAGTCAAACGTTTTACCTATTTGCTCACTGTAGTCCTTACCCAATTATAAAACTAATTCACTTATTTCCTGATGAACGAAACATGTGAAACTGAATTAATCTTTTTTTTCTTTAAAAATAAATGAAAATTTTAACGTGCTAAACTGGTGAAAAATTAATGTATTGGTTCTCTTTATCCAAATCAGCAGCTGAATGGTTTGCGTATTTGTTCACTGTAGTCTTCACTCAGATTTACTTATTTTGTATAATTATCATATCATTTTATTCTGAAAAGAGATTACTGCAAATTGAATTTGTATATCATAGGTACAGATTTTCAAAAAGAAATGTCTGCTCATAAGTTTCAAGTACTCATTACAATAGGCCATTGAGGTCAAGGATTCGTGAATTTTTTTTAATAATTGATTCAGGTATAAATTATAAGACATTCAATATATAAGTATTCATATATATATATATATATATATATATATATATATATATATATATATACATTTTGCGGATTCCTTTTTTATAAAATATTGATTTTTCATAATGCGCCAGACTATTCAAACCTAATGATTTGATCTCCGCCTTAAAAGAATGAATAAAAGAAAACCGCCTTTGGCATAGAATTACCCAACGGGTTGACATACCGTAAAATTCAACCACCCTGTTAACTCCCAGAATGCAACGACAAATTGTTATATGTATAAACAGGAAATTATACTTATACGTGGAAATTATCTAAAACACCGGAGTTAATTTAAGTGTGGAATTCAACATACAAGATTTTGAGAAATGTTAATAATATTTTTTAAAAAAAGAACAAGTAGGAGTCTATTTGTCCAAACAGGTTTTTGGAAATTATTTTATTAGATAAAACAAAACGATAATGCTTTCAAGCTGTAGCTATGTTAGTAATACTCTATGGCTGCACCACTTGGAGTTTGATGAAACGTTTAGAGAAAAGAGACTAGATTGCCACGTTCTGTATTGAAAAATTGTCTGAAAAAGCAACCTACAAAAATACCATTCTGTATAGTCACTTACCCGCTCACGTCTCACATATTATTCAAGTGTTCCATTTCAAAATTATTTGTCCTGAAAGAATTAATTACATAGTTTATGATAAACGGGAAATGGTCAAGTTATTAGATTATGAAATTGCATCAGTATATCTGTGGCACTCTGTACATGAGGGTAGGTCGATTTTGGAACTCTAACGTGTCCCATGTGGCGAAAGTTGAAAATTAACATAAAGAATTACCCCACAAAATATCTTTATTCAAAACTTTGCCTTCATTTAAGGAAATAGATTTCAATCTTCTAAAATATTGTCCCTGTTACAGCTTAATTAACGGGGTAAAAAGCAGCAAATCGGAGGTGTCGGTGATGATGGGGGATTATTTTCAATTTTAATTCTAGTTATAATATCTTTTTCGTTTCATCTGAGTAAAATAAATTTCTGTTTTAAACATTGAAATTGCTAAATTTTCAAACCAATTTCTGGGCCAAATGTTGCAAAAACGAGGATTTTTGTGCATTTTAACTGACGATCTTTGATGCTATTTCCTCAAACAATGGTGCAAGTAAGAAACCTCGTTTTAGGTATAAGAATTTATTATACCAATATAGTTCTTTACTGTTTGAGAGAATTTAATATTTTTAAAAAGTGAAAAATCAATCTATCCTACTGTACATCTCAAATGATATAAATTTTTGTGTAATACCCTATATATCTCAAATCATATCAATTTTTATGTTATACCCTTTATATCTCAAAGGATATCAATTTTTATGTTATACCCTATATATCTCAAATGATATCAATTTTTATGTAATACCCTATATATCTCAAATGATATCATTTTTTGTGTAATACCCTATATATCTCAAATGATATCAATTTTTATGTAATAACCTATATATCTTAAATGATATCAATTTTATGTAATACCCGATATATCTCAAATGATATCAACTTTGTATGTAATACCCTATATATCAATTTTTATGTAATACCCTATATATCTCAAATGATATCAATTTTTATGTAATACCCTATATATCTCAAATTATATCAATTTTTATGTAATACCCTATATATCTCAAATGATATCAATTTTTATGTAATACCCTATATATCTCAAATGATATCAATTTTTATGTAATACCCTATATATCTCAAATGATATCAATTTTATGTAATACCCTATATATCTCAAATGATATCAATTTTTATGTAATACCTATATATCTCAAATGATATCAATTTTTATGTAATACCTATATATCTCAAATGATATCAATTTTATGTAATACCTTATATATCTCAAATGATATCAATCTCAAATGATATCAATTGTTGTGTGTAATACCCTATATATCTCAAATGATATCAATTTTTATGTAATACCTTATATATCTCAAATGATATCAATTTTTATGTAATAACCTATATATCTCAAATGATATCAATTTTTATGTAATAATCTATATATCTCAAATGATATCAATTGTTGTGTGTAATACCCTATATATCTCAAATGATATCAATTTTTATGTAATACCCTATATATCTCAAATGATATCATTTTTATGTAATAACCTATATATCTCTAAGGATATCAATTTTTATGTAATACCCTATATATCTCAAATGATATCAATTTTTATGTAATACCCTATATATCTCAAATGATATCATTTTTCTATGCAATACCTTATATATCTCAAATGATATCAATTTTTATGTAATAACCTATATATCTCAAATGATATCAATTTCTATGTAATATCCTATATATCTCAAATGATATCAATTTTTATGTAATAACCTATATATCTCAAAGGATATCAATTTTTATTTAATACCCTATATATCTCAAATGATATCAATTTTTATGTAATAACCTATATATCTCAAATGATATCAATTTTTATGTGTAATACCCTATACATCTCAAATGATATCAATATTTATGTAATACCCAAATGATATCAATTTTTATGTAATACCCTATATATCTCAAATGATATCAATTTTTAAACGCCTTGTATTTTGATTATGATGTTTTATGTCGACATTTTTTGTCGAGAAATAATGAATTCCATAGTTTATGCCATTGCTAATAACGATGATTATATTTTTTATAAATGTTATCTTTTGTACCATTCGAATTTTCTTCTTTCCTCGTAAAATGTAATATTCCTTTCAGAAGAGAATGCCACACGTTAGATCTCATTTTAAATTACCCGCCAAAAATGAAGTTGCTCTAAGAGAATATCCCACAATTTCCCACAAAAAAATTCTCTATATATTTTCTCTCCAAATTTATGAGATGAAGAATTTTCCTTATCATACGCTGATTTATTCGACTAATATCCTTATCTTATTCGTTATGACCACTATGGCTCAGTCGTTGCATCTTTATTCAGGCGAGAGTCATATTATCCTATCTTTTTATTTTACGAGACAATGTGATAATAAATTTAAGAGTTAGAAGGATGTATGCAGTTGACCTGGGGATCAAGGTTTCATTTCTTGAGTCAAACCGGGAATTTTATAGACCCTGGTTCATTGGATGGAACAAAAGCAACCTTACAAAGATGAATTAGAATTGACTAATACAAGGTAAGGAGGCGCACGGTGCGTGACGGTTATCATAGGACGTGGTCGCGGCTACCCAAATTCAAATCCTGAACGAGACTCTGCATTTCACATAGCACTGGAGAAAGTTATGAACCTAACTACTCTCTATCTATCCGCAGATAAATTGTAGATCAATCTTGGCTTTTAGCTTTGGTATGGCGACTGGTCTTGGAGAAAGATATTCAAACTGGTGCTACAATACACCACTTGAATTTATAGACTAAGCGAGATCACGTGGTTTAAGCCTCGGCCAGTCAACAGCCCGAATGCGTGGTTGGTTGACTACTTAATCACTGATACTAAGAGACGTCCATTTACAAGCATTAACGAAGGACCTACAATACTGAGGAGCACCAAGGAACAACCAAAGGATTCTTTACAAAGGATTTCCACTGGAGAAGCGCTCTTGCTTGGCCCATAAAATCGTAACACAAACCAGCTTTACTCCCCTTAAAATTAATGTTGTGTCACATCTTATTCGAGGCGGAGGGATTGGGTAAATAAATACAAGAAAAATAGACAATCGATATTATTGAATCAAATTATGGATTATTGTAAGTATTAAAAACAATCTCGAAGTTACCTCGGTAGCAATATTTCATCTACTAAAAGCGAAACATATGGAGAATATCAATCTGCATGGGTTATTTAATGCCAAAGCAGTTCTTACAGTCGTGTTAGTCAATTAGACTGCAAGCATAGTAGACAACGTTATAAAGAGCAAGCTTACTTCTTGGAGAAATATTTGATATAAAGGTGGTGCCTAATCTAAATGAAAGAGTGAATTTACATAAACATGAATAACAACATATTTAAAGAAATCCAACTGGCCGATTAATTTCCTAACCTCGGGAATTGCAGGTAAGCACTTTTCATACTGTTTGTTTTATAACAACCAAGATGAAAACATCAGTTCGAATAAATCAGTGTCTTGTAATTTCTCGATATATTTTGACATACATACATATATATATACTTATATGTGTGTGTGTACGTGTGTATATAATCACCGGGTTTTGTTTTTCGTTGAGTATGCTTGATTATAAACAATCGCACCAACGACATTCGAATGTAATTTGGATTGTATTCACCTATGGTCAACGTCGCCTTGTCAGTAGTAGAAATGGCTTTAGTACTGCTTAACCTGTAGTCGTCAATGTATATTTGTATATGACCTTTGTCCTGCAATACGTTACCTGCATGTAAAAATTGTCTTTCAATGAAGCAAGACGCCCGATAAAACTTCGCTGTGGAACTGGTATTTACATTTATTCTTTCTTTCAATTTTTTTTTTCAATGTGAAAATATTTCAAGAAAACATTATTACAATGATTCAGATTGCATTTATTTTTACATATAAAAAAAATAACAAAACAAATCACGCTAAATTATCTTAGGTTATTTTGCTTTTGATAACTGTTTAAATAAAGAGACCAATCGCAAACCTAATCGATGAAATTTCTGCGCATATATATCTAAAATATATCATTTCTGCGCATACCTAAATGTTTTATAAACTTTCATACTTATAAATGTGTAAATAAAAAGAAGAATCGCTAACAAAATACATAAAATTTCTGCGCGTATATATATATAAATAAATCAATAATTAAAAAGATATTATTTTATAAACTGGCAAGTTTGATGCCAACTTCAAAATCTTTTTTAAAAAGGTTTCGTTCCAGCCTTTTAATTTTTGTATGTGAAATTTTATTCTTATTTTGTATTGCCTTGTCATTGGTAGCCGCTTTCAATGCTAGACACACACACACCTCCTGATGATATATTTGTGGTCGTGATTGTCTCGTAGTAGCCTTTATTTTCACGAGAAAAATATACTTGCTAGACGTGCTTTCGTGAATCTTTAATTTGTGTGGGTTCCGTATTTCTCTAGATAAAAATATTTGAACACATTCATTAGCTGAATGTTTTGATCTGGATTGTAGGTCGTCTGGGTCACTTGATATTAGGGACACATCATCGTTGAATCAAAGGTGAGTAATATTATTCACCATTTATTTCTCAATCGATTTCTATCTTCATAACCAAATACGAATTGTATCTGCTTGACGTATATTATTATCGTAATATATATATATATATATATATATATATATATATATATATATATATATATAATGCGTTCTACTGAAAGATTTGGGTTAATAGAACATGATCTAACTCATGGTCAGGTTGCCCTAACCTTTTAGTAGTTTTTTTAACTCACTCACACACACACATACAAATACACACATACACGCACACAAAAAACACAGACAGACACACACACACACACACACACACACACACACACACACACACACACACACACACACACACACACACAAATACACAATGCACAAACACAAAAATAGACGCAAACACACTTCGAAGAAATAACTTCAAATGTATTGACACACAGGAAGTCAATGAATATTATTTTTATCAGTTTATAAGACCAAACCAAACAAAATATTTACCTACAACATAGCACACGCAAATACGCACAAACACACAAACAAACAACACCCACACACAGACACAGACACAGACACAGACACACACACACACACACACACACACACACACACACACACACACACACACACATATATATATATATATATATTATATTCATATTCTGTGAGTTGAAAATATTGTAAAAATTATATGCAGACAAATTATGTCTGCATTATTTAACCATATATATATATATATATATATATATATATATATATATTGTATTATTATATGCATGTATATATATAGTGATACCTTAACCTATGACTTTAATACGTTCCTTAACTGAGCTCGTAATCGAATTTCCTCGTAAATAAATAAATTTTCTCGATTGTAATTAACTGAAATGCCATTACTCCGTTCCAGACCCACAAAAAACAAAAACAAACAAAAAAAAACAACAAAAAAAATATTTCGTAATTTACTAAAATAATATATCAGTAAAATTGGCCTGAAGAAAATTCCATATTTTTGATCTTAAAAAAAAAAAAATATTTATTCAATTTTCACAAAATTTTGAGGGAAATTTCTTGCTTAAATGTCGAAAAAAGTTTATCATCGAAAACCCACATGCCAGGGCGCAAAACCTAAGCTCAAAATATAATATGGAACATCACAAGTTCTTTCCCCTTATACTTAATTGAATGTTTTTGCTGTAATAAGTTTGGAAATGTAACTGAACTTATTAACATTATACGTAAATTTTACGTGCTGTAATATGTTTTAATGTTTATTTTCTATTTTTGTATTAATTTGATGGAATTCATCGCAAGCAAAAATATACGTTTCATTCAGCGTGAGAATTGTAGAATTCTGAATCAAGAGGAATAAACGAGCCGAGAAAGAATTATTTCTTGTACGGAATACCATACCTTTTAAATAAAAGTTTTTTTGGTTTATCAAAAAATATTGAAAATTACTTATTAATAACACGGTCTGACTTTTTAAATAATATTTTTTGACTTGTGAAAACTATATTTTTTCATAGAGAAAATAATATATATCGGCTTTTGGTTGTAAATAATTTTAAAAGAATTTTGTATTTTTAAAGTAGTGATGAAATTCTTAAAATTATTTTTTTTTTAATTGAATTTCTTAATAAACTTATTTAATTAAGCGTATCTGATGCTCACTCGTACCACAAAACCAAGAAAATTGATCAGATGACAGTTCTTAACTTAGAAAACTCGTATGATGGGGCACTCGTAAGTCAAGACGCCACTATATACACATTTTCTTAGACCTGAACAAATCCTGTGCGGGTAGATCCATACACTGACAATGAGGCAAAATATTTGAATTGCCGGTTCTCTCCTAGCATATATAATATATATATATATATATATATATATATATATAAAATGGATACTCGAGTTTCACCATAAGGATCTTCAGGGTTAAATCCACTGAATTAATCGAGGTAGCGATTAATTGCAGTCGATCACATGTGTGTTATATATATATATATATATATATATATATATATATATATATATATATATATATATATATATATAATCATGTGGCGCCGAAAAAATAAAAAATAAAAATGAATCCGATATATGTTAAAAAAATGAGTAACAATTGAAAACAAAAATAAGAACATAGATGTTGCGGTTGCGTTGTCTTGACGATAAGTGGATAACACAGTGCTTTGAAACCAATGGTAACAATCTCAAATGTATTGTACTCTCTCCCTCTCTCTCTCCCCTCATTCTCTCTCTCTCTCTCTCTCTCTCTCTCTCTCTATATATATATATATATATATATATATTTATATATATAAACGAAAATGAAAAGACTACTAGGAAAACTCAAAATTTAATATTTTTGATATTTAATATTCAATATCTTTAATATAGTATGCCTATAAGAAAATCTAGTGCTTAATTACTCACATTCACAAAAACTCACATGCACACATAAACATATGCGTATACACACACACACACACACGCACACAAACTATATCTATCTATCTATCTATCTATCTATCTATTTATCTCTCTCTCTCTCTCTCTCTATATATATATATATATATATATATATATATATATATATATATAAAGTAAAAGTAAAGTAGTCGGGGCGGCCTAAAGTCGGTATCAACCAGACAGCGAGGGAGTCTATCCTCTTTTCAATAGCGCTAGACAAAGGAGATTGTTTTGGCGTCTGAGGTTGAGCGCCACACCTACCACCAGCTCCTTACTTTATCGCACAGATCCCTGTGCTACTCATACGCTGAGTTGGCGAGGACCGGTATCGAACTAGGAACCTTGTGGTTTCTAGCCGAACGCTCTACCGACTGAGCTGACCGGCCCCTACCAGTAGTATTGGATCCCCATGTTTATGCACTGAATATAATATTGGTTATTAGCACAGGACTGTACCCTCGCATGCATAGAGATCGTACAGATGGTGATACATCCCGTATTCTGGAACCTGTACACGTATTGATCCGTATATGTGATCATTTACTGGAAGGCAACCATTTTATCTGTGCGTTTAACTTTGAATAAATGGAAATTGGAATATTATTTTTCATTCATTATATATATATATATATATATATATATATATATATATAATAAGTAATCCACAGACTCGTGTTTCAAGGTTTCACCTTTCATCAGTGTGGCTATACCGTAACAGCTACCGCTGGCCGGGTTCAAGACCCGAATGAACTTTCGTTCGCCAAAACTTTAACTCGTACGGCCAGAGGCAGCTGTCAAATATAGGAGAATAATTAATCGCTACATTTCTAAGCGGAAATGAATTCACTAGAGTCCTCAAACGTTTTAAACAAACGCGAGGGTTAGCTAGACCTTTCTCTTCATAAATACAAGCACACGCACACACACATATCTCTCTATCTCTCTATATATATATATATATATATATATATATATATATATATATATATATATAGATAGATAGATAGATAGATAGAAGAGAGAGAGAGAGAGAGAGAGAGAGAGGGCACAAAGAGAGTATTATTTTGAGTGCGATACGAAGTTAATTTCTTCTCCTTAAAGAAATTTAGATGTAAATATTTGAAATCGAACCTTATGCAAAATTCAAAATCAAGATTAATTTTAAAAATTACCTTTAATAAATTCTTACCATGAGTTTTTGGGGACTTTCTTTTATTTGCACAGAATTCAATAATTGAAAAACAAGGAAGATAAAGAAAATAACTGAATTATTTTTTTAAAATTAAATCTTCAAGAAAAATGATGTTTTCAGCTTTGTTATTTAGTTTCTTTCTGTTTCTATTAAATGTTCTGTTTCATAATCATTTTTAAAAGACCTGTTTCAATCGATGACATAAATCTCTTTTCGAATATATATATCTTATTATAATGGAGATTGTGGGTTTGTCTGTCTGTTACCGAAACTATATTACTACGCAAGTCACAATTCCCTTTGTTATTTACACCACATTCTCCATGATTTTATTTTTTTTATTCAAACCTCAATTATTAATAAAATTGTTTTACATCATTAAGACTGTTACCAATATCTACACACTAATAACATGCAATTGTATTTATATATACAACATTATAGCGGTTTACAGTGTGAACGGAAAGGCTAATTTGCATATTGATATTAAAAAATTAATTTTAATAAATATGTGCTTAGTATTATTGATTTCTAATTGTTTGGTTTTATCTTATTGAATATAAGCAAAATTCTCGGGGATGAATCTTAAAAGAAATCCATTAACAAGAAGAAATAACTGTGATATTATTATTTCCTATTTTAACTAAATAGTTAAATTAGGAACATTTACCACTGAAAGACGGGAGTAATGGAAAATGATGGAAGAGTTAGTTTCAAAGTTGTTCTATTTTCCGATTATACCCCCTCTGTTCCAGATATTTTTATCTGAATTCTTATTCAGTTTCATTAGCCTTTCTAATTTAACATGATATTTTATTATATTAAAACTTAAATACTTGCACCCGGAGGGTGCATATATTTGCTAGTATATATATATATATATATATATATATATATATATATATATATATACACACATGTGTGTGTGTGTGTGTGTGTGTGTGTGTGTGTGTGTGTGTAATAATATTTTTGAATACTTTTTGTCAGCACATTTTGAAACAGAACGCCGTTAAAGATGATAGGACACTAATACCTTTTTATGTTTTTATTTTTATTTTTTCATTTGAAAATCGCTTTTGAATGAAGCATCATATCACCGCTTCATGACATCACCCTGAAGTTGGTTTAATATTGTAGAAGTTATCCTCCAGATATAGAAACAATGATACTCACCATCGCAGTGGGGTTCTAACTACCGTCGAGTTAGCAGACGAGAACAACGGCAAGCTGTAACTTAATACAGTCCTTGCATGCTGCTGGCATAATGCAAAGTGGTGGCTGAAGAGTGTGTACTTATCCCTGTTCTTACTAACCCTGAAATTCAACAGCCAATCAGAACTCAGGAAATGAACTTGCCTGAGTTCATAATGGAACAATCCAAAGCTCCATATAAGTCACCTACCAAACTCTAGTTTTAGTCTTGCATTCATCTTGTAACAGAGTTGAATACTTTACACAAAATCCAACAAATATTTAAAAAAACGAAATGTTTAAACGTTGGCATACTGTTACTCATAAATAAGTACATTGTTTGAAAATTTGTTTTTTCATATTTGCATACTGACGCACAAACACCGATACCTTCACACACACACACACACACACATATATATATATATACATATATATGTGTGTGTGTGTGTGTGTGTGTGTGTGTGTGTAAGAGAGATAGTGTGTGAGTGAGAGAAAAGTGAGAGAAAATCTGAATGAAATTTTGAGATAAGGTGAGCTGGTTTGTGTGAGACAGATATAACAAAAAAATATTCTATAAAATGTACGACGATTACTTGAACGGAAAATCGCCTTCGTACCGATGCCCCATAAAAAGGGCGCAAAATAATCTGCTCGCATCAGCCTTATCGAAAGAATATCTCATTACTGGCCTGTCACGAATATTCTCTTTATGTATCTTAGATTTTGCAAAAAAAAAAATTGCTGCCAGCAGTATTGCTAATTTCTGTCGACCAATACACCCACTTCACACACACACACACACACACACACACACACACACACACCACACATGGCGCGCGCGCGCACGTACATATATATATATATATATATATATATATATATATATATGAAAAATAGATGGAAATTAATCCGACAGTATGAAATTTAACATTTTGAAAAAACATAACAAACATCATATGTTTTTTCAAAATGTTAAATTTCATATATATATATATATATATATATATATATATATATATATATATATATACTATATACGTACTAGATGTGATTTTTTAAATTATAGAAACTAAAGCTTTATGTATATTTTGATCTTTCGAACTGCTGTCCTCGTCTTGATTTTGAAATTAAAAACACCAAGTTTCGGCTATTAAAGCCTCCGGCCTTTCTCCGCTGTTTCTTGTCTATCCGAGCATAACAATGATTCAACTCGAGAAATTATTTTAAATAGTATGACTGTTGAGCAAACAAAGCGTTGAAGTATTTGTGAAGATCTCATTTAAATGATACCGACATTGCTTTTGCACGCCCATCACTCAGAGAAACGTCACGCGCCATTAAAAAAAGGTGTTGTTTATTGGCGGTCCTGTAATATAATTCCATGCCGTAAAATCCTATGGTATCAGTTATTCTTCGATATTCAGTTTTTTAAAGTAATTGTACTTAAAAAAACAAAACAATCTAATTTAGGCGTTTTTGACATTATTTGTTCCATCCCATGTAGGTCTGCTATAAATAAGTCTGCCGACTACTCTTTAAGAGAATGCCTTTTTATATCAGTTATCTGTGTTCCTTTCGCAGTAGTAACCACTACAATCATTGATAGAAAATCACGGAATAAAAGTAGAATAATATATTGTGGAAATACATTAAAGAAATGGCCATCTCTCTCTTAAATC
>CM042141.1:112644452-112645653 GCA_023376005.1 Doryteuthis pealeii | reverse complement strand
ACATCCGATTTCTAATTTCAGGATTTCTGTGGAGGTTTCTTCAGCATCCGTTTAGCAAAAGAACAACAGGACCCACCCGAATATGGCGCAAGTGAAGTGAATTGGTATAATTATGTAGTATATATAGTGGTGTGTGTGTGGTTGTGTTGTGAAATAAATTGAACTTAATCCGACAGGTGAATATGAATATGAAAAAAACAAAGATGCTACAAAGCATGGGCTATCAGGAGAGAATGTGCAAACCGTTTCGACCTTCCTCTCTCGGTATTATATATATATTATATATATTATATAGTATATATTTTAATATATATTATGGTATGTAGGGAAATTTATTTTAGGTACATCAATTCTCCTGTTACATCCACTAATCATGTCAATGTTGATCAAACATAGAGATATAGAAGATTTTTACAAATCACTATGAAGAGCCCACAATGTATGTCATGTTGATGCAAACTTATAATTATAAAAGGATACAAATCCTATGAGAGCTCAAATGGTATAATAAAACTTATAAATTAATTATATACAGAGCAATATTTATACTTTCAATTAGAAGTAAAACAACCGATCATTGGGCTATTATGAATTTATTTCGAACCGAAATTCAATATGTGTTGGCGTGTTAAATATATTGTAATACAGTGGTAGAATAACTATAAGACACCCCATAAATTGTTAAACTTTTTTTATTACTGCACAAATTCTTCTGAAGATTTCTGTGTACCTAAATCTGATGGTATTAGTGTAGATATTCAATTTATAACAACTTTCACCCAAAAAAGTATTACAAAACTTAGTTTCCGAGGGTTGAAATAAGTATAAGACAGTTTTTAAAAATGTGCATATCTGGTTACTTCAGAATGCCAAAAAGAAGAATAAATGTATGAGCAAATTATAAAAAGACTCTTATCATGATTTTAAGCCACATGAGTCCTATTTAAACATTTCATAATTGAATATAGTTACTGCAAAATGCCTTAGAACTCCCACCTTAATAAAAATGAAAAAGGGCACATTTCTGCCTATAAACTCGAAGGAAATTTATAATTTTCATTGCAAGAGAACTGTCGAGGTCCCGAACTGTTGTGAGAAATTATCTAAAGGATATTGAATCGTATGACACCAGAAACGTTCAGGTGTCCCTAAAATTACAAATGCAGCCAGACGTCGACTTTTCGAGAAGCTTCTAAAGGAC
>CM042141.1:112589452-112639452 GCA_023376005.1 Doryteuthis pealeii | reverse complement strand
TGCATTTCACATAGCATTGATACCCTTGGGAAAGGTATAAATCCGTATATTCTCCATCTGGATAGATTGAAAGGCAGACTAAGCTCTTTAACCTTGGTTACTCAATCAGCATAGGAGAAGAAAACTCTGAATTTAAACCGTTTACATAGCTCAGTCGGTAGAGTGTTCGGCTAGAATCACAATGCTCTTGGTTCGATACCGGCCTTCGCCAACTCACCAACTCAGCGTATGAGTAGCATAGAAAGCAGTGCAGTAAAGTGAGGGGTTGATGGTAGGTGTGGCGCTCCACCTCAGACGCTAAAATAATCTCCTTTGTCTAGCGGTAGTAAAAGGGGATAGACTCCCTCGCTGTCTGGTTGATACCGACATTAGGCCGCCCGACGACTTTATACAATAAAAACATAACCATACCAACACATACATAAGTATATATATATATATTATATATATAAAAGTCGTCGGGCGGCCTAATGTCGGTATCAACCAGACAGCGAGGGAGTCTATCCCCTTTTTACTACCGCTAGACCAAGGAGATTATTTTAGCGTCTGAGGTGGAGCGCCACACCTACCATCAGCTCCTCACTTTACCGCACTGCTCTCTATGCTACTCATACGCTGAGTTGGTGAGTTGGCGAAGGCCGGTATCGAACCAAGAACATTGTGATTCCTAGCCGAACACTCTACCGACTGAGCTATGTAAACGGTTTAAATTCAGAGTTTTCCTTCTCCTATGCTGATTGAGTAACCAAGGTTAAAGAACTTAGTCTGCCTTTCAATCTATCCAGATGGAGAATATACGGATTTATACCTTTCCCAAGGGTATCAATGCTATGTGAAATGCAACCAGGTTTCAGGTTCAATCCTGACTACGGGCGAAAATAACATAGAATACTTAACATAGCTTAATAGTTGTAGCCGGTCAATGGTTAACTAATGAGAACAATCTATGTTACAAGAAACATCAAAAACTGGAGGCACATCGGCTTCAAAATTGTGTATATAACAATAAAAATGAGGACAACAGTCAAAAATCTACATAATGCAAAGTAATACACATATTCTATGTTCAAAAGGATTCACCGTTTGGTTGGTAAATAATGCATATGGAAAAACCGAGAGGAGACCATTTGAAAAAGTCAGTAAAACTGACTCAACCGTTGCACAAAACTTGGGATATTTTGCTACAGTTTTCGATACCTATCAACTTGTCTACATGATCCAACGCTTCTTGTTTACCGGTTATAAAGCGATTCATAATGACAAAGTAGTAAATTCACGCCAGGCGTCTCTATTGATTATTTTGTGGAGGCGCATTGCGTAACGGTTATCGTAGTAGAAAATGGATTCGGTGTCTCGAGTTTAAATCCTTGACGAGGCTCTTTGCATTTCACATTGCAATAATACATTTGGGAAGACTATGCTTCCAACTATTCTCCCTCCAGCTATGTGTAAATAGTTGCTAAGGCAACGAGCCCAGGAGAATTAACACTCTGAATTCAAAGCTATTGAACTCAGCTTAAGAAATTGACATTGTGTCACATCATACTCGTTCAAAGGATATTATATAATATATATATATATATATATATATATATATATATATATATTTAAATCTCAACATTTAACAACTAAGATCTCAACCATTTGACTCATCTGATGATTGCATAACATGAAACTTTAATTTATAAGTCCAAATCCATAATATTACAAATTATATATATATATATATATATATATATATATATATATATATATATTATATATATATGAAAACTTTGAAAAGTCCTGGTCGAAATGAAAACAAGTAGATTATGTTGTGCCCATTTTCCATCACATTAAAAAAGTGTTCATTTTGAAAATAATTCCAATACTGTTCAGACAACACTATACTCATCCAAATGTCCTGATGAAGGTTTTATATATAAACTGAAACGTATTAACGTCGACTTTACCATGTACACTTTTTCTTTTGGATTAAGTGTTTTTTCTTATTTTTACACACACACAAACACACACACATACATATATACATACATATGTGTGCTTGATATGCACATAAGACAAGACAAACACATTCACACACATAGACGCATCCTCACACACACACACACAAAAACAAACACATACTGACACATATATATACATATATATATATATATATATATATATATATATATATATATATATATATATATATATATAAATAAATGGAAATTAATCCGACAGAATGAATTTAACATTTTGAAAAAACAATTGGTAATTATTATCTGCTGACAGAATCTGTTTCGACGCCTTAGTAGAAGGGTCATTATCAACGAGCAAAAACAATTTTACGAAAGAAAGAAGGGATAAAAAACCGTTGGAAGAGAATAGGGGGTACAAACACACGCTGGAATGCTTGAATTTTTTAAAAATGCGCATACTGCTTCAAAAATAAAATAAATTTTATTTTTAAAAATCAGAAGCATTTTTAATCCAAAAATAAACTCAAAAAGAGTTTGGTGTAAATATATAAAAAAGTGTAAGAGATTATCAAAAATGTTCAAAATATAATCCAGCTTAATAAGTTGTTTACATGTCCACAGCACAATTGAAAGAAGATGTTAAGTTTCAAAAAGTTTGTGGTGTAGGTAAATTTTTTTGTAGTGTTCGTAGAATAATCTATATATATATATATATATATATATATATATATATATATATATATATATATATATATATATATAATATATATATATATATATATATATATATATATATATATATATATATATATAATATATATAATCTATATATATATATATATATATATATATATATATATATATATATATATATATATATATATATCATGTGCTGGTTTGTGCGTGTGTGTTTATGAATGCATCTATGTTTGTGTATGAATGCGTTTGTCTTGTCTTAAGTGCGCATCATCCGCACATATTTTGATAGGTGAAAACTCAACTATTGTATGAAAGATAATCTGTCTGAATGCTCCATGTATTTACAACTGTCTAGACTAGCGCATGCGTATTTGCGTCTTCGCGCATGCACTTAATTATGGAAGGCAAGAGATAGCAAAATAAAAAATAAATGGAACTGCGGTCATATCTAAAAGAGCTTAATTTCCGTTTCAGACTGTAACGATGAGGCGTGCATCCATTCCATTATTGCTTTTCCTGCATCAGGATATGAATGATCGAATCAGTTGCATCATGGGCGAACGTTTTGTTTGGGGAAATAATAGAGAGATAAAAATGTTGTTTTTTTTTATCATAAGTTGGTGAAAACGTTCAGTGAAATGGCCGACCGAGAAGAGATTAGCTGGCTTGAAAATCGGCATTCTAGGATTTCAACTGGGATTGAACCCCTCATAGCCCAAAAGTGATTCTGATGGAACCATGTTCTGATATTGTGCTCGGGTCAGATTGGGATATCCAAATAGACACACACACACACACACACACACACACACACACACATATATATATATATATATTAATATGTTTTGGAATACACACATACACACACACACACACACACACACATATATATATATATATATATATATATATATATATATATATATATATATATAGACAGTGGTGGAAATATGTTTGGAATGCACACATATATATATATATATATATATATATATATATATATATACAGTGGTGGAAATAAGTATAAGACATCGCATTAAATTGTTAATACTTTTCTTATTACTGCACAAATTCCTCTGAAAATTTGTGTGTGGTACCTAGATCCGATGGTGTTAGTATACATATTCGATTTTATAACAACTTTTCACCAAAAAAAAGTTATTAAGAAAGTTATTAAAAAAATACGTTTTCGAGGGTGGATATAAGTATAAGACAATTTTGAAAATTCGTATTTAACAGGAAAATTTTACAAAATTCAATATTTACATTTATTGAATTTCAATTGTAATACTTCAACACACCTGTTTTGCATTGAATCAATAAGTTTTCTGAGAGTTTCTGATGAAATTTCATTCCAATACTGTTTAATGCAAGATTTTAAAGTTTCTCTATCTTCAAACTAACATTTATTTTTGTATACTCTTCTTGACAAAATTCCCCACAGATTTCCTAATATGGAGACTTAATGGTCCAGTCTAAAACTTCATTTTTTTTCTTGTTTTAAGCCAGACTTTCGTGAGCTTAGACGTGTGTATGGCTGCGTTGTCCTGTTGAAAAAAGGTATTATTGGTGTCTAGACGATTCATAAATGGAACAAGACTTTTTTTCCCAATACATTGATATATCGAGCAGAGTTTTCTTTCCCTTCCGTCACTACTAAATCAGCCTTTCCAGACGCATAAACAGCTCCCCAAACCGTAACAGCCTCCAAATGGTCTTTTTGAAAACAGCTGCTTCTCCTTTCTTAAATCATACCAATAACACTGGGAGCCGCTGGCCCATCCAAATCAAACTTTTTCTCATCAGAAAACATCACGGTTTCCCATTTCTCCTTTGTCCATGTTACTTTTTTCTTTACCCAATCTATGCGCATCTTCTTGTGTTTAGCAGTTAAAGCAGGGGCTGTCTTCCTGTTTTGATATACGAGATTTGGCGATTCATGGAGAAGTTGGCGAACTCTTCTTGGGGTGATGGGTAAATTCTGAGATTTTTGCAGATCTCTTGAGCTTGGTTGTCCTTTAGAAGCTTCTCGAAAAAGTCGACGTCTGGCTGCATTTGTAATTTTAGGTGGACAACCTGAACGTTTTCTGGTTTCATACGATTCAATATCCTTTAGATAATTTCTCACAACAGTTCGGGACCTCGACAGTTCTCTTGCAATGAAAATTATAAATTTCCCTTCGAGTTTATAGGCAGAAATGTGCCCTTTTTCATTTTTATTAAGGTGGGAGTTCTTAGGCATTTTGCAGTAACTATATTCAATTATGAAATGTTTAAATAGGACTCATGTGGCTTAAAATCATGATAAGAGTCTTTTTATAATTTGCTCATACATTTATTCTTCTTTTGGCATTCTGAAGTAAACCAGATATGCACATTTTTAAAACTGTCTTATACTTATTTCAACCCTCGGAAACTAAGTTTTGTTAATAACTTTTTTGGGTGGAAAGTTGTTATAAAATTGAATATCTACACTAATACCATCAGATTTAGGTACCACACAGAAATCTTCAGAGGAATTTGTGCAGTAATAAAAAAAGTATTAACAATTTAATGGGGTGTCTTATAGTTATTTCTACCACTGTATTTACAATATATTTACACGCACAAACACATATTGAGTTCCGGTCGAAATAAATTCATAATAGCCAAATGACGGTTTGTTTATACTTCTAATTGAAAGTATAAATATTGCTCTGTATATAATTAATTTATAAGTTATTATACATTGAGCTCTCATAGGGATTTGTATCCTTTTATAAATCTATAAGTTTGCATCAACATGAACATACATTGTGGAGCTCTCATAGTGATTTGTAAAAATCCTTCTATAAATCTCTATGTTTGCATCAACATTGACATGCATTGTGGATGTACAGGAGATATTGATGATCCCAAATAAAATTATCCCCTACATACCATATATATATATATATATATATATATATATATATATATATATATATATATATATATACCGTAGAGAGGAAGGTCCCGAAACGGTTTGCACATTCTCTCCTGATGAGCCCATGCATTTGTAGACATCCTTTGTTTTTTCAATATATCATATTCACACTGTCGGATTAAGTTCCAATTTATTTCACACACACACACACACACACACACACATATATATATATATATACCATTCCACTATCACTTGCGCAAATTCGGTGGTCCATGTTTGGTCTTTTGCTACGGATGCCTGAAGAAACCTCCACAGAAATCCCTGGAAATTACGATAATCGGATGAAACAACTACCGGCCACAAAGGGATTGCCACTGCACAAACTTCCTCGATAAGCTATGAGTGGTCCTCCAATTGGGAACCCTAAGATATGGCAAGCGTCTAAGGAAGCTAAGAACATTTGTAACGGAAAAGACAGAGGGGCTTCAAATGTGGAAGAACTGAATGCTACTGTTGGATATTTCAAACTACTACAGCAGCAGAATACAATAAATCATCATCGCATGAAATGTCCGATTTTGACTGGTCAAAGTCAAAAACAATATTTTCTGCAAAATATTTTGTTCTCTCTTTGAATCGGCGTCTGCGTTTGCGATTATCCGAAAAGATTATCTCTTTTCTATCATTCTAAATAACCTATTTTATAATTTAGCAATTATTGCTGTAAACAATAGACTTAACCGTTGGAATTTTTTTAGCTGAGCCTATCTTTATTATGAATAAGCAGGCGCTTGTAACGCAACCCTTAAAAATGGATTCGGCAATACGAGTTCAAACCCCGTCGTCGTTGTTCGGATTGTTTCGCTAATACCCTTGGGAAAGTTATGAATCCACCAATTATGTATTTATAGGGCCGGTTCCGCTCAGTCGGTAGAGCATCCAACTAGGAACCACAAGGTTCTGATTTCAATATGATGATGATGATGATGTATTAAAATTCATAAATGTAACATAAAAAAAAGTAAGAAGAGAGTAACAAGAAAAGTGTCTTTTGTGGTTAATCTCTGATAATCATAGAAAGTCTTTCATTGAGAGATGTGGGTGTTCAAGACAGTCAGAGAGATGTGTGTTGCTTGGTCGAAGAGATGGAATGAACAGGTGAATTCCAAAACAACGGAGAAATGTGTGGCGTGATCAGTCGAGTGTTGATAACATGTCATGTGTCACGTATTTCAGAGGTCATCTTCAGATCGGACACTGGTGGTGGGAAGGAAGGAATGGTTTTCAGGGAAGAGTCTATGTATGTGTAGGTATGTAGGTAGAAATGAAGATAGTAATCCTGACTAATGTTGGTTCAGTTACTATTAGAAAATATTTTCAGTGAAAGAATTGGCTGAGAACTATTGGTGCCACAAACAAAATTGCAGAATAGAATAAAAATCAGGATAAAAAAATTGGTGACTTCATTCCTGAATATGAACAAAAGTACAGAATAGAATTCTAAAGAAAGTATTGTATATCAATAAACCATTGTTTTTTTTGTTTTTTTTTGGGGGGGGACAGTTAGTGTAATTAGATTTTGAATTAAAAAGTCATTGAAATTCAAAATCCATGTTGGAAATTAACATGGTTCTCTTTAACACAGGGTAGAGAAATACTTCTACCGAAAAACAGTGAACTTGTGTGTGACCAACTAACTCGTGTACCAATTCATGTGTGTCATAACTGAAGTCCTATTTCCGGACCAAGCTCCCATAATGCACCTGTCAAGGGGGACAGCTGTTGCCTACTCATCAAGGGGAGTAACTAGATATTTCGCTAGGACTGACCCTAACACATACCAAGAGCTAAGCCTGCTCTACTACTTAACCATATCAGGAGAGTGAATAGTAACTAGCATGTATTTACCCAACCCCTCCTCCACAGCAGGAGTCGACATAATTTTTAAGCGAGATCTAACAGATTTGAATTTTGAGTTTTCCTTCTCCTACACTGATTGCTTAAATAAGGTTAAGGAGCCATATCCGTTCTACTGTTTACCCATAGCTGGAGGGAGAATTGTTAGATTCATACCTTTCCCAATGTTATTAGCACTATCTGAATGCTAACAACCTCTGCAGGTTTTGAACTAGGTTTACCGTGTCTATTTTCTATGACGATAACCATTATACAACGATTGCCTCTTAAACGTTTAGGGTAGAATGTGCTCTGTAGTCCTAAATGTAGACACACCAGTCATGGGGAAGGGCGATTTTAAATTAAAACTCCCTGCCGATATGCCAGCGTGACAGGGTGACACTCCATGTTAAGATTCGTTTAAGTCAGAGAAGAATCGTTCTTTACTACTGTTACCACATGAAATAGCTCATCATGTACCTTGGAGAGGAGATGGGCATCGCCAAGTTATCTACTTGCTTATGAATATCTGATTTCACCCCACTCCTACAAATGTGTCGTTATGACTGCGTGAATTGCTACATTTAGTTAGGTCGGAAATTGTTCCTTGCAGGAGGTACAATATAAACCAATACAACCTGTCACATCCTACTAGGAGAGGAGATTATATCTCTTCGTTCGTTCGTTGAATTTTACGGTATGTCAACCCTTGTGGCTTTATTTTTTGCCGAAGTCATTTTGTTTTATTCATTCTTGATGAGTTTTCAATTTTTTTTAAACCCAATTTCTAAAACATTTTTTAAACTCATTTTTTTTCAATTTAACCAATATATGGGACCTTAACAGGTACTACCACTTTGGTTGGACCTGGGAATAATGGCGATGAAGGGGTACTTCATACTCCCCAGAAATCCAGAACTGGAACTTCACCATTAGATGCAGTTTAACCTAATAAGCAGAAGACTATGACCCTTTAGCTACCCGCCTTCAAGCACATTTATGATAAAAGGTTTTACGGTGGTTGTCATGAGGGCAATAGGGTCGGGACACTCCTCTAGCTTGACGTGACCAGCCGATTGTTCGGATAGGGGCCCCTTCGTCCAACCTTCTAGTGAAAGTAAGGGCTAAAGTGGAGTGTTGCGTGTCATAGACTGCTCATCCACCAAGATTCCATCCTTAAGCATCACGGTTTGCCACGAACGGCCAACAGATAGTCCAATTAGGGGAATTTTACCCTTTGCAGAGGTGCAGTTGCTGTATTCTATAGCCCCAGCCGACAAGGTGGGGAAACTTTGGGCAATTCTCCAAATTTGGCATCATATAAAATTTATCAAATGAAAAGGTTTTGATAATGGAAGAGCTAATAAATATTTCCTGTCATAATTGACAACAGTAATTTATTTCTTTATGCAATAATGCAGAAGTGATAACGGTAATGAATTTCAATCGGACATAATGAAAAGATGAAAAGAAGAAAAGAAAGAAAAAAAAGAGTAAAAGAGAGAGTTAAATCAAGATTATTATACTTTTAACATATTGAACTATTTTGAAAACTCTTAAGTAAACATATCAAACGTTGTGATAATCAAATTATTATACTTTGGTATACCCACAGGTCCTGTTAGTTAATAACATTAATTTGATAAGTTTACGTATTCAAATAATAACGTTTTATTCTACCACAGTGTTCCTTTCTAAAGGTACATCAATAGTCTCTCGAAAACTACCCAATGGGCCACATCTTGATCGTCGGTAATGATCCGTGATGCTTCAGGACAGGATTATGGTGGCTGATCGATCCGTAGTTTCGTGACATGTACTGCTCAACTTGGGCTATGGGAGTGGTCGGAGAGGCCCCACTCGATCAATTGGTTGATCATGTCAAACTCTAGCAACTGTATGATTGCCCTAACCGTATTTTTCAAATTGCCCTTATGGCAAACACCCAAAATTTCTATCATATCGGTGCTAGAAAGCGATGACCGAGGATCAACCACCAGTTAATTAATACATATGAAGTTGTTTCTTCTGATTTCTGTGTACACAAGAAGCTAATGAGAGCTATTTCTAACAATTTGTTAATACACATGAAGTTTATGAAAAATCTAATATAAGATAATTTCTACCAATATATTGATATAAACTGAGTATATAAAAAAAGTTCTTCCAGTTTATGAAACCAAACCAAACCAAAATATTTTCCAACAGATTGTTTGCTTACGAACCAAATATACAGAAAGACTGAATTTGGCATTGGTTGACCCACAATGTTTGATCTGCCATTAAACAAAATAGCCAACCAACATAAAATGTTTTCTGTCAATTTATTAATACACATCAAGTTAAACAAATCCTATATCGATAAATATATAAATATATATATATATATAAATCATATACCGATATATATATAAATATATAAATATATATAAATAATTGTGTATATGTGTATGTCCAGAGGAAACTTCGAAAATAAAACAATTAACGACAAAATAAATAAATAAATATATATATATATATCCGGGTTAGCTCAGTCGGTAGGGCGTTCGGCTAGAAACCACAAGGTTCCTAGTTCGATACCGGTCCTCGCCAACTCAGCGTATGAGTAGCACAGGGATCTGTGCGGTAAAGTAAGGAGCTGATGGTAGGTGTGGCGCTCCACCTCAGATGCTAAAACAATCTCCTTGGTCTAGTGCTATTGAAAAGGGGATAGACTCCCTTGCTGATTGGCTGATACCGACTTTAGGCCGCCCCGACGACTGTATACATATATATTATATATATATATATATATATATATATATATATAATACATTCACTATCACCAGGGCTTGGTTTTTTGAGCAAGAATAATGAAGATTTTATCTATATTTGGGAAGATATTTAAAAATTAAAATTTGTATAGTAACAGAAGGTAATTGAAATATGATGTTGATTGATTGAATTAATCACCTCATTTATATTGAATTTTTTAAAATTGTAAATTATTGAATTAAAATTTCTGGCTATATTGTTATATATTTACATGAGGATTTTATGGGGCATCCAGTGAGGATCTAGCTTGGAATAAGTAATAATAGATCTACAAGACTAACTTTTAAAAAATCTCCCCTCTACCCAGTCGACGCCGGGTAGCCACTTCTAGTATGAATATAAACAAGAGTTGGCATTAAATAACCCACACAGGTTGATATGCCGTTACACAATAACCAACCAACCAGCTAACCAACTTCAGTACTTAAAAGAATACAAATCTACAAAAGACCTCATTTTTTAATGCATGTCCTCATGCCATTTCTCTATTAATTAACTTTTAACTTAACTAATCAAACCATTTCGGAATATAATAAACATAGACAACTCATATGGTAATCTAATAGATTGTAATGGAGTTATCAGAATAATAATTGATTAAAATAGTTTTATCTATTTCATTATTGCCTAAAAGAACTACCATGGTTAAATTACATAAATACTAATAGTTTGGTATGGTTTGGTTTGGTTTGGTTTTACGGCGTATCAACCTCAGTGGGTCATTTAATACCGATAAAGTTTTGAAATAAATCAATTTTTAATGAATAATACAATTTTTTTATAAATACATTTTTCTACTTAACCCATTGATGGGACCCTAACATGTACTACCACTCCGGGTCAGAGTGGACCAGGGAGCAAAGGTGATGAAGGGGTGCTCCACATTCCCCAAACCTCCAGAACTGGAACCTCACCTTCAGATAGAGTTTAACGTCATTCCCGGGACATGTAGACCCTCTGGCACCGTCTTCTAGCACCCATATGATAAGAAGGATTGGGGGTTGACATAAGGACAATAGGGTTAGGGCAATCATATAGGTGCTAGGGCTTGACGTGGTCAGCCGATTGATCGGATGGGGCTTCTCCGACCGCCCGTCTAGCCCAAAAAAAGCCGAAAGTGGAATATTGCAAGTCATGGACTGCTCAGCCACCTGGGTTCTATCCTTAAGCATCACGGGTCGCCATCCACGGCCAACAGGTGGCTCCATTGGGGAAGTCTTACCCATCTGCAGAGGCGCAGTCGGTGCATTCTAACGCCCCAGCCGACAGGGCCCTAAATACTAATAGTACCGAACCTTCGATTGATAACCGTAGGAATGTTCCCATCTTTAGAGGTAGCAGATAATTTTCAAAATATCACAATTCTTTTCTTAATGGGATCCTCCACTTTCGGCACACATGTCCGATACCTAAACTTTGACCTGTCAAGAGATATGTGTCTCCCATCTATGGGTTAAATAGAAAAATGTATTTATAAAAAAAATTGTATTATCCATTAAGAATTGATTTATTTCAAAACTTTATCGGCATTAAATGACCCACTGAGGTTGATATGCCGTAAAACAAAACAAACAAACAAAAAAGATATGTGTCACGATTATTTCTACTACGATTTAATAAGATAAGTATCATGATAGCATCTTGTTTTAAAGATTTACAAAAGCCGAGATATTTATTGAATTGTTTTGATCACGTGAATTTTGAGGCGGCAAATGAATTGAATCAGTGAAATGCTGCTTCCCGCTTCGTTAAATGATTAAATTTCATTTTAAATGAATATGTTTGCAGTGAGAAGAGCGAACATTGACCGGATTCTAAAATAAACAGCATCGCAACCATTTGATGCAGTGATGGCTGTAAAGTGGTCAGCAAGATGGCCACTCAAGCAATTGACAGATTCATTTCGAAATAATTTGTCTGTGGGTGGTTGGTTGGTTGGGTGGTTGGTTGGGTGGATTTTTCGGCATGTCAACCCTTGTTCTGTAATTTTATACCGAAGACATTTTGTTTTATTCATTCTTGATGGGTATTACTCAATCTTTTTAAACACGTTTTTAAAACTATTTTTCTATTTAACCCATAGATGGGAACTTAACAGGTACTACCACTCAAAGTCAGAGTGGACCTCGGAGTAATGGCGATGAAGGGGTACTCCACACTCCCAAGAGCTTCAGAATTGGAACTTCACCACTAGATGCAGTTTAATGTCATACACAGGACACTAAGGCACTCAACCACCGCCTTCTAACATATATATGATAATAAGAGTTGGTGCTTTGCCACGAGGGCAATAGTGTCGGGATAATTATATTATTATAGGTGCTACGGATTGACGTGACCAACCGATTGATTGGGGAGGGGATCTCCAGCCTCGAGTCTAGCCTAAGTAAGGACCAAAGTGGAGTGATGCATGTCATGGATTGCTTACCCACTATGATTCCATTCTTAAGCATCACGAGTCGCCATCCACGGCCAAAAGATGGCCACATTAGGGAGATTTTACACCTCTGAAGAGGTGCAGTCGGCGTATTTTACAGATCCCGCCGACAGGGCTTATGGTTAGTTGTTTTTCGGGCCATTTAATGCAAAATGAATCCTTTTTGATAAACAAAGGACTCATAATTTGTTTAATCATTGGAGATGATAATTTTATTATTTAGATTTTTTATAGAACTTCGAACCGAACTCTTTATTCAATCTACTGAGGTAGAATGTTTTCATTCCCTTAACCATGACCGGGTACAAGTGTTAAACTATGTTAACTGTTCTAAGTATCCTGTGTTAGGATTGAACCTGCAACCTACAGATGATTTTCACTTAGAACTGTATTAAACTCAACCTTATATCCATTGCGGAGAGCACATCGGCCGAACATTGTGTACATAACAACAAAGATTAAGTTTACAGTACCTGCTATTGTTTAAGTGGTCACCCAATTAAGTATTGAACATGTTCATCGATGTTTAACTCCGGTGATCTCATGGGAACCGGTGCTTTCAGTATGACATTACTGTAATCTCTGTCAGTGGAAAAGATCGTCTGAAGTAATTCACAACTGTGCATCCAACTATTCTCCCTCCAGCTATGGACTGTTAAACTCCGCTAAAGAATAAAACAAATTCCTGCATGATATGTGGATCGGCTGAAAAGTTCGTAGGTTGACCAAGACACTCTGATGGAATGTGACCAGATGATATCTATCTTTATTTTTTTATATATATGTGGCCACACTGGTGCTGTAGTCTGGATCCCATTAGTCAAAAAACCCATCAACAGCAGATATGACATCATCATTGTTTAATGAATGTTCTCTGGGGGGCACAGTTAAGTCCGACGATTTTACTCTCCCAGCAATGCTGCACTCTTCTCACCAATACTATCAAAGATTTTGTCTCTCGTCCACTCGTCACCACAACCAAAATGCTACTGCAAGCTTTCTTCCCGGTTTCTCAGAGCTGGTCAAATAAATACACAAATACAGTGTTCATCCGGGCTCCTTCCTCTGACCAGCATGTGCGACATCAATCAGCACGCGTCAATCCTTCACATCCTGGCCACTCTGGATAGTTTACTCATTCCCATGCGTCGGGCCACGACTCACGATCAGGAGAATGCGAGTTCAATCTCCCCACTCGCCTCTGATCTTCATTCTGCATGCCAAACACAGTCGTGCACGCTTCTAACTACTACGTCGTGGTTTCTCTCGACATCATCATATTAACTTTTCAGCCAATTAATTTTCAGCCTCCCTCATAAAATGTTCTGTCTGTCAGTTGAATTCCTTATTATAATAATCGTCTTTGTCTTGAGTTTTAATGCTTTTCTATAATGAAATTGTAAAATCATTAGCAATGATATCTTATATTATTATATATGAAATAACCTATTCTGTAATACTTTCATTAATACTTTTCATATATTAGTTCTATCATGTGATACTTACATCAAATCATGGCCATTGATAATACTTTTCATGTAATATTGCATTAATTCGCGACCACTGATAATGCTTTCCTTCCTTATTTTCAATGCACAACCTATACAAATGAGTGCCAAAATTTGCTAAAAAAAAAATTCAATTCAATTTGAAAATTCAGTGGTTAATTACTAATTCATTTTTCTATTATTAAGTTTGTTAACGCATGAATGAATGAAACAAATTGGTGAAGTAGTGGTAAAGTAAGTGGGAAGCGATACTACACAATGGGTATTAATGAAATCAGTTCTAAAATAAACCATGTATAACATATTGCCTTTAAGTTGGGCACGGCCTTAAAAATATATCTGTAACGTGGTTACTCGGCAGAGCCTACAAAAAATAAATGGAATTATCGCAACAAAGGTACCTAGCTATCCCAAACATTGTAAATTCGAAATCCTGGTATCAGCAGCAGCAGCAATCGACGTTTTGGTACTCAAAAACAAAATTTGCTCTCTTATTCGGTCAGTCAAATTACGGTGGGGGATGAAATTTCACACTAACTTAGAGGATATTTCGCATTCGGGTCACTGGGTTGTCATTACTAGAATGTTCTAGCGACAATATATCTATAAATTGACTTTTTCGGCCTCTCAAAAAATCTCTGGCACACCCCACCCCTGAGGTCAAACTCGTATTCTGTTATTGGGTCCACGCTTCTAGAATGTACTGACGACGTTGTGACTAACAATCAAACTACCTACCTTGTTACAATTGCTGTATCGTAATAACATTTTGACACGTTCGTCTAATGAATTCATACCATAAAATTTTAGTCGGAGGGTTTTAGAATACTCGGACTATCCTCTGCAAAGAGATTACCTCCGGCCTCAAAAAATGACTGTTCCCTTTATGACACTAAATTCTGTGGTGGGGTACAGTTATACAGTTCTGATGAATGTGGAGATACAGCTTCGTTACCATTTCTACAAAGTTTACTCTCATATGGAGTGGTTATTATATATATACCTATTAGGGCCATATCATCATATCGCGCTGGCAGCACGGATTTCCATGACACTCTCGCCATCCGCCCAACGGTCATCGCCCCAGGGATTTCCTCTATGCAGCATCCAGAATCCACAGAGAGACGGGCTATGTAGGTCCTTGCTGGACGCTCACACTGGATTGTCCATGAGCAGGTTTCAACAGGATAACGTCCTTGCTTCTCCAGCAGTGTCCAGCATGTCTTGTCCGTCCTACTCGGAGGCTCTGTGCGATACTGGATAATAGTCCGTAAAGCTGCTTTGTTTTGTTTCCACTATTTGTTTAAGAAAACAGAAGGTGCAGCCGTACAGTAGTATTGACTAAACTACGGTTCACACTGGCATATCTATGTGCAGATTTCCACAGGAAAATGTCACTTACGTGTTTGTCTTTAATTTACTAGTAGTATCCAGCATATAGATCATATATGTGAGTCAAACCTGATTATAAATTAATAGAACTAAATACGAATACTCGAAATTTATATGAGATCATATAACTTTGTGTAAATCGTTAGTATTAGATATGAATACTTGAAACTGTGTATTATCAGTATTACGTAGGTTTACTTGAAATCATATACATGTGTGGAAATTATTTGTATTAGATAGGCATACGGCAAAATATATAATGATGTGCATATTATTTGTAGTAGATAGGAATACTTGAAACCATATAACTGTGTGCAAATTATCAATATTACATAGGAATACTAGAAACCATATAACTGTGAAAAATATTAGTATTAGATAAGATTACATGAAACCATATAATTGTGTTGAAATTATTTGTATGCAAGGAACCATACAAGTGACTTAAAAACTAATTATATTGGATAAGAAATAGTTGAAGCCATACAACTGTGTGCAAAATATTTATATTAGATAGGAATACTAAGGATCATAGAACTATGGGCAAAATTGTATTAGGTAGGAACACTTGAAATCATATGACAAATTTTCGGCATTAAATTACCCATAAAAGGTTTAGATGCCGTTAAACAAAGCAAACCTACTCATGATATCAACGGTTATATAAATAACTAGTTATAGAGATCATAGAACTATGGACAAATTATTTGTATTAGAAGGGAATACTAGAAACCATCTAACCGTGTGAAAATTATTAGTATTAGATTGGAATACTTGAAACCATGACAAACTGCTTGTATCAAATTTCGGCATTAAATTACCCATGAAAGGTTTAGATGCCGTTAAACAAACCAAATCTACTCATGATATCAACGGTTATATAAATAGCTAGTTATTGTTAACAAGATTCGTAAACGACATCTAACAATGGTTGAGGATTTCTAAGGCGTGTATATAGAATCTATTGATGGCAGAAGAATTGACATTCACTCTAGCTCTTTGTGTTTGTATATTGATGATATTTTTAGAAATGGTTTTCATGCATAGGAGATAATAAGGGTGTCATTTTTGCGCGGCGTTCAGTAGCCTTTCTATTTCACTTGAAATTATCATGCATTGTATGAATGCTGCTGCTGCTGCTGCTGCTGCTGCTGCTGCTGCTGTTGCGAATGCTGCTGCTACTGATGATGATGATGATGATGATGATGTTGTTGTTGAGGTTGTTGAGACTGATTCTACTGGTGCTGTCGATGTGGTCGTCGCTGCTAGGAACGCTGTTGATGATCGAATGGCAGAAGCCAGTCGAGATGAACTGGATCCCCAATACAGTAAATCTGTCCGGCTACCGACTCTAAAAATAAGTCTTGAAACTAATATTGATTTTTCTTCTTCTTCTTCTTCTTCTTCTTCTTCTTCTTCTTCTTCTTCTGTACGAACAACGGAAGAGTGGATTGAAAGCCTACAACTTGTAGCAGTTGTAGTCGGTCGCAGTCGTCGATGTAGTCGCCGTGAAAATTTAAGCAACAAAAGAGAACTAGTTGTTCAATTCTGAGCTCAATTTTTTTTCCAGTGTAAATACGAAAAATACGAAAGAAAAAAAAAAGATCGTTGCAGCTGAGGGTACCTGACACCCTCTTCGGTTTTCAACGTCGTAGTAATGAATTGTATAAATGCTTAGCATGCCGTCAGCATTTTCGGATTCTTTGTCTAAATTCGTCAGTTGCATTGTTTGCGTTTAATCTGTAGAGGTCGACTTTCATCCATTTATCCAACCAACGAGATGCGAGTTTATTTTCGGTACTACCCGTCAGTTTTCGAAATTAAGCGAAATATGATACGCAAATATGAAATACGAGGATTTAAAATCCTAAACTGTTAGTTGGCATCATGGAACCGCGCCACCGACCCTCACCAGCCAAGTTGACAATGGGTGTAACAGCATTTTGCTTAGTATAGTCTGAGTGGTAATTATGAGAGAGTCGTACATTCGAATTCTCAATCATTACTATATTTTTCTATTTAGGAGGTGCGCTAAGTGCCGTAGTAAATGTAATCGGTGACCAGAGTTCAAATCCTAGGCGAAGCTGTTTGTGTTGTACTTCACGTTAATATCTTTGGAAAGGCATGAATCCATCTATCCCAATTTACCTGTAGGTAAATTGTAGGGCAGACAGTGTTATTTGACCTTGATAATGCAACCAGTCTAGGCTTATTAGTTATTTTGTTTAATTGCATATCAAACTTTGTAGGCTATTTAATGCCAAGTCTTGTTATATATATATATATATATATATATATATATATATGGAAGAATACTCCCTATATATATATTTACCAACCCCTTCCTTAAGTGGAGTTTAACAGGTTTGAATTCCTAGACTGGTTGCCTAAACAAGGTTAACTAATTACTCATAGCTGGAGGGAGAATAGTTGAATACATACCTTTCCCAGGGGTATTAGCCCTATGGGGAAAATGCTAAAATACGTTTTTGATATATAGAATTAGTTGAATAGCCAATAGGTTGTAGATTAAAAATTTGGTTTGGTTTGGCTTTGTAGTTTTTTAGAAATAATGTTCATTAACATGTATATCAATCAACCGGTAAATGTTATTTTCATTAATTGGCAAACAGCTCTCTTTGGTTCATAGGCGCGTGGTGTTATAGCTAATGTCGTTGAAAATGGATTCGGTGAGAGTTCAAATCCTGGACAAGGCTGTTTGCATTTCGCATAGCGCTGATGCTATTTAAAAAGGTATGGATCCAATTATTCTCCCTCTGCTATGGGAAAATAGCAGGGTAGACATATTATTAACCTTCTAGACAAGTGTAGGAAAAGGAAAACTCTGAATTCAAACCTGTTAAATTCTGCTTAAGGAATTGACCTTGTGTCGCATCCTGTTCGTTTAAAGAGGTTGGATAGATAGATGTTCCGTTTCACTTTTCATTTGTTTTTTTTTGTGAGTTTCACAGAACTAAGCCTCTTGGGAAAGGTATGCATCCAATTATTCTCCCTCCAGCTATGGGTAAATAGTATGATAGACTCATTATTGACTCTTTAACCTTAGTGTGACAGCCAGTCTAGGAAAAGGAAAACTCTGAATTTGAACCTGATAAAATCCACATAAAATATTGACCTTGTGTTGCATCCAACACACACGTAGAGGGCTTTGTCAATGTATATATAGATCTAAGTATGAACTTACATTGAACGCGATACAAAAAAATAAAAAATAAAAATCAAAACTCGGCTGGTGGCAATAAAGACTTTATCAGATCATGACTATTTAGGTCGATATGGTTTCGGGGCTGAGGCATTATTACAAAAAAATCAGTTTCTCGATACCACCGAATTAAATAAAAATCTAATAAAACAAAGAATTAAACTTAACGTAATTTTTTTCTGTATTTTGTAGAGGAAGGATTAAAAATAATGAATCATCAGTAAAGAAAATTATTTGTTTTACAGTCTTTAAAACGGAATAATTTTATAAACTAAAATCTGAATCTGTCAAAATGGGGCATTTTTGCCGTTTTTTTTCTCTATGGAAGATGTGCTCTTTTTAATATGGTTTATTTGATTGTCATAATTTTAAGATATCATAGAAATCTTTTATGTATAAATTTAGGCTGCGTTCTTAGGAGAAAAGAAATAAAAGAAATTTTAATTTTAATTTCATTTATAAAAGTTGAAAGAAAGGAACTGTTGTACTGAAATATTGGACACGCCTAGTGTCTAAGCTGCATCTGATGGTGAGGCTCCACTTCTGGTGATCTGAGAAGTGTTGAGTACCCCTTCAATACATGTTTGGATCATATTTATGAGTCAAATATATCTGTTTAAGAAAATATTCTTATAATCCCATCTCTCAAAATTGCTGAATCTTCTTATCAGTGGTGGAGGTTGACGGACGTCCTACTCCCTCTTCGTACGTCACGCTTGTCTGGCCACTTTTGAACTTCTTTCTCCACTCATACACACTTACGGTTGTGCACTGGGCCCGTATTGCGCTAAAAGCCTCCGATTAATTTGAGCTCCTAACACCGGAGGGAACCACGTAACTATCGCAGGGTAGGCCGTTTATTTGTATAATCATAAGTATGTCTTGAGAAGATTTTGAATTCAAAGATAATAAGAGAAAAATAGTTAAATTTGTATTATTTGGATTTTTAATAATATTGTATTCAATTATTGACTCAAAATCATGTTTCCCGTAAACATCTCAATGTTGCTAATGTTTATTATTGTTCACTTTAAATTCAAAGCAAAACAAAAAAAAAAAAAAAAAAAAAACGTTACGTTACGTTATTATCAAAGTGCTATTGAGTAAATAATTCAATTAAAGTTATAGTATATGCACCCTCCCGTATTAAATTAGAAAGGCTAATGAAACTAAATTACTTTAAAAAATGGAACAACTGAAACTTACTCTTCCATCACTCTCGTCTTTCATTGTTATTTCTAATTTAAGTATTTAGTTATATAAAATTAATCGATTTCATTTAAGATTCATTGAAGAGATTTTTACTAATATTCATTAAAATAAAACCAAATCAATAATACTAAGCACATATTTATTAAATTCGATTTTTTAATATCAATATGCAAATTAGCCTTCCCGTTCACATTGTAAAGCGCTATTTTGTTGTATATATAAATATAATTGCATGTTGTCAGTATGTAGACATAGTTAACAGTATTAATAATGTATTGAGGTTTAGATAAACATAAAATCATGGAGAAAGTCAATAACGTATAGTTTCGGTTACAGACAGAAAAACACACAATCTCCATTATAATAAGATGTATATTCCATTTTTAATTTTATCATTCGTTACTATAGTTCAAATGTGAAATATAACTACGATAAAATCCGTTAAGAAAAGTAAACAGTTATAATTTGATATAATTTTATCAACATTCAAAGTAATAATTTGGATTTCTCGGATTGTTGTCCTCATCTTTATTGTTATATAGTTATTGTGATGACAACAGCCCTAAAAATCCAAATAATACAAATTATCAAGCCTCATCTTAAAAATTCAGACAAAAAGATTAAATTATTGTACATGACTTGCACCATACTTGCAACCCGAACATTTGCCTCAGCTGAGAAACGATTGCAAGAATGGAAAAAGGAAATTATCTAAGATAACAGAAATGAAGACGTTACATTTCTTTTTTTAATTTTAATTTTATTTTTTGGTTATGGAATTATTTTAGAACATTCAACCTTGCAACAAATTTAATAAGAATAACCAACACAATTCCAGCGTCAAAATTATAATTCAACTCGCCTTCTTTTGGGATGGTTGGGGAAACTGATATGAATGTTTTGTCTTCATTTAATTTTTATGACCGAGGTCACGTTAAAGGATTCGATTTGATTAAACTTAAATCGAACAGACACACACCCACCACCCACCACCCACACACACACACACACACACGTACTTATACACACACATGCACTCACTCACACATACATGCTCTGTCTCACACACACATACTCACACAAACATGCGCCCACTCTCTTGTACACACTCACAAAATCACATGCACTCACAAATACACGCTCTCTCTCTCTCTCTCTCTCTCTCTTCTCTCTCTCTCTCTCATACACGCACACACACACAGACATAGACACTATTACACACACTCGCACTTTCACGCATACGCACACGCACTCACACACATGCATTCACACACACACACACACACACACACACACGGGCGCGCGCGCATTCTCATACACACATACAAACGCACGCGCACACACACTTTCACACACACATACGCTATCATACACACTCGCATTTCACACATACGCACACGCACTCACACACACACATGCATTCTCACACACACACACACGCACTCACACACACATGCATTCACACACACACACACACACACATTCTCATACACACATACAAACGCACGCGCACTCGCACACACACTTTCACACACATACGCACTATCATACACACTCGCATTCTCACACTTACGCACACGCACTCGCACACACACATGCATTCACACACACACATATACACACTCAAACACACACACTTACATACATACATCCACATGCACACACACACATGTAAAACGTTGTCACATGCAGATATACGATAGAATCGTGCTGATTCTCGAGTTCTTACCTTGCAATGAATTCGAGATAAAGGGCAGGTAACTCCTTCCACTTCGAATCTGGACACTTATATATAAGTTAGTGAATATGATATATTGAAAAAAAAACAAAGGATTTTTACAAATGCATGGACTCATCAGGAGAGAATGTGCAAACCGTTTCGGGGCCTTCCTCTCTCGGTCATCAACAAAAATAAGACGGGAAGAAATGACCGTTAGCAAAACAGAACGCTGCTAGTCAAAAGTTGGAATTTTTTTTTTTTTTTTGATAATTCCAACTTTTGAGTAGCAGCGTTCTGTTTTGCTAACGGTCATTTCTTCCCGTCTTATTTTTGTTGAAGACCGATCCACGTGCGGTCGATGCAGATATTCCGAGGGTCCTCACATCAGTGAGGAGGACCGGTGTTGCTTTTTAAAAACCGTAGAGAGGAAGGCCCCGAAACGGTTTGCACATTCTCTCCTGATGGGCCCATGCATTTGTAAACATCCTTTGTTTTTTCAATATATCATATTCACACTGTCGGATTAAGTTCCCTTTTATTTCACATATAAGTTAGTGTAGCGTGGACATGATTACAACAGTACTTGGTTACTGATAGTTTCTTGTCTAAGCGATTATGAAAATCTTATAATTTCGGATGCTTCGCGTGATGTAATGGTTAACAAGCTCGGCTTGCAGACCATTGTTAATGAGTTCGATTTCGCATACCTCAGGCTTTGGGATATACTAAGCTCTATAAATGATTACGGATGTCTAGCGTGGTTTAATGGTTAACGAACCATGCTGACGGACCACTGTAAATGAGCTCGCTTCTCACTGGGTACCCCATATCTTTTTATTTTCTATTAAAGATGTCTAATGCTGCAGAGTTTGCTAATCAATGAAACGTAATAGGCTTGGCTTCCTTGTTTAATGGCATATCAAGCACCGTGGATTATTTAATGCCAAAGCCTTTATTGGTACTATTTAACTCATAGCTGGGGAGATGAGGACGTTCATACATTTTCCCAGGGTATTAGTCCGAAAGTGAATGTAATAGCGCATCTGGTGTTCGAACTCGCTTACTAAGATGTCAAAGTACAGCATGTTAGCCACTGCGCCGCGGGGACTCACCCACCGCTTAAACGTAATGATATTGACTATTGGTTAAGTGACATTATATTTTGTCCCATCTATGGGCTAAATAAAAAACATGAGTTGATAAACAAAATTGTGTTATGCATTAAGAATGAAATTATTTCACAACTTTGTCGGCATTAAATGACTCACCAAGGTTGATATGCCGTAAAACAAACAATAAACCAAACATTATATTTTACTTATCCTAGTGTTTTATTTAATATTTTTGTCACTAGGTCTGTAACGCACCAGTGACATGGGTTTTTTTCAAAGTTATGATGGTTTGCTGCATTTTACTTAGTACAGTTATAAGAGAATAGTATCTTAAAATTCTCAAACATTACTATATTTTTCTATTTAGGAGGTGCGCTAAGTGCCGTAGTAAATGGAATCGGTGACCAGAGTTCAAATCCTAGGCGAAGCTGTTTGTGTTTCACTTCGCGTAAATATCATTGGGAAAGGCATGAATTCATCCATCTGTCCCCCAGCTAGAGGTTAATTGTAGGGCAGACAGAGTTATTTAACCTTGAGAAGGCAACCAGTCTTGGTTGATAAGGTTGATAATTCTTTTGTTAAATGGAATATAACCCTTGTGAGCTATTTAATGCCAAAATATCGTTTATATATATTATATATATATATATATATATATATATAATACCGTATCCATAAGCCGCTATATATATATATATATATATATATATATATATATATATATATATATTAAAATTAATAAAAAAAAACTCCATATATATATATATATATATATATATATATATATATATATATATATATTATATATATATATAAACCCTTGGGTTATTTTATGTCGCAAACATTTGTTTTATTCTTTCATGTTGGGTATTCAATTTTTTCAAACTGATTTTTAAACATTTTTAACTCATTTTTTAAAGATCTTTTCAACCTATAGATGGTAGCCTAACAGGTACTACCACTCTGTGTCAGAACGGATCTGTAAGTAATATCAATGAAGGGGTACTCCTCACTCCTCCAGAGTTCCAGAACTGGAATCTCACCACCAGATGCGGTTTAGTGTCATAGCCAGGACACGGAGACTCTCAGCCACCGCCTTCTAGCACATATATGATAAAAAAGGAAGCGCGTGGTGTAATGGTTAAAGTCATAGGAAATGGACTCGTCGCCGCGAGTTCAAATCCTGAATGTGGTAACTGCATTTCACTTAGCGCTAATACCCTTGGGAAAGGTAGGAATCCTACTCTACCCCCAGCTATGGATAAATAGTAGTGCAGACTGGGCTCTTTAACCTTGGTTAGGCAACCAGTCTAGGAGAAGGAAAACTCTGAATTCAAACCTGTTGAACTCCGCTTAAGAAATTGACCTTGTGTCACATCCTACTCGTGCGGAGGGGTTGGTAAATATATATATATATATGATAAAAAAGAGTTGGGCATTTGCCATAAGAGCAGTATTGGTTGGGACAATCATATAGGTGTTAGGCCTTGACATAACCAGCTGAGTGATTGGGGTTCTTGCATGTCATGGACTGCGCAGCCACCGGCGTTCCGTCATCAAGGATAATATGTCGCCACCCACCGCTAACTGGTGGACACATTGGGGGGGATGGGGGCTCTTACTACTCAGCAGAGGTGCAGTCGGTCTTATTCTACAATCTCAGGACAGTCAGAATTAAGGCGATTGTAGAAACTGATTCCATGTTGTTTTCTGTTTGTTTTTTACTTTTGTATTCTGTGCAAATCTCTCAACAGACTTTTTGACATATGTCAGTGAGTTATTCAAAGGAAAATGATCGATCAACTATGTCCCATCGATTTTAGAAGTGACGTAAGTTCTGTGATTTTCTATTTTCTTGTTTACAATAATTTTCATGGAAACAGAGCCAAAGAGTGATGGTAACATTTGAAAGTGCTGCTGAAAGATGTAAGTTATAAAAATCAGTGACGAATTCAAGTACACCATACTCAAAATCTTATTATAATGGAGATTATGTAACTGTCCGTCTGTAACCAAAACTACGTCAGTGCTTGACGTCACGATTTCCTTAGTTATTCAAGTTATATTCTCAACGATTATTAAATATTCATTATTTAACCTTAATCATCATCCTATTTACTAACAATGTCTCTATTAAAATAGAGCCGAGTTAGATTTGCCAGAAAACTGTGCATATTATAAATGCATTTAAAATCTTGAAATATATGTTATATGTCTCTAAGAAATACAGATTTACATAGTATATCGTGGGAATAATTTGCATAATGATTTTAACAAAACTGGTTTTAATAAATAGTTATTTGCTGTTACTCGATTATAATACTATCATTTGATTCTCAAACGTATTAAAAGCAATTTTATATATAATTTTATGTAGAAATTAATTAAAATGACATTAATATAAGTGTAATATTTTTATATTCATTCTTATTTACTTCCGTTTGTCTTTCTAACTAAATATAATATTTTATTACAATAAAACTTAAATACTTGTGCCTAGAGGGCGCATACTTTTGCTCGTAAATCCTAATGATGGATGTCGAGAAATATCTGAAACCACAGAAAATTGTCAATTTGGTTGATTGATTTTAATGGCATGTCAACACGTTTAGGGTCATTTCAAGCCTAGAGGTTAAGGAATCGCATTCACTGTGCGTTCATATTTGTATTACGTGTAGTTGTTTCTTAAGAATTTGTTCTTGCACTCGGTCCTATCGAATACGAAACATGTTCAAGCGGATCTATTTGTGCTATAGATAGAACTAGAAGTGGCTACCCAGCATCGCCTGGGTAGAGAAGGGGTAAAACTAGTGCATTGATTTGTTTACTCGTGAGATTTACAAATGCTAGACATTTTCAAGTAGAATTTCAATACTATTTCTATGTATATTTTAATTCTTAAATATCTTTGAATATGAATCGTATCTTCATAATTTTTGCACAAAAAGCAAGAACCAGTGATATTTAACGTGTGTATATATATATTTACTATGTCGTTGTGTAATGTCTATATATATATATATATATAAAGATAATCTAATGAGTCGGACGAACCTACTATTAGTTTCGCATAAAGCTCTTCAGGGCTAAAATTCGACACTTTCAAAATTTTTTTTCTTCCTGGTTGATGTTTGGTAGTATATTTTTACAATCAAACTTTCTGCTGGGTTTTTTCTCTCCGCAAGGATCTACCAACACGCTTGGTATATTATATATATATATATATATATATATTATATATATATATATATATATATATATATATATAACGAAGGATGTGCAACGGTTATCGTCGTAGGAAATGGATACGGCCTCACGAGTTCAAATCCCGGACGATGCTGGTTTTATTTAGCATAATACTTATAACCCTGGGAAAGGTATGCATCCAACTATTATGGCTGAATAGTAGTTGTTGTTATGGGTCCAACGAAGTAAAATTAAATATTTTATTAAAAAAAGAAGGTTTGCAAAATGGATTATGTTTCTTTTTTAATTTTATTTGTAACATTCGTATTCTAGCAGGTATGTGTTTCTGTGTGGTAGGTATTAAATTTTAAGGTCTTGAAATTTTTTATAGTTGTTTATTTGTTTATATTAATACAAATCCTTTCCTCTGATGTTGTTTGTTAGATATTTGATATTTGATTAGTCGTGTGTGTGTGTGTGTGTGTGTGCGTTTGTAATTTACCTTTTTTATGAATTTGTGTGTGTTTGTGGTTTACTTTCTGTTCTAATGGTTTTCTTTGTGTGTATGTGTTTATGTAAGTGTGTCTATGTTCTTGGTTGTGCTGGGCGTATGTGTATCTTATATACATAAAAAATGAAATTGATGTGTATTTCTTACATTACACAGTTTGCAAATACATATTTTGCATACACACACACACACACACGCACACACACACACACACACACACACACACACACACACACACTTGTCGTTGTTTATGTGATAGGTTGTTGAGTGTAGATTGATGCTCCAGAGTTTTTTTTAAAAATATATTCAACTCGCTGTCTTTACTTTTTTCAATGATGTTGTGTGTTAACCTGTTTTTAATTCTTGAATTTTCGAGATAATATCTCTTTTTCAAAAGATCACTAGAACTGAAGCAGTCTAGTTATAGCATTTCTTTTTAAATATATACATGTGTTTCTAATCATTGTTACGAAGGTAAATACTTGTTTAGAGGGACATGTTTATATATATATATATATATATATATATATATATAAAATGCATCCACTCGATGGAGAAGTTACCGCAGTGTTGCTGTCAATCGATTTTTCTTCTGACTGAATCTCTGATTTCTTGAGTATTCTTCAATTTGTTTTTGTCTGCAACCTGCCAAGATTCTGTGCAACATGACTAGTCACTATTCATCCTGTAAGTGTTGCGCTTACATGTCTCTTAGGAATCATGCATTTGTCTGCCAAGACGTCGCTGCCAATCACTAAAACAAGCATCTGCGCTTTGGAACCAAAGGTAGGAAATGCTTCTGATTCAGTCGATTGCAATGTCAGTTATATTTTGGCCTGCTTTCAAATTTTCCAGCATTGACAAATCTTATCGCTGGTCCAACAGGCACGTCCAATACATTTAGTGTGTTTATAGTTAAGGTGCTTTATTTAGTCTGGCGAGTGTCCTTGCTCGTTTTTTTCTTATATCTGTCCTTTGACTATTGTAAAAGACTAGCAGGACCTGTGGATATACTAGAGTATGATGATTTAAAACAGGAGTATAGACAAGACACATGATTCATCCACACTACATACATATACAACAACTGGCCTTTATATAGAGACAGACTAGAAGTAACTACCCAGCGATGCCAGGGTAGAGGTGGAGAACCCCGGTGTATTGATTTGTTTACTTATGAGATTTACAAATGCTGGGCATATTTATGTAGAATTTCAATGCTACTTCTATGTATATTTTAATTTTAACATTTCTTCTAATACATATCAAATCTTAATAATTTTTGCACAAAATGCAAGAACCGATGATATTTAATATATATATTATATATATATATATATATATATATATATATATATAATATATATATAAGATTTTTGTATGTTTGTTTATACTTAAGGTGCTTTATTTAGTCTGGCGAGTGTCCTTGCTCGTTTTTTTCTTCTTATCTCTCTTTTTCACTGATATAAAAGACTATTAGGACCTGTGGATATACAAGAGTATGATAATTTAATTATTACAACGTTTGTAATACATCCAAACCCGCAATCCTGAATTTGTGAATTCCCAAGTTCAAATTATTTTATATATCTCTGTTCTATATAAGGGCCGGCTTAGCTCAGTCAGTAGAGCGTCTGACTAGGAACCACAAGGTTCCTGGTTCGATACCGGCCCTAGTCAACTCAGCGTATGAGTAGCACAGGGGTATGTGCGCCAAAGGACAGATTATAATAATAATACGACTTTATTTAAATAGAATGAGTTCTGTGGTGAATAGATAATGAACTTTGAAATATCCCATCATACAGGTAAAAAATACTAAGAAAATTTGGTACCGCCGTGAGGGAAAATTGGTAGGTTGAAAAAAAGTTGAATTATTCTGTTTCTGAGATCATCGAAATTAATCTTAAACATTTTTACGCTATTAAACCTTTTTTACACTATTGCAGTTTTAGATTTGATTAGGCAATTTATTTAAAAAATTATAACTAATAAAAAAAATCCAATTGGTTTATAGACTTAGTTTTTGAAATCTGCCTTGACAATAAATTTCCAGTTCGAGGAGAAATATTTTTTTTAAAGTGTCTTCCATAATTAATCATTCCATTGTCTTGGTATCTATTCAGGATATTTTTTTAAATTTAAAAAAAAAGAAGAAAACAGCTGTTTTATTATTCATTTATTTGTTCTGCCTCCGTGGACATCTCTTCTTTTTATTATCTTCTCACATCAACCTAAACAATATTTGCACAAAACATTTACAATAATTATACAATATTTATATACAGATCAAATTCTCTTAAGTAATCAATGCAATAGTTCCCCGAAAATGATCTCTTAATTTCTTTTTCTTATCATTACTAGCAAATATATGCACCCTCCGGGTGCAAGTATTTAAATTTTAATGTAATAAAATATTGTATTAAATTAGAAAGGCTAAGGAAACTAAATAAGAATACAGATAAAAAGATTTGAAAAAGAGGGAGTATAAAAAGATTTAAACAGAGGGAGTATAATAAAATGGAACTGAAACTTACTCTTCCATCACTCTCGTCTTTCATTGTTATTTTTTCTAATTTAAGTATTTAGTTAAAAGAGGAAGTAAAGAATAAAATGACAGTTATTTTATCTTGTTAATGGATTTCATTTAAGATTCATTGAAGAGATTTTTGCTTATATTCATTCAAATAAAACCAAACAGTTAGAAATCAATAATACTAAGCACATATTTATTAAATTCGATTTTTTAATATTAATATGCAAATTAACCTTCCCGTTTACACTGTAAACCACTATTTTGTTGTATATAGAAATATAATAGCATGTTATTAATATGTAGATATTAATATTAATAAAGTAAGACAATTTTATTAATAATTGAGGTTTAAATAAAAATAGAATCATGGAGAATGTGATGTCAATAACTAAGAGAATTGTGACTTGAGTAGGAATATAGTTTCGGTTACAGACAGAAAAACACACAATCTCCATTATAATAAGATTTCAGAAATCATCCAATTTAATCTTAGTTTTTTTTATACTATTGCCATTTTGTTTTATTTGATTTAGCAATTGGTTACTCTATTAGACTTAGTTTTTGAAATTTGCCTGGTCAGTGAATTTCTAGTTCAAGGAGAAATATTAAAAAAGTGTCTATCATAATTAGTAATCCAATTGTCTCGCTATCTATCCAAGAAAAAATCTTTTTTTCAAATATTAAAATACACAAAACGATATAGCTGAAAAATATATGGATTAATAGAGATTTGTTGATATATTATCGCATAATTTAATCGCATAATCTATCCAGAAAAACGACTAATCCGACTTGGAATCCAGATAAAATAAAATAAATTCATAGGATTTTTTTGGTTGTTGTGTTTTTTTTCTTTTAAACAGTTTAGAAAAATAAAGCCATTCTGAAAAACATGAATCCAAACGATATTTTTATAAGAATACGCTCACTATCGCCTGTAGAGTGGGAAGACTCCCTCCCCACAAAAATTGCAGATCCTGCGTATTAACCCATTCACAGTGGCTCTCCCACCACTGCGATCCTACCGTAATCCACTGGCAGCGTCTCCACGCATATCACTTGTGTAGACTGAAAAATCACTATGTGGACTCCCCTGTCAACGTTTGTTTAGACTGTGATCCAATCCTGACACTAGTACTTAATCCTTTTGCAACAGGGAACCAGTTGAATGGAAATTTACATGTCAAATCATCCAGAAAAAAGAAAACATTGTCACCCACCCCTTCAATTTGTGATGAGATTTTGTACACGTGTGGACTATGTTAAAGTTAGATATTCCCCAAAATTTGAGCTTCCAATTCAAAAAATTGGCGGAGTTATGTCTATATAACTCTCCAAATTTGGTGGGGTTGGCGAAAAATGGCGACTTTTTGTAATCTATTTTTGTCCTTAAAATGAATTCTAGTTCGTCCCTACTCATAAAAATTGGTTTATAAAAGCATTTTCACCCAAGAAATTCAACAATGCTATCGATAAAGTCTGAAACTTAACCAATTTTAAGTTATTGATGGTCTAACTTTAAGGTAGTCCACACCTGGACAAATTTGAGAAATTTTAACAAATTTTAGCAAAATGTAGCTTCGGTTCTGAGCAAATACCAAACTATCTTTTTGGTTTAAATAATGTTCAATAGATATGGAATAATAATAGAAATACATATTTGTCATAGATGCAGGGCACATTGGGATATTGATCTTGCTAAGAAAAAAATCAATAACTTGAATTGAAGGGGGAGGGTGACATGGCCTGGATGATTTGACATGGAATCACCCACCAAGAAAATGTTGGTGCATATGTGGGGGAAATTTGGCAGGCAAAGAGTTAATTATGTGGCCACAATCAAGTCGATGTTTGTAGATTCCAACATTTTTTCTCCGTTGATAGTTGCAGAATAGACGCAATACAGTCTTCCAATTGAGATCCGTAAACGACGAACCAAATTTGTAATTTGTAATACCATTCCACCTACCTATCAGCCTCCCACATGTTACAATCATATGTATGCTGAAGACATTGGTCTCACCAACTCATATCAATCCTGTCAACTGGCGCTGTAGAATGTGTTGGATTTTTTTTATATAAGGCATCAGGTAAATGGTCACTCCTATTTATAGACTCGCCTATAAACACGTGACCTGAGAAGGATTTCTATTGTCCAATCACTGGCACTGCTGCTGCTGCTTCTGCTGTATTAATAGACATACCATTCTGAGTTATTTCATTGACATTTGGATTCTCTCGGACGAAGGATTTACAAGGAATACGTTAACACTGGATTCTTATTGGCTCGCTTACTTATTCATTACATCTGGAACGAAGGATGGCTGCCAGATACTTAACAGAATGATCCAACTTCACCTCTGTAAAAGGGTAAGGCCCCATCCTTAATGGGGCCACCTGGTGGCTGAGATATACAACACCCCACTATGGCCCTTACTTGGGATAGACGGCCGGTCGGAGAGGCTCCCTCTAAACAAAAGGCTGGTAATGTTAAGCCGCAGCACCTAAATGATTTTATCGACCGTATTGCTCTTATGGCAAGCCCCCATGACTTTTTATCCTATATGTTCTGGAGGGTGGTGGTTGATGGTCTTAGTATCCTACTAGCTAAAGTACCCGGTCCATGACCGGACGAAAACATTTTTTATGAACACCAGGGAATGTTCATATAAATAAAATTAAAAAAACATCACCGAAAATGTATGTATTACAGTGTTTATTTTAGGGATTTTTTTAAACATTAAAAATATTTTTTTAAATGCAATCCTGAATTTTTGAGTGTTTTGAAATAATTTTATATCATAATATTGACATTTTTTTTTAGGTAGAATTCAGAATTCATATTTTTTTTTCTTTTTTACAACACCCCAGTAGAAATACAGCGGACATAGGCAAAGAGGCAACAGGGTGGGGTTCGCCTGATGATTGTAGCTGGAATGTAGCTGCTGATAAGCAGTAGCAGCTATTTTATAGATTTCGAAAAATCGTTTGATTTTGGTTTAATTAATTAATTATATCCCTTAATCAGTAAAAATCAATAACCAAATTTAGAGTGTTTCTTAGAACGATATCAATGTGTATGCAAGATTTTAAATCAGAGTGACTCCCGTTTTGGAGTTATGCATCGACACGTACATACCAAATTCTCTCCTTTATATATTAGATGTATGATGTTACACTGCATCTAGTGGTGAGGTTGCAATTCTAAAGTAATCATAAAATCTAGATTTACATGATCATACAAACGTTTATTCATAGACAATGAGGGAAAATATTTTCCGAATGGAGGAGGAATCTTTTCAGAAAGATTGCTGTTTACAGTTTAAGCCTGAAATAAATCAATCCAAACAATTCTCTGCATCTAGTGATGAGGTTCCAATTCTGGATCTCTGGGGAGTATGGAGTACTCCTCCATCGCCTTTACTCCCAGGTCAATTCGGAGTGGTAGTACCTTTTAGGTCAAATATATAAAACAAAAGTTTGAAACAAAATTTGAATACCGCAACAAAAATGAAAAGAAGTGTTGACATGCCCTAAAATCCAACCAACCAATCCATATTGTGTCACTGTTAGCAGGTCACACTAGAAACGTGACAGAAAGTGAATAACATCTGGAAACGTCGGCAAGTGTCATCTAGTGCGCATGCGTGGACGTTTAGCTGGGTGCTTCCCACGTGTCGTCATGTGCACACGCTGCTTAACTACGCATGCGTAGAGGATTTCTGATTGTGTGTGTGTGTGTGTGTGTGTGTGTGTGTGTGTGTGTGTGCGTGTGTGTGTTTGTATGCAGGAGTGTGTGGGTGATAGAATTCAGGCGTTGGTGGTTGTACTGATCACCGTTTGTGGGAGCAACTGCGATGGTAGCAGTAGTAATGGCAGCAGTAGCAGCAGCAAAGGTGGATTCGCCATGCAGAATGCGATAAGACCCCAGTTAGCTAATGCAAATGATCGGTCAGCATTTGGACTTTCACGTTGTCTACAATGAATCAAATTGTATTCTTTAACTCTCTGACTACTAAATTTTACCCAAGGCTATACCAAATTTTCTTGGTATTTTTTACCTCATTCCGGGTATTTCAAAGTTCACTATCTATTCAACTCAGAATTCATTCAATTCAAATAAAGTCCCATTATTTTTCACGTTGGGATCTTTCAGTGTAAACAAGTGACACGTGAGAGAACCGCTGCCAGAAGCTTATGGTAGGATTGAAGTGATGGGAGAGCCGGTGTGAGAAGCTTAAAATAGGCAATAAGTTAACGCGTCACTCAATATAAGACGCTCACACAAACATTTGTTATTCATTTTCATTCATTTAATTTCATCAATACTAGTCTATTCACCTTTCCCCCCTCTCTCTCTCTCTTTCTCTCTCTCTCTCTCTCTCTCTCTCTCTCTCTATATATATATATATATATATATATATATATATATAATAAACCCCCCACACGGGTAGAGGATGTGACGCAAGTTCAAATTCTTAAGCTGAGTTTACAGATTTGAATTCAGAGTTTTCCATTTCCAAGACTGTCTACCTAACCAAGTTCAAAATTCCAGTCTGACCTACTATTTACCCATAGCTGGAGGAAGAATAGTTGGATTCATACCTTTCCTAAGAGTATTGGCGCTATGTTTTTATTTTTCATTATCTCATTTTATCTATACTAATTATTCATCTTTCTCTCATTCACTCTCTTTTCCTCACTATATATATATATATATATATATATATATATATATATATAAGTCATCCACAGACACGTGTTTCGGCATATCATGCCTTTCAGTGTGGCTAGACACAACTATCCTTCGGTAGGGTTCGAACTCAGACTGACCGCATGGTAGTCCGATATCTTATCCCCTCGCCCACTGACAGCTGATGCGGGGACTGTTTTTAAACTATTAGATACATAAGAATGTATGTATCTTTCGGTCACTGAGAGATCAAATTTCCGGACAAATGATCATTGCTTATTTGCTTAGTAGTGAGAGTTAATTTAAATTACCAATTAGAGAGCTCATTACCATATATATATATATATGAATATTAAAAAAATTCAAACGTACATATAAAGATTTTCCGTGTATACATATAAAATGTTTACCTATATACATATGAATATCAGTGTATGTGCATTTTTTTTTTATGGAGTATATTATAAATATGGAGTATATTATAAATAAATATCAGAAAAACTTAATTCATCAGAGATAAATTTATTTTGGCTACCATCGTCTCTTGTGTGGACTTGTCTGTGAGCTAGCTTTTTTAAAATATAGATGTCGAAAGAAATTGTCAAAAGAAAATTGTTCAGAAAAGATAATCTTATCTAAATTGACCTAATCTGTAATTGTCGTTCATTATGAAATCAGACTTGAAGAGGGGATGATCGCCGAGATAAATTTGTATCTGATAAACGTAAGTTTCCATATATATATTTGAAACGCCTCGATATTGACCTGAGTGCTTGGGAAGATCTAGCATCGGATCGGAAGGAATGGCGTAAGACCTGTTTCGCTAAACTAAAAAGCTTTGAAGAAAATAGACTGAAGCATAGAGATCGGCTCCGCATAACTTTAAAAGAAAAATATTTAACTCCTGCCTTGGATCATTTCGTTTGTCAGTGTGGCTTCATGGCTCGCAGCAGGGCTGGGCTGCTGTCACACTCGAGGAAACATAAAATGCCTTCTTGACAGCATGAACAACATGGGAGGTATCAAATCACTCACTGCTGACTCTCATCTATCGTTCTCGATAGGAGGGTCCACCATATATATATATATATATATATATATAATATATATGTGTGTGTGTGTGTGTGTGTGTGTGTGTGTGCAAATATTTCTTTAAAAATTGGAAAAGTAAGACATGTGGAATATTTGCTCACCTGTGGATCGAACGTGTGAACATGTTTTACCTCGTTTTATATGTTATTTCATATTTAAATAGTATTGGTATATTGCTCACATCGACAATTCTTCCAAGCGTTAGCCGTATAAGTGCTACTATATGGCTGCACCACATTGGACTCTAACAAAGCACTTAGAGAAAAACTACACAAGAATGCTGCGTGCTGTCTTGAAAACTCTTAGAAGCAGCACCCCAAAAAGCAGCTGTATGGCCACTTGCCACCTTTCACACACCATCAGAGTAAGATGAACAGGACATCATGGACACTGTTGGAAAAAGCAAGGACAAACTCATGAGTGATATTCTCCTGTGGTTACCTACACGTGGACACGTTAGTGTAGGCTTACCAGCAAAAACCTACATCAATCAGCTCTGTGCGGATTCTTGATGCTATGTAGGGGACGTCCAAGTGGCGAGGACCGATAGGGCCAGTTAGAGAGAGAGAGAGAGAGGGGGGAGATTCACGGGTATCCGTACTGTCAGCAGGACCTTATAATGATGATATGTATATGGTGCATTGGGTAAATTAATCAAAAATAATGATGCTCACATCTCACTTTATCAGATATAAAAATCGTTAGGGTGGTCTAAATTCTGTATCAGCCAGACAGCGAGAGATTATATCCCCTTTTCACTAGCACTAGACCAAGGAGATTGTTTTGGCGTCTAAGGTGAAGTGCCACACCTACGATCAACTCCTCCCTTTACCGTACATATCCCTGTGCTACTCATACGTTGAGTTGGTGAGGACCGGTATCGAACCCGGAAACTTGCGATTCATAGTCGGGCGCTCTACGAACTGAGCTACTAGAATTACATGAAAATATCTTGATTTTCTATTGATTAAGTTCATTCAAATCGCCAAATGACTTCTAATTCGCCTGCAAGTCTTTCAAATTGGTAAATGCTGCCGTTATCCTTGCCTTCATTTGATCTTTGGCGTTTCACGGATTTTTTTATTCTCTCGCTTAACCTCGACCCACAAATAATAATCAAAGTGATATTGGTTGGTTGGTTGGATATTACGGCATGTCAACCCTTGGGTTATTTTATGCCGAAGACGTTATATTTTCATTAGTGTTGGGTGTTCAATTTTTTAAACACGTTTTGAAACACAAATGTTCATCTATGTAATCTATAGATGGGACCCCAACAGGTTTTATTTTTCCTGGTCAGAGTGGACCTGGGAGTAATGGCGATGAAGGTGTATTTCAGACTCCCCAGAGTTTCAGAATTGGAACTTCACCATTAGATGCCGTTTAACGTCATCTCCAGAACACTAAAATCATCAGCCATCGCCTTCTAGCAATTATATTGATAAGAATGTGTGGGATGTTACCATAAGAGCAATAGGATCGAAAAAATCATATAGTTGATTGGGCTTGACAAAGAAATTGATCAGAAGGAGCCTCTCCGACCAACCGCCTATCCCAAATAAGGGCTAAAGTGGAGTGTTGCTTATCATGGATTGCTCAGACATCAGGATTTTATTTTTGCAGAGGAGCAGTCGTTGTATTCTACAGCGCTAGCCGAAAGGGCGGGTTCAGGTCTGGGCGTTAGCTTTTTGATCTATGGTCTACCCTTAATAAAAGATCCAACCAATTTTGGAATTAAATGCTTGGATGGGGTTACGTTATGTTAAACGTTGCTAGATTATTTCATAACAAAATTCAGTTTAACGAATATAATTTCCAATCATATACGGTACTGATTCCAGGATTTGTTTGAACCAACAGGCAGTATCCTTGTGTGGTTCTCATTCGGTTTATCCTCGGGCGAGAAGACCTGTATTGTGGGCAACAACCGGTATTCAATACAATCTTTCAATGTCTGTCAAGATCCATGTGCAGATTCAAGAGAGGATACCCATAGCATGGGCAACTGCTGGTATTCAATACAATCTTTCAAGGCCTGTGTCATAACCCAGGTGCAGATACAAGGGAGGCGACCCTTAGCATGGGCAACTGCTGGTATTCAATACAATCTTTCAATATCTGTCATGATCCAGGCCCAGATCCTAGAGGGGAGACCTGTAGCATAGACAACTGCCGGTCTTCAATACAATCTGTCAATGCCTATGTCATGATCCACGTGCAGATCCAAAAGAGAATACTCGTAGCATGGGCAACTGCCGGTCTTCAATACAATCTTTCAAAGCCTGTGTCATGACACAGGTGCAGATACAAGAGGCGAAACCTGTAGTATGGGCATCTGTCGGTCTTTAATACAATCTTACCAAAGCCTGTGTCATTTAAACAACCAATTGTATATTAACCAATCAATACCAAACTCGGCGAGTGCATCTCATAAGACCACTGTACCAGCTTTTTGGAAATTGAATGAATCATATTGGTTGAACAGTAGTGTGATGGAGGCCAAGTTCTAATGGAATTATTTTTAAAATTCAGGAGCAGATCTAAGAGGGGAGACTCGGGACATGAGAAAATGCCGCTCATCTATAAACATCTTACCAAGGCTTGTATCATTTAAATAGATAATTGTGTATCACTCAACCAATACCAAACTCGGCGAGTGCATCTCATAAGTCCACTATACCATCGTTACAAAGGCTGGAAATTGAATGAATTCTATTGGTTGAACAGTAGTGTGTTGGAGGCCAAGTTCTAATGGAATTATTTTTAAAATTCAGGAGCAGATCTAAGAGGGGAGACTCGTGACATGGGAAAATGCCGCTCATCTATAAACATCTTACCAAGGCTTGTATCATTTAAATAGATAATTGTGTATCACTCAACCAATACCAAACTCGGCGAGTGCATCTCATAAGTCCACTATACCATCGTTACAAAGGCTGGAAATTGAATGAATTCTATTGGTTGAACAGCAGAGAGATGGAGGCCAAGTTCTAATGGATTTTTAAAAAAAAATTCTTTAATCAATGATGATCATATTATCAACTAATCGATGTTTGATTGACATCAGGTGTAGTTTGATCAAAAGAAACGAACTTTTAACGGCTGATTCATTGAGTGATTGATAGATGCTTCAGAGTCACAAGTAACGACTGAATCAAGCGACGAAGCGGGAAGCTGAAGAGCGCCAGCAGACAGAAAATAAATAGATTGTATTTGATGTTTGCAAGAGGGAAAGAAAAGTCAGCATTGCCGGGGAAGGGCGGTAGCGCAGATGGAGGCGGAGGGGTACGCGGCCGCGGCGGTGGCGGAGCTGGGGGGCAGCGGTGGCGACGGCTGCTGCCATTGTGATGCTAAAGAACAGGAACTGTGTAAACCGCCCTATCGATAATCGATTACCTCAAACAAATTCTCCGGCCAATCAAATCTGGATTCATTTTTATCGACATGTATCTTTTTTGTGAGCGCCTTCTGGAAGGCGAAGTGTAGGCAGTTTTATATGGTGTGATTTTGTGCTATTTCTCACTTCTGAACTGCGTTTTACAGCCGTAGTTTATTTTAGATTATAGACACAGATAGATACGTAGATATGAACAGACTGATATATATATATATATATATATATATATATATATATATATATATATATATATATATATATATGAATAGTTTATTGGCAGTACTGAATTTAAAAAGGACGCGTAAAAGCATATGCATGTTGTAAAATAAATTGTTTTTTTTGTTTTTTTCTTAAAAAGAAAAGTAAGGGTACCCTAGTTAGATTTAAAATCGGAAATGATTTTATCTTTTTTTCGTTCAATGTAATTTTTCTCTGAGGAGCATTGAACGAAAAAAAGATAAAATCATTTCCGATTTTAAATCTAACTAGGGTACCCTTACTTTTCTTTTTAAGAAAAAAAAAAATTTATTTTACAACATGCATATGCTTTTACGCGTCCTTTATATATATATATATATATATATATATATATATATATATAGAGAGAGAGAGAGAGAGAGAGAGAGAAGAGAGAGAGATAGAGGAAAAGAGAGAGGGGGTAGTAAAAAAGTAATGCCATTTTATTTAGGACAGGTATAATTACCAACACAGGAACATGTATCATGCATCAAAATGAAGTTGGTCCTCTGTGGCTCACATCCCTACTTCTCCACATAGTCACCGTTTCTCTCAATAGCAATGTTCCATCTTCGAATGTGAACATGTATCCCTGCCCAGTAAAACTCTGTTGCCTGTTCATTGAGCGACTTCTTCAGTATAGATTTCACTTCGTCGTCACTGGAATAATGTTTGCCTCTCAAACCCTCTTTCATGGGGCCGAAGAGACGATAGTCTGAAGGCGCTAAATCTAGTGAGTATGCAGGATGCGGTAAAGTTGTTTACCCGAATGAAACGATGTTCTCCTTTGTCCTAATGCTTGTGTGTGGTCAAGCATGGTCATGCAGAAGGACATTATTGATTGGCACGTTGAGTTTTACTCGTTGAATTCTTGCTCTGATCCTCGTTAGGCTCACAATGTAGGCCCAAGATTTATTTTTTAAAAAAGCTTTAAATTCTTTCTTAAATTTATTTTCCTTCTATGCTTGATACCTATCCAAGGTTAAAGAGCTCAGTCTGCCCTACTATTTACCCATAGCTGAAAGGAGAATATATGGATTCATATATATGTTGTTTGTATATCTGATGAGTCTAATTATCAGTATATAATATATATATATATATATATATATATATATATATTAATAAGTCATCCACAGACACGTGTTTCGGCATATCACGCCTCTTCAGTGTGGCTAGACACAACTATCCTTGGGTAGGGTTCGAACTCAGACTGACCGCATGGTAGTCCGATATCTTATCCCCTCGCCCACTGACAGCTGATGCGGGGACTGGTGTTTTAAAACTATTAAATACATAGGAATGTATGTATCATTCGGTCACTGAGAGATCAAATTTCCGGAGAAATGATCATTGCTTATTTGCTTAGTAGTGAGAGTTAATTTAAATTACCAATTAGAGAGCTCATTACCAAATTTATGGAGCATATATTAATAAGTCATCCACAGACACGTGTTTCGGCATATCATGCCTCTTCAGTGTGGCTAGACACAACTATATATATAAGGGTTTTATAATTTGATTTATATATATAATATATATATATATATATATATATATATATTGCTAACCCATAGAACGTCAACGACCACTGTATGCAGCAAATCTTAGAAAATCCTTGTAAAAGGAGGGTCATTCCTTCGAAATATTGGATGAAATAAAATGAAACTTATTACATAGCATCCAACTCAGTTTCTCATTCATTTCACACATTACTCATGCTTCTCAGTAAATTCAAAAAGTATATATTGTAGGCGCACAGACTCACTCACACACACACACACACACACACACACACACACACGTGTATATATATATATATATATATATATATATATATATATATATAGTGAGAACAAAAAGTATTAAGACAATCAGGTATATTTCTTGTATGTTGTTTATTCTCAACTAGTTTTGACCTTAGGTCATCTTCAGGAGAAAATTTCTTATTTGAAGAAATTGTTGATAGATTATTAGAAAGGGAGCATTATAGAAGAATTATAAAAGTTGAAGTGTTTTTGTGAGTTTGACATGCTATTAAAATCCGGGTAAACGAGTGTGTTAATAGTTTCATGTCCATTTGTTCCGTGAAGAACCTCTATGAGGTGGGTTATTTTTTAGATGCTCATATATATGTGAGGAAGGGGTTCATGGGAGTTGTGTGCTGTGTTGTATATATATATATATATATATATATATATATATATATATATATATATATATATACACATTTTATTGATGTTAGCTTTGAGTCAGTTTGATATATATAATGATACAATATATACACTGAAAATTAGACTCATCATATATATATATTTATATATTTATTTATATATATTTATATGGAGAGATTTGTACATAACATGAGATACACTACGAATATGATAAATTGATGATAGAAAAATACATAGATGAAAAAATGGACACTTAAACTATGAATAAATAAATTTATGAATAAATACATTTATGAATTTATTTTAAGGAAAACTATAAGCTTGAGAGAAAAAATATCTCTGGGTAAAAAAAAAAAAAAAAAATGAAAACTAAAAAAAGAAGACCACTGGCGATATTAAGATACGAAAAATAAATCCACAAATCCTTCTCCTCCATTTATTATTGAACTAAAAGCAGAACAATTTTTTTCGTCAAAACCAAAAGTTTTTTTATTCATTGAAATTTCTGAGACTGATTTCTCGTTTCTTACTTTTCGGGTGAGTCATCGTGGCGGAATACATAACATACTGGTCTCCGACAGCGTAGTAAGCGAGTGTAAATACCAGTCGTACTATTACGTACACTTTCGGACTAATACACTTGGGAAAGGTATAATAATCTGAACTGGGGCACCGTCTCACTGTATGTATGTTATGTATGAGAACGATGCTCCGGCACAGTATTACAGTCGTCGAAACCGCCCGTTCCAACCTCCCGTTCTTATGTTGTCTGTTGATTTACAGGAAGGCTGAAAAAGAGCTGGTTTCGTTCCTTTTACCAACTCGGCTGAAATAAGATTAAATAAACAAAAGCTGTCAACGGATCAACAAAACAATTGAACACAACGCCTTTTTTATGCTTATGTACAATTTATATACATTTATTTTACAAAGGAGCGAGGTGATTTCTTGTCAGCTGATTGGCGATCTACAGCTAGTTTTTGGCTAAGTTATCAATTCTGGACCGAGTGGCAAGGCATCAGAGTGTATCGGTAAAGTTTTATCAAGGGCCCCGAGCTCTGGCGAGCTCTCTTCTCCGGTCTTCGGTCTTCCTTGGTCTGTCCCGTTGTCTCTCTTCTGACTCTAACGGTCTGTTATTTATGGGATCCAGACCTCCCCACCCCTAACATATGTCTCTGATTGGCCAGCCACTCGATACTATTGCCTACGTGTCTAAATGGCCTTGTGCCAGCCTAGCTTGTATCTTTCCATTTGGAGTCAAGGCCAACCATTGTTTTATTTATCTAAGTTTTTGAAATTGTTGACGAACTTGTCAAAAACTGGAATCTTATTTATTAAATTATCATTTTATTTTGGCACAATTTGAATGATATACATCAAATTCCATAATCTAAATAATTTATGCTTACGTGATGATTTTTCGTTTAGATAAATTTATACCTCTAATATAAAACATAATTATTATTATAATTATTATTATTACTTTTACTTTTAACAAACCACCATAATTAATACTTAGGGTAGTTTTAATTAATTAGTACTTAATTAATAGGTCGCCAATCAACCCATAACACAATAGTGTTACACAGTGTAGTAAGCGAGTGTAAATACCAGTCGTACTATTGCGTACACTTTCGGACTAATACACTTGGGAAAGGTATAAATCCCTCACCCTTCAAGCTATGGGTTAAATAGTACTACTGCTGTTCTTTTTTAAGAAGAGTTTTTGCAGTAAATAATCCACGAAGTTTGATATGCCATTACAAAAATAAACCAAACCATCCTTCTTATTCTAACATTTGGTCATTCATGACCAAAGATCTACATTTAATACACTAGAAAATATATGCACCCTCCCGGTGCAAGTATTTAAGTTTTAATGTAATAAAATATTGTATCAAATTAGAAATGCTAATGAAACTAAATAAGAATGCAGATAAAAATATTTGAAACTGAGGGTGTATAATAAAAAAAATAGAACAACTGAAATTACTCTTCCCTCACTCCCGTCTTTCATTGCTAAGTTTTCCTGATTTAACTATTTAGTTAAAATAGGAAGTACAGGATAAAAATTACAGTTATTTCTTCTTGTTAATGGATTTCTTTCAAAATTTATCTTTGAAATATTTGCTAATATTCATTAAGATAAAACCAAACAATTAGAAATCAGTAATACTAAGCACATATTTATTAAAATCAGATTTTTTGTATCAATATGCAAATTAGCCTTCCCATTCACACTGTAAACTGCTATTTTGTAGTATATATAAATACATTTGCATGTTATTAATATGTAGATATTGTCAACAGTGTTAATAATGTAAAACAATTTTATTAATAATTGAGGTTTAAATAAAAATAAAATCATGGAGAATGTGACGTAAATAAATAAGGGAATTGTGACTTGAGTAGTAATATAATTTCGGTTACAGACAGAAACACACACAATAATAAGATTTAGTACTAACTTTATTCCTCCGTGGCAGTAGCAGGAAACTGTCAAAATAGCAAGGTGAAATTTTGTTTTCAATATAAATCATCATGATCATCATCTAAACACGTCTAGGACTCTTCTGGCTATTATAGCCAATCTTTACAATGCTGTTGCCTGAATGGTTTCGATTTTTACTCTGATTTCTAATTCCTCTTGTCTGTTTTCTAAACTCTTCGGGACCGTTCCAAGGGCACCAACTCCAATTGGTATTACTTTCACCCTCATATTCCACAGTTTTTTCAATAATCTGGCATGGTCCAGGAATTTGTCAATCATTTTGAGGCTCTTCAGCTTTAAAGAGCGTTCAGTACTCTTTCGTAGTACTCTTTTCCTTGAGTGGTAGATTGAAAAAGAACGTAATAGCGGAACTGGATTTCGAACTTGCATAGAACAATGTCACAGTCCAGCACGTTAGCCTCTACGCCATGGGGACTCTCCCTCAAAATGTTCCAAGAATTCTTAATCATTTTAACAAATGGTGGGAGTTTGTTGTTATTTTAAATGATCTTTCAGGGTCAAATTGAAATAGAATCTGTATTATGTCATATGTTGGTCAATAATTCGTTATTTTTCCTCTGCGTGTGTCTATGAAGATCATCATCAATATATCTAGCGTAAAAGACGCAGTAATTATTCATTTCAGGATAGATTTAAGTATTCCAAATTTTCCCCCTAAAGATGCGTAGAGTTGTGTCCTAGATAGTGGAGATCTGCCCGATTCACTAATGTAATCTAGCCGATCTTAACAATTCTGTGGTCTGTGTGGTCTTGATTCTGTCTCTGATTTCCAACACGTCCGATCTTTTTTCCAAACTTTTGGGGACCGTTCTAAGCACACAAATGACATATTCGCCGTGGGTAGGATGGACATAAAGTCGCATGTACGGGTCATCCAGAGGATCAAACTCACTATTCAGTAGTAACGGTTTGTGAGAGACTAGCATGCTGAACATTACACCTAGATGAGACGCCCACAATCATCAGTTTCGGTAGTCCCTTTGTCTACATCTTTAACCTCATACTTCGAGATCGACGAGAGAGTCCATTATATATATATATATTTATGACATTAAGAAAAGTTCTTCAATAAACACCATGGGATCTAATTTAATAACTTGATGATTGCGCCCTAGTAAGAAACCTGGGTAGCTGTTTATAATAAACATTGATCTTTAAAAACTCAGTAAATTAAATAAATATTAGCTCTCACAATTTGTGATTGAGCACTGTATTTTCTTTGTTTCATCACAAAAAAATTTGTTTATATATATATATATATATATATATATATATATATATATATATATATATATATAGTCATCCATAGACACCGTGTTTCCATGTTTACGTCATTTCAATGTGGCTAGACTTAACAGCTACTTCTAGACGGGAGCAACACCCGACTGAATTTTGATCAGTCCGGCTCCTTACCGTCTCGGCCGTCGGTGATTGTCAGTTAGAGGCGAACATTTAACTGATAAATATATTCATCCGTAGATGTATGTTTACGAGAACTCAAGTCTGTGAACAACAAGCGGGTAGTGCCTTAGTTAAGCGGTGAAAGTTCAGTTAATGCCCCCTCTAGAGAGCTCTACTGGGTTTTTGGAGCATAGTTTCTGCCAAGTTGCACAAGTTTACATCTTCTCTCGGCTTTCTTTGGCACTAGTTTGGTTGTTTGGTTCAATGGCATATCAACCCTTGTGGGTTATTTAATGTTTCTATTTTACAGATTTCTTAGCTCCATGGCAAGATCCAAGTAAGTGTCTGATTTTAATTTTGACTCTGTGATCCGCCGGAACGGCAAAATCCACTAAATGACAATTTTTGTTGTTCATGGCTGGTCATCTTGCCGGGATTTGGTGATCCGTTCGTATCTCAAAATCTCAGAGAGTTTTGTGTATCTTATTTCCTTGGACGGATTCTGATTTGTTCATATATCAGTTATTAGTATGATCAAATTTTTCACAACTCCCAGTAGATCACCCACCACTATTCTTGTCTAATATTTTATTCCTATCGTGTTAGTTTCCTTTATTTGCTTAACCATCTCAACATTATCTCCACATAATCTACACTTGCTATTCTGTAGCATATTATTATTATTATTATTATTATTATTATTATTTACTCCTTTTGAGTTTTCACATCAGTGTTAGCTGATGGTCTTTCACTGGAGTCTGAGTGACAGCAAGTCTCCTCAGGTCTCCAGGACTCTTCTGAGTATTCTGGCAGATTGCAGCAGTGCAGTGTCTGATGTTTCAATCCTTCCTCTGATATCCATACTTTCCAAGCCCTTGTCTAATCCTTTTGAGACTGTTCCAAGTGCACCAACTACAATTGTATAACATTCACTTTCATATTCCATAACTTTTTCATTTCCCTGGCAAGGTCCAGATATTTGTCTATTTTTCATTTTCCTTTAACTTCACCTGTGATCTGCTGGCACTGCAAAATCCACCAGTTGACAAGTTCTTTCTTTTTGTTTATCAATACTAGGTCTGGCCTTCTTGCTGGGATAAGGTGATCGGGTTTTATCTCAAAGTCCAGAGAATTTTGTGGGTTTTGTTCTAGAACAGATTCTGGTTTATGCATATACCATTTTGTTGTGTGGTCAAATTTAATTTTTGCATAATTCCCAGTGGATCACCTTCCAACCCAGTCGTGTCTAGCTTTGTATTCTCGTTGTGCTAGTTTGCTACATTCGCAGAGTATATGGTTAACAGTCTCATCTCTATTACCGCAAAGTCTACACTTACTATTCTGTTGGGTCTTATCAATTTTCGCTTTGATGTAGTTTGTCCTTATGGCATTATTTTGTGCAGCAATTATAAGTGATTCTGTTTCTCTTTTGAGGTTTATCATTATTATTATTATTTTTTCACAAAAGCATTGACTGATGGTCTCTCATTGGAATCTGAGTGACAACAAGTCTCCCCAGGTATCCAGGACATTTCTGAGTATTATAGCCGATTGCAGCAATGCAATAGTCTGGATGGGCCTAATTCATCCTCTGATTTCCAGATCCTCCAGTCTTTTTTCTAAGCTTTTTGGGACCGTTCCAAGTGCCCCAACTACAATTGGTATCACTTTGACCCTCATATTCCACAGCTGGTTCAATTCTCTGGCAAGGTCCAAGTATTTGTCTATCTTTTCGTTTTCCTTTATCTTCACCCTGCGATCTGTTATTTTAATGATTTGTTGTTTTTCCACTTGTCCATGTTGCAGCCGCTGCTATTGGCTGCCATAAGTAATCTTTCTTTGTTATTATTATTATTTATTATTATTATTATTATTATTATTATTATTATTATTAATCGATGCATTTCCATATTCGCGCCAAATATCTAGTGGTTATCGCCCATAAATTGAATGGCCGTAAATCTTTTCATATCCGTATATCCTTGCAGATCTCAGATTGCCCGCCGTCTGGACAGTTTCAAATCTCAGATAAAAAATTATTTTATTCTAGCCAGTTGTGTTTTTGGCACTAATCCAAGCGCGTTAGTTATCATTGGCATGAGTTAAATTTTATTTTCGACTTTTTCAGTTTCTAGACAAGATCCTGACAATTTGTAAACATTTCTTTTATTTCTTCGTACACAATACACATTACTATGTACGTTTCACACGGTATGCCTCTCTCAGCCACCAAATATTTGATGACAGATCTCTATTCATACTTGAAGCACTGTGCTTTAACTTCAATTTGAATAGCCCCAAAAGAAATATTTTTTGCGAGATTTTTCTATGAACTAATTTCAAATAATGCAGAAGTTACATTTATGGAAAATAATTCTGAATGAAAAAAATGTTGCTTTTTTTTTTCCAAAAAAGAATGCCCTTATTTATTGAATGGCCCTCGAACATATTTCATTATAATTTCTATGTAGTCCACTGGTAGAAAAGGGTATTTCTCAGTTTCTTCTGTGGGTCCTTGGCTAGGCTAAACTCTATCAGGTTACACAAGCAAACATCATTACCTTATCACTACAACTTCTCTTGATTTTCTTGGGTACTGATTTGGTTGTTTGGTTTAATAGCATATCAACCCTTGTGGGTTATTTAATGCCAAATATTGTTTTTATTATATAGGATTGTTTAAGAAATACGTTTCATTAGCTTCATATGAATCAATGAATTAGCATAAATACTTTTCAGTAACTGAGGTGAATAGATAATGAACTTTGAAATATACCATTATGCAGCATAAAATACCAAGTAAATTTGGTATAGCCGTGGGGAAGAGTTGCTAGGCAAAGAGTTAAAATACTGGTGGTTGACTCTCAGTCACTGCCCTCTGGCACTTATATGATAAAAGGGGGTGTTGACCATAAGAGAACTTGAAGGATACAGTTGGAACAATCATATAGTTGGTTAGGATTGACATGGTCAGATGATTGATCGATGGGAGCCTCTCCAAATAAAAGTCAAATAGGGGTGTTGAAAGTCATGTGATCACTGCTCAATCACTAGGATCCTGTCTTTAGGTTTCACGGGTAACCATCAATGGTCAGCAGCTGGCCCTAAGTCGAGGGGTGGTCTTACTCCTCTGTAAAGATGCAGTCGGCGTATTCTACAGCACCACCGACAGGGCAGTCTTGGGTACAATTCTATTAATCTTTTATTACATATTTCATCCTACCCAGATCAGAGTGGATCTGGGGGTAATGTCAATGAAGGTGTACTTCACCCCACCCCAGAGCTTCAGAATTGGAAACTCACACTAGAAGCAGTTTAACGTCATACCCAGGACACTAAGACCCTTTACCACCCTTCTAGCACATATATGGTGAAAATGTATAGAACAATAGAACAATAGGTTCGGGACAATGTGTAGAACAATAGCTTCGGGACAAACATATATGTACTAGGGCTTGATGTGACCAGCGATTAATCGGATGGGGCCTCTCCGATCGACCACCTAGTCCAAGGTGGAGTATTACATGTCATCGACTGCTCAGCCACCAGGATTACATCCATAAGCATCACGGGTCACAACCCACGACCAACCGGTGGGCCCATTGGGATGGGGTCTTACCTCTTGGCAGAGGCGCAATTGGCCTATTCTACAGCCCCAACCAACAGGGTGGACTATTCTGTTTGAATTTTATTCATTTTGTGAGATAACAAGAAAAAGAAAAAAGTGAATAAATTATATAGAAAAGTTTTATGGTACTTACGTGCGTGAGAAATTACTAAAACTGTAGCGAGTTCAGTAAATAATTAACTCATTAACCTGCTAGCCCACTGACTAGTTAACTAACAAGCCAGATAATTCACTAATTAGGTTATTCACTAACTAGCTAACTCATTCGTTCACTAACCAGCTAGCTCACTAACTCGGTATTTCACTAACCAACTAACTCGGACTGCGAAATCATAGTAAGAGTTCGAACTCTAGTCGCGTTATCACGTTTACTTTCGGACTAATTACCATTGGGAAATGTATAAACCCCCTTGCTATGTGTTAAATAGTACCACTATTGTTTTCCTACAAAGAGGATTTTAGCTTTAACTAACCCACGAAGGTCAATATGGTATTTAACAAATAGCACGGGGGCGCGTGGTGTAATGGTTACCGTCGTAGGAAATGGACACGGCGAGACGAGTATAAAACCTGGACGCGGCTTTTTGCATTTCACATAGCAGTAATACCACTGGGAAAGATAAGAATCCTACTATTATACCTCTAGGTATGGGTAAATAGTAGGGAAGACTGGGCTCTTTAACCTTGGTATGGCAACTGGACTACGACAACCGGACTTGGAGAAGGAAACCAAACTTTTCTCCACTTTGAGAGATACCTGTCCTCCTCCCCTCTTTATCATCTAATCTTCTATCTGATCCATGTTTACCGCCCTGTCGGCTGGGGCGTTAGAATGCACCGACTGCACCTCTGCAGAGGGGTAAGACTCCCAGGGGCCACCTATTGCCGTGGGTGGCGACCCGTGATGCTTAAGGATAGAGCCCAGGTGGATGAGCAGTTCATGACATGCAATACTCCACTTTGGTCCTATCTTGGGCTAGACGGGCGGTCGGAGAGGCCTCCTCCGATCAATCGGCTGGCAACGTCAAGCCCTAGCACCTATATGATTTTCCAAACCCTATTGCCCTTATGGCAAGCCCCAAGCCCTTTTTATCATATAGGTACTAGAAGGCGGTGACTGCGGGTCTACATGTCCTGGGAATGATGTTAAATTCTATCTGATGGTGAGGTTCCAGTTTTGGAGGTTTGGGGAATGTGGAGCACCCCTTCATCACTATTGCTCCCTGATCCACTCTGATCCGGAGTGGTAGTATCTGTTAGGGTCCCATCTATGGGTTAAATAGAAAAATGTATTTATAAAAAAATTGTATTATCCTTTAAGAATTGATTTATTTCAAAACTTTATCGGCATTAAATGACCCACTGAGGTTGATATGCCGTAAAACAAAACAAACCAAACAAACCAATGATCCATGTTTATCGCTTAGTTATTCCTAGAATCACATTTTCCATTGATCTTTGTCACTCCGAGTTTCTTTCCCAGCAAATTGCTATAAACCTATGATTATACGAATTTTTTTTTTTCAGGGTCTAAATCTCATTTCATCATCTGATAACAATACGCAAATGGCCCGACACGGCCATTGAAAAAGATTAATAATATCTTATTATAATGGAGATTGTGTGCTTTTCTGTCTGTAACCGAAACTATATTACTACTCATATCACTATTCCCTTAGTAATTGACATCACATTTTCCATGATTGTATTTTTATTTAAACCTCAATTATTAATAAAATTGATTTACA
>CM042141.1:112566952-112586952 GCA_023376005.1 Doryteuthis pealeii | reverse complement strand
GCTTCACCTTTTCCTCCTTTTCTTCATCAAACAATACCGACTTGACAGTGTTCCAAGAATTAGGGTGCATTAAAACGAATCGAATTATCCCCAAAACTAACCGTGTTGATGATAGGGAAATTAAACAAACCAGTTTGGTTCAGCACGAGTGACCATGAGCATGGGTGAAGTCAACTGCAAAAGCATTCTGAACAGAAACAGGCATTTTACCGTGGAACAGTTTATGTATGAACAAAATATTTTCACAATTAACCATATCAGAAAATTTGAGAATCTCCAAATTTGCATACAGGTTGTTAAATGATGTCATAGGAGGCACAAAGGACATAAGTCTCACCGCAAAGTTTTGAAGAACAGTTAATACGATTAATCAAAGTACCGCCATTAGGCTGACCCCAAATTTCATTACAGATAGTATGTACAGTCAAGGCAGAAGCGCTGAAGTCATCACTAATGAAGTTCTGACTGCTTTCATATGGATTTGACTTAAGGGATCAGATCCATGGAAAAGGAATGTAAAATAATTAGAAGGCCAATGCTCATCGGCTAAGGATGGTGGACGCATTTTCATTTAATTGGTTGGATTTTTTAAAATCTCGTTTATATGATTTTTCAATCTATGGATCAAACCTATGCATAAAATAGATCTGTTTGAAAATAATCAGTATTATACAGGAATAATTAGCAATTCAGTCTCGAAAGACTATGATAAAAAGTTTTTGTGTGCCCCTGAGTTGCAGCGCCTTCTGTGACTATGAAGTCCTATGTTTGAGAAACATTCTCGACCACAGATTTTGCATTTGTAGGTTGTCCCTGTAGATGATGATGTTCCGATGCTTTGTTGCCGTTGCTTTTTTATGGACCTCTTAGCTTCATGATGTTGTATCAGGGTGATTTCTGACATGTACAGTCCATGTACCCAACCATCAGAGACGACGTTGTCTCAGTAGAGAGTACAGGCTGGGAGTTGAGCTCTCTCTAGGACTGCTGTGTTAGTGATCCTGTTCCTCCAGGTGATGCCCAGTACACGTCTAAGGCAGCGAAGGTAGAAGGTATATTATACAGGAATAATTGATAGTATATAATTGCTATCAAATCATTTTTATTACAAGTAGTTACTTGAAGTTATAATTGTTTACAAGGGGTTATTATTATTAGTTACTTGAAACCATATCATTATTCGAGATACCTAAAAACATAGTTGCAAGCGTAGATCAAAATTAGTGGCCTATTGTCAGTATCAACCAGAGAATAAGTCTATCCCCTTTTCACTAGCACTAGACCAGGTTTTGGTTTGGTTTGGTTTGTTTTACGGCATATCCACCTCAGTGGGTCATTTAATGCTGATACAGTTTTGAAATAAATTCATTCCTAATGGATACACAATTTTTTTAATGAATAAATTTTAATAATTTTTTTCTATTTAACCCATAGATGGGACAATAGACCAGGGTGATTGTTTTTGCATCGAAGGTTGGGCACCACACCTACCATCAGCTCCCCACTTAACTGCACAGATAAAATCTGTGCTACTCATGTGCTAAGTTGGTAAGGGCCGGTATTGAAAAAATGTTGGTGCGTGAAAGTAGTATGCTTTTAAGCAGGCCATCTCACAATTCAAGAATCAGATCGGGATTGTTGTTGCTGTAAGACTCACTCTGATACAGAAGAAACTGGAATTGGCAATAATTAGAGTGCATCATTGAAGGGCGCCTTTGATGCATCGAGAAGATGCATAATTTGCAATACCAATCAGTTGGACAAGTGACGCAACGAATATACGTCTGAATACAGTTTAAAGTGATAATCATCTGTAGGTTGCAAGTTCAATCCTGACCACTGATGGCAATAACATAGAATACTTAACATAGCTTAACTCTTGTACCCGGTCATGGTTAACGGAACGAGAACAATCTACCACATCTACAGTGGATTGAATAAATTAATGGTTTGATTCATAGTTCTGTGGAGGCTTAAGGAAGAAGATTACCGAGTTCAACGTTAAGGTTTACGATTTCAACCAGAAATACTTGAAGAAGGCCGAGAGGCACATCTGTCAAAACGTTATGTATTTAACAATAAAGACGAGGACAACAGTAAAAAAATCTAAACAATACAAAACACCCCGCCCTAAAACATACCATAAAACTCAACCAATTAACCAACCAACCAACCAACCAACAAAATACAATTTCTCTGAATGTTTGAGATGAGGCTTAAAGATTAGTATTATCTGCGTTATTCGGACTATTGTCCCCATCTTCATTATTATTTGTACAACGTTTCGGCCGATATACCCTCCGGCCTTCTTCAGGTATTTCTTGTCGGACTCGGGAACCTTTTCGGAATTCCCGAGTTCGAAAAGAAAGTTCCCGAGTCCGAGAAGGTTCCCGAGTCCGACAAGAAATACCTGAAGAAGGCCGGGGGGTATATCGGCCGAAACGTTGTACAGATAACAATGAAGATGGGGACAATAGTCCGAATAACGCAGATAATACTAACAAAATACCATTATAATTCGAATGCAAACGATATTTAACATTTGTTATTCTGAATGATCATTTTTTCAAGAAGCCGTTCAATTTTTTCAATCACTTATTAAACGTTTCATCCCCACTTCGATTTATTTCAATCAGTTTTTAATCAATTGAAGAAGCCGTTTTTCTTTAATCTAATATTTACACTGAGCTACTTCGAATGCATCCATCTTTTTTTGTAAATCGTTTTTGGTGAGTGTCGAATATTTCATGTTCTGAGACTCTGGTTAATTTGTTGGTTTTGTTTAACGGTATATCAACACTTTTTGGGTCATTTAATGCCGAATCATTTTGATAAACAAAAGACTCAGATCGGCGTTCCTATCATCATGAAAGCAATGTACAAAAACTGATGGTTAGTTCATTACAATTTAGCTGAAGGACTCGGATTATAACAATAATACGACTTTATTTGAATAGAATGAGTTCTGAGGTGAATAGATAGTGAACTTTGAAATATCCTATCATGCAGATAAAAAATACCAAGAAAATTTGTTCCAGCCATGGAGCAAATTTGGTAGGCAAAGAGTTAAGTATTGAACAGGTTCACTATAGCTTAACTTCGGTGATCTAGCGGAGAACAAATGATTTCAGCGTGACTTGAACATTTCATGTTCTGAGATACACTCTCGATTTAATCTAAAATCCGGGTCTTTAAAATTTACTTTTCTTTAGAGCGATATAAAGCGACAGGAGATGGCAATAAAAGGTTTTATTGACATTGTTGACACTTCTGTTCAGAACTGCACCCGAGGCAATTTAAACTGGTAAATGTACACATATAAAAAGCTGATTGCCGGCATATTCATACGATGCCGCTATTAAACGGTTGTTTTACGATATAAATCCTCGGTATCTGTGTATGCAAAGTCATCGAGCATTTATAATTATGTACGTTTGGTTTGGTTTCTTTCGTTAATGCCTCATCAACATTGGTGCATTATTTAATGACAAAGCCATCTTGCAGAAGAACAGTAGTGGTACTATTTAACCCATAGTTAGTGGGAGTAGGCAGGAACATGGTTTAAGGAGACCTCGGCCTCTGATACAGTAACTGAAGTAAAATAATTCCCGTGGTCCCAGAGGGCCGTTCACTAAAGTAGCATCTTCTCCCTCTCCTCAAAGAGACAAGACCGAGTTTATTTCCCGGGATCTGAGATGCTATCAAAGGAAAATGCCGACTGGACCACGTATTTTCTGTGCTGGCCATCGCGTGAGCTTCGGTTAGCACGTATCTCCCCAGGTAAAAATACCGAGTCTGGCATTGTGGAAGGCCAGGAAAATATATTCCTTCCACAGAGCGCCTGGGGTAATGGTTATCGTCGTTGGAAATCGACACAGCGATACGAGTTCAAATCCTGGACAAGGCTGTTTGCATTTCGCATCGCGCTAATACCATTGGTTAAACTACCCCCCCATCTTTGGGTAAATAGTAGGGCAGATTAGCCTCGTCAGCCTTGTTTACGCAACCAGTTTAGGAGAAGGAAAACTCTGAATTCAAACCTATTAAACTCCGCTTAAGAAAGTGACCTTGAGTCACATGCTGCTGGTGCGGAGGGGTTGATAGATATGTATATACTTTTACTTTAGGTATTAGTCCGAAAGTGAACGTAATAGTATGACTGGGGTTCGAACTCGTATACTACGATGGCGCAGTCCAGCATTTTTGTTACTACGCCCTATAATTATGTAGTTGGGCCATTAATATAACATCCTTAGTACATACGTACATTGTCAAGACCTTTGCAAGTACGGATTGTCGTAAATAAATCGGGAAACTTGTCCCTCAAGAATTACCAGTACATATAATTTTCTCCAGAAATACCAATTATATTTTCCGTCATATAAGACGCATATTTAGTAGTAAAATAATTCTATACCAATATCACTCAGTGGCCCATTTACTGATATTAGGACGAGAGAGATATTTACAGCAATTTAAAATCGAGAGCTATGGAGCTTGAAGCCGCATCAGTTTTAAATAAACTCAACATAACGAATCATGGAACAATGTTTTAAATTTTTAACTTCATATTTAGTTAGATATTTCTAATCATAACAGGCAAATATCAATGTGCCAAATTTTTCAATTTTATTACTAGATGCCGTAGCCCTACATATCATACTATTTTGGATTCAGACCGGATCTGTGAGCAAATTACACATCGAATCCGGTCACGCCATCTTGAAATTTTGGATTTCCAAGTTTTAATTACTGAAATTTGTTTTTGTACGATAACAATTAGTATAAGTTGAAAATAAATTTGGGAAAAATGGTTATTAATTAATTCAATTAATGGTGAAATAACCTGTAAAAGATATGCTTTTAAATACAGTGTTTCTATATACTATCGGAGATAAAAATCATAATATCGACGTATGTTTCATTTTGTCACTAGGGGTCCCCGTGGCCTAATGGCTAACGAGCTGGACTGTGACATCGTTTTAAGCGAGTTTGAATTCCAATCGAGCTATTACATTCATTTTCCCACTGATACTCTTGGGAAAGATATGAACCCTCTCATCCCATCAGCTATGGGCTAAATAGCACCATTAACGTCCCTCTACAAGAACGGCTTTGGCTTTGGCATTAAATAACCCACGGAGGTTTATATGTGATCAAACAAAAAACTAGGGCAAACCACAATCTTAGGATGAAGGAGAAGGGCAAAGAAGGAGCTATTTAAGTAGTATTGACTAACAAGAAGAGATCCTCTCGATCCCTCAATTAACTGGGATATTCCACATAGACGTTGCTTCTTCACACCAGACACTGACTTCAACTCCAATGGAATTGCCCTGCGTTAACTTCATTTATCTTCACTAAATAGTATAGTAAGCATGAATTATTTCATATTGGTTTGATGAAGATCTGATGAACTCCAAGGATCCAAAAAGCTTTGATAGTTCTGATAAGCCCAACAACATGCTGACGAATGCTAACAAATTAAAGTGAAAAAGAGCTCCGAAGATTCCTCGGTACCAGCAATACCGTTATTCACAAAATGAAATATGCAACTATATATTGATCTTGTAGTTTTGGTAGATTCAAATACTAACAAGAAATATGTGTATTAAGTATTATATAATTATGTAGTTGGGCCATTAATATAACATCCATATAATATAACGATGCTAAAGTATCCTTGTTGAAGAACAGTATTCGTACTATTTAAGCCATAGATAGAGTGCTATGTGGTCTCTTAACTTTCTTAAGGGTATTAGTCCTGGAGCAATCTGACTTCAAACGCCATTGAAACTTTCTGGTTCTCTCTGTTCAACTATATATATATATATATATATATATATATATATATATATATATATATATATATGCAAGGTATGTCACAAAAGTATCGATATTGAAGCTGTATTTACCAAGATAGAAAAGAAGAATGAATGGTACGTTATTTTTTTCAGAATACAAAGTGTGTCAAAAAGTACAAAAAAAATTGATACTTTTTTACTTAACTTATATATACTAGCAAATATATGCACCCTCCGGGTGCAAGTATTTAAGTTTTAATGTAATGAAATATCGTATTAAATTAGAAACGCTAATGAAACTATATAAGAATGCAGATAAAAAGATTTGAAACAGAGGAGGGTATAATCGAAAAATAGAACAACTGAAATTTACTCTTCCATCACTCCCCTCTTTCATTGTTATTTCTTCTAATTTAAGTATTTACTTAGAATAGGAAGTAAAGAATAAAATGACACTTATCTTTTCTTGTTAATGGATTTCATTTAAGATTAATTGAAGAGATTTTTGCTTATATTCATTAAAATAAAACCAAACAGTTAGAAATCAATAATACTAAGCATATATTTATTAAAATCACATTTTTAATATCAATATGCAAATTAGGCTTCCCGTTCAAACTGTAAACCGCTATTTTGTTGTATATATAAATACAATTGCATGTTATTAGTATGTTGATATGGTTAACAGTATAAATAATGTAAAACAATTTTATTAATAATTGAGGTTAAAATAAGGATAAATTCATGGTGAATGTGACGTCAATTACTAAGGGAATTGTGACTTGACTAGTGATTTAGTTTCGGTTACAGACAGAAAAACACACAATCTCCATTATAATAAGATATATATATATATATATATATATATATATATATATATATATAAGTCAGAGAGAAAGAGAGAGAGAGAGAGAGAGAGAGAGATATGATATATAGATAGATAAATAAATTCGCACTCCATGACCACTGGTTCCCATCGTCACAGTACAGAACTCCCAAAATCTTGGCAAAATATCATGTATGTAATGTTATTTAAATTATTGTTTACTAACAAGAAATATGTGTATCAAGTATTATATAGATTGTTATTACATGCTCTTTGAGAATTATTGTTTAACATTTAAAATATTCTCTTTTCTTAAAAGTCCGGTAGGAGATAATCCCATCACAAAACGGTCATAATTTTCATAAATTCTTCTTTTCAACTCAACATAAAATGCTCTGATGAAGATTTTTAATAAATCGAAATATTGCAATATCAGCATAATAAAAAAAACTTACATGAACAACTTCTATGTGTTTTTCATATTATCTTACTCTTATATAGATTTTTATATATTTTTGTATCATTTATTGCAAAGGCAACACTATGATTTATAAGTAATTAAACTTGAAAATCATCATTTCTTGTTTGTGACTGCGGGTCTACATGTCCTGGAAACGACGTTAAACTCTATCTGATGGTGAGGTTCCAGTTTTGGAGGTTTGGGGAATGTGGAGCACCCCTTCATCACCATTACTCCCTGGTCCACTCTGACCCGGAGTGGTAGTACCTGTTAGGGTCCCATCTATGGGTTAAATAGAAAAATGTATTTATAAAAAGATTGTATTATCCATTAAGAATTGATTTATTTCGAAACTTTATTGGCATTAAATGACCCACTGAGGTTGATATGCCATAAAACAAAACAAACAAACCAAACCTCATTTCTTATTTAAATAGCTCCTTTTGATATTTTTAATTCCGTGGAATTTCCACGGGTCCTCCCAGTAAAACTAATATTTCACTTGTTTCTTTTATCTTTTACAGTTGCAGATCGAAAACGCTCAAGTCTCTTCACAGTCGACCAGTCCTGATTTTGGTCTGCGCGTTGGTCGTAGTGGAATGTATTTGTGTATTGGCAGAGCTGATGGTCGACCTGCAGGCGATTCGCTGTAAGTAGGACATTTGAATTATCTCCCCTTTATGCCATTTTTCTTTTGTTTTTATTCATTTCTATTTTTTATTATGTTCATCAATTATTATTTTTAAATGGGAAAAAGGTTCAAGGAGTCATAACATATACTTATTTTCGTGCCTGCACTTTTTGAATAGATTTCCAAACAGGGGCCTATCTTTTGGTTATGCTCGTATATATTTACCCAACCTTCATTACACGTTCAGAATGTGACACGTATCAATATATATATATATATATATATATATATATATATATATATATATATAATATATATATATATACTGATGTGAGGACCCTCGCAATATCTGCATCGACCGCACGTGGATCGGTCATCAACAAAAATAAGACGGGAAAAAAATGACCGTTAGCAAAAACAGAACGCTGCTAGTCAAAAGTTGGAATTAATCAAAAAATGCGCTGTCTATATTAAAAATAAAATAATTTATTTAAAAATAAAATGAATTTTATTTTTAATTTAAAAAATAATCAGAAGCATTATAGTTATAAAATAAGACTCAAAAAAAGTCTGATGTAGAATTATTTTAAAAAGTGTATAATTTTATAAAAAGTGTATATAAAATATCAAAATTGTTCGTAATACAATCCAACTGTAAAATAAGTAGCCCACTTTTATAGGTAAATCCGTGGTGTTTATGGATAAATATCTTCAAAGGAGTAAACATTCATATGTAAAGTTTTTTTAATAGACAAGTATGTGAAAATAAAATGGAAATTAATCCGATAGTGTGAATATGATATATTGAAAAAACAAAGGATGTTTACAAATGCATGGGCTCATCAGGAGAGAATGTGTGCAAACCGTTTCGGGGCCTTCCTCTCGACGGTTTAAACCGTCGAGTGGAAGGCCCCGAAACGGTTGCATATATATATATATATATATATATATATATATATATATATATATATTCGTTTCATTTTTCCTTTGAAAATAAACTTCGAGATGAAGCTTCATTACATCCTTTCGTAACATTGTTCTGAAGATAGTTTTATATAAAAGTTTGTTTTTTTTAAATTAAACGCTCGGCAAAACTATTCATTAGTAAGTAATCACATCCCATGAATATTTGTTTTTTCATATTATTATACTTATATAAGGTAAAGTTTAAAAAAAGATAAACAAATACTTGGACCATGCCAGAGAACTGAAAAAGATGTAGAACATAACTGTAAAGTTGATAAAAATTGTAGTTGCTGCGCATGGAACGGTCTCCAAGGATTTTTAAAAAGATGGGACGAATTGGAAACTAGAGGAAGTATCAAGAGCATCCAAACCACATCATTGTTAAGATCGGCTACGAGTCCTGGAGATATGTTAACACTCAGACCCTAATAAATGTGCACCAACTAAATCTGATGTAAAAAAAAATAAAAAATAAAAAAAAATAAAAACTCGCAATGATTGATATAATAATAAAGTCCTGTACATTACGAACAAAAAAGCACACAACTTACTGAAAAGTCATATCAGATAATAAAAAGTGTATATTACTTGATAAAAAAATGATTAAAAAAGATACATTAAAGAATAAATACAGTATAATTAATGAATTGATGAATTCCTCTATGTCCAATAAATAAATGTGTTGCAAGATGGGTATATATTATTCTGACTTTTGTGAGCTAGGACTACTAATGGAAGGGGGAGGAAGAAATAAATAAATAAGAGATGATAAAGGTTTAAAAAATAGTAATGAGCCAAAACAGGATGAACGATGATTTGACCGTAGCGTGACCCCGAACTGAGAATTGAGTGTCAAGCGGAAGTCGGGTGTTGACCGTAAGTCACGTGGTGACGTGGAACAACGAAGAAATGTATCGGTCTCTTTTTTTGCTTTCGGACGCCTAGGGGAACGGACGGGTCTCTGGACCCTAGTATGGGGTCACAGTAGTTTAACAGTTTCTCTCTCTCTCTCTTTCTCTCTGCCTTTCCTCCTCTCCGATACAGCACATGAGACGAACCTACCCTGGAAATAAAGGCTAGCAGTTGTGATGACATATTTCTCGTGTTATAATTTCTATCAACACCATTTTAGCACTGCGAATTTGGAGGCACGTGGACGAGACCCGCTATATAATATATACGCCGCCGCCGCCACCCGCCACCGCACCTTACAGTTATCGTAGTAGCGCTCGAAAAAAAGGACAACGTTACTTGTATCATTTTGGTACCGTGAAAATATACCACAACGGTACAAATGTTCATAAATCATTATGCATGTATGTATGTGGGTACGTTTATATATGTTTATGTGTACTTATGTATAACTATGTGAACTTATATGTTTATTTATTAAACATTTTTGAAATTTGTAAATTCCTTTGAACTTTCTTTGAACTTTAAGGGAACTTTCTTCTCGTTAGTTAAACTACTCACGGAGATCCATCTCACACTAAAAATTATCTTATAACCAAAATTAATGCAAACAGTATATATGTATGTATGTACGTATGTATACAATGCAAAATGTGTGTATGTATGTATGTATGTTGCTTAGTAAATAAGTAGAATAAATTATTATCTTATTTTATCAAAAATTGTTAATACATTGATTTTGAAAAATCCATTATTAAAAAAAGGGCAAATGTTCTAGGAGTCATAACATATTCTTATTTTCGTGTCTGCAATTTTTAAATAAATTTCCAAACTGCCACAGTGATTGTTAAGGTGCTTGTAAAATAATAGGTAAACTAAACGGTATCAGAAGTCGTATAGATTATCCTCTTGCTGCCAGCTAATTTATTTCAGTTTTTTTTTTTTATTTAAAGTTTGGAATCCATTTGGCTGGCAGGAAAGAGTTTGGTAAAATCGATAGAGAGGCTGTTGGATGCAGGGTACGCTGTAATTAGAAGAGATGGGCTCTTCGTAATGAGAATAACTTTTTTTTCTTGGTATAGGTACAGAGGGGCTGGTGAAAGGAAAGAGAAATATTGGACAGAAGCCCGCAGTGAGTTCCAAGAGTATCGAATGTTATCGCATGAACGATGAAATGTATAGCAATAATTTGCCAATTCTACTCGGGAATCCATTCAAACTACTGCAGGAAATGCATTTCCCCGATTGAAGAGTGTAAATACCAAAAACTTCTCTCTCTCTCTTCTCTCTCTCTCTCTCTCTCCTCTCTCTCTCTCTCTCTCTCCCACTCTTCCTTCTTTCTTTCTTCCTTGCTTTTCCTTTCCCAATCTACACTCTCTCCTACCCCCCCCATTTCCTCGATCTGTCTCTTCTATACATACACACACACACACACATACATACATACACACACAAACACGCGCGCATATATATATATATATATATATATATATATATACCAATTAATAATGCAGTTTTCTATATTCATTAAAAGGAGGATTCTCTCTTTCCGTCTACCCCTACCTCCCCCCTCTCTCTCTCTCTCTCTCTCTCTCTCCCTTTTTTCCTTGCTTTTCCTCTACAAATCTACACTCTTTCTTACCACCACCTCCTTCGATCTCTCTCTCTCTCTTCCACACATACACATACACACACGAATACACACACATATATATATACCAATTAATAATGCAGTCTTCTATATTCATATTCTCTCTTCCTTCCGACCTTTTCCTCTTCAAATATACACTCTTACCTTCCCTCTCCCTCGATCTCTCCCATACTCACACACGCACACACACACGCACATGCACACATACAGATAGATAGATAGATAGATAGATTGAGAGAGGGAAGAGAGAGAGATAGAGAGAGAGGGAGAGAGAGATACACACACTCATGAATATTAAAAATGTAGTATACAATATTTATTAATAAGGAGTGATCAAAATCGCTGATCGAGGATATATATATATATATATATATATATATATTATATATATATATATATATAGTGGTGCCTTGACTTACGTGTGATCCAACTTACATGTTTTCCAAGTTACGAACTACCATTCTGTCGATGTTTTACTTTGAAAGGACGTAAGGTCCTGATGATTGAAACCCGATACCCATAAGTTTTCACAATCAATATTATTATTAACGCTCTACTTTGTATGAGGCATTGAGCACTCTTGGATTGATTTCTGAAATAATACTACTCCAACGAAACGATTAAGTGGTACTCGGACTATATATATATATATATATATATATATATATATATATATATATATATATATAATATATATATATATATAATATATATATATTCCAGGTCGGCTAACACGCTGCTTTGAAACTATTAGTAACAGAGGCATTTTAGTTGTATTGTACACTATAGAAATAAACATACGTCTTATGCCTTTAATCGAACACTTTACTATATATTATATATATATATATATATAATATATATATATATATATATATCTTTGGTGTGGTACCAAGTTTCTTGGTACAAGGTGATTCTAGGCTGGTCCTATTCCCTATCAGTAGTTTGTTGCAGAGTTCAGGTTCCTTATGAGAGCTCAATGTTTAATTATTGTAAACAGAGCAAATTTATTTGTGAATAAAAAGGCCTTAAATACCATGGGTATCGTGGTTATGGACCATTTCCACTCGTGGGTATCTAGGGCCCACAGAGCTTCTTCAGACCACTTATATCTTAAGCTCCGTGAGCCCTATATATTCACAAGTGGAAATGGTCCATAATCACGATACCCATGGTATTTAAGGCCTTTTTTATTCACAAACAATATATATATATATATATATATATATATATATATATATATATATAAGTATATATATATATATAATATATATATATATATATATATATATAATATATTATATATATATATATATAGAGAGAGAGAGAGAGAGAGAGAGAGAGAGAGAGGCGCGTGGGCTAGTGGTTAGAGTCGTTGAAAATGGGTCCGTCAATTCGAGTTCAATTCCTAGACGAAGCTGTTGGCATTGGGTTTGTGGCAACCCTTGATGCACCAATTCCTATCAACTGTGCCAAAAAGTGTGGATGGTCCAACACAAGCCTTCACCACTATAAACAAATCACTGTGTGGGTGTTCATTGTATGTACGAACCCTCATGCGTCGGAAATCGTTTAGAGAGTCCATAATATATATATATATAGAGAAGAAGGAAAACTCTAAATTGAAACCTGGTAGACTCTTCTTAAAACGTTGACCTTGTGTCACATTCTACTTGTGCGGGGGAATTTTTACATACAATAGAAACTTAATTTCAAAGTCTGCACTAAATGACATTTTAATACAGAGTGCGTTCTAACATTATGTTGACTATTTAATTGCGGTCTTTGTTATTTCGTTATATGTACGAAATTGCTGTAAGTTTATTGAACAAATTATGCAACTAATCCATATAAATAAATAAAATATTCCTAAAGAAAAGACGCAATTTCTGCAAATGCTGCAATAGTTCTCAGCACTTTCCAACAAATTCTTTATTCTAAATCGTTTTTAAGACTTCGAATATTTTTTTACGATATTCTCTTCAATTCTGAAATGTCACGCTTTGCTACATTAACTCATCTTCAAAGAAATAATAAAAAAAGAATAAATTAATAGATTAACAACAAAGGAAATATTTCAGAAAATGCCAGGAACCATTGTCTGTGTAGAATACAACGAAAATAGAAAGTTGCTAGATTTTTTCTTAAGCTATGGTAAAACACGTAACATTGAAGCGCTGTTCATTTTACCCCGCGATAAGACGCAGCTAAATCAAAGATTATAGTTTATAGGCAAAAGCACCGGAATCCTTTCAACTTTAGGGGGAAAATCGTCGAATTTATGGGGTTTCAGAATTTAAAAAGACGTTTAGTCTAGATGGCCACTTATAGGCTGTAAAGTGTATCAGTAGACTAAAAATATTAGAAAGAATGAATGTAATACTACAATAAACAAGGCAGAAAAAAGGAGTTTGGGAAAGAAATTTTAATAGGTTGACATTCATTAAAATAGATTGAGTAAAGAGTAGAAACAGGGAAAAGAAAAGAAAACGATTAAAGGAAAAGGAAATAAATAAGTAAAAAGAAACTAGTAAGAAAGAAAAGAAAGAAAAAGAAGAAAGAAACAGAGAAGAAAACAAGAAACATGTAGGAAAGAAGAGAAACGAAACATGAAAGAAGAAAGAAAGAAAGAAAGAAAAGAAAAAAAAAGAAAGAAAAAGAAAGAAAGAAAAAGAAAGAAAGAAAAAGAAAAAGAAAAAGGAAGAAGAAGAAAGAAAGAAAGAAAAAGAAAAAAGAAGAAAGAAAGAAGAACGAACGAAAAAGAGAAGAAAGAAAGAAAGAAAGAAAGAAGAAAGAAAAAGAAAGAAAGAGAAAAGAAAACCTGAAGCAAGCAGAAAAAGAAGAAAATAAACTAGAAAGAAAAGAAGAAAGAAAGTAGAAAAACAGATGCAAGCAGAAATAAAAGAAAGAAAGAAAGAAAGAAAGAAAGAAAGAAAAAGAAAGAAAGGAAAAAGAAAGGAAGAACGAACAAAAAAGAGAGAAAGAAAGAAAGAAGAAAGAAAGAAAGAAAAAAAAGAAAGAGAAAAGAAAACCTGAAGCAAGCAGGAAAGAAGAGAAAATAACTAGAAAGAAAAAGAAAAAAGAAAGAAAGTAGAAAAACAGATGCAAGCAGGAAATAAAAAGAAAGAAAGAAAGAAAGAAAGAAAGAAAGAAGAAGAAAGAAAGAAAGAAAGAAAAACATACAGAAAAGAAGAGAAAAAGAAAGAACAAATAAAGAAAGAGAGAATAAAATAAGATGCCTGTAGGAAAGAAAGAAAGAAAGAAAGAAAGAAAGAAAGAAAGAAAGAAAGAAAGAATAAAATAAGATCCCTGTAGGAAAGAAAGAAAGAAAGAAGGAAGAATAAAGAAAGAGAGAAGAAACCATGCAGGAATGAAAAGAATATAAATTAGAAAGAAAGAAAGAAAGAAAGAAAAAGACACCAGAAGAAAAACTGGAGCCTCACCATCAGATTCAGTTTAGTGTCATAACTAGAACATACCTTGTGTGAATCTTACCCTTGTACAAAAGGGGATACAGTTAGTGTATTCTATGCTCCGACATCAGGTCACCAAAGTAGATATATAAGAATATGTATTTGCTTGTTTTAATGCTTTAATATAAATTTGTATTATTGAAAATTTTCAGACCGTTGTCTTCATTTTTATTTTTATATGTACCCTCCGGCAGAATGTATCTTTAGTGTTTCTTGTCGAAATCGGTAACCTTCTTGTCGAACTCGTTAACCTTCATGTCGTAATCGGGAGCCTTCACGGAACTTAGAACCGAACCCTTTATTTAATCCATTGGGGCAGAGTGTTCTCATTCCATTAACCATAACCGGGTACAAGTGTTAAGCTATGTTAAGTATTCTATGTTATTATCGCCCGAGGTCAGGATTGAACCTGTAACCTACAGATGATTGTCACTTAGAACTGTATTATCTAAACTCTTATATCCGTTGTGTTATGCATCGATTACGATTTGAAAGTGCCAAAGTTCGACAAGGGTCTTTCCGATTTGGATGAGAAGATTCCCAAGTTTAACAAGAAACACCTGAAAAAAGTTCGTGTTACATAATCATTAGCCTTACATTTGAACATATATGCCCGTCTAAATTCATTAATTATTAACTAATTAATTTTCAAAATTAGGTATGACTTCAATTAAGCACATATCCTCAATATATATATATATATATATATATATATATATATATATCACACATACACACACATAAAAATATAACGATCTTTAAACATTGCCAAATGATATAAAAATGAGAACCATCACAAAGCGAGTAAAATGTACAAAGAACACTGGACTAGATGTATAAAAATGGGTTGATAAAAGTACAAATCTCTGTAAGATTTTTTGGATACAGTACAGCGACGGTTTATCGTTTGAATAGCAGTCAGACTTACGACTGATGTGACACACGATCGGTCGGTTAAAATATAAACAGGTCGCAAGTCGACTATATATATATATGTACATATACACACACATTATATACACACATATACAATGTATAGGTATACATACATATACATATCCATTGTATTTACACATATAGAATGCATAGGTATACATATATATATATATTATATATATATATATATATATATATATACATTATATACACACATATACAATGTGTAGGTATACATACATTTACATATCCATTGTATTTACACATATAGAATGTATAGGTATATATATATATATATAATATATATATATATATATATATATACACACATATCCATACATTATAAATCATTATATACATATATAATGTATATACATATATATGTACACATTATATATCATTATATATACATATATATATATATATATACATATTGATTATGACAATAGTGTAGAAATCATATTAGTGCAGCTGATGGCCTGAGAGTGAGTGACAGCGTTTGAACTCACTCTCACCTTGCTTTCTGGGGATAGACCATGAGAACCCCATAGAAAGCCTCCTTCCGGTTTAAGGGGTAAGCAACTCAGTCAGTTAGAGTTAGAACTTAGAAGCGAAGCTAGCAAGATGTGAGTCTCACTGCGCAGATGTCTGGTCTGGGGGTTTATGAATAAAGTAACATCAAAAGTAAATCGAAGTTTTGTGTTTATTACCAAAAACTAACAATAGCACAGGGCTTCTGATAACGAGAAACCCCAACAGAAACCAGACCTGAAGTCCCCAAGAAACACCACGACAAGACCAGACCAAGATAGATGATAGACGATCAAAAGCAAAGACGACCGGAAGAATAGACGACAGAATAAGAAGTAAGAGAAGTATGTAACATAGATATTTAGTGCCAGTAAAGAAAGCTATGCAACATTCGCAGGGCACATCGACCAAAATGTTGTGTATATAACAATAAAGATGAGGACAACAACAGAAAAATATCAAGAATACATATTATCAATATTCATCTCAAAAGGTCAGCCAAATCACACACACACACACATACACACACACTCTCTCTCTCTCTCTCTCTCACACACACACAACACACACACACACACATACACACACATGGTTTGAACAATCACATAGGCGAGAAACTGTCAGTAACCAAGTACAGTTGACTCCCGTCTGTCTGTCTGTGTTTGTCTGTCTGTCTGTCTGTATGCATACCGTACTAAAGGCTTTTTTCTTGTTTAGTTTAATGACATAAAATTCATACTAAAATATTCCTTAGTTTTTGGATTGAGTTATGTCTGAAGCTAATTCAATTTTATTTGGTACCAATTAGTCGTAATTTGCAATTAAGTCAAAAACTGACCCATCTCTAACTACACATTCTGCCTGTCATTTTCCCCTTTGTATGTATCTCTTTGATTACCTCCTCGTTATATATGTTAATTTATCTGTATTTGAAAAGAACCTGTATGTTAAGTTTCAGCAGCGGCAAGCCCGAATCAGGTCCATTTCAATGTGAATTAGGTCAAATGTTCCCTCTTTTAGACATTTACAAAATGATTTTAATGTTGTTTTTTTTTTAATTCTCCGATCATTTAAAAATTTTTTAATTCGCTTGCAAACTCAGTTTTCCTTACTATCTAATTATCTACCCAGAGATCAATGGGTGACCCAACGGGTCACGTGTTGTGTAGTATATAATACGTACACACACACACACACACACACACACACACACATATATATATATATATATATATATATATATATATATATATATATATATATATCAATCAAAGCCTGAAGAAGATACCAGAAGATCTGAAACACGTGTTGCATATGTAAAACAAAAAGAATTAAACATTTTTTTCTGAGAACAAAATACATTTTGCGGACCTTCCTTTTTTTATAATATATATATATATATATATATATATATATATATATATATATATATATAATTGCAATCAAGAATAAAACTCATATTTTGGAATACGTGTTTTTCTATTTTCTACATTCTTCAAGGTGAAGTCGATACATTCTACAGCTTAAGCCGACAAGGCTGCTACGCTTAGGGTATCATGTATTCTCTTCAACAAAAACAAAACGACCAACTGAACTCCCACTAACAATGTTTAAGTTTTGGTCTGGTTTCTTTCTTTAATGGCACATCAGCCATCGTGGGTTATCTAATGCCAAAGCTATCCTTGTAGAAGAACAGTAGTGGTACTATTTAATCTATAGATGGTGGCTGAGGGTGTTTGTAACTTTCCTAAGAGTATTAATCCAAAAGTATTTCTGGAGTTCTAACTCGCTAACTACGATGTTGCATTCCAGCAAGTTATCCTCTTGACCACGGAAACTCTGACCCGGAGTGGTAGTACCTGTTAGGGTCCCGTCTATGCGTGAAATGAATCTGTTTATAATTTATTTGTAATCGATAGGACCGTCTTAAAAATATCATTAAGAAACTGCAACACAAAAAATGTAAATGGGAACGTGCAATGAACGCGATTCCCTAACTACAATCCCTAAAATAAACCTTAACATGCCATTAAAATCAATCATTAATTATAAATCTTAATTTTCACTTTGGCTAGACGCACAGTCGCAGAGGTCCACTCCGATCAATCGGCTGGTCATGTCAAACCCTAGCACTTATATTATTGTCCCAACCCTATTGCCCTGATTCTAAAATCCAACCGTTTTTAGGATACATGTGCTAGAAGGCGGTGACTGAGGGTCTTAGTGTCCTGGGTATTACATTAAACTACATCTAGTTTTGAAGTTCCAGTTTCGGAACTCTGGGGAGCGTGGAGTACCCCTTTATCGCCATTATTCGATTTCACTGTCCAGCACGTTTGCCCCTACGTCACGGGGACTAGCGAAGTGAATAGAAAGAAGTGATACATAACATACATCCCATATCCTCCCTAAAGGATTTACTAATTGAACTCTCATCAGAATCCTACAATTTTCACATGGACGGTTTGGTTTGTTTCAGAAAAGGCTGAAAAATCCCTTACTTTAATAGGAAAAGAGAAAAAGTTAAGTAGTACGTGAGCGAATATTTTATATGTATTAGACCGGAAATTAGGAGGATTGTGGAAGCATGATCAGAGGGACGACGTGGATAAAAGAGGATAGTCGAGACCATTTTTTTAACAAAGAACGTTAGCTAATTGTAAACACACAGAAACTGAACGAACGTGAGAGATAGAGAAAGAGAGAAAAGTTGCCAGAGAAATATATATATATATATATGTGTGTGTGTGTGTGTGTGTGTGTGTGTGAAAATAAAATGGAAATTAATCCGACAGTGTGAATATGATATATTGAAAAAACAAAGGATGTTTACAAATGCATGGGCTCATCAGGAGAGAATGAGGCCCCGAAACGGTTTGCACATTCTCTCCTGATGAGCCCATGCATTTGTAAACATCCTTTGTTTTTTCAATATATCATATTATATATATATATATATATATATATATATAATATATATATAGAGAGAGAGAGAGAGAGAGAGAAGGCCAAAACTGTTGGAGATTTTCTTAAATGGTAGCTAATTTAAGACAAATATTATTTAACAAACATCCGATGAGATGAGCGTGTTCATACCTTTCCCGATGGTATTAGTCCGAAATTGAACGTAATAGCTCGACTGTAGTTCGAACCTCGCTTACTATGATGTCACAGTCCATCACGTTAGGAACTACACGAAGCATACTCCTCTATAATAATGTTTAAACGAATAGAAGAGGTTATATAACGAAACAAGCTGCTTCGACGACCCCTCTATCAAGAAACTAGCAGTACGATTTTCGCCAGTCGAGGACTTTACTCACCCAGTCAGTTAATGTAATGAATATCTAAGCGTCTGTGCTTAACTATAGAATAGCAAATGTATAAGGTCTGTAGGAAGATATCTTTCTTTGTGTACTTATGCTCAGATCTATTTTTACTTCTCCGGTTAACTCTCTCTCTCTCTCTCTCACTCTCTCTCTCTCTCTCTCTCTCTCTCACTCTCTCTCTCTCTCTCTCTCTCAGTCTCACACACACACACACACACTCATTCTCACTCTCTCTCATTCTTTCACTCTCTCTCTCTCTTTTTCTCCAACTCTCTCCACTTTTCTCAATCTCTCTCTCTCTCTCTCACTCTCAATCTCTCTCTCTCTCACTCTCTCTCTCACTCTTTCACTCTCTCTCTCATTCTCACTCTCTCTCTCTCTCTACACACACACACACTCTCTCTCACCCTCACCTCACTCTCTCTCTCTCTCTCATTCTCACTCTCTCTCTCTCTCTTACACACACACACACTCTCTCTCA
>CM042141.1:112506952-112561952 GCA_023376005.1 Doryteuthis pealeii | reverse complement strand
CTTTGTGTTCAATTAAAAAAGTTATTTTGAAATATGACACAATTTAGTAAGAAAAATAGATAAAAACTGACTGGAATAGATAGATATGACAGATAAATAAACTGACATACATAGATAGATGTAACGAGACTAGGATAGATCGATAGATAAATGAGTCCATATATATATATATATATATATATATATATATATATATATATATATAGCGAGTCTTCGATTTGCGAACATCTAATCAACATGAGCGCATGCCGGTCTAGTTATAATGATCAACCTCCTCTTTTGCACAAGGCTAGGACGAAACATCTACAGGTCCTTGAGACCGTAATTATAATTTTTTTCGTCCTACCTTGTGCAAACAAATCAGACCTAGGCACTCGCTTATTTTATTGGGCGAGTGTCTGGGGCCTGGTGTCACTTAATGGGGACTTAAAAGAAGAAAGTAAATTTTTTTTCTTTCCCTAACCCCCCCTCATTATATATACCCATATGTATTTACAATTTGACTTTTAGTCGTCTCCGGCTGTATAAACCTTGATGAGCAACCGGACGAAAGGCCCTTGTTTTTTATCAATTTTTTTTTCTCTTTCCTTCGTATCACCCTATATAGGTGATCATAATGATTACCCTTAAAGTATATATATATATATATATATATATATATATATATATATATATATAAAGAAAATTTTGAAAAAACAAGTGTTCCGAAAATGGGATGAATTTAATTATCGATCTTTAAACATTTCGGTTTCATTAAACCTTCATCAGGATGTATCTTGGGGTGAAGAAAATGATGGATGTTTTTATATGTGACAGGAGATGAAAATCTTTTTAGTTATGTAACTGTATTTGATCAGCGTTTTATTATTATATATATATATTTTTTTTTTGCTTGAAGGCAATTACAATGCGGTATATCGCATAAAATTCTATAATTATAGAAGATAAATAACATTGACACGTGAATCTCGCAAAGAATTACTCGGCGTGTAGAACATCGTACAGCAGCTGTTTCGACTTTATTAAGTCTCATCAGCGATGTATACTAACGATCTCCCACCGACAGAAATCGAAACCGGGACTTCAGCAGGATAGATAGAAACTATACTGTCTCAGCCACCGATACAGCACCGAGAAATGCCTGCGAAATTAACCTGTCAATGTTACTGGGACGTCTCTACCATAGGAGGCAAGGGAACGTTAAGTGAACAACAAACACGGTGGTTTATGCTCTTCGGCGAAGAAAATAAGATTTTGGAATGTTTATTTTTTTTAGAAGCATTGGTGAATACATATTTATATGTTTTTGCTTGAAGGTAATTACAATGCGGTATATCGCATAAAATTCTATAATTATAGAAGATAAATAACATTGACACGTGAATCTCGCAAAGAATTACTCGGCGTGTAGAACATCGTACAGCAGCTGTTTCGACTTTATTAAGTCTCATCAGCGATGTATACTAACGATCTCCCTCCGACAGAAATCGAAACCGGGACTTCAGCAGGATAGATAGAAAAATAAACAAACATCCCAAAATCATATATATATATATATATATTATATATATATATATATATATTCGGCGAAGGAAATAAGATTTTGGGATTCGCATATGCCTCTGAATTATTTAATTAAGAATTAATGTAATATTTTCCCGAATAATTTCTCTCAAGGGAAAAAACTTTTACGAGAAATCTTTTATGTAAAACTATTTTTACTGGACTCTTTGAAGCATGAATTAATATATATTAGATATTAGAAAGATATTAGGAAATTGAAAATTAAAATCAATGCAAATAAATTTAACGGATATCTTACCTTTGTAAGATTATGTTGAGAAATGATTTGGAGGTTTTTCCCCTTGAGAAGAAAATGTTTGTGAAAAAAATTTACATTAATTCTTAAACTATATATATATATATATATATATATATAGATATATACTATATATATATAGTTGGGGATTGGCACCTGTTTCAACTTTTTTTCCGATTTTCCTGCATTTGGGATATAAACCCCAACGTCACCTGACGAATGTTTGCGGTTACGCATGCATGGAAAACAATGCTTCGTGGACTGTTCCTCCGATGTCTTAAATATATAAACCTTACATTCTTATTTAGTTTCTTTAGCCTTTTCGAATTTTAATACAAAATTTTATTACAGTTTAAAATTTTAAATTACTTGCACCGGAGGGTGCCAATATATTGCTAGGATATTATAATAAAGAATAAGAATAAGAATTAAGAATAAATAAGTATATTTAAAGGTTTTATATTATTGATGACATAGGAACAGTCACGAGCATTGGTTTCATGCATGGCGTAAACGCAAACATTTTCGTTCAGGTGACGTTGGGGATTTATATCAAATGCAAGGAAAATCCGGAAAAAATTGAAAACAAGTTGCCAATCCCCCACTTATTATATATATTTTATATATATATATATATATTATATAGATATTATATAGTTAAGAATTAATGTAAAATTTTTTCAAACATTTCTCTCAAGGGGAAAAAAACCTCCAATCATTCTCACAGAATCTTACAAAGGTAAAGATATCCGTTTAATTTAGTTTGCATTGATTTATTAAATTTCAATTTCCAATATCTTTCTAATATCTACATATATATTAATTCAATTGCTTCAAAAGAGCCAGATAAAAATAGTGTTACATAAGATTTCTCGTCAAAAGTTGTTTTCCCTTGAGGAGAAATTATTTCGGGAAAATATTACATAGATTCTTAATTAAATATTCCAGAGGATATGCGAATCAAAATCTTATTTCCTTCCCCGAATATATTATATTATATTATATATATATATATATATATATATTATGATTGGGAGTTGTTATATTTTTCTATCGTATTCCTGCTGAAGTCCCGGTTTCGATTCTGTCGGGGAGGGAGACAGTTAGGATACAGCGCTGATGAGGACTAATAAAGTCGAAACAGCTGCTGGACGAAATAAAAACAAAAAACTAAAAATTTATAGACAATAGATGTACACGTACTCTTCTATAATTCATTTAACACGCCTGTGGAGTAATTCTTTTGCGAGAATTCACGGTCAATGTTATTACTTACTATAATCTATTAGATTTTATCGATATAACCGCATTGTAATTACCTTTCAAGCAAAAACATAAAATATGTATTCACCAATGCTTCTAAAAAAAATAACATTCCAAAATTCTTATTTTCTTCGCCCCCGAAGAGCATAACCACCGTGTTTGTTGTTCACTTAACGTTCCCTTGCCTCCTATGGTAGAGACGTCCAGTAACATTGACAGGTTTAATTTCGCAGGCATTTCTCGGTGCTGTATCGGTGGCTTGAAGACAGTATAGTTTCTATCTATCCTGCTGAAGTCCCGGTTTCGATTTCTGTCGGTGGGAAGATCGTTAGTATACATCGCTGATGAGACTTAATTAAAGTCAAACAGCTGCTGTACGATGTTCTACACGCCGAGAATTCTTTGCAGATTCACGGTGTCAATGTTATTTATCTTCTATAATTATAGAATTTTATGCGATATACCGCATTTGTAATTGCTTCAAGCAAAAAAAAAAATATATATTATAATAAAAACGCTGATCAAATACGTTACATAACTAAAAGATTTTCATCTCCTGTCACATATAAAAACATCCATCATTTTCTTCACCCCAAGATACATCCTGATGAAGGTTTTAATGAAACCGAAATGTTAAAGATCGATAATTAAATTCATCCCATTTTCGGAACACTTTTTTTTCAAATTTTCTTATATATACTATATATATATATATTATATAATATATATATATATTACTTTAAGGGTAATCATTATGATCACCTATATAGGTGGATACGAAGGAAAAGAGAAAAAAAAAAGTTATTTGATAAAACAAGGCCCTTTCGTCGGTTGCTCATCAAGGTTTATACAGCCGGAGACGACTAAAAGTCAAATTGTAAATACATATGGGTATATATATATGGGGGGTTAGGAAAGAAAAAAAAATTTACTTCTTCTTTTAAGTCCCCATTAAGTGACACGCAGGCCCCAGACACTCGCCCAATAAAATAAGCGAGTGCCTAGTCTGATTTTGTTTGCACAAGGTAGGACGAAAAAAAATTATAATTTACGGCCTCAAGGACCTGTAAATGATGTTTCGTCCTAGCCTTGTGCAAAATAGAGGATTGGTGATCATTATAACTAGACCGGCATGCGCTCATGTTGATTAGATGTTCGCCAAATCGAACTCGCTATATATATATATATTATTATATATATATATATAATATATATTATATATATATGGACTCATTTATCTATCGATCTATCCTAGTCTCGTTACATCTATCTATGTATGTCAGTTTATTTATCTGTCATATCTATCTATTCCAGTCAGTTTTATCTATTTTCTTACTAAATGTGTCATATTTCAAAATAACTTTTTTAATTGAACACAAAGCAAATGAAATAAACTTCACATGTTTAACATATCCTTGTGCTAAAGAACTTTCAAGTTTTCAACAAAAATTTAACTGGAATAATCTTTAAAGAAATAAAAACTTTAGAAACCAATTGATTTATTTGTTGAGCACGGCTTAACAACAATAAACAAGTAGAACTCGCTGTCTTTCCCGCATTTTTTTCGCATTTTCATTTCTCCTTGTCTTATTGTTAAATGCTTCATTCATCTGGTGACTTCACAAAGCTGGTCACTTCCGTTGATTTGTTTTGTTTTGTTTTAACGGCATATCAACCTCAGTGGGGTCATTTACTGCCGATAAAGTTTGAAATAAATCGATTCTTAATGGATAATACAATTTTTTATAAATACATTTTTCTATTTAACCCATAGATGGGACCCTAAGAGGTACTACCACTCCGGGTCAGAGTGGACCAGGAGCAATGGTGATGAAGGGGTGCTCCACATTCCCCAAAACCTCCAAAACTGGAATAATAGCCAAAGTGCTATTTAATGTCATGGACGGCTCAGTCACTATGATTCCATTCTTAAGCATCACTGTTTGCCGACCACGGCCAACAGGTAGCTCAATTGGAAAATATTTTACCCATCTGCAGAAACACATCTGTCAGATTTAGCCCTGAAGAGCTTTATGCGAAACTAATAGTAGGTTCGTCTGACTCATTAGATTATCTTTATTATTGGTTCTACTTAGTATCGAGCACTTTTACTTATTAGCTTTCTCCTAGCGTTATATGAATTATATATATATCTATATATACATATATATACATATAAATGTTTTTTTTCTTTGGCCAAATACTGTACCAATAGATTATTTTTGGTGGTACGAAATATTTTGGTCCTTTTCTTTTTCAAAAATGTTTTTCTTCCTGGTTGATGTTTGGTAGTATATTTTACTATCAAACTATTTGCTGGTTTTTTTCTCACCGCAAGGATTTACAACACGCTTGGATATTATTTATTATCTACTTATATATATATATATATATATATATATATATATATATAGTATATGTGTTGCGTGTGTGTGTGTGTGTGTGTGTGTGTGTGTGTGTGTGTTCGTTGTATCTATTATTTCAGCCAGTTATTAAAAATATAATCTACACCTTTGAAAAGGGAATCGGTTTTACATAAGATTTTGAAAGAATATTGACTTTAGATGCTGGGGGAATATTTTCTTTTTCCTCTTCTTTCTATATAATAGACGATTTCTCACCTTTTTCATTTCTTTTCGCTTAATTTTGTTTATTTTTAATTCTTTTTTTCTTGTCGTCGTCGGACGCACGCATTTTCGATAAACCTCGCAAGGCAGAATAAAAAAAAACTGAAGAAAGGAAGATTTATCCCAAATAGTGTCTCTGTGTGTTGCGGGGGGATGCTTGCCTAGAAAATCAGTACTGGATGTTCGGACATCTATCTTTCTTGGTAGCAAGGGGTCGGGTCTATATTTTCTTTACTATTCATATATATATATATATATATATATATATATAAAATATATATATATATATAATTCTTGTTANTGTTTCTCGTGCTGAATATGCGGTATGCTGCTCTATTCATTAGATAAAATCAAATAATTAGAATCAACAATACCAAGCAGATATTATAAAATCAAATTTTAAATATCAATATGCAAATTAGGCTTGCTGTTCACACTATAAACTGCTATTTGTTGTACATATAAATACAATTGCATGTATTAGTACGTAGAATGGCCCGCAGTATTAATAATGAAAAACAATTTTATTAATAATTGAGGCTTAAGTAAAAATGATTCATGGAGAACGTGATGTATAATAACTAAATGGATAGTGACTTGAGTATGATTTAGTTTCGGTTACAGACAAACAAACACATAATCCCATTATAATAAGATTTATATATATTTAATATAAATATATATATATATATATATATATATATATATATTATATATAAGTATGAGCAGCAGGATAAAAGCAGAAAATAACTCTGAATTCAGAAGCAAGAGTAGAGTTCTTAAAGGATTGTGTACAATCTCGTTCTTACAACTCTTGCGAAACTAATGCAAATTATTTCCCTTGGATAACATTGTTGTGTGAAGAACGGAGAACTGGAGCATGTTTTTCCAACTGCTGGTCATCCGTATAATCATGCGCAGACCTCTGTCAGGATTCAGACGCAGATCCAGGGGGTCTAGCGAGATTGACAGATATTTTAATTCATTATTTAATTAATTAAAGCGACTTACTTTATTCCTAAAAACTTTAAATGTTTTTTTTAAGGAAAAGATTTAAGAAACGAAGTGATAGAAATGTTGAAAGTAGTCGATGGGGCGGCCTAAAGTCGGTATCAGCCAGTCAGCGAGGGAGTCTATCCCCTTTTCAATAGCGCTAGACCAAGGAGATTGTTTTAGCATCTGAGGTGGAGCGCCACACCTACCATCAGCTCCTTACTTTACCGCAGAGATCCCTGTGCTACTCATACGCTGAGTTGGCGAGGACCGGTTTCGAACTAGGAACCTTGTGGTTTCTAGCCGAACGCTCTACCGACTGAGCTAACCCGGCCCACAGAAATGTTGAACTGCTGGGTAAATAGCGTGTTTCATGGTAGGGGATTGTCCCTTTCTTGGATGTCAACATTTTAACTACCCCTATTAGATATGTATGAATTAGATAGATAGATAGATAGATAGATACAAAAGCATGGGATCATCAGGAGAGAATGTGCAACCGTTTCGGGGCCTTCCTCTCAACGGTTTTAAAAAGCAACATCTCCCCCCCCCCCTCACTGATGTGAGGTCCCTCGGAATATCTGTATCGACCGCATGTGGATCGGTCTTCAACAAAAAATAAGACGGGATGAAATGACCGTTAGAAGAAAGAATGCGCAAAACAGAACGCTGCTAGTCAAAAGTTTTGCGTGATGGGGGGGGCGATGTTGCTTTTTAAAACCGTTGAGAGGAAGGCCCCGAAACGGTTGCACATTCTTTCCTGATGATCCCATGCTTTTGTAAACATCTTTTGTTTTTTCAACATATCAATTTCACATAGATTGATATATGTGAATAGCAATATATTAATAGATATACACATATAAACATAGATACAGAGATAGAAACATACTGTAATAGATATATAGAGAGGTGAATAGATAGATAGACAGACAGATAGATAGATAGATAGATAGATAGATAGGTAAAGGAGACAGTGATTAATTCATATATATATAAGGAGACTGTCTTTAAAAGGTAGTTAGATATGAACTTACTGAGATAGATAAATAGATAGACAGATAAGAGGATACTAAATAAATTGATCGATTGAAAGAGAGATAGAGAGAAAGAGAAAGAGAAAGAGCGGCAGACATAGACTTATGAACATAGATAGATAGATTGATAGATATATAGATAGATAGATAGATAGATAGATAGATGAAAACAGCAATATATATATAGGTTGATAGATTAGGAGAGAGGCAGCGACGCACGCACACACACAAACATACACACACACACACACACACACACACACACAACACACACACACACACACAGACAGAGGAACATAGATAGATAGATAGATAGATAGATAGATAAGAGGATACTAAATAGATTGATCGATTGAAAAAGAGAGAGAGGGAGAGAGACAGAGAAGAGAAGAGAAAGAGAAAGAGCGACAGACATAGACTTATGAACATAGATAGATAGATAGATAGATAGATAGATAGATAGATAGATGAAACAGCAATAGATATATAGGTTGATAGATTAGGAGAGAGGCAGCGACGCACACACACGCACACACACACACACACACACACACACACTCACACACAGATGAACATAGATAGATAGATAGATAGATTGATTGATTGATAGATAGATAGATAGATAGATTGATAGATGAAAACAGCAATATATATATATATATAGGTTGATAGATTAGGAGAGAGGCAGCGACGCACACACACACACAAACACACACACACACAGACACACACACAGATGAACATAGATAGATAGATAGATAGATAGATAGATAGATAGATAGATCAAATATTCAATTAAAAATCGTGTGCAGAATTTGAAAATTTGCTTGAAGGCCACGTGCATCGTTAGTTAAAACTAAACTTCGTGACGCACATAAAAGTTAAATGATGAAGAATTTCAACGTTTAATGCGCATACAAATAGAATTCAACGAACTCCTGCAAAGCGCATTTAAGAAATGCCGCGTAGCTTATCATTTATAAACGTGCAAAAGCCTGCACGTGTGCACTAACAACAAAAAAGGGAGGGTAAACACGCGCAATCGTATTTAGCATGATGGAGAGAGATAGAGAGTGTGTTGAAGAGCGAGGAGAAGGTGAGAGACAGAGGCAGAGAGTGTACATTAAAAGAGTTTTAAAAAATCTGAATTTAAATTCAGATTTTTTTTTCACTCTTTTAATGTACACTCTCTGCCTCTGTCTCTCGCCTTCTCCTCGCTCTTCCACACACACTCTATCTCTCTCTATCTTGCGGTTAGCTAGTACCATTACAGTTCTTCTACAAGGATGGCTTTGAAGGGAGACCCGTGGCATAGTAGTTAATTTGCTGCTCTGTCATATTGCAGTAAACGAATTTGAATTCCAGTCGAAGTATTACATTCAATTTCGGACTAATATGCCTGGAGAAGATATGAACTCACCCATCCCCCATCTATGGGTTAAATAGTATGTGGCGGAGAACGAAAAAGAGTAAGACTTTGTCTTGCCTGCCGGGATCGAACCCGCGTCCGCCCGCATGTAAAAACAAATGCAATTTAGGTACTGGACGGACGCGAGGTTCGACATGCGCCCGGATGTTTGGTTTTGTGTGTACTTAAAATAACCAAAGCGATGAGGAGAACGGTGTTCTGTTAGAAGAGAAGATTGAAAGCTGAGGATTGAGATTATTTGAAGTTTTCCTTACAGTTGGGAGAGAATTAGAGTAGTATTTATTTTTAAATCTTTTTGCCCCCCCCCTTTCAAAACATAGTACCACTACTGTTCTTCTATAAGGATGGCTCGGAAGGACTTTCCGTGGAGTAATGATGGACTACAACATCATATTAAGCGATTTCGAACTCCAGTCGAGATAATACGTTCACTTTCGGTCTAGTACCCTTGACAAAGTTTTGAACCATATCATCCCTCACCAATTGGTTAGATAGTACCATTAACTTTCTTTTAGAATGATTGATTTTGAGCGAGTCCCCGTTGCATAGTGATTAACGTGCTGGACTGCGATATCGTAGTAAGTAAGTTTGAACTCCAGTTGACTTAATACGTTCACTTTCGGATCAATACCTTTTGCAAATGTATGGACCTGCCCATCCCCCAGCAATTGGTTAAATAGTTCCACTACAGATATTCTTCTACAAGGATTGATTTGGCATTGAATAACCCGTGGAGGTTGATATGCCATTAAAAACAAACACATCAATAGCATTGGTTCTCTCGTACTCAAATATATACATTTATACTTGAAAAAATGAAACATCATTTTCATTTATCCATATTTCATCTTTTGATTTTGATGAAGAAGATTCGGATAGGGGACAAGGCTAAATATATTTTGGGAGCGATATGACTTGGAAGGTTTGTTACGACAATATAAAGTAGTTCTATAGATGTATTTACCCAACCCCTCTGCATAAACAGGATATGACACAAGGTCAATATTTAAGCGGAGATTTAAATTCAGAGTTTTTCTTCTTCTAGACAGGTTGCCATACCAAGGTAAAAGAGCCCAGGCTGCCCTACTATTTATCGATAGCTGGAGCGAAAATAATTGGATTCATACCATTCCCAAGGGTATTAGCGACATGTGAAATGCAAAAAGCCTCGTCCAGGATTTGAACTTAACTCGCTGAGTCCATTTCCTATGACGATAACCATTAGACAACGCACCTCCAAATATCAAGTATATAAAAGTATTAAAAAACAATAGGAGACAAAAAAAACTCTGAATTCAAACCTGTAAAACTTCACTTAAGAAATTGAGCTTGTGTTACATTCTGCTCGTACCGAGTGGTTGATATCTCTCTCTCTCTCTCTCTATATATATATATATATATATATATATATATATATATGTGTGTGTGTGTGTGTGTGTGTGTGTGTGTGTGTGTGTGTGAAAATAAAATGGAAATTAATCCGACAGTGGGAATATGATATAATGAAAAAACAAAGGATGTTCACAACTGCATGGGCTCACCAGGAGAGAATGTGCAAACCGTTTCGGGGCCTTCCTCTCGACGGTTTAAAAAGCAACACCGGCCCTACCTCACTGATATGAGGACCCTCGCAATATCATGCATCGACCGCACGTGGGTCGTCATTAACAAAAATAAGACGGGAAAAATGACCGTTAGCAAAAACAGAACGCTGCTAGTCAAACGTTGGAATTAATCAAAAAATGCGCTGTCTATATTAAAAACAAAATGAATTTTATTTAAAAATAAAATGAATTTTATTTAAAAATAAAATGAATTTTATTTTTAATTTTAAAAATAATCAGAAGCATTATAGTTATAAAATAAGACTCAAAATCATCCTTTGTTTTTTCATTATATATATATATATATATATATATATATATATATATATATATATATATATATATATATATATATATATATATCTGTGTGTGTGTTCTTTTTTACTTCGTATTATTGTATATACAAATTATAAACAATAATTTTAGATTGTATTTATTATTGATTGATTAATTTTACCGACACATCAACACGTCTAGGTTTATTTTATGCCAAGTAGTAAATTGAGAAGGATGGTCAAATCTATTGTTCTTTATTTTCTTAGGAATTGTCTTGGTTTTTTTACATTAGGTTTTTCGTAGTTGTTTACTGCTGAATGGATTGGGAATTACTTTAAAGGATCTGTTTATAGCATAAACTTCAAGTCTATTGTTATATTTTTTGTTTGAATTTCTTTCTTTCGCGAAGGACAAAATGTCATCTTTATCGACATTTGTTTCAATATATCTCTTATGTCATTTGTGCTGTAAAAACGTTGTCTAATAGCAGCAAAATCACCACATTCTATTAGAATGGGTTTAACAGCAAAGAATGTTTTACTTGCAATGCATTCTGACTGGTTTGCTTAAGTAAAAAAAGGAGTTTGTATGTTTTATGTGACATATAGGTTGTGAATTGTTCCTTTCTGGACTTCTGAAGCCTAAGTTCCATTCTCCTATATTTGGTTTCATTGAGAAGAGTTTAATTTTTTGGTATTTTGCGACAAAACTTCTGGGCTCATCACGTGACTTGTATATCCAATCACGGAAAGCTTCTCCCTCACTTAACTCAATACACAGGAATTACCATTTTACTGACCCAACACTTATATGAATAAAGGAATAACTGCAAAAATAAACAACCATTTTTTCCCAAAATGTTGGCTCAAAAAATTACCCTGCGTCTTATACAACGTAGGTGAAGTGCTGTACGACCTACGATATTTTGATTTAATTAGCAAATTTGTACGACTTTTTAGTCCATATGTACGAGATTTTCAATGAATTGTTGATTTTCTAATGATTGTACAGCGATGTTTCTGCTTGTGTAATGCACAGCTAGACTGTTTTCAACAATATATCTTTAAATACACTAAAAAAAATTCTGACCTGCTGAAATGGGGGTGCGTCTTATATGCCGTCAAATAAGGTGACTCTAGAATGCAAATTAACGTAAACCTCTTGCATAATATTTTTTGTTATTTTGTTTTTCCCAAAAATGTTTCATCAATGCACTTCAGAATATCAGTCAGCTTTTTTTCTTTAGTAAATGTTTACTCTAGAGTGATGTATTGCCAAGCGAAAAAAAAAAAGCCTATTCGCCTAAAGATAACGGGAAAATACCCCCTCGGCAAAAAGGTGACATTTGAATTTTCCTTCTCCTAGACTGGTTGTCTAACCAAGGTTAAAGATCCCAGCCTGTCCTGTGTTGTTACTCCAATTCTGTTGCCATTTTTATGGAAGAACATATTGATTTTGGTTTTCAAGTCTGTATATGGGATTTGCATCTGTCGGGGTTATAGATTGTATTTATCGATTTATATTTCTGGGTAGTATTTTGATACAATCAATACGATAGAAAATATTTGAAAAAGTATTGAAAAAAATTATGAATGTTAGTTCATCTCATTTAACAAAATTGCTGTACTGAAAATGTACCATTGACATTAAAAATATTGAAAGAATATATTGATTATAGACAAATATCTGGTCAAATTTATAGATCAGGAAATGATCAATGTATATACGAGAATGAGTCAAAAGTTTTGCAATATTTTGATAACCGTGAAGCACGATTCGGTACCTCCAGATTCTTTTAACGATGTTGTGAGGTAACAAACCACATTGAATTGTAAAATTTCGAGCTCATCCGATACCCTTCGGCTTAGCTCCAGTGGGTAGAGCATCTGCCTAGGAACCACAAGTTTCCAGGTTCGATATCCGCCCTCACCAACTCAGCGCATGAGTAGCACTGCTTGGATCTGTGCAGTAAACCGGGGAGCTGATGGTAGGCGTGGCGTACTACCTTAGTCATCTGTTAAAAGGGAATAGACTCCCTCGTTGTTGATACCGACAACAGGCCAACTCAATGTACTTTTCACTTCTCGCTTGATTTGACTCTACAGCTCTGAGCACGGAATCAGAATCCACCGCTTTGGGATTACCTCATTTAACCTTAATGTCGAGGATATTGCAGCCCGATCGAAATTTCTTCAACCATCTAGCTACTGTACTGTGAAATACTGCATCTTCAAATTTTGCACCACTTACTGTGTTTTTTATTTATTCTGTGCCATTATGGCCCAGATCGAACTCGTGAAGTCGAAGTTCCCGAATTAGACAACATTGCACGTTGGTCTGTGCGGCTCTCAAATGACGCATGGGGTGATGTCCTGGGTATTACGTTAAACTTCATCTAACGGTGAGGTTCCAATTCTGGAGCTCTGGGGAGTGTGGAGCACTCCTTCATCCCCATTACTCCCAGGTCCACTCTGATTCAGAGTGATAGTACCTGTTAGGATCCCATCTATGGGTTAAATAGAAAAATATGTTTATAAGAAATTGAGTATCTATTAAGAATGAATTTATTTCAAAACTTAGTCGGCATTAAATGGCCCACCGAGGTTGATATGCCATAAAGCAAAACAAAACATACATATGGAGTGCAACGTGTTAGTGCACCAATAAGCACGGTACTACAAACTACAACAGGCACCTACCATAGCTTGAAATACATATGTATACATTTACATATATATACACATACACTTTTACACACACACTCATATATATATATATATATATATATACCGCCAACCAGGCAAAGGATGGAGGAAAAAAAAAGAATTTCCACCAATAAAAAAGACACTTGAAAAGAAAAAAATGCAATATGACCACCCCTGAATGAAGGAGGTGAAATGTATGAATATAAAATGAGTTTGGCCATGTGACTGTCTAAATAAAATATATCAGTGGTCTAAAGAAGCTCGTGAGCATACTCGCGAGTGGAAATGGTCCATAACCACGACACCCATGGTATTTAAGGCCTTTTATTCCCAAATAACTTTGCTCTGTTTACAATAATTAAACATTGAGCTCTCATACGGAACCTGAACTCTACAACAAACTACGGGTAGAGAATTAGGACCCACCTAGAATCACCTTGTACCAAGAAACTTGGTACCGCACCAAAGTATATATATATATATATATATATATATCTTATTATAATGGAGATTGTGTGTTTTTCTGTCTGTAACCGAAACTATATTACTACTCAAGTCACAATTTCCTTAGTTATTAACGACACATTCTCCATGATTCTATTTCTATTTAAACCTCAATTAATAATAAAACTGTTTGACATTATTAATACTGTTGGCCTTACCTAAATACTAATACCATGCAATTGTATTTATATATACAACAATATACCAGTTTTCTGTGTAAACGTAAAGCTAATTTGCATATTGATATTAAAAAAACTGATTTTAATAAAAATGTGCTTGTATTATTGATTTCTAATTGTTTGGTTTTATCTTAATGAATATGAGTAAAAAATCTCTTCAATAAATCCTAAAAGAAATTCATTAACAAAAGAAATAACTGTAATTTTATTCTTTACTTCCTATTTTAACTCAATAGTTAAATTAGGAAAATTTAGCATTGAAAAACGGAAGTGATGAAAGAGTAAATTTCAGTTGTTCTATTTTCCGATTATACCCCCTTCGTTTCAAATCTTTTTATCTGAATTCTTATTTAGTTTCATTAACCTTTCTAATTTAATACGATATTTTATTACATTTAAACTTAAATACTTGCACCCAGAGGGTGCATATATTTGCTAGTATATATATATATATATATATATATATGGGAGTAGGATGGGGAAATTAATCCGAGAGTGTGTGGAGAAAATGTAGAACACGGGATGTAAACAATGGATGGAAATTTATTAGTCGTTGTGTCGATGTTCGAAATTTCTTTACTCACCCTAGCAGTAGTCATCCTTAAATTCTGAGACAGGCAAGATACAGAAAGATAATATATTTTTCAGGTCATCCTTCATTGTTAATGGGTTTTTTTAAATAGATATTCATGAATAGAAAAATAGATTATAAAAAACCTTATAGTAGCTCAGTAGTACCATTTGTTGTGTCCCATTCTATCTGTGATGAATGGGTTGGGTAAATATTTGGGCGTTCCATCGTGGTGTAATTGCTAGCAAACTAGTCTCGCAGATCCATTTCAACTGAATATTCACCTGGGTGTATTTATTTGGTCAAGAGGATATAATATAGAAATAGTACTAATCAAGAGAGTGGGTATTGCTCCAAACATATCTAACGTATAAGAATGGTTGGTTGGTTGGTTGGTTGAATTTTATGGCATGTCAACCATTGTGGGGTCATTTTATGGTGAAGACGTGCTTTATTCATTCTTGATGGGTATTTAATTTTTTCAAAGTCAAATTATTCAAACTCATTTTTCTATCTAAGAATAAGAAAAAAAATAAAATAAATTTAGAGTGTCAGCCAGTGACTGGTCAATGACCCCTGGACTAGATAAATATTGCAAAACTTTTGACTCATTCTCATATATACATTGATCATTTCCTGATCTATAAATTTGACCAGATATTTCTATAATCAATTTATTCATTCTTGATCGGTATTCAATTTTTTCAAAGTCAAATTATTTAAACTCATTTTTTCATTTTTTTAACCCATAGATGGGACCCTAACAGATACTACCACTCTGGGTTAGGGTGGACCTGGGAATAGTGACAATAAAGAAGTACTTCACAATCCCAAAGCTCCAAAATTGGAATTTCAACATTAGATGCAGAGAATTGTTTGGATTGTTTTATTTCAGGCTTAAACTTTGTAAACAGCAATCTTTCTGAAAATGTCCTCCTCCCTTCGGAAAGTCCGCCCTGTCGGCTGGGGAGTTAGAATGCACCGACTGCACCTCTGCAGAGGGGTAAACTCCCCTAATGGGGCTACCTGCTGGCCGTGGGTGGCGACCCGTGATGCTTAAGGATAGAGCCCAGGTGGATGAGCAGTTCATGACATGCAATACTCCACTTTGGCCCTATCTTGGGCTAGACGGGCGGTCGGAGAGGCCCCCTCCGATCAATCGGCTGGTCACGTCAAGCCCTAGCACCTATATGATTTTCCCAACCCTATTGCCCTCATGGCAAGCCCAACCCCTTTTTATCATATGGGTGCTAGAAGGCGGTGGCTGCAGGTCTACATGTCCTGGGAATGACGTTAAACTCTATCTGATGGTGAGGTTCCAGTTTTGGAGGTTTGGGGAATGTGGAGCACCTCTTCATCACCATTGCTCCCTGGTCCACTCTGACCCGGAGTGGTAGTACCTGTTAGGGTCCCATCTATGGGTTAAATAGAAAAATGTATTTATAAAAATATTGTATTATCCATTAAGAATTGATTTATTTCAAAACTTTATCGGCATTAAATGACCCACTGAGGTTGATATGCCGTAAAACAAAACAAACCAAACCAAACCTTCGGAAAGTATTTTTCCCTCTCTGTCTGTGAATGAAAATTTGAATGATTACGTTTAGTAATTTACGACACACAATTCGTGTAGTTCCTTTTTTTCAGTGTATTTTGAATTGCTATGCAATAGCTTGCTATTCTTATTCATTGCTCTTATGGCAATGGTCTTGTGTGCCGTAATTAAAATAATCTACAGAGAATTTGGATTGAAAAGAAAACGGTAACTGGATTTCTGGGTAAAGAGAAGAAAAAGAAATAAGAACAAAAAGAAAATAAAGTTTAGAGTGTCAGCCACTTATCGGTCAATGACCCCTGGACTAGATAAGGAAAAAAACGGAAGTCCCAGAACGAGAAAGGGGAATTTGAGCACTTTTTGCTGGACTCCCATAGGAGACAGACGTGGGCTTTTGATGTTCCGCTGTGATGTGTTTCAGCTGGCAGTTAACGGTGCGCCTATAGTAGTAAAGAACGTGATTTACGATAGAACAGTTTGAACTTACTCTTTCCCTCTCTGAAGAAAAAACCCCTCGAGCCTAGAAAGAAATAAACAACCCCTTTTGACTGCGACTTTTGTATGTTGTTTTTTGTTGTTGGAACGCACAGCTTATGTGAATGTTGTTGTCTGTGTGCGACTCCCAAGCTAACCCTCCTGCTACTAGGCGACTTGAGCATTTACGCTACACTTGTGCAGATCACGGATCTGTCCCAAGAGGGGGTAATTGCTGGGACACAAATAGAATTCTCTCCATTTTGAAATTGTAGGCAGAGCTTTGCATATCACGTGTCCGTTGGCCACGTGACAATGTAATCACTTAGCCCTTCCTCTTTGACCGACATGACTCGGAACGAAAACAGACGCAACTCTCTCGACACGTAGTGACTAAGCACATGTGTGTCCGCTTTGTTCCCTAACAGCCTAAACCAAAAGAATACCAGTAAGTGAGTTTCCAACTTTATCTTGGTTCAGTTTTTGGTTTGGGACTGAACCATATTATACTTGTATATTGATTTTATTAAATGTTGTTAACCTGCATAAATTGTCTTTGTCTTTTCCCGACAGCTAGTACTTGGCTTCATTGCCACCAAAGAAAATACTTGCGTTCCTAGGCGCACAATATCTTCAAATTTAATATATAAGAAGATCATATGACTATTTCTTTTTTGTAAATAATTTTCTCTTAAAATATGTTAGAAAACTTTAAATATATATGAAGATACAACAAACTATATATAAATCAATAATACCGGGTATGTATTTATAAAAATTTCTTTTAACAATGTGGACTGTTTAATATTGCATACTTAATTTCTAAGTATATATAATACAGAGTTGTTCTTTATTCTATGTATTAATGATTTTGATTATAAATTAGGTACTTATTGATAAACTTATACAATTCCTGTGGGTATTGTGACGTAAGAAGCGATGTAGTTTCCGTTACAGATACCGAATCTCCATTATGATATGATTTAACTTTTGAAAACCTCTTAATTTTTTTTCTTTACTTTTTCTTTATTATTTATTTATCTATTTATTTTTTGAATAATCTCTCAATTTTCTTTTTCTTTCTTTTTCAGTTCGCTTCGAAAATGAAGAAGCAGAGCTGGCAAAGTTTGTTGAGTTTTTAAAGACGTCCTATCCCGACGAATTCAAATCGTTTAAAGGCAAAAGTTTCGAGTCGGTATTCTCCAAACTGCGAGAGAGCATGGCGCTGCACAAAGTGTTCCCCCACCCGGATGACCCGATCATAACGCCACCGCCGGGGGATAGCAACAACAACAATAATAAAAACAATAACAACAGAAATTGCACATGCAACACGCCAATCATCAACTCGCGTCACGCGGAGCGGCGCCAGTTGCTTAGCAACAACGATCACGTGACGCTCCATAGTGCCTTTAAGAGCGATCGGACTGCAAACAGCCTTGCAGCTGCACAAAGAACTACAACGACTCCGACGGTTCGAATACCGTCGGGGTTGCGAGAAAAGAAAAATAATTTTCACCAAATCAACAATACTAACACCAGCAATAGTAGTAGTAATAATCATAGTATAAATAGTCACACTGTTCATAATAAAAAACACAAAAAACACCATTCAATTGACACAACTAATAGATATACTAATAGTAGCAACAGTCACAATATAAATAAAAAAAATTACAAAAATAATTACAATGACACTACTAGTAGTCGAAGTAGAGAGAGTAGTAGTAGTAGTAGTTTAAGTAGTAGTAACAGTAGTGATAGTGAAATTAGTAGCATTAGTCCTAGCGAAAATAGTAGTAGTAGTATTAGTAGCAATAGTAGTAGTAGTAATAGTAGTGTTGACGAAAGTCGAACAAATAAGCGTGACGTCACAACGGAAGTACCGCGGCGGGTGTTCAAACGGGATCAGAGCCAAGGAAAGTATGTCGCAAGGGGAGCACACAACAGAACAGTAAACAAGGATTTATCCCAATTGTCGTCTAGAGTCAAGTCTGGACTACCGCATATCAGTGGATACGACAGCAGCAAAGCACGATTAGAGCTGGAAGAGAGTAGGCTGCACTCGGGAAACAACACGGAACCACCGTTATTCGTTTTACATATAAATAACATTAAGGAGAGCTTTTACCTTTTTGGTCATTATGTTGGTAAGGAGAACGATAGCAGGAACTATCGGAAGGAAGCGCAGTATTACGAGGATGAATACGAGCGAGTACACCATATCTCCCAGGGAATACATATTGGGAGTATAGTCATTCTATTTATAATGGTTGTTGAGGTAAGTCCTTTTTTCTTTACTTGTGTACTTTTTTATTTTGGCGAGTAAATGAGACATTGACGCTACGCCAGTAATATTGTATTATTCGGAGAGACAATGTCAATGGCTGACACTAAAGTCTTCTAGTGAGCATGTTTATCTGTTAGATAATTTTACAATGTTCAATTGTTTAAGGTTTGTTTTCTTTTGGTTTCTTTGTCATTATATACACTAGCAAATATATGCACCCTCCGGGTGCAAGTATTTAAGTTTTAATATAATAAAATATCATATTAAATTAGAAAGGCCAATGAAATTGAATAAAAATGCAGATAACATGATTTGGAACAGAGGGGGTATGATTGAAAAATAGAACAACTTTGAAACTAACTCTTCCATCATTTTCCATTACTCCCGTCTGTCTTTGGTAAATTTTCCTAATTTAACTATTTAGTTTAAATAGGAAGTAAAGAATAATATTACAGTTATTTCTTCTTGTTAACGGATTTCATTTAAGATTCATTGAAGAAATGTTTGCTTATATTCATTATAATAAAACCAAACAGTTCGAAATCAATAATACTAAGCACATATTTATTAAAATCACATTTTTAATATCAATATGCAAATTAGCCTTCCCGTTCACACTGTAAACCACTATTTTGTTGTACATATAAATATAATTGCATGCTATTAGTAAGTAGATATGGTTAACAGTATTGATAATGTAAAACAATTTTATTAATAATTGAGGTTTAAATAAAAATAAAATCATTGAGAATGTGATATAAATAACTAAAGGAATTGTGACTTGAGTAGTAGTATAGTTTCGGTTACAGACAGAAAAACACACAATCTCCATTATAATAAGATATATATATATATATATATAATATATATATAGACAGATATATGGAGGCGCGTGGGCTAGTGGTTAGAGTCGTGGGAAATGGACTCGTCGATTCGAGTTCAATTCCTAGACGAAGCTGTTGGCATTTCACATAGCGCTAATACCCTTGGGAAAGGTATGAATCCATATATTCTCCCTCCAGCTATGGCTTAAATAGTAGGGCAGACTGGGCCCTTCAGCCTTGGGTAGGTAACCAGTCTAGGAGAGGGATAACTCTGAATTCAAAATTCCTGAAGTCGGTCGTTGATTGGGTTTGTGGCAACCCTTGATGCACCAATTCTTTCCTATCGACTGTGCCAAAAAGTGTGGATGGTCCAACACAAGCCTTCACCACTATAAACAAATCCCTGTATGGGAGTTCATTGTGTGTATGAACCCCCATACGTCGAAAATCGACGGGAGAGTCCATTTATATATATATATATATATATATATATATGGACAAAATGTAGAACAAACACAGGATGTTACAATGGATGGAAATTTATTAGTCGATGTTCGATCATTTCGGTTTATAAAGAAACCTTCTTCAGGACAATAGAACTAATCAAGGAGAACAAATGATCTATGTAGTTAAAAGATGATGGATGTTTTGAATGCGTGTGTAGAAAAGAAAGGTTTCTTTATAAACCGAAATGTTCGAACATCGACACAACGACTAATAAATTTCCATCCATTGTAACATCCCGGGTTTGTTCTACATTTTCCCCACATACTCTCGGATTAATTTCCTCCTCTTACTCCCATAATATATATATATATATATATATATATATATATATATATATATATATATGTTTATAAGTGTGTATGTGTATATATATATGTAAATATATATATATATATGTTTATAAGTGTATGTGTATATATATATATATATGTAAATATATATATGTATGTATATATAAATGTATATATATATATATAAAGTGTATGTATATATATATATATATATATAATATAAAGTGTGTATGTGTATATATATAATATATATATTATATATATATAAGTATATGTATATATATATATATATATATATGTATGTATATATATAATATATATATATATATATATATATCAAGTGTGTATGTGTATATATATATATATATATAAGTGTGTATGCGTATATATATTTGTAAATATATATATATATATGTGTGTATATTTATATATGTATGCCTGTAGATATATAGACATGGATATATGTATATGCATATATGTATACATATAAATGTATATGTATATACATGTATATAGATGTATATGGATATGTATATGCATACATATGAACTCTTGATTGCAGTTCTTCTGTGAGGATTTCCTTGGCATTAAATAACCCATGAAGATTGATATGCCATCAAACAAAGAAACCAACCCGAAACCAAACCTTTAGTGAGTTCCGTTTCTATTTTATTGAAACCATTTTCTTAAATGATTGGCCTTATTTCCGAAGTTGGGTCAGTGTTTCATATTCGCTTTTCATTTTCTATGACAAAATTTTCATCATTCAATATGTCATTTTTTTTTCTTTTTTGTTAATTGCAATAATTTTCTCTAAACATGATCTACGCTAATACTAAAAAAGTGTTCATTTATGAAGCCATCATTTTTGTTTCAGTCTTGATTTTTTACAGATCTATTTCTCCACTAAAATTTGATTCTTTCTTAAGACTTTGTCTGCCGTTGTAACATTACCAAGGAGACTAGTGTAATGTTTTGCTTTTCAGAATTGGTAAGGTCTTTAAACAAGAAACGGAATTATCGAGACTAAGACCATGTATTAAATGTTAATTCCTGATGTCAGCAGCAGCAGCAGCAACAACAATGGTTTTTTTTTTTACCCAAAACAAAACTTCATTTTTCTTACGGTCAGTCAAATTAGCTTACTGCTACTGTGAGAATTATTTTCTCACCCCCCTCTCTCTTTATAACTTGGTAGCGAGTTGATGAGGTAGTCGCCGACTGGGTTATCCCATTTCCCCTCTGTTCATGCTGACACCCCCTCGTAGTGGTTCATACCAAGGCCTTAAAAGTCCGGCCGCGTGGCCAGAACTAGACAGTAGTACAAGCTGAAAGCGTGTTGGTTAAACGTGCATTCCGCATTCTTCTTCCCCCTCAACTATTTGACCCAGTACGAGTAACAGTGGGTCGCGTTTTTGAAGTGGTTAGCTGCAAAGCCCACTGAATTTCGCAACCACTTTATTTACCTGGTCTGGTGGCTACCCCACTAAAGCTCGCTACTGGCCCCTCCCCGCTGCGTCGGGATAAGCGCCTTATATTTTTTCCCGACACTACTTCTGGGTGGCGGGGGGGGGGGGAGAGAACTTCACGATACTTGTGTCTTAGTGTTTTTTTTCGTACCTTTGATAAGTTTTTCTCCATCAATAAGGAATGAAACGAACAACAGAAATATCTCTTCAACATCAACTTTATTTGCCGTTAGATTCTTTGAAGAGAGAGAGGGGGAGAGAGAAGGAGGGGTCTTCTACAGAATCGTCCTTTTTACTTTGTTACTCTGGCGGCCTAAAACTACCGACACATACAGGGTTGTCTTCTCTACTGTGCACCGCCCTCACTGATTTGATTTTTTTTCTCTCCCAGAACCCAGGGTCTTAAATATCTCTCCTTTGCTTAAGATCTAGAATCTGTCTTCTTACATGAGGCGTATCCCTTTTCTAATAAGTCAAAATATTACTCATTCCATAAGGCCACTTCTCCTGTCGAGGTCAGCTTTCGCTTTTAGGTCACTGGCTTGGGGTTTCTTGAACATGCTGGCGTCAATTTATCTCTAATCTTTTTTTCTTTCAAAATATTTTGGGAAACCCTACCCTCGCGATTAACCAATGTTCGAGAATGAGGTTGGGATTTCTCGAATGTTCTAACATCGTTGTGGCTAGAATTCACTTCTTTTGTTTCTCTTGATTCTTTGGAAGATGACAGTGCAAAATGTTTTAGAAAGCTGTAGAGAAAATATCTCGTGCCATTGTAGGGGGTCGAAGCCTTGAACCTTTGACAAGAAAACTTAAATGATTTTGAAATAAAGATATAGTAGTAGAAGCCAGCCGAGTGGCCAATTGTCGGTATCAGTCGAACGGCGAGGGAGTCTATCCCATTTTTCGCGAGTCCTAGACCAGGGAGAATATTTTGGCTGAGTTGGAGCACTACGCCTAGCAGATTAGATTACCCAAGCTGTGCTATTCATGTGCTGGCGAGTACCGATATCGAACCAGAAACTTGCTGTCTCGATGTACATGCTATATGCATTTGTAAGAGAGAGAGAGAGAGAGAGAGAGAGAGAGAGAGAGAGAGAGAGAGAGAGAGAGAGACTAATGATAAGCTTTGCTATTACAATTTTAATGACACATCAAGCCATGGACGCTGATAGGTACGCGTCCTGCGTCTCTGACGCACAAAAATCTAAAAGGACGCAATCAAATCGTATCCATGCATTCCAGTGTTTTTTCCCTTTTTCTTCCTTCACCATTTCAAGCTAATTGTAAATACATTTCAATAGTTTCTTAGAAATGAATTACACAGGATAGGTTACATGGTAGGGGTTTAGACGGCTTTGTTTCCCCAGATCATAAATAAAAAAACCTACAATTCATTAAAAATTTTAGTTGAGACCCATAAATTTTCCCGGGGACCCATTCAAAGCAAATATGTGCGTTCCAGGACGCACTAAATCAAAAAGCTATCAGCATCACTGGAAGCTTCGTGGATTATTTACTGCCAAATCCACCCACTACGCCCCGGGAACTCCTTACCACCCTGCTATTGTCGAAGAGAAATTGAATCTTGAATCAGAAAGCTGAAAGCAAAAACAATTACTGGTTTTTGATGGATTTTGAACGAATCAAACTTTAAAAACCAATCGGAAATTTCTAGTTTTTTTTTACCCCTCGTACTCCAGCCGTCAGTATAAGGATACCATGCTGGGAACTGAGAGTTCTTGAACGGGGGAAACCACAGAAAACAAATAACGTATGATAAATTGTTTTCCTGCTGCCGGAACACAAATGAGAAGGGATAGAACCAACAGCAGCACCGGAGACAAAAGAAGAAAAACTAAGCGAAATTTATTTATAGCGTTTCTACACCAAATGAATAAAGACTCCTAGCAGATTATCTCAGTAAAAATTATGATGATTTCGTTGATACCTAAATCCGGGAGACAGAAAGCACCAGTGTGGGTGAACAAAAAAGAAAATCAGTATGAAAAAAATAGGAGAGGGAGGAGAAGATGCTCTCAAAATAGTTTTGACTAACAAGGAATCCCTTTAGTTTGAATTAAAAGTTTTCCTTTTCGTAGACCGGTTGCAATACCAAAGTTAAAGAGCCCAGTGTTCCCTACTATTTACCCATAGCTGGAGGGAGAATAGTTGAATTTGTACCTTTCCCAAAGGTATTAGCACTCTGTGAAATGCAAACAGTCGCGTCCACGATTTGAATCATGACGTTCCACTACGTTACGTTTTATAGGTCCGATTCGTTCAAAGCACTGACCCTAAACCCTAACCCTAAACCTAAGAGAGTCAACACTTTTCGTTATTCGCGTAAAACACTGCAATATCTTATCATAATGGAAATTGTGTATTTTTCTGTCTGTAACCGAAACTATATTACTACTCAAGTCACAATTCCCTTAGTTATTTACGCCCGCATTCTCTATGATTTTATTTTTATTTAATTATTAATAAAATTGCTTTACATTATTAATACTGTTGGTCATATCTACATACTGATAACATGCAATTGTATTTATATATACATCAAAATAGTGGTTTACAGTGTGAACGGGAAGGCTAATTTGCATATTGATATTAAGAATTTGATTTTAATAAAGATGTGCTTAGTATAATTGGTTTCTAATTGTTTGGTTTTATTCTAATGAATATGAGCAACAATCTCAAGGATAAATCTTAAAAGAAATCCATTAACAAGGAGAAAAAATGTAATTTATTCTTTACATCTTAATTTAACTAAAAAGTTAAATTAGGAAAGTTTAGCAATGAAAGACGAGAGTGATGGAAGAGTAAGTGTCAGTTATTTTATTTTTCGATTATACCCACCCCCTCTGTTTCAAATCATTGTATGTGCATTCTTATTTAGTTTCATTGGCCTTTCTAATTTGATATTATATTTTATTACATTAAAACTTAAATACTTGCACCCCGAGGGTGCATATATTTGCTAGTAATGGTAATAATGAAAAGCACACGTCTGACACGAAACCGTTCCAGTACTCAAGATGATATGTATCGGTTAGCAACGCAAACACGCACGAACATATTTCTAGTTGGATAGAACAGTAGGAAACAAATTAACAAGAAAAATGAATATCTCAAAAACGGTTCATTTCCGACGATTTGTGTATGAGAGAAAAAGTCTTAGAATATCGAGATCTACTAAAAGATCATAAAATAAAATAATAGTCGGAGATGAGATGAGTAATAGTAAAATGATAGCGAACTAGCAGGACCTGTGGATATAACATAGTATGATAATTTTATCATTACAAAGTTTGGTTTGTTTACTTAAGAGCTATTGCTATATTGTTCAATATGCAAAAAGTATAATAAACTGGATTTAACTCTCACTTTTTTCCCTTTTTTATCTTTTTATATATTGTCGATTGAGAAAATAGCGTTATCGCTTTCGCGCGCTTCCCCCTCTCTCTATACATATATATGTAGCTTTCCCCTACTCTCCGTCTTTCTATCTTTCTTTCTTATTATATTTTTCTATTTCTTCCCTTTCTTTCTTAATCATAAAAACGGAATGGTTCATTTTATAGCTGAAGTGACAAGACTCATAAGAAATAAGAATTCGTCGGATAAGCAATATTAGATAATCAGGATATACATCTTTGCATTTCATCTTGGAAGATTTGGACGGTCTCATTCTTAGCCAGAGGGTGCTGCCAAATTATAACGGCTTCGCTTTCAAGCAAAACGAGTATTAATATATAGATTGATTAAATTTATGTTTTTACATCGTCGTTTGATCCGAAATGATAGGATTTCATTTTTATTTCTACTTTGATGATCTTGCTTGTTAATCTATGAATTAGTTGTTTCATTAAGTGGTTTAATGCCATACAAACTCTTGTGAGTTATTTGATGCCAAATCTTGTAATTAAAAAAATAATACACCGCTACTAATTAAAAAAAAACAAAAAAAAAAACGCTAATTTTCATCTAAACCAAAAATACTGGATATTATTTCGTGTGAAAACTATACAGACTAGCAAATATATGCACCCTCCGGGTGCAAGTATTTAAGTCTTAATGTACTAAAATATTGTATTAAATTAGAAAGGCTAATGAAACTAAATAAGAATGCAGATAAAAAGATTTGAAACAGAGGGGAGTATAATCGAAAAATAAAACAACTGAAACTTACTCTTCCATCACTCTCGTCTTTCATTGTTATTTTTTCTAATTTAAGTATTTAGTTAAAAGAGGAAGTAAGGAATAAAATGATAGTTATTTTTTCTTGTAAATGGATTTCATTTAAGATTCATTGAAGAGATTTTTGCTCATATTCATTAAGATAAAACCAAACAGTTAGAAATCAATAATACTAAGCACATATTTATTAAAATCACATTTTTAATATCAATATGCAAATTAGTCTTTCCGTTCACACTGTAAACCGCTATTTTGTTGTATATATAAATATAATTGCTCGTTGTTAGTATGTAGATATGGTTAACAGTATTAATTATGTAAAACAATTTTATTAGTAATTGAGTTTAAAATAAAAATACAATCATGGAGAATGTGATGTCAATATCTAAAGGAATTGTGACAAGAGTAGTAATATAGTTTCGTTTACAGACAGAAAAACACACAATCTCCATTATAATAAGATATTGTTTGGTATCATTTATTAACAAACGCTACAGTATTGAAACTTAAAATTGCAATAAAATTTCAAGTTTTTATTGGTAGGAGAATATCTGAAACTTTTCTTTTAATATGTTGTGAAGCACTTCGGAAAAAAATCAGACCATTTCCATATCTGCTTATTGCAAATATTCGCAATCTTATGTGAAAAGAGGTAAAATTAGTAAAAAAATAAATGAATGTAACAAACGATGGTCTTTTATAAAATTTATTTAGATTGGTTGTTTGCTTTAATGTATATCAATTCTTGTGGTGTTTATTTAATGCCAATGTAGTAATAAGAGAACAGACACGGTCGGACTTGTGTAAGCTTTATTCTCAAGAAGACGTTGTCTTACCTGTGCATTCAGAAGCCCGTTCATAAAGGCGTCCATTATGCGTTCGTCTCGAATTTCTTCCGCATTTATAGACCGAAAGTTGCAGTCCTTGCTTAAGGTCCGTAGTTCCATCGAAAATTGCTCCAGCGACTCTCCATTCTGTTGTCGTCATGTAGCAAGAAGATATCGCGAAAATACTTCGTTTTTTGGGCTTTTTGTAAGTAGATTGCAATACTGCAATTGCTTCTTCATACGTAGTGCAATCCATAATAAGTTCATGTATCGTGTGAGATACATAATTCGTCAGTAGTCCAAGTTTGTTTATTGGCCGCTGTGGGTTTTCCGTATAAAGTGTTTGTAGAAAGTTTTCAAATGTCACTAGCCAATGAGCCCAGCGTTTTTCAGCTTCTTGAGTTTCTGGTTTGACTTCGAATCGCCGTGGGCGCTTTAATTGTTCTATACCTATTCAAATTAGAATAAAGCTTACTCAAGTCCAACCGTGTCTGTTCTCTTATTACTACAATTTATTCTACTTTGAATACATTTGCAGTTCTCTTAGGAGTTTATATAGTTTTACAAAACTTTACATTTACATAAAGGGGAGGTGACTTAATTACTTATTACAGCCAGATATTGTTGTTGTTTTTTTTTTTAAATATGATTTGTTTAAGAAATAATATTCATTAACTTCACTAGCAAATATATGCACCCTCCGGGTGCAAGTATTTAAGTTTTAATGTAATGAAATATCGTATTAAATTAGAAACGCTAATGAAACTAAATAAGAATACAGATAAAAAGATTTGAAACAGAGGGAGTATAATAAAAGATTTGAAACAGAGGGAGTATAATAAAAAAATGGAACAACTGAAACTTACTCTTCCATCACTCTCGTCTTTCATTGTTATTTTTTCTAATTTAAGTATTTAGTTAAAATAGGAAGTGAAGAATAAAATGACAGTTATTTCATCTTGTTAATGGATTTCATTTAAGATTCATTGAAGAGAATTTTGCTTATATTCATTAAAATAAAACCAAACAGTTAGAAATCAATAATACTAAGCACATATTTATTAAATTCGATTTTTTAATATTAATATGCAAATTAGCCTTCCCGTTCACACTGTAAACCGCTATTTTGTTGTATATATAAATATAATTGCATATTGTTAGTATGAAGATATGGTTAACAGTATTAATAATATAAAACGATTTTATTAATAATTGAGTTTTTAATCAAAATAAAATCATGGAGAATGTGACGTCAATAACTTAGGGAATTGTGATTTGAGTAGTAATATAGTTTCGGTTACAAACAGAAAAACACACAATCTCCATTATAATAAGATGTGTATTGATAAATACTAATGGTTGGCTCTTAAGAAAAATTAATGACTAAAATAATTCATTAAGATAATTAATTATTATAAAAGGGTTAAGAAAACGATTTTTAAAATCTTTTCATGATTGATTGAATTTAACGGCACATCAACACATTCAGGGTTATTTGATGTCAAACGATAAATTTTGAAGGATGGTCAGATATATCATGTTTTTTTTTTTTAAGTATTTTCTTGATTTTGACAGCAGGTTGCTTGCAGTTGTCCGTTGCTTAATGGATCAGGAATTACATTAAGGGATATATTTATATGATAAAGTTCTAGTTTATTGTTATATGTTTGGTATACTTTTAATTCTTTCAGGAAGGACAAAATATCATCTACATTGATATTTTCAAATGTATCTCTCATGATGTTTGAATTGCAAAAACGTTATCCAATAACAGGAAAATTACCACATTCTATTAGAATTTGTTTAACAGTAAAAAGTGTTTGACATGCTATGTATTCTAAAAGATTTTCTGGCTTGAGTAGAAAAATGTGTGTTAATCTGAAGTGACGTATATATTGTCGAGATGATGGAAGCGCGAGGTGTAATGGTTAAAGTCATGGGAAATGGACTCGTCGCCCCGAGTTCAAATCCTGGACGTGGTAATTGCATTTTCCTTGAATTCCTTGAACACAGAATCAACACAGAACTTCACTACATAGGAGAATCTAGGGGCTCGAAAATGACCAAAGGAGATCGAAAGTACCCGTATTCGGGATACATAAACAGAAACTTTGGACAGTTTAAACAAGTCCGTTAAAAAGAAAAGCTGAATATAAAGTTGAACACGAAATTTTTTTGTTATTTTGATAAAACATGGCTACAAAGACAATCTGCTTCCTCTCTCTCTCCATGTCTCTCTCCATATCACTCTCACTCTCTCTCTCTCACTCTCTCTCTCTCTCTCTATATATATATATATCTATATATATATATATATATATATATGATTTTTGGGTTGCTTTTGAAGGCTATCACAATGCGATTATAAAGAAATATAAGGTAACGAGGATGTTATCCATTTACCTGTGATTTATTGTTTTCATCATATTTCGGGATGAAATATCCCTTCGTCAGACATTCTAAAAGGTCAGAGTCCTATAAAGGGATGCTCATGGCTGTATGTATCAATTCATTCTATTAGTATTTTTTACTAATAAATAAAAGTTGTATATGGTTACTATCGTAGGAAATGGACGAGTTCAAATCCTGGATGAGGTTTTTTTGCATTTCCCATAGTGCTGATAGTCTTGGGGAAGTTATTCATCCAAATATTCTCCCTCCAGCTATAGCTAAATAGTGGGACAGACTGAGTTCTTTAACCTTGGTTGGGCAACTAGTCTAGGAGAAGAAAAACTCTGAATTCAAACCAGTTAAACTCCGGTTAAGAAATTGACCTTGTATCACATCCTGCTCGTGTGGAGGGTTTAGTAAATATGTATATATGATAAAAGGGGTTAGGTGTTGCCATAACAACAATTTGAAGAATACGGATCGGACTTAATCATATAAGTGGTAGGGCTTAACATGACCAGCCGATTGATCGGTTCGGGCCGCTTTGACCGCCTCTCTAATTTGTAGGGACCCTAGTAGTTTGGTGTGTGTTTAGTTGAGGTGTTGAAGATTGGAGTTATGGGTCCCTACAATTTATATGTATAAAGACTACGGAAAATGTAGTTTCCATAGGTAACAAAAGAAGAAGATATTGATAAAGGAAACAAACTTTATATACATAAATACAATTAATATAGTTTCATTGTTCTTTCAGTGGCGTTGCAGTCTGATTGTGTCTGTGTGTAGTTGTGTGTGACAACTGTGACATGGTGTTTATATTAGTGTGATTGCTTGTGTCAACATATTAGTAGTTTGTCTGTGATTGGAACTTGTGATTGAAAGTTGTTGTTGTTGATAGAGAGAGAGAGAGAGAGAGAGAGAGAGAGAGAGATAGGAGACGAAAAGATAGACGGACCTGTTGAGTCGTATTTGATGTTTTCGGACGTTCCCACTGTCGAGTTAGGAGCATCCTCTCCAACTCTGTTGAGTCAGGAAGAGCAAAAGCTCCTCACTGTCCCTGTGTCTCCTTATCTTTCAGCTAAATGGGCCTTTTTATAATTTTCTTATTGTCATTGTCTATTGTGATCATTAAGCTAAAATATTCCTCATATATCAGGTGATTTGCAATGATGCAATATCGAATGATTTTGGTACATGTGGAATTCTGGTGACGTAAATTATCGGATGAATTTAAACCATTGTTTCTATTGTTTCTAAAATATTTCTAAACTAATATTCATTTGATTCTCTTTTGTTTACTTAATTCTAAACTCATGACATACCATTGTAAAAACTAGTTATTTAAGAAAACTTAATTATTTTAATTTGGTCAATTCCACATGCCGTAAAAATATAGGGGCCGATCCCTATAAATTCAGGTAAGAGCCGAACTGGGGTGCTGCGTGTCACGGGACCACTTAGTAATCGGGTTCCAGACCGTTTAGCCACCACAATTCTATCCATAGGCATTATGAGTTGCTACCCACGGCCAACAGGTAGACCCATTGATGGGAGTGGTCTTACCTCTCTACAGGGGTGCTGCCGGCGTATTCTACAGTATCAGTTGACAGTTTGAAAATATATGGATAGTTTGGCTTTATTATATATTTTATTTTATAGTTTGAATTTATTTTAATGTAGTACCCATGATTGATTTAATAGCAGGTCAATCCGTCTAGGATTATTTTATGCCAAGGAGTTAGGGAATCGTGTTCATTGTACGTTCTTATTTACATCTTTGTTTCTTACGCCTTTTTTTAAACAGATCTATCTGGCCTGTAGATGGAACCCTAACAAGTACTACCACTTCAAATCAAAGTGAACCTGGGATTAATACTGATAGAGGAGTACTATACACTCTGCAGAGCTCCACAAATGGAGCCACATTTCTAGATGCAGTTTAGTGTCATATCCACTACATCTTTTTGTAGGGTCCTCAGATTCCCTCCCAAAAGAGCTGTCCTGCATCTGATGGTGAGGCTCTAGTTTTGGAGGACTGAAAAGTGTAGAGTACACTTTTATTGTCATAAATCCCATGTTCACTCTGATACGGATCACATCTATAGGTCAAATAGATCTGTTTAGAAATTCGATGGGACTGTGTGCAAAACAAAACACAAACAATAGAAAACGCCATTCCCTTATATCTATGCAGTGCAGGTCGCTAAACAATCTAATTTAAACCTTTTTTGCTCGACTTTTGCAGGTGATTTTGTTTGTTTGTTTTGTTTTTTGCACACAGTCCCAAACGAAACCAGATGCAACATTGCTACCAAGGTATATAAATCTCGTCTACTAATTTCAGAGACTTGTCATTCAACGAGGAAATGGCACCATATAGACTAAAACACATGAACTCTGTTTTATATGTTCACGTAGTGACGAATGCCTCTCAGAATGCAGTAGAGATTCGGTTCGTGCAGGTGAATTTACAACCAAACAGTAGTACTGACATGGCTACAGTTAGTAAGAATTCCCGTTTTATCAGAATAATACTATTATCATTTGTCTGATTGTTTTATATGAGGCTTATTAACTTGTATTAGATTTTTCAGACCGTTGTTATCATCTGTGTCGTTATATACACAAAATGTTTGTCGATTTGTCCTCCAGCCTTCTTTAGATGCTTTTAGGGAATATTCTTGTCGAACCAGGGATCTTTCATAATCAGTAGCCTTTACGAAACTTCAAACCGAACCTTTTATTCAATCCACCTGAGAAGTGACCTGGTACAAGTGTTAAGCTATGTTAAATATTCTATATCATTATCGTCCGAGGTCAGGATTGAACCTACCAGCTACAGATGATTGTCTCTTAGAACTATATTATCTCAACCCCTACATCCGTTGCGTGGTATAATGGTTAGAGTAGCAGGAAATGGACTCGTCGACCCGAGTTCAAATCCTCGACGAAACTGATTGCATTTCACATAGCGCTGATACCATTGGGAAAGGTATGAATCCAACTATGCTCCCTTTATTTATGGGTAAATACTAGGGCAGACTGGGCTCTTCAACCTTGGTAAGGCAACTAGTCTAAGAGAAGGAAAACTCTGAAGTCAAACCTCGTCGGGGGGGGTAGTATATATATATATATATATATATATATATATATATATATATATCCGTTGCGCCATGTGTTCAACATGAGAGCACATTGGTTGAAACGTTCTGTATATAAAAATAAAGATGAGGACAGCATTCCAAAAATCTAAAAACAAACAAAACTATTAAATGTAATATAAATCCATTGATATGAAAAAGTAATGGTTTATCAGTGGCCAGGAATTAACTATTTGCCTACTTTAAGCCGCTAACATCGTCTCCCCCACCACTACGCATACCACACCCAAAACCCAAGTACAAAAACTGATAGTTCATTATAATTGAGCAGAAGGACGTATATTATAAATAATAAGATGATTTTATTTGAATAGGTGAATAGATAATGTACTTATAAAACCTATCATATAGGTAAAAAAAAAATACCAAGAGAATTTAATATAACCGAGTGGGAAATTTGGTAAGCAATGTGTAAAAGCAAGCAATGCTGATTAAGTAGAGCTATTATATGCAAATTTGGAGATTCTCAAATTTTCTGATATGGTCCATTGTAAAAATATTTTGTTCTTACATAAACTATTCCACAATAAAATGCCTGTTTCTGTTCAGAATGCTTTTGCAGTTGACTTCACCCATGCTCATGTCACTCGTGCTGACCAATCTGGTTTGTTTAATTTCCCTATCATCAACACTGTTAGTTTTGGGCATAATTCGATTCGTTTCAATGCAATTAATTCTTGGAATACTGTTCAGTCGTTATTTTTTGATAAAGAAAAGATGAAGCTTGTTTCAGTAAATTATTTTATCCTTAAAACACTTTTGAAAAATCATTTTATTGCCTCTTATAAACAACAGATTTGCATTTAGATTCTCACACGGCTAATTTGTCTCATGATATATATGTATATGTTTACGTTGTGTGTTTCATGTATCGTTTCCTGTGAGCGTCCAAGGGTGGTCATGTCCATGGGATTAGCTTCACGCTATTAGGCATGACCTCCCTTCAATAGTAGTTTAAACCAATAAAGTTTTTCTTTTACTTATATTTTTTTTTAAATAATTTGTACTACTATTGATTAATACATTTCTTATTCTTATTCTTACATAAATGTATGGTCAATTATTTCATTTGAGAAACGCATTAAAAATCACTTAAAAAGGAATTATCAGTGTCCCGGAATGCAAGTGTTGCTGACATAATACAACTGTTATATATGAATACAATACAATAAGGCGCGCGGTGTAACGGTTATCGTCGTAGCAAATGGGCACAATGACACAAATTCAAATCCTGGACGAGGCTGTTTGCATTTCATATAGCGCTAATGCCTTTGAAAAAGGTATGACTCCAACTATTCTCCCTCCAGCTATGGGTAAATAGTAGGGCATAATGAGCTCGTTAATATTGCTTAAGCAACTAGTCTAGGGAGGGAAAACTCTGAATTCAAACCTGTTAAACTCCGTTTAAGAAACTGAGCTTGTGTCAGAGCGGGGGGGGGGTGATAAATATGGATGAATACAATCTGAGCAACCTGTTTATGGCAAAACATCTTAGAACTTAAATTTCAAAAATCAAATAGGGGTGATCAAATTTAACAGATATTAAATTCTATACACTAATTCTTAGGGCTGCCTACTTCATGAATCATCATATATATATATATATATATATATATATATATATATATATAGAGCCATACATTTAATAGGTAGAGAGAGAGAGAGAGAGAGAGAGAGTAAACTATAGACACGTGTTTCGAGGTATCACCTCTCATCAGTATAGTTATACGATTTTTAGCAGCTGCCTCTGGCTGGGTTCGAGACCCGAACGAACTAACGCTCGCCAAACCTCTTACCCACGCATCCACAGTCAGTCGCCAAGTATAGCAGGCTATTTAATCGCTACATTTCTAAGCGGAAATGAACTTCACCTAGAGTTCTCAAACTTTGTAAACAAAGTGAGGTTTAGCTGAGCGCCGAATACGGTGAATTTGCAATTATATCCCTCCTAAATAAAGTGCTCAACCGAAATTGGGAGCGTATAATAGAGTAAACTATATATATATATATATATATATATATATATATATATATATATATATATATATATATATAAACAAAAGGCAGGTCTCCTGCTTAACGATTTCATTGATGATCTTTTCAAGCTTACTGGCCAACATGTTTATATTTTGATGGAATCTTGATAACTTGAAGAAGACTGGAACTCATCACCTCTGATGATGGCGCTTCGAAGTGTCGAAACTACTTGGGACAAAAACTTCGGTGTACTAATCCACGAATTCCATCCAAATATAAAAACGTTGGCCAGAAAGCTTGACAAGATCACCAATAAAATCGTTAAACAGGAGAACTGACTTTTGTTTAATTCGACATGTATAAATGAAAGAATGCTGCCCAAATATGCATATATAGATATGAAAAGGTGGAATGAAAACATCACACAATGCTGTTAAAGAGAAAACAATTTATAATATAATCATAGCTGATACTGATCAATATTTCGATTTTACAAAAATCATCATCAGAGCTCATTCACTCCGTGGTTGTTGGGTCGGAGAAGAATGTCAAATCAGTTCACAAACAAAAAACCCTAATACTGCAAAAAAGAACGAAAGTTGTTACATTATATCATTACATCCACGGAGTGAATGAGCTCTGATGATGATTTTTGTAAAATCGAAATATTGATCAGTATCAGCTATGATATATTATAAATTGTTTTCAATTGTGTGATTTAAGGCGATTTTTTAAAATTGAAAATTTTTCAAAGAAAATATTCATAATTGAAAAGATGAGTGCATGGCGAAATCACCGAAAAATTATGTTCAGCAAGTAATTTTTCAGTCACAGACATCGAAAATATTTCAGGTTTCAAATCACACACAACGCCTTAAACATTGTACATCACGTTCTTTCAAACAGAAACGCTTTTTTCTTTTCAAAATATATTGTTATGACGTAATTTGTTGCGTATGCATATTCCTTCAAGTGTCACTTATTAAACAAAAACTAACATCAACAGTCGATATTTGTTTTGCTCTGGATTGAGACTTAAGATTGAAGATGCATGCATGATATATATATATATATATATATATATATATATATAGTCAGATTTTAGCCCTGAAGAGCTTTATGCGAAACTAATAGTAGGTTCGTCTGACTCATTAGATTATCTTTATTATTGGCTCTACTTAGGTATCGAGCACTTTTTACTTATTAGCTTTCTCCTAGCGGTTATATGAATATATATATATATATCTTATATACATATATATATATACATATAAATTGTTTTTTCTTTTGGCCAAATACTGTACCAATAGATTATTTTTTGTTGGTACGAATATCTTGGTCCTTTCTTTTTTTTCAAAATTGTTTTTCTCCCTGGTTGATGTTTGGTAGTATATTTTTACAATCAAACTATTTGCTGGGTTTTTCTCACCGCAAAGATTTACCAACACGCTTGGTATATTAAATTATATATATATATATATATATATATATATATATATATATATATATGTGTGTGTGTGTGTGTGTGTGTGTGTGTGTGTGTGTTTCGATATTGTATATTATCAATCGAAACACTAAGTGTTGACAAATATATTTCAAATATCAATAAATCATTCTCAAATTTCCTATCTTTCACCCTTATTATCATTATGATTTTTTCACACCTGCCGTAGCTGGTGGTTCACTGGAGGCTGAGTGACAGCAAGTCTCCACAGGTCTTCAGGACTCTTCTGGGTATTCTAGCCGATCTCAACAGTGCTGTAGTTTGGATGGTCTCGATTCTTCCTCTGATTTCCAATTCTCCCAAATTCTTTTCCAGAGATTTGGAGACCGTTCCAAGGGCACCAATTACAATTGGTACGACCATCACCTTCATGTTTCAAAGTTTCCTCAGTTCTTTGGCAAGGTCTAAGTATTTGTTTATCTTTTCGCTTTCTTTCATGTTCACTCGGTTGTCGGCCGGGACAGCAAAATCCACGAGATGATAGGTTCTCTTTTTCTTGTCGATTGTTACTAGGTCCGGTCTCCTAACTGGGAGTAGGCGATCCATCTGTACCTCGAAGTCCCATTATTATTTACTCCTTTTGAGTTTTCACATCAGCATTAGCTGATGGTCTTTCACTGGAGTCTGAGTGACAGCAAGTCTCCTCAGGTCTCCAGGACTCTCCTGTGTATTCTAGCAGATTGCAGCTGTGCAGTGTTCTGAATGATTTCAATCCTTCCTCTGATATCCAAACTTTCCAAGCCCTTTTCTAATCCTTTTTGGGACTGTTCCAAGTGCACCAACTACAATTGGTATCACTTTCACTTTCATATTCCATAACTTTTTCAGTTCTCTGGCAAGGTCCAGATATTTGTCCATTTTTTCATTTTCCTTTAACTTCACCCTGTGATCTGCTGGCACTGCAAAATCCACCAGTTGACAAGTTCTTTCTTTTTTGTTTATCAACACTAGGTCTGGCCTTCTTACTGGGATAAGGTGATCCGTTTTTATCTCAAAGTCCCAGAGAATTTTGTGCGTTTCGTTCTCAAGAACAGATTCTGGTTTATGCATATACCATTTTGTTGTGTGGTCAAAATTCAATTTTTTGCATAATTCCCAATGGATCACCTTCCCAACCCAGTCGTGTCTAGTTTTGTATTCTCGTTGTGCTAGTTTGCTACATTCGCAGAGTATATGGTTAACAGTCTCATCTCTATTACCGCAAAGTCTACATTTATTATTCTGTTGGGTCTTATCAATTTTCGCTTTGATGTAGTTCGTCCTTATGGCATTATTTTGTGCAGCAATTATAAGTGATTCTGTTTTATTATTATTATTATTATTATTATTATTATTATTATTATTCAACACACTGTCGGATTGTTATCCATTCTTCTCTCATACATAAGTAATTATGCTAAGCTTGGCACAAGCCCAAAATTGGGGAGTACTTAGGGTTAAATTCAGTACACCGCTGGATTAACTCGCTCGCCATCAACCACATGGCAAGACGTCTCCCCCTCTCTCTCTCTCTCTCTCTCTCTCTCTCTCTCTCCTCTCTCTCTCTCTCTCTCTCTCTGTCTCCCCTCGTTTTTTTTTTACTCCACTTTCTCTTTCCTTAATTTCACTTCACTTTTACTCTTTGTTTCTTTCTCCCCGTGAGCTCCTGGCAAATGTTGGACACACACTATTGTATATTGTCGTGTGCACAGCAAACCAGCCAGGCGAACAGTCGGTCAGCATCTTGGCATTTTGTCTTGGCATTCATGCTGAATTGTCTTCATAATTCCAAAGACATCCTGCGCCGAATGTCTGTTGCTCTACCATTAGAGCTCGTAATGCCGGAACCACATTCGGAATATAGCAGCACTCGCATTCATTAATAGTTCTGCACAAGGGAATGGCGGATATAATGATAACCACAGTCGCTACTACAACAACTACTACTACTACTACTACGACTACTACTACTACTATAATTGTGGCTGTTGCTATTTTGGCGGTCTACGAATCTTTCTCCGTTTTCTTCGTTTTTTATTCTTTCCTTATTCCTTCTTATTCTTTCCTTCTTTTCTCCTTCTTTTTCCTTCTTATTTTTTTATTCTTTCCTTCTCTTTTTTCTTTCTTACTCTTTATTATTTCTTTCTTATTCTTTCCTTCTCATTCATTCTTATTCTTTCCTTCTTATTTTTCTTTCTTATTCTTTTTTCTTCTTTCTTATTCTTTTTCTTTCTTATTCTTTCTTCTCATTCATTCTTATTCTTTCCTTCTTATTTTTCTTTCTTATTCTTTTTCTTCTTTTCTTATTCTTTTTCTTTTCTTATTCTTTCCTTCTCATTCATTCTTATTCTTTCCTTCTTATTTTTCTTTCTTATTCTTTTTTCTTCTTTCTTATTCTTTTTCTTTCTTATTCTTTTTTCTTCTTTCTTCTTTTTCTTTCTTATTCTTTTTTCTTCTTTCTTATTCTTTTTCTTTCTTATTCTTTTTTCTTCTTTCTTATTCTTTTTCTTTCTTATTCTTTTTTCTTCTTTCTTATTCTTTTTCTTTCTTATTCTTTTTTCTTCTTTCTTATTCTTTTTCTTTCTTATTCTTTTTTCTTCTTTCTTATTCTCTCCTTTTATTCCTTCTTATTTCTTTCTTTTTTCCCTTCTTATTCCCTCTTATCATTTCCTTCTCATTCTTTCTTTATTATTATTTCCTTATTCTGTTTTGTTCTTTCTTATTCTTTCCTTTTTATTCTATCTCATTATTTCCTTCTTTTTTCTTCTTATTCTTTCCTTCTCCTTGTTTCTCTCTTACTTTTTCTTCTTTCTTTCTTTCTTTCTTATTCCTACCTTCTTATTCTTTACTTCTTTTTCGTTCTTATTCTTTATTATTTTTTCCGTCTCATTCTTTTTTTCTTATTCTTTCTTATTATTTTTCCTCTTTTTTATTCTTTCCTTCTCATTTTTCTTGCTTACTCTTTCTTCTTTCTTTCTCATTTTTTACTTTTCATTCTTTACTTCTTTTTCTTTCTTATTCTTTCGTTCTTATTCTTTCTTTTATTTTATTTTTATTTATTTCTCATTATTTCTTTCTTATAACTTCTTATTCTTTCTTTCTTATACTGTTTTTATTATTTCCTTCTTACTCTCTCCTTCTGATTATTTCTACTTCTTCTTCTTCTTCTTTCTTCTTCTTCTTCTTCTTCTTCTTCTTCTTCTTTGGATTCTCTATAATTCGCTGGTTTTTATTCCTAATAAAATTTCACCTTTTTTTCTAAATTACTTTGCTTGTATTTCATCGAATTCGAGTTTTCGTTTTTATTCTCTCTGTTATTCCGTCCCGTTCGTTGACTTCTCCTCCCACACTTTATTCTCTACTCCTTCCTACTCTCTCTCTCTCTCTCTCTCTCTCTCTCTCTCTCTCTCTCTCTCTCTCTCTCTCTCTCGCTCACCCGTCTGTTTGGCTTTCTTTTCTGTATCTTCGTTATTGCCTAAGTTATCTTTTGCTGCCTGCATGTGCTAGACTTACCTATAAGCTAAACAAACTATAGCCTAGGGCCACACGCCCTTGGGGCGTTATTTCTTTACAGAAATATATCTTTATTTTATCGTTTTTTAAACACTAATTCATCGAAACACACACACAAATTATATATATATATATATATATATATATATATATATATATATATAATATACCAAGCGTGTTGGTAGATCCTTGCGGAGAGAAAAAACCTAGCCGAAAGTTTGATTGTAAAAATATACTACCAAACATCAACCAGGAAGAAAAAAAAATTTGAAAAAAAGAAAAGACCAAGATATTCGTACCAACAAAAAATAATCTATTGGTACAGTATTTGGCCAAAAGAAAAAAACAATTTATATGTATATATATGTATATAAGATATATATATATTCATATAACCGCTAGGAGAAAGCTAATAAGTAAAAAGTGCTCGATACCTAAGTAGAGCCAATAATAAAGATAATCTAATGAGTCAGACGAACCTACTATTAGTTTCGCATAAAGCTCTTCATGGCTGAAATCTGACTCAGAGTCAGATTTTAGCCCTGAAGAGCTTTATGCGAAACTAATAGTAGGTTCGTCTGACTCATTATATATATATATATATAGAGAGAGAGAGAGAGAGAAATATCCAATTGACAGGTAAGTTGAGGGTGATTCTATTTGGGATTAATACTCCGTATATCCACAATGCATACCCATGCGGATGCACACCCATACATTTATATAATGATTATTTCAAATCCCTAAGAGAGCTTATTCTTTCCTTTTTATTCCTCCTTATTTTTCCTTATTTTCCCTTATTTTTCCTTCTTATTCTTTCCTTCTCATTTTTCCTTCTTACTCTTTTTTTCTATCTTATTCTTTCATTCTTATTATTTCCTATTATTTCTTTCTCCTTCTTTTTTTCTTATTCTTTCTCAATTCTTTTTCTTCTTTTTTCTTCTTTCCTTTCTATTCCTTCTCATTCTTTCATTCTTTTTCCTTCTTATTCTATCTTATTCCTTCCTTCTCAATAAATAATAAATTGATTATATACATGCAATATTTACACTTCTGACTTATGGTCTCTTTTATGGAATTACCGGTTAAAATAAATTTATAATAGCCAAATGAAGGTCTGTTGAGTTTTTCTTCTTATTAGAAATATATATATATATATATATATAAGTAAAGAAATAACAAAAGACTTAGAGATTGAGCCTTATAGTCTATTTCAGGGAGCTTAGACAAAGTGACTAACTCTCCCAACTCATCAGATGCTAAAGATGAAATCTTTATTATCTTAATGGCATTTGAAAACAGATTTTTATTTTTTATTTTATTTAAAAAAAATTTTTTTAAAGTATGAATTCCAACTGAAAACATTGATGTTGCAAAGAAATTTTTTTTCTTAAAATCACTTCCGTCAAAAGAAATGGGTCAGTGAAACATGTAACTAATAAAGTATCCAATATAATTTGACATCAAGAAGTCACTTTGTCTAAGCTCTCTGAAATAGACTATAATGCTAAATCTCTAAGTCTTTTGTTATTTCTTTACTTATATATTTGCTCTGTGACTCTAACATTAAGAGCTCTCAAACTGCGACAGTTTTTTAAAATAAAACTTTGTGTCGTAAGGAAGATTTATTCTCTGGACTTTTGGATTATATATATATAATATATATATATATATATATATATATATATATAATCCAAAAGTCCAGAGAATAAATCTTCCTTACGACACAAGAGTTTTATTTTTAAAAAAACTGTCAGGAAAAAGTCCATTCTTTTATTGTTTATTTTACCTTCTTAAACGGTAAGTCCCCGTGGCATCGTAGCTAACGTCCTGGATTGCATCATCGTAGGTAGCGAGTTCGTGCTCCTTTCGCTCTATTACGTTCACCTTCGGACTAATACCTTTGGGAAAGGTATGAACTCTCATAGCTATGGTTTAAATAGTAACACTTCTATTCTTATACAGTAATAGCTGTGGCTTTAAATAACCTGCGAGGGTTGATATGCCATTGAACAAAGAAATCAAACAAAATCAGGATAGAAGTGCGTTATGATATATAAATCATGATTGATTAAATGATTTTAACAGCATGTCAACTCGTCTCGGCTTATTTTAGGGAACGTAGTTAGGGAATCGCATTCAAAAAACTTCTCTATTTTTTCTTCGTTCAATTTAGTTTCCAGTTAGCCTAATATATTCCAAAGCCTTTCTTTTTCTGTACTTTCTTCGTATTTACCGAATGCACCCGGCCAACCAAACGAACGCACCTGAGCAGCCAAAGGACAACAGCTACCCAATGCAAACTTACTTTTCAAGAACTGATTCTTATTTTTCTTCTTTTTTCTCATTTCTTCTTTTGTATGATTATATTCTCTGTTTATTTTGTACATCTTTATCGCAAGTAAAATATGTCCAAATATGGTGAGGAAAATCATTTACGATATGCTTCCGTTGGTGATGTGAGGAAGGAAAGAAAGAGAGAAAGATTTATTTCGAAATTAAAATGTCTTGCTGCATTGATAGTTTTAAGTATCCTACATGATGATTTTGTTTGTTATTGTTTTTTTTTGTTTTGTTATCGTTGTTATTTTTTTAAATTTTGTTGTTTGTTGTTTTTTTTTATAAATATCTTCAAATCTTTCATTGTGTTATTTCAAAACGATCAATCTTTTCACTTCTCACTTTCTGTTTATAAATGTACGTAAATAATAGACGACAGACAGACAGACAGACAGACAGACAGAAAGGCACACACACACACACATATATATATAAATATATATATATAATATATATATATATAATGTGTGTGTGCATGTTTTTATGTATACATACATATATATGCGCATGTATTTATGCCTAGATAAAATCATATATGCACATGATTCTATACACACACACACACACACAAACACACACACACACACACACATATATATATATAATATATATATATGCACAGGTACATTATACATTCCAGCCCCACCGCCCAAAAACACCCCATTTTTTTGTTACATTTTTTTAACTGTATAGTATAAAAACATAATAGAATATAATGTAATGAATTATATGCTATAATATGTTTTAATCTTTATTTTATTAATTTATTTTTCTTGGGGGGGGGGCTTGGTAAATTTTGAAAATTAAATATTTTAAGTTAAATTATTAAAACAAACATTTCTAAAGTTCGCTCGTACCTCAAATTTTAATTTCAAACACAAAGAAAAAAATCGATCGACTGACAGCTCGTAACTCGGAAAACTCGTAATTTTTTGCACTCTTAAGTCAAAATGCCACCATTTTATTCGAGATGAAGACAAAACAATCAAACATAAACGTAACTGTCGAGGAAGCGAAAAGATAGTCGTCTGACCCTTCCAAGTCGTGTCGGAGAAAAAGAGCGATTTTCTCCGACTAATCTTGTCACGTGACCAAAAAAGACACATGACGTGGGGTAAAACCCTGCATCCAATATAAAAAAAAGGGGAGACAATTATATTTTGTCTTCCAACAATACAAATAATCGCCATTTATTATTCGTGTACATCGGCCATAGATAATGTTCTTTTATCTACGCCATCTTTTTTGATCTAATTTTTTTTTGTCTTTTACTTTCGCGACAACAAACAGCTGGTCCAAGGTCAAGGTCAAATAGTCCAGTGATATACAACTAGATAATTAACAGAATTAGATTAGATAGATAGATAGATGGATATGTCTAGAATCAAATAGATATGAACAGAATAATATAGATTGATCAACTGATAGATACGGGTCGCGAAGATCACTTTTAACAGACTGATTTATAATCATCTCGATTGACTGATTATATTTCGAAAAGTTTTCTACTTTTCAAGATGCTGTTAAATTTTGACAAGTTTTATTTTCCTTGGCTAAATTTATTATCATCGTGTCATACTGACAGCACGGATTCTCATGACTCTCTCTCTCTCTCTCTCTCTCTCTCTCTCTCTCTCTCTCTCTCTCTCTCTGTCTCAGTCATTGCTCACGATAATCAGTATCGGTACAGAGCTGATCAATGTAAGTCTGCTGGCTAGCGCTTTCTTTTGTCTGTCAATGTATAGATATTTACTAAGCTTAGCTTAGATGTGGCACAAGGCCAGAATTATGGGGTGCCCAGTGAGAATCGAACTCACGATCAATGGTCTGCTAATCTAGCTTGCTAACCATTACACCACATGAGGTGCCCTGTCTGTCAATGTATAAGTTTACACACAAACGTAATATTTATCAACTCCTCCACAAGAGTAGTATGTGACACAAGGTCAATTTTTATGCTGAATTTAACAGGTTTTAATTATAGTTTTCCTTCTCTCAGACTGGTTGCCTACCTTTTCCAAGGGCGTTAGTGCTATGTGAATAAAAATCTAAACACACACACACACACACACACACACATACATATATATAAACAGCCTCTTCCAGGATATGAACTCAGATCACCTTGTCCATTCCCAACGATTGATAAACTTTACAAAACGTGCTCTTCGAAGAGAACATCACTTATGAGTTCGTCCTTACTTCCTGTGCAGTGCCTGGCGTATCTTGCTTTTCTTACTTGGACTTACAGCTACATTTTGTGGAGTGCTGCTTCTATGATTTGTTCAGGACAGCATGCAGTATCCTTGTGTAGTTCCTATCTATCTTTTTTTTTTCAAACCGTTCGTTAAAATCAAAGTGGTGCCGCCATACAGTGGTACTAATACGGCTACAGCTAGAATGAATTCTTGCTTTATCTTATCAGAGAGATCAGTATGATAGATAATAAGTGGGGTAATTTTCGCGTTTTATTATCGTTCCTTGTCCCTGCATTGAACGAAAATTGATTTTGTTTATTCATCTAGTAAACTTTGAGGTCACTTTGGGAAGAACGTGTCAGAGGGACTTAGAATAATCTGATTGTACCCCCTGGAGAGGAATGAAAAAGCACGTCCGAAAGATGTGACCCGGTTATAACACTAAATGGTATCTGATGGCAAGGCTCTAGTTTTAGAGATTTGGGGAGTGTGGAGAACCCCTTATGGCGTAAAAATCTCTCTCTCTCTCTCTCTCTCTCTCTCTCTCTCTCTCTCTCTCTCTCTCTCTCTATATATATATATATATATATATATATATATATTATATATATATATATATCCGTAGATGGGCTACCAGGTAAGTTGGTATTAGTATGATTCTAAGTTGCTCAGATTCAGTTTGAGAGCTCAATGTTCAATATTATTGAACAGAGCAATATAATTGGTAAATAAAAATGCGTAAAAATCGGTCATTTTACAGTTATATACCTATTTCTACCCACAGTTATTAGTTTATACCTCTGAGTTTCATCAGACCGCAAAGTTAGTGGTCTGATGAAACTCATGGGTAAAACAGATAGCTGTGGGGAGAAATAGGTCTATAACCGTAAAATGACCGATTTTTAAGCCTTTTTCTTTACCATATATATATATATATATGTAAAAGGTGACTTACCGGTGAAATTGGTCACAATGGTTAGTTGATGCAAGTTTCACAATGATAAGACAGCGATATAACAATTATAAAGTGCTCAATACATGAGTAGAGCAAATGTATTATTATAATGGTACACAGTAATAACCTACTCGAGTTTCACCATAAGGATCTTCAGGGTTAAATCCGCTGAATTAATTATATTTTTTTGGCAATGACGGTTAGTGTCTAACCGTCATTGCCAAAAAATACACACGTGCAATCGGCTGTAATTAATCAATATCTTGATTAATTCAGTGGATTTAACCCTGAAGATCCTTATGGTGAAACTCGAGTAGGTTATTACTGTGTAACATTATGATATAACAATGCAGAAAATAACAGTGTTTCAACTAAATACATTTGATAGGTTAAATTAAATCAAATTGGGAATCACCGTTGCGTAGGAATTAACGTGCTGGACAGTGACATCGGAGTAAGCGATTCCGGACTCCAGTTGCGCTATTACGCTTCCTCTCGGATGAATACCCTTGGAGCGAAACCCGACAGAATTTTCGTCTGTCAGGCTCCTTACCCTCACGACTGTCGGGGACTGTCAGTCGGGGAAACAATTAATTGATACATACTTACAGGATGTATGTTTTTACAATCCCCAAAGAACTCAAGTCTATAAACAACAGGTGAGTAAATACCTTACGCTAAACGGTGAAAGTTCAACTAATATTTCCCCTACAGGGCTTTACCAAGAACTAGGGATATATATATATATATATATATATATATATATATATATATATTGACAAATGTTTGGTTTAAAAAATTTTTCTTATAGCTAAAAATATTTTTGTATATTAGACGTTATACATTCTTGAATGATATAACATGTGACAAATGAGACCTTCTTTTGGTGTAGAGAATTCGCGCTGGAATCGCAAAGTTCTGGGTTCGATACCGGTCCTCGCCAACTCAGCGCTTGAGTAGCACCGCTTGGATAATCTGATCTGTGTGCTTCAGGGTCTGAAAGCTGATGGTAGGCGTGGCAAACCTACTTAGCAAAAAAAAATCCCTGGTTAGCACAATTGAAAAGGTGATAGACTCCTTCGCTGTTCGGATGTGCTGTGTCCTCAAAAGGGATACAATCAGACAAGATTGTAATCGAGTAGAAACGACCAGTCAACACGTTCGTAGATTTAAGATAGGAGGTTTTATTGCAGAGAGATACAATAAGACATACAAGGAATAGTGAGGCACGCTAATAATCCTCGAAGCCAGCCCAGCATAATGCTGTGCTCACTATATATATAGTCAGACCACATGGGTGTCAGAACATATGAGTGTGGAATATTCCATTACAACAGGATGATAGTGACAATAGGCCATTCCACCGTTTTAGGACCGGCTTAGCTCAGTCGGTAGAGCGTTCGGCTAGAAACCACAAGGGTCCTAGTTCGATACCGGTCCTCGCCAACTCAGCGTATGAGTAGCGCAGTGATCTGTGCAGTAAAGTAAGGAGCTAATGGTAGGTATGGCACCCCACCTCAGACGCAAAAACAATCTCCTTGGTCTAGCGCTAGTGAAAAGTGGATAGACTCCCTCGCTGATTAGCTGATACCGACTTTAGGCCACCCCAACGACTTCTTACTTGGATGGAATATAACCATGCCTTGAGAATCAGCATTCATAATCCAGTTGATCTAACTGGGTTTGAACACCGACTTCTTGCCTCTGTAGTAATCATGCTCCTATTGCCATTTTTATGAAAGATTCTGTCAGAAAGTAAATTTATCACTGGCTTATAAATCCAGACTGCCGGGCACCTGCACAAGAGCAACCACTCCTCACAGAGATTTTCGTTATTTACTGTATTATTTTAAATTCATTTATTCAGTCTGTGCTGCCTCCCCTACTGGGCTATTTATAAAAGACAGACGGTCTCTGCGATTCAAGAAGCCAAGCATTAGATTGATGCGAAATTCACCAACATAATTTATTCCCAATATTGGGTTGGTTGGTTATTTTGTTTAATGGCATATTAACCCTTGCGGGCTATTTAAAGCCAAATCTTTTTTCTTTTTTTTTTTTTCGCATATACTATCGTTATCCGAATATTTTGTAAGTAAATATTTGTGTTTAGTTGTAAAGAATCAGTATCTTAAAAAGTCAAGCTATGAGGATTATTCATATATGGATCAGCTGAGTGTTGTATCTGTGTTCAATAGATGATCGAAATGTCACATTTCAATATTTCTGCCTAGGATCAAAGTGAAGTATCTGTACATGTGAAAGTTTCACAGTTATTTTAAACATTATATTGTATCTTTTATTGATATACATATTTACCAACCACTCCACACGAGCAGGATATGGCACAAGGTCAATTTCTTAAGCGGAGTTCAACAGGTTTGAATTCAGAATTGTCCTTCTTATAGACCGGTTGCATAGCCAAGGTTAAAAAACCCAGTCTCCCCTACTATTTATCCATAGCTAGAGGGAGAGTAGGATCCATACCTTTCCCAAGGGTATTAGCGCTAAGTGATCTTTTTTAGCTAAGTATCTTTTATTGATACAATGTCCAGTTCCAGTGCAGACATGTCCATTGAAGATGGACAATGGTCAGCATAGTTATTTTCTTTGGTTTTATAAACTGGTAGAAAAATTTTCATTGACTCGATATGTACGTATTTACCAACTTCTCCGCACGAGCAGAATGTGACTCAAGGTCAATTTTGTAAGGGGATTTTACCTGCAGTTGTCTTGGCAGGAATAGCTTGGTCAAGCTCATCCATCTCCAAATCTACAACTGGTTTGAATTTTTGTTTTTGAGTTTTCCCTCTCCTAGGCTGGTTGCCATACCAAGGTTTAAAGACCCTAGTCTGACTTAGTATTTACCCATAGCTGGGGGGAGAATGTGAAATGCAAACAACCTCAAGATAACTTGGATAACTGAGCCAACTTCCTACGATGATAACCATTATGCCATGAGTGTCTCCATAGATACAGGTACTTCATTTTAAATACTGTGATAAGGTGACTCTATTTTATACTCCAGAAAGAGTTTAACTATTTTGAAAAATACACTTTTTATATGAATATTTTCAATGAAAATTTTGGAAGTCTAAATTTGAATAACAAATCTTTTAATAACTAATAGTATCAATAGAATTATGCAAGGCAAAGGTGAAAATATTTTGATTTTGACAGATAAACCAGCTGCATTTCAGACCCCCTCCCTGCAAAAAAAAAAAAAAAAAAAAAAAACAAAAAAAAAAAAAAACACCTCAAAAAAACTAAAGTTTCTTTGAAATCTTTCCTGTAATATATAAAAACAAAAAACACCTAAAAAATTAGCATAAAAGTTAGATTCATGCCTTTCCTAAGGATATTAGTGCCATATGAATGCAACCAGCTACGTCCAGGATTTGAACTCATATTGCCGTGTCCATTTCCTCCGAAGGTAACCATTACCCAACGGGTACCTCAACATATATGAGTATATTAGTAGAAATAATTTTTATGTTAGTTAATTGGTTAGTTTTACATTATATAAACCCTAGTTGGGTTATTTTATGCCGTTGACATTATTCATTTTTGTTGAGTACTCAATTTTTTGAAACTCATTTTTTATCTATTTTAAACATAGAACCAAGTTTAAAGAGCCCGATCTGCTCTACTAAGGAAAGAATAGTTGGATTTATAGTTTTCCCGAAGATATTTAACCCTATGTGAATTGCAAACAGCTTCGTGCAAGATTTGAACTCCGGTCATCGTGTCTGTTTTCTACGAAGATAATCATTACAGTAAGAGCGCCTCAAAAAAAAAAAAAGGAACTCAATAATTGTTGATATTTACATCATCTCAAACATGAGCTAAATTCGGGCGTTTTCAACATATGAATAACAACAAGGAAACATGATATTCTATTTTCATTACTAAAACTATGCAGGGGAGGCACCGTGGCGTAGTGGCTAACGTGTTGGACTGCGACATCGTTGTAAGTGAGTTACTTATCTATCTATCTGCCTTTTTAAATCAAGGGGGAAGGTATTGCCGGGGGGGGGGCATAGCCCACTGGGATCAACGCTGTTAGTTAGTTTGTCGGTTGAGCAGCCGAAGCTCACTGGACCCCCGATTGGGCCGGGTCAGATTTTGGAAAGTAATTCATCCGATAGTCTCCAAAAATGCCTTTTCGAATTCTTTTTCTTACCATTATTTCTGAAATCATCCAAATTAATCGTAAGAAAGTTCACGCCATTGCTTGTTTTATCTGATAAGAACTCAAGGAATGGAATGACCCAAATCACCCTGATTCATGAATGGATCATTCTTGATTCCTATTTATACCAGTTGTCTTGAACACTGCTAGAGTTCTACTTAGTTGTTTGATTTGAATGACATTGTGGAGTCTTATATATACTTTGTCATTTTGCAGTGGACTTTGTAGCATTTCGAGTTTGTATTGAGTTACAATCGCTTGCTGCCTTGTCTTCCCAGTTCGACGGTAATTGGAACTTATTCTTCAGTAATTCCTTTAAAAAATATATTACTCTATCGCCAACAAATCCAATTAAGAGATTTCATTTTTGAAATCTATCTTGACTGTAAGTTCGAGGCAAAATATTAGACAAATGTTTACCATAATTAAAATTCCATTAATCATTTTAAATCAATTTGTTCACCTCTTATTCTTATTTCTAGTAAATTAGTTAATCCAAATTCCTCAAACTTTTCCCTGTAACTGTAATATTTTACGCTTTTTATTAGTTTTGTCTCTCTACTCGATAAACACTCCAATATCAATATTATAGTTCAATTTCCATGTCTGGACACTGGACCCTAGGCATGAGTACAATATTCTACATGAAGAATATATATATATATATATATATATATATATATATATATATATATATATAAAGAATATTTTGAAAAAAAAAAAACAAGTGTTCCGAAAATGGGATGAATTTAATTATCTATGTTTGAACATTTCGGTTACATTGAACCTTCATTAGGATGTCTCTTGGGGTGAAGAAAATGAAGAAAATGAACCGAAATGTTTAAACATAGATAATTAAATTCATCCCATTTTCGGGACACTTGTTTTGTTTTTTTTCAAAATTCTCTTTATATTGTCGGATTTATTTTCCATATTTACTCCCATATATATATATATATATATATCACAGTTACTTGCAAATCCACAAAGCAAACAAATATATTTACTTCTAGATTTTATTAAAACCGATTAAAGACTGCTCAATTAAAAGAGCTAAATATACGTTTTCATATCGAATGGCTTAAAATATTCCGACTGCATTCGTTTTTAAAGCGTATATATATATATATATATATATATATATATCGATTTGTTTAGCCATACATTTAAATAGGCATTCCCGCCTAATTCATTATTAATTAATTAATTTTCAAAATTAGGTACGACTCCAATTAAGCACATATTCTCCCAAAAATTGTCGGCAAAAAAAGCCATTCCAAACATACCGTGTTTACACATATATATATATATATATATATATATATATATATATATATATATATATATATATCCTATTGAAAGAAAGTATTTCATGTTACAAAAAATAGATGTTGAATAGTTTTCCCTTTGTCTGTACTTTATTAAAAATTGAATTCTTTCAGTGTTTGATGTACATTTTTTAAATATATAAGTGAAACCCGTTTAAGGAATCTTTCACTTCCAAAAATAACTGTGTGTGGGGGGGAATTAACACAACGTGGTTTTTACGAGAATTAGTGTCCGAAGGTGGGACCCAGTCACATTTGTGAAACAATGTTGAATATGAATGAACCCTCCCTCCAGCTGTGGGCAAATAGACTTTAGCATGGAACCCGGTCTAAGAGAAATAAAACTCTAAATCTAAAATACACCTGGAGAAATGGGTTCCTCCAATCTGTTCATGCTCAAGACATGCTACATGAATAGTGCCTCACGACGAAAACATGTTACAGGATAAATGTTTTTTTAAATATACAATTCAGCTTTTGGTCTCTTTAATCCAATTTTTAGTTTTTGAATTTGTTTATTTCTATGTAAACATTTTTGTTTACACAGTGTCGCATGTCAACAGCTGACCATGGTAAATCTCTTTGTGAGTTCAACAAATTATGGTCTAGTTAAGGGAGGGAAAACTTTAAATGTCAAATAGGCCTGGAGAAAGAGAGGTTACGTTAATCTATTCATGCTCAAGAGACGCTACAAGAATAGCGGTCTATGACCAAAATATTATGGTTTGGTTTGGTTTATTGATTTTAACAGCACATCAACCCGTCCAGGGTTATATCATGCCTAGCGGTTGGGAAAATATTATGGAATAAATCTTTTTTTAAATATTGAAATTTGTTTATTTCTTTGTAAATATCTTTGTTTACACAGTTTGACCTGTCAACAGCTGACAATGGTTAATCTCTTTGTGAGTTCAACAAATTATGACATATCTAAAAAGGAGACTCTAAATGTAAGATAGAACTGGAGAGAGATAGAGGCTTACGACCAAAAAATGTTAAGGTATTTTTTTTTCAGTGCAGCTATTGGTCTCTACAATTCAATTTTTAGTTTAGAAATTCGTTTATTTCTATGTAAATATCTTTGTTAACACATTGTCACCTGTCAACAGCCGACCATGGTCAATCCCTTTGTCAGTTGAACAAAAATTATGGTCTATTTAAGGGAAGGAAAAACTCTAAATGTAAAATAGGCCTGGAAAGAGATGGGTTCCGTCAATCTGTTCATAATCAAGAGACGCTATAGGAATAGCGGTCTACGACAAAAACATAGGAAATTCTTTTTTTAAATATCCAATGCCGCTCTCTACAATCCATTTTTTGAAGAATAAGTTCTACTTAGCTGCTGTTATTAAAACCAACAGTAGACTAGCTTACTTCAATATGGCGCTGCGAACAGGATGGAACCTGAAGATTGGGAAAGCTACTTCATCAAAGCTGGTATCTCTGCTGACTCAACCAAAAGCTATGCTGCAACATTTGCAAGTGAAAAGTCAACCAAACAAGCCCTCTACATATGCGGAAATATCCAGCGCCTTTATTTCAGCAAGGCTGCATGCATTGATGTAGGAATATTGCACAAAGATTTTCCCAACCCTTTAGCCGACAAACAACATAAAGAGTTTGTTCCACAAACCAAAAGAATGGTAACATCAACTAGGGACCAAGCCTCACCCAGTGTCGCTCCAACCCCTAAGCCAATGCCATCAAAAATACCCCGTGCTTTATCAAGATTACTCCCCTGTAATCGAAAGGAACTAATTCCCCCTCAAAGGCCGCTACGCCCGCGCAATGGGGGGGGGAGGAAGGAGAGATGAAGAATAAGTTCTACTTAGCTGCTGTTATTAAAACCAACAGTAGACTAACTTACTTCAATAATTTTTAGTATTGAAATTTGTTTATTTCTATGTAAACATCTTTTTTTACATTAGGGAGTCACCAAACTACGACCCGCTGGCCGAATCCAGCCCACGAGGGCATTTTATATGGCCCACTGACGGTGCTTGAATTTGTTTGTTAAAACATACGAAACCCGAGACGTTCTGATACAATTTAAATCTAGATATCATGTTAATCTTACTAAATCTTTATGGACTTGACGACTGTATGTAGGTTACAAAATTTCGTGCGAGTGAGCATTTCACTTGTCATATACGCGATCCTGAATTTCCACTTGTTACGACTGCTTGAAAAACACAGGTAATGTGGCTTGCACTCGTTATTTTTTCAATTATCCGGCCCACCATGAAAAAGGTTTGGTGATCCTTGGTTTACACAGTTGCACCTGTTAACAGTTGACTATTGTAAATCTCTTTTCCAGTTCAATAAATACTAACGGTATGTTATTTTGGTTTGGTTTGTTTTGTTTTACGGCATATTAACCTCAGTGGGTCATTTAATGCCGATAAAGTTTTGAAATAAATCAATTCTTAATGGATAATACAATTTTTTTATAAATACATTTTTTATTTAACCCATAGATGGGACCCTAACAGGTACTACCACCCCGGGTCAGAGTGGACCAGGGAGCAATGGTGATGAAGGGGTGCTCCACATTCCCCAAACCTCCAGAACTGGAACCTCACCATCAGATAGAGTTTAATGTCATTCCCAGGACATGTGGACCAGCAGCCACCGCCTTCTAGCATCCATATGATAAAAAGGGGTTGGGGCTTGCCATAAGGACAATAGGGTTGGGGAAATCATATAGGTGCTAGGGCTTGACGTGACCAGCCGATTGATCGGAGGGGGTCTCTCCGACCGCCCGTCGAGCCCAAGATAGGGCCAAAGTGGAGTATTGCAGGTCATGAACTGCTCATCCACCTGGGCTCTATCCTTAAGCATCACGGGTCGCCACACACGGCCAACAGGTGGCCCCATTGGGGGAGTCTTACCCCTCTGCAGAGGTGCAGTCGGTGCATTCTAACGCCCCAACCGACAGGGCGGAAGAGTTATCTTAATAATTCAAGAAGAAAATGCTGGCATTGTCAGCGTACAAGGTTTCCTTTATCGGGAGATTTTCTCTCTTAATCTTTAATTTTAAATTTTATCTTCCTTTTTGCTAAAAATCAAGTTGACCTTTATAAAAATGTTATTGCTGAGACAATGCGAAGATAATACATTCAAAACAGTGTCTCACACGCATGCGCATGTGACTTTTAAAAAAATCATATTTTTAAAATCATATGACATCTTGATCCGAACAAAATACATCGGTTTTCTCAGCATAAATAATAGTTATAAATCCACTTATTCTCACTGCAGTTATGGGTACATAGAGGCCCGAAAATTTCCCGAAACGTACGTTCGGGGATGTATGTGATGAGTATTTTATGAATTGAATAAATAAGATTTTTGGATGTTTGTTTATTTAGAAACGTTGCGGATAAAGTATATTAAATTTTTACTTGAAGGCACTTACAACGCATGTATCGCATAACACTAGTGTTTCACTGTGTCTGCTGAGGTCCCGGTTTCGATTTCTGTCGGAGGGAAATCGTTAGTATATACCGCTGATGAGACTTAATAAAGTCGAAACAGTCTGTACGGTATTCTACACATCGAACCATCCTTTGTTGGGATTACACTTGTCAAGTTCATTTTCTATAAGAAAAAGTATCGAATTTTATGCGATACATGCGTTGTAAGTGCCTTCAAGTAAAAATTGAATTGAATAAAGTTATATGATCACAAAAAGATGTTATCTTCACTATCATCCATGCATGCAAAGATCGGGGAATAGTGTGGAACCGCGACAAAAGATGGAACAGCAAGAAGTCATTTTGATATTCGGTTTCTTACAGTACGTGTTTTTGTTTAAATCGTCACCAATCTTTGTAGTGAATAGGCTTCTCACTGCTTAACCGGTGATCTAACGGGAACCGGTGTTTTAAATCTAGTTTGCTATATTGAGTTCTGTTATGGAATTCGAGAATGAAATTGTTAGCTTTATTCAAATTTGGATAATAATAGCTGCTTTAGTGAGAAGAATCATTCTGATATTATATATATATATA
>CM042141.1:112484452-112501952 GCA_023376005.1 Doryteuthis pealeii | reverse complement strand
CGATTAACCTGATCAGTATTCAGATGGTTGGGTAGGTAATAACAGTAGGTACTGTAAGCAACCTAAGGCCATGTGTGCTAGACTAAAAAACTTAGTAAATAGGTTAAGCAACGATTAGCATGCTTAGTACTTAAATGGGTGACTACTTTGTACCAGCAGAAACTGCAAGTAATCTAAGGCTTGTGTAGTGCTGCACTTAGACATAATTGCTCGTGGTGTAATGGTTATCGTTATAGAAAATGGACATTGCGACGCGAGGTTGCTTGCATTTCCCATTGCACTCATACACTTGTGAAAGGTATGTATCCAACTATTCTCCTTCCAGCGATAAATAAATAGTTGGGCAGACTGGACTGTTTAGTAAGCAGTCTAGAAGAAGGATAACTCTGAATTCAAACCTATTAAACATCGCTTAAGAAATTGATCTTGTTGTATACTCTCTTTCTTTACTTCTATTATTCTTCTGCTCATCTTTGGTATCTTACGTTCTTCTTCTAGCGTCTGGACTTCGTCTTCGGTACTTCGTGTCTGGTCTTCTATTGGGGATTTCTCTTTATCAGAAGCCCTGTGTTATTGGTAGTTTTTAGATAATAACACAAGGCTTCGATTTACTTAATCATATTTTATTTCGAAATCCCCACCAGACTACCTGCGCAGATTGAGTCGGCCGTGCACTTAACACGACTTACCACCGTCGTGGTTTGGCCGATGCTGAACTAAAACTCTCTCTAATCTAAACCGGAAGAGGGTCCACCGGGAGGATCAGAATGAGGTCAAGCCTTGTCATTCAATCCTTCAAGGCCACCGGCTGCAACTTATAACAGCCATTTTGGTTTCTACACTACAGTAAATAAGCGTTCGGACACTAATAATTATGTAACATTATGTCACACCCTGCTCGTACCTCAGGGTTGGTATATATATATATATATATATATATATATATATATATATATATATATATATATATAAGATGAATAAAAAGTGATAAGACAAACAGGAATATTTATTTATGACTGTTCTCAACTTGTTTCGACCTAAGATCATCGTCAAAATATTTTGTCAGATTAATTGTTTTTAGAAAGTTTTTTAAACTTTTTTTTAAGCGTTTGGCAAGCTAGAATAATCCGGACAGAGAAATGTATTAGAAGAGACGAGTCCATCTGTTATATATATATATATATATATATATATATATATATATATATATATATATATATATATATATATATACCGAATATCGTTTCCTCTACAAAAATGTCTTTCTTTATTTCAACTCATATTTTAGATACAAATTTTAAACTATTTTTTTTGATTATCTATATGATTGACTAATTAGTTTTAACGGCACGTCAACACGTCCAGAGTTAGTTTGTGCCAAATGGTAAATTATGAGGTACATCCAGATATATTGTTATTTTTTCCAAGAATTGTTTCTTGATTTTAACAATAAGTTGTCTGCAGTTCGTTGTTGCTAAATGGATTGTGAATCAGTTTGTGGAATAGATTTATAGGGTTACACACAAGTTTATTGTTAAATGTTTTTGGTACTATAAATCCAGAAAAGGTGTAATCCAACTATTCTCCTTCTAGCTATGGGCCTTTTAAACTTGGTATAGTCACTGGTCTAGAAGAAAGAAAACTCTGAATTCAAACCTGTTTAACTCTGTCCAAAATTAGTCTAGCAGTGGTAAAACCCAAGTTAAATTTGTAAACATTTTGACTGACATATGCTTCTTCGTGCACTCTGTTTCATTTGACGCCATTTTGAATAACCCAAAACAAATATTTTTCAGAGATTAAATAATGGAAAGTTTACATCAATGAACAAAAATTCTGAAAAAGATTCTGAAAAATATTCCCCTCTACATATTAAATGTCTCACGTATTTATAGCTTTCCTAAAGCTTTTTATTATCTGTTTTCTCGGGTGAGGTTTCAACCTCCTACAGTCCGTCCTACCTCATACTGGGTGTCCTCACAGATTGCCAATTAAATGATGTACCCGATGCTCTTAAAATTTTTCCGATATGTTTTGTTTATATTGACAGACTTTGTAATTGCTTATACTTTATTGAAAATAGAATAATTCAATTTTCCTGATTTGGTAACAAATTCCAATTCCAACCCAAGATGAAAATATGTATTCTTTCTTCTGGCAAATAGAATACTGACAAAACTTAGCAAAAATATTATAGTACCAATAATATAATAATAATAATAATAATAATAATAATAGTCTCTAAAAGAAATTAAAACAAAGGCTCTTGGAACAATTTTCTTCAGACTCAAGACTGAAAAGATGGAGTTTGAAGATGGAGAAACAGAAGAAACTAACAGTATGGTTCCAATTGACTACAACTTATATAGAAAGTTCTGGGCTTTACAAGAATTTTTTCGCAAACCAATTCAGTGCTACGAAAATGTCTTGGATGACATTTGTTTCTAATGCTGATGAAGTTTTGACTGCATTCAGCAGTTACAAATTGGATGATATGAAAAGTTCTCGGAAAAAGTTGGACAAATCTTACATACCTTGTATTCAACTACAAAAATGTCTTTCTTTATTTCAGCTCATATTTTAGATACAACACTTTAGTAATGAATGTCGGGAGTTATGGGAAGAGCTAGCATCCAAGGTGTTCTATTCTACGATTATACCCACTCTGTTTCAAGTAAGTTTAACAAAGTAATTAATATGGAAATTAAGATAAAATTAAGATTCGTGTGTTCTTTTTTATATGCGTTCCTATTTAGTTTCATTAGCCTTTCTAATTTATTATGATATTTTAGTACATTGAAAAAAAATTTAAATTGTACCTGGGGGCATTATTATACTAGGTGAATATTAAATAACCAGAATACTTATTTTGTAAGTACAATTACTTATATTAAGTGAGTAATGGTAAAGATAATAAGTGATGGAAACAAAACAAAAAATGTAGGTATTTTTGCAACAGGTTGGGAGTGACACAATGCTGCACGTATGGGGCATCCAGTGAGGATCAAAATCGCTATTCAATAATATTTGATCTGCAAGACAAGCTTGCTAACTATTACTCCACGATGGGTCAGCCTTTTTATTAAACCCGTTCACTATGGAAAGGACGTGATATAAAATTGCAAATATGGTACATCCAGCGAGGTTCTAACTCGCTATTCTATAGTAATGGATTTGTGAGACTAGCTTGCTAACCATTACACCAATATGGGAGGGTTTTTTTATCCAACCCGTTCGTCCTGGCTAAGATGTGATATTCAAACGCAATGTATCTGCGAGATTAGCTTTCTAACTATTACTTCATGATAGGACACCCTTTTTACCCAAAACATTCGCCATGTATCGCATGTGACATAAGATGGCAAGTATGGGACATATAGCGTAGATCTAACTCACAATTCAGCTGTGATGAAGCTGAGAGACTAGCTTGCTAACCATTACACCACGAATAATAACTAGAAATATATATGATTTTAAATGCAAGAATACAAGAATGACCCTTGTTTCACCCTTCCCCATCCATTACACTAAAGGTTACTCAATCAATTATTTCCTGTCAGCAATTCTTCAAAATCTACCTCTCTCATTCGTTTTCTTTTCACTCCCACCTCTCTCTCTCTCTCTCTCTCTCTCTCTCTCTCTCTCTCTCTCTCTCTCTCTCTCTCTCTCATCTGGTATTTACCCGACAGATTTGACACGGATGGGATGTAACACACTCTCGCTACTATGAGGCATCCAACGAGAATCAAACTTGCTAATCAGTAGTAATTCCAGGTTAGAGTGAACCTGGGAGTAATGGTAATGAAGCGTATTTCAGCTTACTCAGAGCTCCAAAATTGGAACTTCCCCATTAGATGCAGTTTAGATACTTGTGATAAAAATTCGCCACGGAAATAAGCGCATTTAAAAAGGAGAAGAATATGTTCACAATTTCTTGTGCATGTTTCTTTTAATTATTAGACTTCAAACTTACATTTATATACGTGAAAGCACCCATCGTGCAATCGTTATGGTCATAGGAAGTGGACACGGCAAAATCCAGGACAAGGCTGTTTGCATTTCACATAGCACTAATATCCTTGGGAAAGCTGTGCATCCAGCTAGTCGGGTAGACTGGACTCTTTAAACTTGGTATAGCCTCTAGTCTAGGAGAAGGACAAACTCTGAATTCAAACCCGTTTCAAACTCCGCATAATCATTCACCTTATCACTTCCTTGCTAGTACGTAGGGGCCGGTTGATACATATATTGATGTACGTACGTCTAGCTCAGTCGGTAGAGCGTTCGGCTAGAAACCACAAGGTTCCTAGTTCGATACCGGTCCCCGCCAACTCAGCGTATGAGTAGCACAGGGATCTGTGCGGTAAAGTAAGGAGCTGATGGTAGGTGTGGCGCTCCACCTAAGATGCTAAAACAATCTCCTTGGTCTAGCTCTATTGAAAAGGGGATAGACTCTCTCGCTGACTGGCTGATACCGAGTTTAGGCCGACCCGTCGACTTTACTTACGTATAGCAAAGCAGATACATTGTTTAGCACAAACACATGGATATATACACGTTTTCTCTCTCTCTCTCTCTCTCTCTCTCTCTCTCTCTCTCTCTCTCTCTCCACACACACACACATACACACACATTCACTCACTTGCACACAGGTACAGGCACACAAACACATATATATGCATACAGTGAACATGAGGCACCTGAGTAAGGGGAAGGGATGATCAATCTCATATCTAAATCCAAAACTATTAAATGAGTTCGATCATCACAGAGTGCCCTACACTTATAGAATGTCATTCTAAGCTAACATAAGTCTTTTGAATACATCTGTTGTACCTTATCTTATTATAATGGAGATGTGTGTGTATGTCTCTAACGTAAATTACGTCACTACCGTCGTCACAAGTAACTTAGTTATTTACGCTATAATTTCAATGATTATTGAATAATCATTATTTATTCTTAATTAGCATCTTGTGTGTTAACGATATTTCTATCAAAGTCTCCATGAGATAGATTTGCATAGTATATGGTGTGGATAATTTGCATACTGGTTTTTAACAAAATATGGTTTGATAAGCAATTCCTCATCAACTATAATGGAGATTATGTGTATGTCTTTAACCGAAAACACATCACTACCGATGTCCCAATTCCCTTAGATAATTATGTTATAATCTCAATGGTTATTAGAAAATCATGATTTAGTTTTAATTAACACCTTATTTATTAACGATATCTTATTATAATGGAGATTGTGTATTTGTCTGTCTGTAACCGAAACTAAATCACTACTCCAGTCACAATTCCCTTAGTTATTGACGTCACATTCACCATGAATTTATATTTATTTAAACCTCAATTATTGATAAAATTATTATACCTTATTAATACTGTTGGATTAATCTACATACTAACAACAAGCAAATATATTTATATATTCAACAAAATAGCGGTTTACAGTGTGAACGGGAAGGCTAATTTGCATATTGATATTAAGAATTTGATTTTAATAAATATATGCTTAGTGTTATTGATTTCTAATTGTTTGGTTTTCTCTTAACGAATCTGAGCAAAAATCTCGAGGATAAATCTTAAAAGAAATCCATGAACAAGACGAAAGAACTGTAATGTTATTAAATGCTTCATAATCTAACTAAATAGATAAATTAGGAAAAAATGAAAGATGGGAGTGACGGAAAATGATGGAAGAGATAGATTTAAAGCTGTTCTATTTTTCGATTATACCCCCTCAGTTTATTATCTTCTAAATAGTTTCTAATTTGATACAATATTTTATTACATCAAAACCTAAATACTTGCACCCTACGGAGGGTGCATATATTTGCTAGTGTCTATTAAAGTCTGTGTCAGATTTGCCTCAAAATAGTCAATGTGTTTAGAATTCTGCAATGTGTTTTACGTAGTATTTGAACACTGATTTTAACAAAACCGGGTTTAATAAATGATTACTTGAGGTTATTGATTTCTTATATTATTAAAAGCAATCTTATGTTTAATTTTTATATAGAAATCAATTAAAATAAAATAGAAAATAGTGTAATCTTTTTATATGCGTTCTTATTTAGTTTCGTTGATATTTCTAATTTAGTATGATATTTTATTACATTAGAACTTAAATACTACGGCGCATATTTTGTTGGTAATAAATAATATATTTACGTGGAGGCAAATTTATGTATGCACGTGCACTGGATTCGTTTGATGCAATGCGTTCTTTTTATTTTTTTTATTTGCTTATTTTATTATTATTTTTTTTGTTTTTACCAAAGATGTCGAATCTACTGTAACCGTGCATTAAAAATAAAGAATATGTCGGAACGGGTCGGGGAGGGGAGGTAGCAGAGTAGGAGCAAGTTGGGTACAGCATCTTGGCGGAGAACTGATGTCAAATCCTAAATTAGACCATCTGCAGCAACGGCAGCTGCAGCAGCAGCAGCGACAGCAACAACCGTCTTTCTCTATTCAAGCAACACAGCTGCAAAAGGCGTTTAGACCATTCATCGATTTTATTTACATATAGAAGAAGAAGAAGAAGAAGAAGAAGAAGCTCCTCTTCCTCTTCCTCCTCCTACTCCTCCTCCTTCTCCTACTCCTACTCCTCCTCATTATATGTAATCGTCCAGTGTCAGAGGATCGACTTTTCCTGGATTCTAGCTGAATTTTATGGCTAATAAATAGACATTAGCAGCAGCAGCAGAATTTTGTCGTCTTCATCACTGATAATAATAATGTTTATTGTTGTTGCTGTTATTATATCACTTCTTGCGAGTTTTTCACATCAGTGTTAGCAGGTGGTCTTTCACTGGAGTCTGAATGACATCAAGCCTCATCAGGTCTCCAGGACTCTTCTGAGTATTCTAGACAATCTTAACATTGCTGTTGTCTAGATGGTCTCGATTTTTCCTCTGATTTCCAGTTCCTTCACGCTTTGTTCCAGACCTTTGGAGACCGTTCCAATGGTAACAACTACAAGTGGTATTACCGTTACCCTCATGCTCCACAGCGTGTTTTTGTGATTTTTTTTGTTGTTTTGATTGTTTTTTTAGTTTTCTTATTCTTGTTCTTGTTCTTCCTCTTCTTCTTCTTCTTCTTCTTCTTCTTCTTCTTATTATTATTATTATTATTATTATTATTATTATTATTATTATTTACTCCTTTTGAGTTTTCACATCAGTGTTAGCTGATGGTCTTTCACTGGAGTCTGAGTGACAGCAAGTCTCCTCAGGTCTCCATGACTCTTCTGAGTATTCTGGCAGATTGCAGCAGTGCAGTGTTCTGAATGGTTTCAATCCTTCCTCTGATATCCAAACTTTCCAAGCCCTTTTCTAATCCTTTTGGGACTGTTCCAAGTGCACCAACTACAATTGGTATCACTTTCACTTTCATATTCCATAACTTTTTCAGTTCTCTTCCAGATATTTGTCTATTTTTTTCATTTTCCTTTAACTTCACCCTGTGATCTGCTGGCACTGCAAAATCCACCAGTTGACAAGTTCTTTCTTTTTTGTTTATCAACACTAGGTCTGGCCTTCTTGCTGGGATAAGGTGATCCGTTTTTATCTCAAAGTCCCAGAGAATTTTTGCGTTTCGTTCTCAAGAACAGATTCTGGTTTATGCATATACCATTTTGTTGTGTGGTCAAAATTTAATTTTTTGCATAATTCCCAGTGAATCACCTTCCCAACCCAATATTATTATTATTATTATTATTATTATTATTATTATTATTATTATTATTTCCCTCTGTGAGTGTCCTTGCACCAGTGTTAGCTGGTAGTCTTTAACTGAGGTCTGAGTGACGGCACGTCTCCTCAGGCCTCCCGGATTCTTCTGAGGCTGTAGTCTGGATCGTCCCGATTCTTCCTCTGATTTCCAGTTACTTCGGTCTATATTGATATTGTGCACTATTTATTTATAAATATAGCACACATACGCACACACACACACACACACACACACACACACACACATATATATATATATATATATATATATATATATATGAAAATAGAAAATATTCCAAGGGTGTATTTATTTTACATGAGATATTTTGACAGTGTTTTTTTGACACACCATCTTCAGGGCGATTAATAGCAGATGTTAAAATCCTTCATTCTAATTTTTTTTTTTCAATTGAAAATGTTTTTCGGTGAAAGCATTTGAATATTTGCTATCAATCGCCCTGAAGATGGATTAACAAAAAACAGAAACGTTGGCAAATTATCATATATAAAAAATATATCCTCTGAAATTTTTTTTCATATTTATATACCCTGCGGATATATTTCTATTTTTCTCTCTCTCTCTCTCTCTCTCTCTCTCTCTCTCTCTCTATATATATATATATATATATATATATATATATTATATATATTATGTGTGTGTGTGTGTGTGTGTATACAGATGATTGTATTAACTCAACGCCCTGTGTCCTACTGGATAAGTCAGAGTGAATTTTTTTAATCATTACATCTAATGCTTTTTTATCTAGAATTTGCACTTATTATTATGTACGATTTTTTACCTTACTCATATTACGATTTTTCAAAAGGATAATCTCATGTAACTTTTTAAATTACTGATTGCCATATTGTACTGGAGGGCATATCGGTCGAAACGTTGTTTAATGGTTGGTTGGTTGGTTGGTTGGATTTGCGGCATCTCAAACCTTGGGTTATTTTATACTGAAGACGTTTCCGGTTTTATCCATTCTTTTTGGATTTTCAATATTTTAAATTGATTTTTTAAATAGATCTTTCATTAAACTCAGTTTTTGTATCTACCCAATATATGGGACCCTAACAGGTACAACCACACTGGGTAAGATATGACCTGGGAGTAATGACAATGAAAGGATACTCTGTTATATACTGTATCAATTGACAGCGCTGGTGTGTAGTACACTGGATTAAAACCCAACGCAGGTATACAAAAGAAAGCTGGACTTTATTTTCTTCCTCGGTTGGCGTGGATGAAAGGAGCTGTGCGCCGGCTTGGATGAGTGGTGAAATGAACAGTAGTTCTAACAAGTCTTTTCTTCGGAGAGTCGACGGGAGTGACTGAAGTTCGTTGCCACCAAAGCTCAACTCCGAATTCTCCGTCTAACCGTCACTTTTTCAATTTTACCCAGCATGCCCTGGTCTATTCAAATTCCACCGGAACTGTACTGCGTGACCTGCAATCCTAGCTTTGTCACCAGTCAACAGGAAGTCCTTTGTCATCCTGCTATTGTTGTTTTTTCTGGACAGTTCGTTTGACCCGGTCAGCAGTAAGCCTCCGATCTTAATTTATTCGATCCAGACTTCTGTCTGGAACATCCTTTGTTTCTCAATTCCTTTGTCTATTTGATTCAACCGGAAATTCCTATTTCCGTTTGTACAATATCCAACAACTCCACTCTGCTCAGTAATCCAGAATTGGAACTTCACCACTAGGATCGGTTTAACATAATATCCAGGACACTAAAACCTTCAGCCACTGCCTTATAGTACATATGATTAAGGGGGTTGGAGGTTTCCCATAAGGGCAATTCGATCGGGAAATCATATAGGTGCTAGATTATCATGACCAATTGATTGATCGGTGGGACTCTCGGCCGCTCGTCTAGTCAAAGTAAGAATCAAAATGGAGTGCTGTGTGCCATGGACAGCACAGTCACTAGATACCGATCTTAAGGATCTTAAGGATCACGGGTTTCCACCCACGGCAAACCCATTGTGGGGTCTTATTATACATCCCCAGATGACAGGGTTACTGAATCATTGCATATACGATGAAGTTGTTGTCATCAGTCCCCAAAAATCTAAATAATACAAATTATTAAGCCTCATCAGAGGTGGGGGTTGACGGGCGTTCTGTCCCCTCTTTGCGTCCCACGCTTGTCCGGACACTTTTAAACTTCTCAATCCATTCATATACACTATCTCAATATTGAGCTAAACGCCTCCTGTAGAATAATCATACTAGTTCCAATTACCGTCGAATTGGTAAGACAAGCAGCAAGCAATTGTAACTTAATACGAATCTGTTTTGCTGCTAATACTACTGCAAAATGCCAGGTTATTTATGAAGCCTCCTAACATCATAGAAACCAAGCAGCCAATCAGGACTCTAGGAATAGAATCACCCAAATGCAGGAGTGGACTATTCTGGATTCCCATAAGTACCAGTTGTCTTGGCACTGGTTCAGTTGTGATTAGCTTGTTGCTCAAACCAACAGTTCGCTAACTCATTTCAACACCTCCAATTAATTTCATCCCCTGACACACCTTCCGATCAAAGAAATCAGGTCACTTCCTTGGTGTATACTGATAAAGGAGCGTCCATGTTCACACTATAAAGACGACAAGAAAAATGACGCGATCAGGCTCACCCTTCGATCACGTGACCACAACAGTGCCAATTATAAGTACGTATGCGTAGAACGCAGTGTGATAATAATAAAGATATGTTATGGCAAAAGAGCAGATAATTTTGACTCTACCTTGTATATATATTGAAGTAAAGAAAAATCAAAACGTTATATGTACAGAAAGATGGAGGCGCGTGCTCTAATGGTTAGAGTCGTAGGAAATGGGCTCGTCAACGCGAGTTCAATTCCTGGACGAAGCTGTTGGAATTTCACATGGCGCTAATACCTTTGGGAAAGGTATGAATCCAATTCTCCCTCCAGCTATGGGTAAATAGCAGGGCAGACTGGGCTCTTTAACCATGGCTAGGTAACCAGTCTAGGAGAAGGAAAACTCTGAATTCAAACCTGTTAAACTCCGCTTAAGAAATTGATCTTGTGTCGCATCCTGCTCGTGCGGAGGGGTTGATAGATATATATATATATGTACAGAAAGAACATTCTACAAAGCGCTTCATGTATGTGTACGTACTTACCCAATCGCTACGCACGAGTAGGATGCGAAACAGTGTGCGTTTCTTAAGCAAACAGTACAGTACAGTTGCAGTACCAAGGTTAAAGAACCCAGTCTGCCCTATTATTTGCCCGCTATTGAGAGAACCATTATCATCATGTCGCAGTGACATCATGGATTCCTATGACTCTCTCGTCACTCGTTATCTCTCCTACTAAGTCCTCCTCACGACATCCAGTATCTGCACAGAACTGATTAATGTATGTCTTTCCTGGTCACCCCATGCTGGTGTGTCCATGTGTAGGTGTCCATAGGAAAATATCACTTATGAGTTCGTCCTTGCTTCACCAGCTAGATTATCTTGTTCGTCGTATTGGTTTGTGTGTGTGATAGGAGTTCGGTGGCCTATTACATAAAATATCCAAGGAGGGAGAATAGTTGCATTCATGCCTTTCCCAAGGGTATTAGCGCATTTTAAATTGCAAACAGACTAGTCCAGAATTTGAGCTCTGATTGACGATGGCTGTTACGAGCGTCTCCATATTAGTAAGTGTGATTGTAAGTAAATATATATATATATATATATATATATATATATAATGTTGTTCTGGTTCCAACGGGAGAAAATCCAATATTTTATAAAAAAAAAAGGTCCGCAAAATGTATTGTGTTCTAGAAAAAATTTTAAAATTCTTTTTGTTTTACATATGCAACACGTGTTTCAGATCTTCTGGTATCTTCTTCAGGCTTTGATTGATAATATGAAAATGAATTTTTACATGCATGTGTATATATATACATACACATGAGTATTTCAGCTCCTCTTCCTGTTTTTGTGGGAGTGGAATGGAATATCATTTTTAACATTAGTCTTTTAAACAGGTGTTTTTGTTTTTTGGGAGGTTTACTAATAAAGTCATTAGCTGAATTTTTATAACTTTTTTTATAACTTTTTTTATTACTTTTTTATTTGGGTTGTCTTGATAAAGTTCATCAGATGTTCATTTGATATATATATATATATATATATATATATATATATATATATATGGTGTGTGTATAATTCTTTTTGAGAGTGAAAAAATTGAGCATGAAAACCTCAAGCGTCAACTTCATATTGGAGAGAACACAGAGGGTTGGAAATATCAAACATGTGGTCGGATTCTGATTTCTAAGGCTGCATATGTCAATCATAGGAAATCTCATTAGGAACAATTCATGAACACTCCAGAACAAACAATGTGCCATGTAACAAAGTCTGTAAGTCAGCTTCTGGTCTTAAAAGACATATAGTGGTACATTAGCATAAAATTTTATCATCGGATCCATCTGATACAATGGGAAGGACGTCCTTCCTATGCCATATTTGCATAAAATTTTGTGGATCTACAGCCGGTTTGATGAGTCACTTGAGTGCTCATGAGAGGAAAGGTTCTGGTTGTGGGGTTATAGGATTCTTAGGGACGGCAGTGATCAGTAAAGATTATGCTAATGCTATATGTGTGTGTATGTGCGCGTGTGTAAGTATATATATATATATATATATATATATATATATGCTACAACATATGGAAATATCTTAGTTAATGATACAAAAATACTTCACGTCGACAACAATATAAAAAGATTAAAAATTCTTGAAGCATTATACATAATATTTAGACTTCATTATGGAACCGGTGATAATATTCTCAAATGTTTTAAAACTTTTAAATTCATTATGAGGAAGATAATTACTAACTCGACCTTGTCTATGCTTCCATAAAACAAGAGTACTGATAATCTGTTTGAATCTCCCTTGTATTATAGTTTTATCTAATATTATATTATTTTCCAATTTAAATTTTCCCCTTTTTTGTATTCTTCTTCGTTTTCTTTCTGGCTATTCGTTCAGTTCACTAAAGTCCTCAACAATTCGAAATCTTGAACTGTAGGAGATTTATAGGTCATTGACGTCATGAGAACCATCACTAATCTTGGACTATTGTCTAATTTATAGTTATATTCATAGGGCTTTTCCAACCGTCTGTTGCGGCAGCAGAATACGCCGACTGAATATCTGCATTGGGGGGGGGGTAAGACCACCCTGTCGGTGAGGCTGTAGAATACGCTCTGCAGAGGGGTAAGTTCCAATTACCGTCGAACTGGGAAGACAAGGTGACATGCGATTGTAACTGAATACAAACTCGAAATGCCACAAAGTCCACTGCAAGATAACCTTGAGGCATCCTGAGATACATGAATCTCCCCCACTCCGTTATGAAGGTGGTCAATGGTTGGGACTCCTTGTCTAAGGGGATCGAGTGGTACCCGTCAACAGCATCTAGGACTGTTTTCTTTGTTTTAGGTGGCACTTGCAGTGCCAACTGGAATGGTGACCCAGTGTGATGGGTTTCCCGTCTGCATTGAGAATTTAGGTGTTGGTAATCTACATTCCGCCGTGGACTACCATTCTTTTTAGCAGTTATGACCATTGTGCTGCACCAATCAGTAGGCATGCCCACGGGTACCGGAGCTATGATACCTCTGCAGTGAACTTTGTGGCATTTCGAGTTTGTATTGAGTTACAATCGCATGCCACCTTGTCTTCCCAGTTCGACGGTAATTGGAACTTATTCTTCAACTACCTCCCTCAATTGGACCACCTGTTGGCAGTAGGTTGTGACCCGTGATGCTTAAGGACAAAATCAGGGTCGCTGAGCAGTCCCTGACATGCAACATTCCACTTAGACCATTACTTGGGCTTGACGGGCAGTTGGAGAGGGCACTCCGACCAATAAGTTGGCCATGCCAAGCTCTACCACCTATATGATTGTTCCGTGGAGAAGCGTTGTGTAATTGTTACCGTCATAGGAAATGAATACGGACAGACGAGTTCAAATCCAGACAATGTTGTTTACATTTCACATAGCGCTAATACCATTGGGAAGAGTGTGTATCCATTTATTGTCCCTCCAGTTATTGGTAAATTGTAGGACAGATTGGGCTCTTTAACCTTGGTTAGGCAGCCAGTCATGGAGAAGGAAAATTCTGAATTCAAACCCGTTAAACTCCGCTTAAGTGACGTTGTGTCACATTCTACACGTACGGTGGAGTTGGTGGTATGATTGTCCCAACCGTATTAATCTTACAGCGATCCGCCAACCATTTTTTATCATATATGAGCTAGAAGGCCGTGGCTGAGGTGCTTAGTGTCCTGAATATGATGTTAAATTGCATCTAGTGATGAGGTTCCAGTTCTGAAGCTCTGGGAAGCGTGGAGTACCCCTTCATTGCCATTACTTCCAGGCCCACTCTGACCCGGGTGTTAGTACCTATAAGGGTCCTATGGGTTAATAGATTAAAAAATGTGTTTGAAAATGTGTTTAAAAATTCAATACCCAACAAAAATGAATAAAACAAAAACCTATTCGGCATAAAAAAAACTTTTATCTACTCCGTGGATCATAGACAGTTTTCATTATTACGACTACCGCAAAAGACACCTGAAGAAGGCCAAAGTGTACAGCCGAAACGTTGTGCATATAACAACAAATATCAGATATGTAGATAACAGGTGTAGAGCTCCGAGTGAAAATTGCACCTCTACCTAATCTTAGGGACCAGCTCCCTAACCACTATTCCAAGACGAGGCTCCACCCTTTGCAATCTCCAATTATCTCCCACATTTAAATATCGCGCAACTTTGTCTGGCACAATGCCAAAGTTGTGTACCTGAAATATTTAATATATGTAACTACCAAAATGGTTACCCCAGATTAACTTGTTAACCATTGCGCCATCGTAGATGCCCTTTTGTCTTTTAAATTATTATTTTTTCTGTATATCCATTCTTCTTTTTATTTTCGTTTTATTTTTCATTTTTACATTATTCATTCAACTACACAATCTTTTTGTCTTCTTCCCTTTTCCAACATCTTATTTCTTAATATGACGCCTGACCGCGCTATAAACTCTATATCATTACGGCAGCCAAAGTGCTAGTGTCATTTTCTATCTTAAAAATGGAGAGTTCTGCTTCCATGCCAATAAGCTGCTCTTATTTCATTTCCTCTTCTACAACTCCTGATGCCTTTGCTGTTCTCTTTTTCTCGTTCTTTAGTTTTCAGTTCTTTCCACCCGAATTTCTATTGTCTTTCTTGTAATGTTTGATAGATAGATAGCTATTTGAATGAAGAGATATATGGAAATAGATATATTAATATGAAGAGAAATAAGTAGATTGATATGAAGATAAAGATAGATAGATCGACGTGAAGATTGATAGATAGATAGATAGATGAAAAGAAATATAGATAGATATGAAAAGAAATAGATAGATAGATAGATAGATATAGAAAGAAATAGATAGATAGATAGATAGATAGAATAGATAGATAGATAGATATAGAAGAGAGAGATAGATAGATAGATAGATATGAAAGAATAGATAGATAGATAGATAAGATAGAAAGATATAGATAGATATAGATAGATAGATAGAATAGAAAATAGATAGATAGATAGATAGATAGAAAGATAGATAGATAGATAGAAGATAGATAGATAGATAGATAGATAGATAGATATGAAGAGATATATGAAATGCATAGATATGATCATAGATAGATAGATATATATGAAGAGATAGATATATCAAGAGACTTAGATATGAATGGACTGTGATAGGTAGATAGATAGACGAGACCGACATAGATAGATAGATGATAGCATATATGCATATAGTTTTAAACTGTTTGGCAATATACGCAAAACCGATGTATGGGAGGGAAATATGGAAATAAATCCGAGCATAAGCGCAAAATACAAAGAAAAACAGACAAAGTATTACAAAAGGATAAATTTAAAATGTTTTTTTTCCGTTGACAGAGTTCGCTTAAGAAAAAAAGTTGACGTGATTGGCACTAGTAGGGACGTTTGAAATATGTGACGTATTTTTTTCAGAGATATAATGAATCAGAATGTGAGAAAAATTAGAAGGAAAAGACAAAGAATACTAACAGATCCATACTTAGGTATACACATTATCAATATTTAATGTATGTTTAATATTACAATCCACGTTTTTTATATTGTTGTTTCTAAGTAGCTCGATTTTTTTCTCTATACACTTCCTCATCCCCCGTTTTATTTTGTAAAGATATGCATCACGGTTCAGACACCACTTTTCTATCCGAATGGACCGATGAAGGTTTGATAAAAAATAAAAAGCCGGAATGAATATATCTTTAAGATTTCTGATAAAAGATATGATTGTCATAATGCTGAAACAAAAACATTCACACTATTTACAGAACCTTTATCTAAAGGATAAATGATATTCCAAATGTAAGTAAAAAAATTCTTTATATTTCTTAAGCCAACAACACAGGAGTAGCTAGCTCAAACTTAAAAAAACTGGAACTAAAATGCCTTGCTCTCATTGGATCAAAGAACGTTAAAAATAGGCCTGAAGTTCTGACTCAGTTGCACCATGAGCAGGTCTGGAGAATAGCATCACCCCCAAAATATGATGTGATGCTGTTGACTACCCTTTTCAATATCATCCATCGCTACTGAGTTTGACTGAGATACATCAATGTGCCAGCCTCAACAGAATTCGAACAGCAGCGCGTAGATAATAAAGTCGGGTCTTGGTGAGGGTCCCAAATGGACAGTACACTACCCCCGTATAGACTTGGACACGTTACTAGCATAACTTGTCTACAGAACATCCTTGTTGATTGACGGAATCTATTACCATTTAAAGAAGGTTTTGTTTAGTTATCCACTACAATATTACATATTTTCATTTATTTAACTTTTGTTGTATACCCTTTCTTAAATTCTTCTTCTGGTCGTCTTTTCTTCTGGCCGGCTTTGGTTCTATCTTCTAACATCCTGACTTGGTCTGGTCTAGCGTCTCGGATCTTCTAAGGTCTGGGTTTTCCATTGCTATGTTCCTGCTGGCTGGTCGTCCTGGATTCATTTCTTAGTCTTGTTATCAAGACATTCATCAACCACAAGAACGTATTACTTATACAAACTTTAGTTTCCTCAACTATAAATTTCATGTAACTAAATATCTGACTAACATAGCGCGCGTGAGTTCCAGTTTTAGGCAGGACTTAAAATGGTCGACTTCTCTGCCTGACGTCTAACTGAAAAACTGGGGACCGAACAGGTCCCACGTGACTTCGCGTATTTTGGCGGGCTTCTGTAATTTTCCATTGAGGGACCCGGCCATGGTATGAAAAGGGTCATCCCCTCAGAATTACAGGGGACCGACAATAATCTGATGCAACCGCATAGATTATGTAACACTTTCACCTCATCTTCTTATCATGAGCTATTGGTGAAATTGTTATTGTAGGCATTTTCAGAAATAGTTAACTTAACTTTCAATAGGCCTTCGGTTCTGGCTTTCAGTTGGGCTATTAGCAGGCCTGGAGTATAGTACTCCATTGAGAGATATTATACTAATAAATCGCTTCTATCACGGAACACAGCTTTCTTGTAGCAATTTGTTTCACGCTTTGATGGCATCGTTCTGTGAAGGGGTGCGTGCACATCTGAACCGTAGGTGGACTATCCATTCCTTTAGGAAGTCCCTGAAGATCCTATTGCAAAATTCT
>CM042141.1:112476952-112481952 GCA_023376005.1 Doryteuthis pealeii | reverse complement strand
AACCGCTTGAGAGCTTCTGGTGCCAGAAAATCCGTCAAACTTTCTTCCCTCGGGCTTTCTCTTTTAGTTGTTAGGCCTTCCCCCAATATCGGTAATTGGTTTTCAACGGTTAACAATTTTTCTTAGAAAGAGAAAGAAATAACTCCTGTTTATCTCTTGAGCCATCACTTGCTACATATTTCATGTTAACCAATCATATCCAGCCTTATAATTAGATATTAGAAGTTTCATTAAAAAAAATTTTTCATTGGAACATAAAATAAAAAAGGAATATTGATGATGCACTTAAAAGTTTCTCAAGGAATGTGAAATGGTCTACCAATTTCAGAGTCTTGCCATCCAGTGTGGAGATATCTCTATATAGTTTAAAACACATGAACTCCGTTTTATCTGAGTTCACAAAGGCCAATGCCTCTTGGTGCCTTCTTTAGCTTACGCTAGTGGGAAAAAACTCACAAGGCGTCAATTAATAATAATAATAATAATAATAATAATAATAATAATAATAATAATAATGAAGAAGAAAGAAGAAGAGGAGGAAAAACATAATTCCATATTGCGAAATGAACACAGCAGACACAGCCCGAACGGATATGAACGCTATCTACAATAAGAGTGACCCCCCAACATCCACTGGGGTCACGGTAGCTAGGAAACTCACACCCCAACCCCATACCCAGGGAAATAAAAACAACGTCAAAGACACCTAGAACACAGACCATTCAATGAACACGTGTCCTCAAAGAAGAGACCATCTGATATTAAAAGAAAAGAAAAGAAAAATTAATTCCATAAAAGTTTTTGGCCAAAGGTAGAGGTCGACCTTAAATATTAGAATTAATAAATAAGATTAAAGATAAAACAATATTGATCACTTTGAATTTCGGTTATTATTTCTCCACTTATAATTTTCCATACTTCCAATACAACCTCAAAAGTTCCCAACATCCATTACACACACACGTCCACACACAGCTAGAAACCCATCCACACTCACATCTACACACACGTCCACACACACACACACATATATATATATATATATATATGTGTGTGTGTGTGTGTGTGTGTTGTTTTTTCTAGTATTGGAGAATTAAAAATAAAGTACTATCTTACAGGTGTAAGAGCGTGTGTGTAAACATATACACACTGCTTTCAACCTTAAGCAGAGAAATTCAAAAATTCGGCTCACACAAGTACACACACATATTTAAATGAATTGACATTCCTGCATGTCTTAACGGGTCTGTTATCTTGACGAAAAGTGTCTAAGATGCTGCTTTGAAACCAATGGTAACAATTGCATCTTAAATGTATTGTACATTATAATGAACTAGCAAATATATGCACTCTTCGGGTGCAAGTATCTAAGTTTTAATGTAATAAATATCATATTGAATTAGAAAGGCCAATAAAACTAAATAAGAATGCAGATAAAAACATTTGAAACAGAGGTGGGTATAATCGAAAAATAGAACAACTGAAACTTACTCTTCCATCACTCTCGTCTTTCATTGTTATTTTTTCTAATTTAAGTATTTAGTTAAAAGAGGAAGTAAAGAATAAAATGACAGTTATTTTTTTTTATTAATGGATTTCATTTAAGATCTATTGAAGAGATTTTTGCTTATATTCATTAAAATAAAACCAAACAATTAGAAATCAATAATACTAAGCACATATTTATTAAAATCAAATTTTTAATATCAATATGCAAATTAGCCTTCCGTTCACACTGTAAACCGCCATTTTGTTGTATATATAAATATAATAGCATGTTTTTACTATGTTGATATGGTTAACAGTATTAATAATATAAAACAATTTTATTAATAAGTGAGGTTTAAATAAAAATAAAATCATTGAGAATGTGATGTCAATAACTAAGGGAATTATGACTTGAGTAGTGATATAGTTTCGGTTACAGACAGAAAAACACACAATCTCCATTATAATAAGATATATATATATATATATATATATATATACCTTTTAAAGAAAGGAAAACTTAACAAACCGTCATTTGACTATGATATATATATATATATATGTGTGTGTGTGTGTGTAGAAAGAATGAATAAAGGAAAGAAAGTACAGTTTATTTAATAATAATAATAATTTGAATAATGTACACATAGATAAACTCCTGACCTAAACACATGTGTAAGTGATATTGATTAAATTTATCCTTTATTATCCATTCTGTACTTTCTTTCTTTTATTCATTCTTTCTACATACCGTCGGATTCAATTCCAATTTCATTTTTACACACACACACACACATATATATATATATATATATATATATATATATATATATATATATATATATATATAAAGAAAATTTGAAAAAACAAGTGTTCCGAAAATGGGATGAATTTAATTATCTATGTTTAAACATTTCGGTTACATTGAACCTTCATCAGGATGTATCTTGGGGTGAAGAAAATGATGGATGTTTTTTTTATGTGACAGGAGATGAAAATCTTTTTAGTTATGTAACTGTATTTGATCAGCGTTTTATTTTTGAAAGGCAAGTCGCGATCCACACATTTTGACTTGCCTTTCAAAAATAAAACGCTGATCAAATACAGTTACATAACTAAAAAGATTTTCATCTCCTGTCACATATAAAAACATCCATCATTTTCTTCACCCCAAGAGACATCCTGATGAAGGTTCAATGTAACCGAAATGTTTAAACATAGATAATTAAATTCATCCCATTTTCGGAACACTTGTTTTTTCAAAATTTTCTTTATATTGTCGGATTTATTTTCCATATTTACTCCCATATATATATATATATATATATATATATATACGATTTAAATTTAGAAAGAAAGAATATTGTGGTGTTCCTTTTGATAAGTTCTCGAAGGTTCCACAACGTTCTATGTCATAAGCAATATTTTGGTGTGTTCAACCTTGAATTATGTTCAAAACATTCAAAAAATTCAAAGAAAGAAAACAGATTCAAATTTAGCATCTATGTATACAGGATCTTAAATAAAAAAAAAAACAACCTTGTAGTGTTCCCTGATATATTTTCTAAAAGTTTTCACGTTGTTCTTTATCGTAACCGGTATAGATGCGTTAAACCTTGAATTAAGTTTTTTTAATATTTAAAAGGAAGAAAACGGATTCATATAACGACTACCTTGGAAAAATGTTGAATGAGCTCCTCCCAGCGTTTTGTTATGTTGTCAAGCATGTTCTTTTGTCACATCATCAAGCATCTCTTTCTAAAATAAAAACGTATCATCCCTGGGGTAATCGGCAGTGAAGTATGTGAATGAGAACATGGGCATATACATCGCACACAACTCCCATAGCATCCAGGCAAAAGTAACAATAAAACACTGCTACAATCTTTGCAGACTTGACAGTAGATGAATATAACCTTATAAAAGGAATAAGAATATCAATCAGTAATATTTGTCTTATCAAAGTTTTCGAATATATATATATATATATATATATATATATATTCGATCTATATGATTATTATATATATATATATATTCGATCTATATCAAATATATATATATATATATATTGATATAGACGAATATATATATATATTAATATATATATTATATATATATATATATATCGATATATATATATATCGAAATATATATATATATATATCTACATATATATATATATATATATATATATATATATATATTCAATCTATATCTATATATCTACATATATATATATATATATTATATATATATATATATCGATCTATATCAAATATATATATATATATATATATATAATATATACTATATTATATATATATATATATAATATATATCCTCTATATCGAATATATATATACTTATATATATATATTATACATATATTATATATATATATATATATATAAGATATATATTCGATCTATATCGAATATATATAGTATTATAATTATATATATATAATAATATACATATATATATATATATATATGATTCTATATATATATATATATATACTATATAATATATATATTTATGTATTATATATTCATCTTTATCAATAAAACTAACAATATATTTATCAATATTATTTCTATTACAGAATGGGAATGAATTTGTTTTAACTTCATGTGTATTAATAAACTGGTTGAAATGACAAGTTAATTTTCGATTTGTAGGTAAATATTTTGATTTGTTTTTATAAACTGGTAGAAATAAGTTTTCATTTAAAGTTTTTCATTATGTATATCAACAAATTGATAGAAATAATTTTCATTAACTTCATGTATATCAAGAATTAGAAGGACGTCATATGTAATAATAAACTGTTTTTTTACCCTCAATCGCTGCCTTCTAGCACAAATATGATAAAAAATCGTGACCCGAGGTTTTTCGCTAAATGCAATTTAAAGAATACTGTCGGGATAATCGTTTAGGGGGAAATATATTATAATGATCATATTAGGGCTAGAGCTTAATGTGCCGGCCAATTGATCAGGTCGGGCATCTCCAACCGTTCGTCTAGCCCAAGTAAGGGCCGAAGTGAAGTGTTGGGTGTCATGGGTCACAGACCTGACAGCTACCAGAAAACTGTCTTCAGGCATTACGGATCACTACTCACGACCAACAGATTACCGAAGGGCCGGGTTAGCTCAATCGGTACGGGCTAGAAACCACAAGGTTCCTAGTTCGATACGGTCCTCGCCAAACTCAGCGTATGAGTACCGGCAGGGATCTGTGCGTAAAGTAAGGAGCTGGTGGTAGGGTTGGCGCTCCACTCAGACACCAAAAACAATCTCCTTGGTCTAGCGCTATTGAAAAGGGGATAGACTCCCTCGCTGACTGGCTGATACCGACTTTAGGCCGCCCCGACGACTTTACTTTTTTTTTACTTTACCCCTCTGTAGAGGTTTATTCGGTGGCATTGGAGAAGGAAATATATCTATATATTTCAGAGATTCTGTGATTGCTGCGTTTTTGTGTATTTTTGCCTAAGTTATCTTTTA
>CM042141.1:112459452-112471952 GCA_023376005.1 Doryteuthis pealeii | reverse complement strand
CACACATCAACTGTCTCTATTGGTTATTGTCCCTGGGAGGTCCTCTGCACAACATACAGAATCCGTACAGAGCAGGTTTGTGTAGGTTGTTGCTGGTCAGCCTACACCGGTGTGCCTATGTATAGGTGTCCCCAAGAGAACATTACTCATGAGTTTGTCCTTACTTCTCAACTAGTGTTTAGCATGTCTTGTTCAGATTACTTGCAGTAAAAAAAAAACAGTTTGAAAATTACTGGTCTTGGCAGATTTTTGTTGCTTGACTTGCCATCTCAATTTATGATTATCTAAATACAGTTTGATATTTCAATCTGCCTCCTCCTCTCCTCTCCCTCCCCCATTTCCTCTCTCTCTCTCTCTCTCTCTCTCTCTCTCTCTCTCTCTCTCTCTCTCTCTCTCTCTCTCTCTCTCGCTCTTTCATGTGGGCAGCAATTATTGTATTATCAATTCTGTGGCCGTTTATTGATCGCAGCCATTTTGTCTTGTGATTAACATTCCCACGAGGTTTGCATTTAATAGTCTCAACTCACCTAAACAATAAAAAAAAGAAAGAACAACGGACACACACACACACACACACACACACACACACTATGAGAATTCCGAGCGCTGATTACGATAAATGAACGGATAAATAAATACAAAAAATAAATGAAAATAAATACAAAATACGAAATACAAAAAATAAATGAAAATAAATACAAAAATTAAATGAAAATAAATACAAACAAAAAACAATGAAACAAACAAGAGCCTACTGAAGATAGAAAGAGAAAAAAATCATTTTTGAAAGAAAGATATTTAATTATTAAAAAAATAATTTAATAAAAACGATTGAATTCTAAACAAGATTTTCATTTAACATTTCGCTCTCTCTCTCTCTCTCTCTCTCTCTCTCTCTCTCTCTCTCTCTGTGCCCCCTCAGTCCATATCTCTCTTACACTCATCACCCCTCTCTTCATGTCTCCTCTCTCTCTCTCTCTCTCTGTGCCCCCTCAGTCCATATCTCTCTTTACACTCAATCCACCCCTCTCTTCATGCCTCCCTCACTGTTTCTCTCTCTCTCTCTCTCTCTCTCTCTCTCTCTCTCTGTGCCCCCTCAGTCATATCTCTCTTACACTCAATCCACCCTCTCTTCATGTCTCCCTCACTGTTTCTCTCTCTCTCTCCCTCCTTTTACTCCATCCCCTACCTATCTATTTCTACATCTATACATCTCTCACACTTAATCCATTTCTCGCCATGTTCCTATCCTTCCTCCTCCCTCTCCCCTCTCTCTCTCTCTCCTCATCCCTCTTTCAATCTCTTTGTCACTTCGCTCAATCTATCTCTCTACCCATCCCTCTTTAAATTTCTTACTCTCTCTCTCTATCCACCCCCTCTCTCTTAATCCATCTCTCCATATCTCCCTCTCTCAATATCTCTCAATGCACACACACACACACACACACACGCATATATATATATATATATATATATATATATTCTCTCTCTCCCTTTCCATTTCTGCTTCTCTCTCTCTCTCTCTATCTATCTATCTATCTATCTATCTCTCTCTCTTACTTTTGTTTGTAATAGAAAACGCCTTCGTTAGCTTTGCTATTGCACTCTTTTGTTAATGACGAAAAATACGTACATATCAAATATTAATGTATGAATATAAATAGATAACAAAAACGCATATTCTGTGCTGTTTGCTTTTTGATCGGCTTATTGTAAAAAAATAATCTTTACCATTAATCATCTGGTTAACCTACCTTATATCTACATTCTCTTCTCTATGTCAATATAAATTGGAATATGAATGCATTATTTTAAACATAAACAATAGCTTCATTTTTTGTTATTCTGACATCAACTCTTGAGTTGATGTAAGAATAACAAAACGTTTTATATTAATAAAGTTTGTTTCTTTATAGTATCATTGAAGCATTGTGTGTATGTGTAATATAAAGATTTTGAAGGCAATTTACAATGCAATATGTGTTGAATTTATTTAACTTTTGTTGTTTTTTTCAAAACTAAATATTTTCGGAAGTAAAATTCCATCTTCAATTCCGTTCCTCAACTTCTTAAACAACAGATGATTACAATTTTCAATAACTCTGAAGATGGAATTTTACTTCCGAAAATATTTTGTTTTGAAAAAAAAAAAAAAAAAGTTAAATAAATTCAACACATATTGCATTGTAAATTGCCTTTAAAATCTTTATATTATTTATATTAATGTTTGAGATGGAGTTTGATCATTTGTATTATTTGGATTTTTCGGACTATTGTCCTCATCTTTATTATTATATACACAACGTTTCGGTCGATGTGCCCTCCGGCCTTCTTCTGGTGTTTCTTATCGAACTCGGAAACCTCGTTGATCTCGGGAAACTTCTTGTCGAATTTGGAAGCCTTCATGTCGTAATCAAGAGCCTTCACGGAACATCTATGTTATTCTTGCCCGTGGTCGAGATCAATACAGTTCCAAGGGACAAACATATGTAGGTTGCAGGTTCAATCCTGACAACGGGCGATAATAACATAGAATAGTTTTCGGACTGTTAACTGCATCTTTATTGTTATACACACAACGTTTCGACCGTTGTGCCTTTCGGCCTTCCTCAGATGTTGGAAACATGGCGCAGCGGATATAGGTGTTAAGCTAATACAGTTATAAGTGACAATCATCTGTACTTTGCTGGTTCAATCATGACCAAGGGTGATAATAGCATAGAATACTTAACATAGCTTAACAACTGTACCTGGTCATGGTTAATGGAATGGGAACAGTCTACTCCGGTGGATTGAATAAAGGGTTCGGTTCGAAGTTCCGTGTAGGTTCCCGATTACGACATGAAGGGTCTCAAGTTTCTCAAGAAGGTTCCCGAGTTCGACGAGAAGGTTTTTACTTACATATTACTTATTGTCAATCTATAATTGTAATCATGCTTAGAAATGAAACAAACGCTTCTAACAGAATTGCTGGGGGAAAGCGACTAGAGCTTTTAACACTTTTAGGGGCGTGAGCTCCTTACTACAGACAAGAGCCTAACAAAGGAGCTCTCAAATTAGTTTTTGACTAACGAGAAGAGAGTCCCGTTGGTTTTCTTCTCCCAGACTGGCTGCCATATCAAGGTTAAAGAACCCAGTCTGTCCAACTATTTACCCACAGCTGGCGGGAGAATAGTTGGATTCATATCTTTCCCAAGGGTATTAGCGCTATATGAAACGCAAACAGCCTTGTCTAGAATTGGAACTTGTCAAGCCGTTTCCATTTCCTAAGACGGTAACCATTACACCACGCGCCTGCAAATTCTTTCATCCCCTTCTTTGATGGGATGAAGATCAACGCTGATACGTTTTTCATGTGAAGATGTTAATTTTTGTTCTCGACGACTTTTATCTGACCCGTTTTTGAATACTAGAAGTCAGTTAAATCAGAACGTAAGCGATAATTATTAACCGCTAGCTCTGGAGAATCCTTTTTTGATTCAAGTTAAGTTATATACTACATTTAAATTTTAAGGTGCCCGTCGTGTAATTGTTATTGTCGTCGGAAATGGGTCCGGCGTCCCGAGTTCAAATCCTGGACAAGGCCGGGTGAATTTCATATAAGCTAATACCTTTGGGAAAGATACGCATCCAACAATTCTCTCCTATTATGGGTAAAATAGTGGGACAGTCTGGGCTCTTTAACCTTGGTTAGGCAACCGATCTAGAAGAAGGAAAACGCTGAATTCAAACTTGATAAACTCCGCTTAAAATTGATTTTGTGACACATCCTGCTTGACGAAGGTTTCGGTGAATACATACTTCTAAACGTTCTGGCCGCCCTGTCGGCTGGGGCGTTAGAATGCACGACTGCACCTCTGCAGAGGGGTAAGACTCCCCCAATGGGGCCACCTGTTGGCCGTGGGTGGCGACCCGTGATGCTTAAGGAGAGACCAGGTGGATGAGCAGTTCATGACATGCAATACTCCACTTTGGCTCTATCTTGGGCTAGACGGGCGGTCGGAGAGACCCCCTCCGATCAATCGGCTGGTCACGTCAAGCCCTAGCACCTATATGATTTTGCAAACCCTATTTCCCTTATGGCAAGCCCCAACCCCTTTTTATCATATGGGTGCTAGAAGGCGGTGGCTGCGGGTCTACATGTCCTTGGAATGACGTTAAACTCTATCTGATGGTGAGGTTCCAGTTTTGGAGATTTGGGGAATGTGGAGCACCCCTTCATCACCATTGCTCCCTGGTCCACTCTGACCCAGAGTGGTAGTACCTGTTAGGGTCCCATCTATGGTTAAATAGAAAAGTGTATTTATTAAAAAATTGTATTATCCATTAAGAATTGATTTATCTCAAAACTTTATCGGCATTAAATGACCCACTGGGGTTGATATGCCGTAAAACAAAACAAAACAAACAAACAATAAACGTTCTGGTTAATCAGAGGACTTTCTCGTCCAAATGAAAGCTAAGGTTTCAAATGATCTCGGGGCTTATCACCTGTCAATCACATTAGGTGATTTAACGGTATTCACAACCGTTTTAAAATATATACACTACCGGCTGAATAAAACATGTCACCAATTTATAATTTCCTAATAAGATAGAAGTTAGTATTATTTGGATTATTAGGATTATTGTCCTCATCTTTATTGCACAATGTTTCGGCCGATGTGCTCTCCGGCTTTCTTCTGGTATTTCTTGTCGGACTCGGGATTGAACCTGAGCCAAGAGATAATTGTCACTTAGAACTGTCTTAACCCACGCCTTTATCCACTACGCTATGTGTCCAATAAAGACGAGGATAATAGTCCGAATAATCCAAATAATACTAATTATCAAGCGTTATCTCAAAATATTCAGAGAAAGACAGAAGTTATTTACAAAGCTAAGATTGATTTGGTATAAAACGAGATGTACGCAGTACCCAGTGATAATCTAACTCACTAGCAATGGTCTTCTTATCTAGTTTGATAATTGTCATAGCATCCAGCCCGTGAGTAGATCTTAGAACACGCCGACTGTATCTCCGGCAAAGAGGTAAGATTCTCTTCTGAAAAATGGGTATCCGGGTTATGATACAAAACTGTACCTGATGGTGAGGCTCCGGTTCTAAACCTCTGAGGAGTTTAGAGTAATGGCAGATCCGTTTGCAATTTTCTGTATTAGATAGGAATACCTAATATATAACCGCGCGCCAGAAAACCTTAATTACACAAAACAATGTAACTTTAAACATACAATGAACGCGATTCTATAACTTCTAGGAATAAAATAACCCCAGACGGATTGACAATCATCATGCCACGCGAGTTGCCGTAACAGAGTAAAATCTGGCCAATATATATATATATATATATATATATATATATATATAACAACCCCTCTGCTCGAGTACGATATGATACATGGTCTTTTTTTAATCGGAGTTTAACAGGTTTGACTTCAGAATTTTCTTTCTGTTGGATTGGTTGCCATAACAAGGTTAAAGAGCCAAGTCTTCCCTACTATTTACCCTTAGCTGGAGGAAGGATAGTTGGATTCATACCTTTCCTTAATGTAATAGCGCTATACGAAATGCAAATAACCTTGTCCAGAATTTGATTTCGTCTCAGCATCACACACTCTCTCTCTCTCTCTCTCTCTATATTATATATATATATATATTATATATATATATATATATATATACGTGTGTGGGTGTAGGTGTATTTCTCATCCCAATATGTAATTATGTACTATGTATAGCTAAATTTTGCCACAAGTCACGTAAAGGTATATATATATATATATATATATATATATATATATATATAATATATATATATATATATATATATATATATATATGTAAATAAATGGAAGTTATCCGACAGAATGAATTTAACATTTTGAAAAAACAATTAGTAATTATAATCTGCTGACAGAATCTGTTTCGACCGCTTAGTAGAAGGTCATCCTCATCGAGCAAAACATATGAAGGAAAGAAGGGATCTTCTTTGTTTTTTATCCCTTCTTTCATTCATATGTTTTGCTCGATGATGATGATCTTCTACTAAGCGGTCGAAACAGATTCTGTCAGCAGATTATAATTACTAATTGTTTTTTTCAAAATGTTAAATTCATATATATATATATATATATATATATATATATATATATATATATAGAGAGAGAGAGAGAGAGAGAGAGAGAGAGAGAGAGAGAGATGTACTAAGCTTAGTTTTGGCACAAAACCTCACGTAGAGGTGATCTGCCATCTTGTTCACCATTTCATTAGCATTATGAACCAACACACAAACATATGTACAAATTCCTGCAACTATCATCATATGCTATAATCTAGCAGAACAGATACAACATAAGTATATTTTCCATTAGAGCAATACACCTAAAATCGTCTTTTGCGAATAAAGAAACTTCCTGTCCAATTTTCAACAGAAGATAATTTGGGGGGTCTGAGATGAGCAGATCATCCCTTATTATCATCAATATAAATATATAAATAAATGGCCATGAAATGCTAATTAGAATCCTTCATAATTCCTAAATAGAACTACCAGTATCATTATAGTCTGCAGTTCCAACGAGAATCCAGCGGTCGTCTCGTCGTCTATTAAAAACGTGTCTCCAGAAAAACGAGTTTGCACTTGTAATCTATTTAGCTCGTCGCCTATCAATGCAAAACAGACGATTTTAGCGTGTTCTAGTATTGCGCATGCGTACTAGGTGGTAGAGAGGTTGGTTTGATGTGTCTCATCTCCAAATAACTACGACTACTTCTGTTGTAGTTCTTCCCTTGTTTTTCAGTCATGTGTCTACTACTACAGCCCCAGTTGTCGCTGTAAATAGCTATCCTCTGTGAAAAGGAAAATTCTATAATTTAGTTGTGGTTCTAGCAGTGGTTCTAGCAGTGCTGGCAGTAGAGACCCTACTCACGAACGTCGTCTAGAAGCAGTGTCAGATATTCTGGTAGTCTTTCTTACAAGAATGAGTTTTGCTTATCAAAATCGAATTTAAGTCTAAATCTATTAGAAAATCATATAAAATCGGCACTTTAAATTTTCACGGAATTGGTCATTTTCAGGCACTATCATGGGGGGGGGGCGGTTATCAGGCCTCAGATCTCAGCTAAATCTCCAAATTGAGCACTTTTTTTTGCATCAATTAATTCTACGCATCAGAATCTATAAGAAAAGACAATAAAATCGACAACTTAAATTTTCACGAAAATAGGTAGACTTTATAGCATTTTTTTATACATATAGAATTTTTGTTCGTTGGCAAGGACAAGTGGTTAGGTAATGGGACCAATTTTAACAACCACCTCCCACCGAAATTTCCCTTCCTACTATACATTTCTTCTAGTAGACTCCGTGGCGTAGGGAGCAAGTTCGAGCTTCAGTCACGCTATTAGAAGAAAAGAGGGGGAGTAGTTTCGACTAATGAGAAAAAAGCCCCTTTGGTTTAAGTTCAGAGTTCTCTTCTCCTAAATTGTTGACTAACCAAACTCAACGAGCCTGTTCTGTCCTACGGTCTACCCATAGCGAGAAGGAGAATAGTTAGATTCGTACCTTTCCAAATGGTATTAGCGCTATATGAAATGCACACAGCCGCGTCCAGGATTTGCACTCGTGTGTCAATTTTATACGACGGTAACCATTACACCATGCGCCTCTAAATATTATCCTGACTTTCGAACTTATAATATTTAGAAAGATGTGAACCCCCTTATTCCCTAGCTATGAGTTAAATAACACCACTACTGTTCTTCTACAAGGATGGCTTTGGAATTAAATAACCCACGAAGGTTGATATACCATTAAAACTAATAATTCAAACCAAACCTTCCTATCCTACATTTCTTGCAGTAGACACTGTGGCACAATGGCTAACTTGTTGCACAGGGACATCGTAGTGATCAAGTTTGAACTCAAGTCACGTTGTTACGTTAACTTTCATACGAATATCTGTGTTGCATAGCGCTCTTTCGCTACTCAGGCAACAAAATCGTACATGTTATATACTGGCATCTTCAAACTCACGCTACTCTGACTCGTATACGTTGCTGGTATACAGCGGAGATCGTTTCTGACCCCTAGACGATGTATCTAGTGGTCGCTTAAATGAATCACAAGGCATGCTCTATGTAGTAGGAGATTTGACTTTATTTCTCTCATCTCGGTTGTACGTGGTGGATGTGAGTGGCGGGCATTGATAATGGGGCACCACTACTGCTGGTGTGGTGGAAGGTGATGGGCACGCCTCACTGCTCGCTGGCAGCGACCGACCGTGTCAGCGGTCACTGAGTCCGCTCTGTCCGCTGTCTCTCTGGGGTCTCCTCTGGGTGGACTGACAACTGCTTAAGTATTGACGACCGCCCACGCATTTTAATCTTTCTCTTTGTCCCTCAGCCGGAAGTCCTTACTTCCCTTTCCAGTTTCTTTGTTCAATTTTCCGCTTGTATAGAGGAAGTCCTTTGTCACACCAGACCCTCTGTCTACCTTAGCCATTGTCTTCTCAGTTCAATTTTCCTTTGTCTTTTCGAACTTCCCGCGCAAAACCAACTGAAACAATAGTCAATCTGCAACATCCGTGGTAAAGTTATGATCCCCCGTTATACCCATTCAGCTATGAATTAAATAGTACCATTTAATCCATACTGTTCTTCCGTATGGGTGCATTTGGGATTAAATAACCCTCAAAGGTTGATGTATCATTAAGCAAAAGACATCTACATTTCTATGTATTTCGGGGAGTCTTACATCTTCAGCCAAACCGCAATCATCATCATCATCATCAAGTCGTGTATACAGCACGGATATCCATATCTTTCACTCACCAGTCTTTCCAATCGGTCATTGCCCGTGGCAGTTTCTTTTTTTTTTTTTTTTTTTTGCACAGCCTCCAGAATATATACTGAGCACTCAGCTGTGCTGATTGGATGGGCGTAGGTGGTGAACCGTGAGTGCCCGGGGACAGGATGGTGGTGACTGAGCGGTACTAAATGGCTCCATAACATGCAACACTCCACTTCGGCCCTTACTTCAGGAAGGCCCGATCCGATCAGTCGGCTGGTCATGTCAAGTCCTAGAACCTATACGATTAAGTCCCGACCATATTCTTCAAATTGCTCTTCTAGCAAACAACCACCCCTTGTACAAAGTGCTAGAAGGCCGTGGCTGAAGATCAACTAACAGTATTCATTAATACATATGAAGCTACTAAAAATCATTTCTATAAAAAATCATATACATTAAATTTAAGGTACGAGCGAGCTTCAGATACGCTTTTGTTAATAAATTCAGTATATATACTTAAGTTTCCAAATTTAATCATTATAAAGAAAAATACTATTTATAAAAATAAACATTAAAAGAAATTGCAGCACATAATTCATTACATTCTATTTATATATTAATACACGTGTTCCTTATTTGTACGACTGTTATCATGCAATATCCTCTGGTTAAATATGATATCATCCAAGATGAAATGCAAAAATGTAAATCCTGATTATCTGGTGTTGTTTATCCGTCTTATTTCTTATTATTTCTTATGAGTGTCATCACCTCAGCTAAATAATATACCGTTCCGTTTTTATAATAAAGAAATGAGGGGAGAAAAAAGACAGGCTACACAGAAAAATATAATAAAAACGAAAGAGAGGGGCAGGTATCGATAACGCTAATCTGTTTCAATCGAACACAATGAAAATATGAAAAGAAAGAAAGAAAGAAAAAAGAGTTTGAGAGAGTTAAATCAAGATCATTATACTCTTTACATATTGCATTATTTAGCAATAGCTCTTAAGTAAACAAATTAAACGTTGTAATAATTGAATTATCATATGATATATCATGAGGACCTACTAGTTTTAATTCATTTTAATACAATACTGTGGTGTTTTTCTTATTTAAGAAAAAGTAACATAATGATTAGTGGCGGCTGGAACGGATTAATGTCATTTCAGTTTATTTCAATGAAAATATTGATTTGATATTCGAGGAATTTGAGTTTCGAGCGGAACGAATTAAATTCATAAGTTAAGGTACCACTGGATATATATATATATATATATATATATATATATATATATATATATATATAGTTCGTTTATAATACTCCCTTTAAAAAAAACTCTCTAAAAACAATATCTTCAAACAAGAAATGTTCTCCTGACGATGACTTAAGGTCGAAACTAGTTGAGAATAAATAACATATAAGAAATATTCCTGTTTGTCTTATTACTCTTTGTTCATATTATATATATATATATATATATATATATATATATATATTATATATATATATACAAAATTGAGCGTGTTTTTACACTCGTGCCCACACCTAAAACATAGCTAGCATGCCATAAAACATTCGCCCTAATCCAATATATTAACTCTCTGTCTACCCAATTTCCCTTATGGCTGCACCAAATTTTGATATTCCTAAGTTCCCTTCAGAGCTCATTCCATTCAAATAAATTATTGTAATCTGGGTTCTTCTGTTCAAATATAAGTGACACGTGCGAGAGCCACAGACAACGGTTTATGGTAGGAGCGCAGTGTTAAGAGAGTCACTGTTGAAGTAGGCAAAGAGTTAACTTGCCATTTGTTTTATCAAATTGAAAATTGTTGTCAGGTTAATCTACAGGTGTTTGCGCAATTTGTTCACCGCGAGTAGGATGTGACACAAGGTCGCAGTTATGAGCGGGGCGAATTAAATTAAGTCAAGGTGTCACTGTATATAAAAAAAAAGGTGTCACTGTATATAAAAAAAAGGATTTGGTATCAAATAACCCACAGGGGTTGATATGCCATGAACCTCTTGAGAACAAATGATGACTAAAAATGCATGCGCACATGGGGCAGGATGAAGAGGTAACACGCAAACCTACCTGCCTGCGTAGTGCAATTGTTAGAGTCGTAGGAAATGCACTAGTCGACCCGAATTCAAATCCTGGACGACGCTGTTTGCATTTCACATAGCGCCAATACCCTTGGGAAATGTATTAATCCACCTACTCTACTTCCAGCTATGGGTAATTAGTAGGACAGATTGAGCTCTTTAACCTTGGCAAGGCCACCAGTCTAGGAGAATGAAAACACTGAATTGACACATATTAAACTCCGCTTAAGAAATTGACCTTGTTGTCACATCCTGCTCGTGCAGAGGAGTCGGTAAATATAGCACTATGCATTCCAGCGACTCTAACGATGTTTTCTATATACTTTAGTTCCAGATAGACGGCAGGACTGTTAAGTTGCAAGACCCATTCTTAGTAAAACTCTTGAAAATCCCGACCTAAACGGGTTGTAAGAAAGGTTCAAAGTTATATATATTTGAATACAACACTCCGACGAAGGTTGACAGACAAAACATTTAATATGGTACAGCACATGGATATAACAAGATACATGATACATAGGTACAAAGTTACATGTAGAAAGATAGATACACATTCATGAATGGTACAAGATATACAAAAAGTAGACATGAGACTAGGGATAGTCCATGCTGTGAAATTCACTTACAGTAATGTAAGGGGGCGAGCCCCAGCGAGAGGGGTAGACCAAAATCTACCCCATGTGTCTCGTGGTTACTGGAACAGGAAAAGAGAGAGAACGGTCCCCTAGTGGGCACCAGCAAACTAAACGGGCAAACAACTCTCCCATGCGAATACGAAACTAACGCTACAGGGTTAAACTAAACAACCAAACAACTCTAGTTTACATAAACAAGAAAATTTAAAAAAATTAAATACGAAAAAAAAAAAAGGAAAAAAGGAAATTTCCTGAGAGATGATCATACGTTACTTATCAAATAAACTGCTATTTACAAATGAAAAAAATGGTTGCCTTTAATTTACGAGACCGCGCGCGTTCGAAAACGTAAACAAGCGATTAATGTAGCGAAACAAAAGGAAATATTTTTCTCCCTAAATCAATTAAAGGCTGTGATTATGAGACAATAAATGAAATTCAATCAAACGCGAAGAAAAATTGATCGATAGCAAATGTAATTAGACGAATAAAATAACCAAAAATACGACTTCAAAATATAAATGTGAATGAATCCGAAAAATACAGAGAAATTCTGATTACGATTTAATTTCAAATTATCACGAGTGTCAAGTTAATTATGGATGAACATCTTAAGAATAATAAACCACCTCTATACACATTGTATATCTGTCTATCTTTCTATCTATCTCAGTCTGTTTATAACTATGTATCTCACACAGAATCATGCATGATATATATTGATATATATGTATACACATATATATAAACATACAAACAGTCATGCATGATATATATGTATATGTATATACACGCATATATATATATATATATATATATATACATATATATATATATATATATGCACATATATATCTTATATATATATATATATATATATGCACATATATATCATATATATATATATGCACATAGATGTCATATATATATATATATATATATATATTATATATGCACATACAT
>CM042141.1:112449452-112454452 GCA_023376005.1 Doryteuthis pealeii | reverse complement strand
TTTGCGATCATCTATCGATCTCACGAAGAAATATCAGCACAGTGTTCGGACATTATCGGCAATATCGATTGAATTTTTTCCCGGGGACTCCTGATTCCCGGTACTGCCTCATTTGTTATTTAGAGCATGCGCATACAGCATTTCTCCACTGTGGTATTTGCATTCCATCTTGCTTGTCTCTTGTTTGATGTTAGCATTTTAATCTGTTAATAAAAGTTACGAGCATCTTATTCTGCGCAATATGTGTTCATAAAAAGCACATGATCAATAGCTTGTAGCCAAATACGGTAATTTTTAAGCTAAATGTATATGTGGATATATATGTCCATGATTCAAAGAATATGCGTGGGTTTTTCGTATCTTTCGAATTTAGTCGGCGTTGTGCGTGGGTGTTTGTAACAGAAGGTAGAATTGTATTCTGTGACGACAAAAGAAATATTTATATTATGCTTATGTAGACGTCATTATAGTTTTTTGATGTACATAAATGTGTAATTACATGCGACATATGGATATTTGTAAATTTCCGAGGCTTGATCATATTTTATTGAAGACTCGTTTGGTTATTTTGTTTAATGGCATAACAACCCTGAGTGTTATTTAATGCCGAATTTTTTTTTTATATATATATTATTTTTAACCGAATAGTTTGTAGGTAAATATTGGAATGATTTTATAAATTCGTAGAAATATTTTTTCATTAACTTCAAGTGTATAAATAATTTGGTAGAATTAATAAACTGGTGGTTGACCCTGAGCCACCGCCTTCTAGCACCAATCTAATAAAAAGAGGTGGGTGTTTGTCATTAGAGCAATTTGAAGAATACGGTCGGGTCAATCATATTATTGCTAGGGCTTGATATGACCAGCCGATTGATCGGTGCCGGTCTGTCCAATCGCCCGTCTAGTCCAAGAAAGGATCGAAGTGGAATGTTACATGTCATGTGACGCCTAAGTAGCCGGGTCATGGAGTGCTCAAGATCCTGTTCTCAGTTGGGCTTAAATTGTTTAAGCTTGGCTAACAAATCTTTTTTGTTGTATATATAATTTCTAAGCAAATAGTTTGGACGTAACTATTTTGTTTTTAAACGAATTGTTTGAGTGCAAAACAATTGTTGATAATGAATTTTGCTTCACATGTGTATTTTTGTTGATAGTTTCGTAGATGTATTTATTATATCAAATCTGATTTACAATTTTTGGTATATTTTTATTTCCCTCAAGTGTAGAAGTTATTTCTCTCAAGTGTTAGATGTTACATGGTTTGTGTGTCGGACCCATACAACTGTGAAAACACATTATTATTATCATTATTATTATTATTATTATTATTATTATTATTATTATTTTACACCATGAGAGTTTTTCACACCCGTCATAGCTGGTGGAGGCTGAGGGACAGCAAGTGTCCTCAGGTATCCAAGCTTTTTTTTATCCGATCTCAATAATGCTGTTGTTTGAATGGCATCGATTCTTGTTCTGATTTTCAATTCCCCTACACTCTTTTGCGAACCATTGGAGACCGTTCCAACGGCACTGATTACAATTGGTACGACCTTTGCCTTCATGTTCTACAGTTTTTAATAGTTTTCTGGTCGTCCAAGTATTTATCCATCTTTTATTTCTCTCAAGAAGGAGAAAATGGCCGCTATTTCAACACTTTCAAACAGATCTTTCCTATTATTTATGTTGATAAGGCGGTTTCTGATAAAAGAGAAAGCTCCACATTCTATGAGCCGCCCTGTCGGCTGGGGCGTTAGAATGCACCGACTGCACCTCTGCAGAGGGGTAAGACTCCCCCAATAGGGCCACCTGTTGGCCGTGGGTCGCGACCCGTGATGCTTAAGGATAGAGCCCAGGTGGATGAGCAGTTCATGACATGCAATACTCCACTTTGGCCCTATCTTGGGCTAGGCGGGCGGTCGGAGAGGCCCCCTCCGATCAATCGGCTAGTCACGTCAAGCCCTAGCACTATATGATTTTCCCAACCCTATTGCCCTTATGGCAAGCCCCAACCCCTTTTTTATCATATGGGTGCTAGAAGTCGGTGGCTGCGGGTCTACATGTCCTGGGAATGACGTTAAACTCTATCTGATGGTGAGGTTCCAGTTTTGGAGGTTTGGGGAATGTGGAGCACCCCTTCATCACCATTGCTCCCTGGTCCACTCTGACCCGGTGTGGTAGTACCTGTTAGGGTCCCATCTATGGGTTAAATAGAAAAATGTATTTATAAAAAAATTGTATTATCCATTAAGAATTGATTTATTTCAAAACTTTATCGGCATTAAATGACCTACTAAGGTTGATATGCCGTAAAACAAAACAAACCAAACAAACCAAACATTCTATGAGGAAGTCTTTAACAGTACAGGGTAACACACCATGATTGGTATTCTTGTTTGAGTATAGATGAGTGCGTATGTCTCGTGTGGCCATTGCGCAGTCGGACTAGCATCCTCTTGAGATTTTCTATATCCCAGCTTCCATTCTCCTAGTGCTGTCTTAATTAATAATGACTTGTTTCAGTAACTTCATGTGTATTAATAAATACTAGTGGCCCTCAGCCTCAGCCTTCTAGCACCTATATGATAAAAAGGGACAGGTATTTACCATAAGATTAATTTGAAGAATACGGTTGGAACAATCATATGTATATATACGCAACCCCTCTACACGAGCAGGGTACGACACAAAGTCAATTTCTTAAGTGGAGTTTAACAGGTTTGAATTCAGAGTTTTCCTTCTCCTTGATAGGTTGCCATACCAAGGTTACAGGATAATCATATAGGTGCTAGTGCTTGACATGATAATCCGATTGATCGGAACTGGACTCTGAGAGCGCCCGTCTAGCCCAAGTAAGGGTCGAAGTAGAGTGTTGCACTTACGAACCGAGTCACATACTGCTCAGCCACCACAGTCCTGTCCTCAGGCATTACGGGTCACCATTCACAGCCAACAGGTGGCCCGATAGTTAGTGGTCTTTCTCCTCTACACAGGTGCGTTCTACAGACCCAGCCGACTGGGCGAATGGAAAACTGTGTAACATTCTTAAATCGAAGGCTAGTATGGTACATTGTTAGATTTTTTTATCTAGACTAGCAAATATATGCACCCTCCGGGTGCAAGTATTTAAGTTTTAACGTAATAAAATATATTAAATTAGAAATGCTAATGAAACTAAATAAGAATGCAGATAAAAAGATTTGAAACAGAGGGGTGTATAATCGAAAAATAGAACAACTGAAACTTACTCTTCCATCACTCTCGTCTTTCATTGCTAAATTTCCCTAATTTAATAACTTAGTTAAATTAGGAAGTAAAGAATGAAATCAGAATTATTTCTTCTCGTTAATCGATTTCTTTTAAGATTTATCCCCGAGATTTTTGCTCATATTCATTAAGATAAAACCATACAATTAAAAATCAATAATACTAAGCACATATTTATTAAGATTAAATCTTTAATTTCAATATGCAAATTAGTCTTCCTGTTCACACTGTAAACTGCTATTTTAGTGTATATATAAATACAATTGCATATTATTCATTTGTAGATATGATTAACAGTATTAATAATGTAAAACAATTTTATTAGAAAATTGAGGTTTAAATAGAAATAAAATCATGGGGAATGTGACGTAAATAACAAAGGGAATTGTAACTTGAGTAGTGATATAGTTTCGGTTACAGACAGAAAAGCACACAATCTCCATTATAATAAGATGTTTATTTTACATTGTAATTATCCAGTTAGATCATTTAGTCAGTAAATATGAAAAAAATAAATTGTGTATTTTTACTTATCATAAACACATTAATGTATATGCTCGATTTTAATGTTCAATGACATCTATTTTCTGTGTTATAAGTCACATACCAAAACTAAAGCAACTCCATATATATATATATATATATATATATATATATATATATACATACAGCCGTAAGCCAATTTCCTAGTCAGAGAGCTCAACGTACTATGGGTGGGGAGCATATATATAGTCATCCACATACAGAATTGTTTCGACGTATCACGTCTCTTCAATGCGGCTAGACTATGCAAGTTGCATCAAGCTGGGATCGAAAAACGACCGAATTTTCATCACTCAGAACGTCGAACCTACGGTCTATTATTTTTACTGATAAATATGTACATATCAAATGATGTCTAAGAGAACTGTATCTCTTCATTAAAGAGAAGAGATCATGTGTGTGTGTGTGTGTGTGTGTGTGTGTGTGTGTGTGTGTGTGTGTTGTGTTTTAAAATAACGTGTACATAGTTAACGGCGCTTGGCAATTGCCTATACGATCATCAGACCAAGATGTACTGATGGGATGGGTATCCCTTTCAGTAATGTTGTGTGGGGAATGATAGAAAGCAGTATCTAATTTGTGGTGCATTCTGGGAAGGGTGGTCTAGTTTATACTTTCGAGGCTATATTATATTTATTTTGTGATTTATTAATTTATTTTCTCATGTTTTTATTCATTTCGCCCAATTAGAGTTTTTCAAACCCGCTTTCACCGCTGGGTCACTGGAATCTGAGTCACAGCAATTCCCCTCTTATCTCCAGGATTCTTCTGAGTATTCTAGTCGATCTTTACAATGCTGTAGTTTGGGTGGTTTCAAATCTTCCTCTGACTTTACAATTGGTACGACCTTTACCTTAATGTTCCAGTTTTCTCCGTTCTCTGATTTTCTTGTTATTTTTAGGAAGGTGTTCCATCACAACTAGTATGATATTAATTTCTTTCAATGATCAAATAGTTTTTAGGTCATTCTTAAGGTCCCGGTATTTTGTTATTTTTTCACGTTCGGTTCTTTAAGGCTATAATCATTTGCAGTTACTATATAAACGTAGTCCTTTTTTAATATCCTAAATGACAATATCTGGTTTAATGATTTTGTTTTTTATGTATCTACTTGTCAGTATATCTTTATCGTAGAACAACTTCCTGTTTGATGCTATCGGTGGAGGATCATGTTTCCAGGTGGACTG
>CM042141.1:112426952-112444452 GCA_023376005.1 Doryteuthis pealeii | reverse complement strand
GAAATAAATTGTTTACATGTACAGTGTGAAATTATATGAAAAGCTTTGAAATTGATTTGCCGAGTCTATTTCCTATGCCGATAACCATTACACCCCACACCTCCATCTGTTCACTGCTTTAATGGACTCGTTGACCCGAATTCAAATCCTCGATGAGGCTGTTTACATTTCACATAGTGCTAATACCCTTGGGAAAGATATACATCCAACTACTCTCCCTTCAGCTATGGGTAAATATTAGGTCAGATTGGGCTTTTTAACCTTGGCTAGGTAACCAGCCTATGAGAAGGAAAACTCTGAATTCAAACCTATTAAACCCTGCTTAAGAAAGTGACTTGTGTCACACCCCCTGCTGATTCAGAGGGGTTGGTAAATATATATATATATATATATTATATATTATATATATATATATATATAATTTTCATATTAGTAAGTACTAAATTCAAACATTATCATATCTTGCCACTTCTAAGATTTGTTCAAGACAGCACGTATCATCCTTGTGTAGTTTAGTTCCCATCTATCTCTTTCTCTAAGTGTTTCATTAGTGTAATTTTAAAAAGAATACATTATAGTCTTCTTGGTTCAGTCGAGAACTTTTCAGTTCATATAACTCATGTTTATATTATTAAAAAGCATAATTGTATTATGTATAATACCTTCACAGTAATTACACATTTACACTTGATTAGATCTCCATGAATCGACTGAGTGACTTTGAGTTTTAAATTCACGCTTGACTCGCATGAACCAAGTTTGTGCAAAGCCTCAACATTATTTTGCACCATGCGCATTTACTACAATGATAACCATGACACAACACACCTCCATATCCATATTTAGTAAGAAAATAAACATTGTTTTAAACACGAATTTTCATATTAGTAAGTACTAAATTCAAACATTATCATTGAAATAAATTGTTTACATGTACAGTGTGAAATTATATGAAAACCTTTGAAATTGATTTGCCGAGTCTATTTCCTATGCTGATAACCATTACACTCCGCACTTCCATCTGTTCGCTGCTTTTATTGTTAAGATCAATAAAAAGTCAATTTTTGATGCAGAGTTTAACAGGTTTGAATTCAGAGTTTTCCTTCTTGACCTGTGACCATACCAATGTTAACAATCCCAGTCTGCTTTACTTTTTTACCCATAGCTGTAGGGAGAATAATTGGATCCATACCTTTCCCAGTGATATTAGCACAATTTGAAATTCAAACAACCTCTTCCAGGATTTGAACTCTGGTCACCGTGCCCGTTTCCTACAATAAGTGCCTAATTCTTTTTGTATGTAACCATTATTCAGCAAAAATGAGATTTTTATTGGAGCAATACATACTACTGCCTATAGTGCTAAAGGCTGTCTGATGCATAGTATCTATATGTTAATACTCTTGTTCCTTAATCTTCCGACAGTTATCACCCTCTGGTTAAAAATGAGACCGTCCAAATTGTCCAAGATGAAATGCAAAAATGTAAATCCTGATTATATGGTGTCGCTTAATTGCCGAATTCTTATTTCTTATGAGTGTCATTACATCAGCTAAATGATGGACCATATCGTTTCCATTATCAAGAAAGGAAAGGAGGAAATAGGACATGCGACACAGAAAAAAAGAAAGAGAATAGGAGAAGAGAGAGGGGGGGAGAGGGTGGGGATGTGCGCGCAAAAGCGATAATCTGTTTCAATTAAATATGACGAAAAGATGAAAAGAAGGTAAAAAAAAAAGAAAAAAAGAGTGAGAGAAAGTTAAATCAAGATTATTATACTTTTTACATATTGAATTATTTTCAATCGCTCTTAAGTAAACATATCAAACATTGTAATAATTAAATTATCATACTGTGATATGTCCACGGGTTTTGCTAGTTAACTATAATTCTACAAGTGGGAATCTTCACTGATTACAACAAATATGTTTTTTTAAATTTCATTAACGTCATGGGTTTTGATAAATTCATAGACATTATGTATATAATGATATACTGTAATAGTCAGCCAAACATATATATATTTACCAACTCCCCCGCACGAGCAGGATACGACACAAGTTCAATTTCTTAAGCGGAGTTTAACAGGTTTGAATTCAGAGTTTTCCTTCTCCTAGACTGGTTACCTAGCCATGGTTAAAGAACCCAGTCTGCCCTGCTATTTACCCATAGCTGGAGGGAGAGTAGGATTCATACCTTTCCCAAGGGTATTAGCGCTAAGTGAAATTCAATTACCATGTCCATTTTAGCAAACATATAACCGAATATGAAACCATCTGAAATTATGAAGAAAATATCATAAAATACAAAGATAATTACACACCTTTTAGTGTTGCTCCCTTAATTTAAATAAACAATACTTCTTGAAAAAAAAAAGATTAATTGCTTCATTTTAACGTCATCTTAAAGCATCGAAGGATATTCTATGCTTAAAGGTTAGGGAATCGCGTTCATTGTACGTCCATATTTACATTTTTGTGTAGTTGATTCTTAAGAGTTTTTTGGTCATTTTCCTATGGAATACGAATAATCATTAAACTGATCTATTTGATTCATATATGGAATTCTCACAGGTACTACAATTCCGAGCCAGACAGGGTGGGATCAAAGTTTAAATACCGAATATGTATGCCGAAAAAGGTGGGTCCCCTTAAAGAAAAAACTGTAATATTGTACATGTATCTGGTTCCTCTAAGGTAGATGTAATTCCTACAAAGAGTTAACCAAGCGAGTACATGGTACAATTAGTATTTTTGTGATTTAACCATTCTTATTATTTTAGATAATAATAAAATAGATCAAATTATTCAAATTAATTCTTATTCTGATAATTCCATTGCAATCTATTAGATTCCCATATGATACAGTTGAATTATTATGATATAGCACTTTAATGTTTCACATTAATGACCAAACCTGATATATGTATTTCCGAAAAACGGATAAAGATACAAAAATATATCTCAAATATATATATATATATATATATATATATATAAAGTAAAGTTGGCGGGGCAGCCTTATGTCGCCATCAGCCAGACAGTGAGGGAGTCTATCCACTTTCCCCAAGCGTTAGACCCAGGAGATTAGCTCCGCACTTTACCGCATAGATCTCTGTGCTACACATGCGCTGAGTCCACAAGGGCCGGTATCGAACCTGGAACCTTATGATTCCTATGTGGACGCTCTACCCACTGAGCTAAAGTGGCCCTATTTTCTTAAAAGCATGCATTTCGGAAACTAGCAAGAATATATATTTCAATTAATACTGCAAATCTGTGATTTAACAACATGAAATATCTTAAAATAGAAAAACACCCGCTAAATTTCTGTTTCATTCAAAAGATCTTTTAAGTCTTTTGACAAAAAGTCTTATATCCCACTCTCTTAATCATAAAAGAAAAGGAAGCGCGTGGTGTAATGGGTAAAGTCATGAGAAATGGACTCGTCGCCCCGAGTTCAAATCCTGGACGTGGTAATTGCATTTCACTTAGTGCTAATACTCTTGGGAAAGGTATGAATCCTACTCTCCCTCCAGCTATGGGTAAATAGCAGGGCAGACTGGGCTCTTTAGCCTTGGTTAGGCAACCGGTCTAGGAGAAGGAAAAACTCTGAATTCAAACCTGTTAAACTCCGCTTAAGAAATTGACCTTGTGTCACATCCTGCTCGTGCGGAGGGGTTGGTAAATATATATATCCCACTCTCTTGGACAAAATGGGACATCTCGATAACTTTGAAGGACTCTATTTTCTTGGTCTGGTAAGTAATCAAATATTTGGCACGCCACTTAATTAAAAAAAAATACCCACATTTCGGGCAATTATGTCCTGGATTAGGTTTATGTTATCTAACACCCTAATAAGATTTGAACTCATCTCGCTGTGTCGATTTCTTACGACGGTAACCATTACACCACGTGCCTCCGAAGACTTTGATTCTCTTTATTCTTAAAACATTACTTATAGAAACCTGAACTTATTTTGGGTTCTATATCGGAAGGTGAAACTGCAAGCCAAGTAGATAGTCTTTCTCAAAAAGTTTATGATACATCACACTGTCCATTGTCCCATTTATGTTGGCTCAGCCTCCTGGCACAGAAGCATCTACAAGGCTTCCAAAATCCACTCCGATCCGTTAGAGTAAAACTGTTAGAATTGCTGGAAAGTTGGACCACTTCTGGCTACGTATTGAGTTTTGAATCTTTAGCCAGATTATATTCTTTAGTTTCATATGATCCAAATCAGAAAGAAATAAGAAAGAATTAAGGGAAGGCACTATAAACGAATTGGGAAGGAAACGAAGAAAATGGCAAAATCATTAAAGAAAAAAGACACAACAGTAAAACAAAAAAAACAAAAAAAAAAAAAGAAAGGAGGAACAAAATAATAACATTAAAGTAAAAGAAAGTAAGAAAGAAATACATCACAGAAAAATAAAAATAAAAGAAAGAATGTAAGTAAAAGAAAGAAAGGAAGGAACTAAAGAAATGTCATTTTTCTATTAACTTTAACTTTTACCTTAACTGATCAAGTCACTTAAGAATTTAATAAAGATAACTTATTCAGCTATGACATATGGGAATCTAATAGATTGCAATGGAGTTATCGGAATAAGAATTAATTAGAATAAGTTTATTTCTTTTGTTATTGTCTAAAGGTTTGGTTTGGTTTTGGTTTTACAGCATATCAACCTCAGTGAATCATTTAATGCCAATAAAGTTTTGAAATAAATCAATTCTTAATGGATAATACAATTTTTTTAATAAATTATTGTCTAGAGGAATAGCAATGGTTGAATTACAAAAATACTAATTGTACCAGGTACTCGCCTGGTTAACTCTTTGTAGGAATTACATCTACCTTAGAGGAACCAGATACATATACAATATTACAGTTTTTTCTTTAAGGGGACCCACCTTTTTCGGCATACATATCTGGTAATTAAACTTAGATCCCACCCTGTCTGTCTCGAAGTACGTGTGAGAATTCCATATATTAATCAAATAGATCAGTTTAAGAATTATTCGTATTCCATAAAAACATGACCAAAAACTCTTAAGAAACAACTACACAAAAATGTAAATATGGACGTACAATGAACGCAATTCCCTAACCTTTAAGCATAGAATATCCTTCTATGTTTTAAGATGACGTTAAAAGGAATCAATTAATCTATTTATTTACCTTTAAGTCTATACATTCGTCAAATTAGAATAATAGTTAATAACAAGTATTTGCTTTCCATATGCTCTGCTCTTAACTAATCCTTATATTAATCCTCTGGCTAAGTTGGGGTAATATGTACATGAAGTGAACGGTGCTTAATAACTGACAGTACCTGTGCAATTTTCAACCATAGTGGCTACTTTTATTTTTGTTTTACCTTGTATACTGTAGTGTGATGCTTTGTAGGAAGGGGTGACTGATTTTATGATTCTGTTGTATGATGGGAATTTTGGCTTTCTTTGTATGCAATTATAATGGGAGGCCACTCTTGTTTGCTGTTTTATGCTAATGTTGCTGTATGTATTTGTTTCTTTATTTTATACATATGAAATAAATAGAATAAAATTACGTGAAAATTATATCCGTAGAAAAAAAACAATAATGAAAAACAATAGAAATAAAGATAATAAAAATAACTAAAAATACCTGAAAATCTTTTTTTAAAACTTTATATCTACACTAGCCAAACTTAGATATAATTCCTCTATCCTATTGATAGAAAAATTATTCATCCCTATTTACTAATAAATATAGCATACTATATTAACACACACATACATACATAATATATATATATATATATAATATATATATATATATATATATATATATATATCTTATTATAATTGAGATTGTGGGTTTGTCTGTCCGTAACCGAAACTATATTACTATACAAGTCACAATTCCCTTTGTTATTTACATCAAATTCTCCATGATTTTATTTTTTATTTAAACCTCAATTATTAATAAAATTGTTTTACCTCATTAAGACTGTTGACCATATCTACATACTAATAACATGCAATTGTATTTATATATACAACAAAATAGCGGTTCACAGTATGAATGGGAAGGCTAATTTGCATATTGATCTTAAAAAATTGATTTTAATAAATATATGCTTAGTATTATTGATTTCTAATTGTTTGGTTTTATCTTATTGAATATGAGCAAAAATCTCGGGGAGAAATCTTAAAAGAAATCCATTAACAAGAAGAAATAACTAATATTATTCTTTACTTCCTATTTTAACTAAATAGTTAAATTAGGAAAATTTACCAACGAAAGACGGGAGTAATGGAAAATGATGGAAAAGTTAGTTTCAAAGTTCTATTTTCCGATTATACCCCCTCTGTTCCAAATATTTTTATCTGAATTCTTATTCAGTTTCATTAGCCTTTCTAATTTAATATGATATGCTATTATATTAAAACTTAAATACTTGCACCTGGAGGGTGCATATATTTGCTAGTATATATATATATATATATAATATATATATATATAATATATATATATATATATATATATAATTAAAAGCCCAGTCTTATCTACTATTTATCCATAGCTAGAGGGAGAATAGTCGGATGAATGCCTTTCCCAATGGTAATTATTTACCCAACCCGTTCGACACGAGTAGTATGTGATACAATCTCGCAAGTATGAAACACACATAAAGGATTGATCTTGCGAAACTAGCTTGCTAACCATTACGCCAGGGTAAGACGCTCTGTCTTTCCAAAGGTTCTTACTGCTTAATGAAATACAAACAGCCTCGTTCAGGAATTGAACTCGGTTCGCTGTGTCCATATCCAAATACGGTAACCCTTACACCACGCGATGAATACGAGGGTAGGTTTTTATAGACAATTAGGTTATAACGTACAAAGGACATATGACACAAGGTCGGAAGTATTAGCTTTCAGTGAGGATTGAACTAGCGAGACTAGCTTGCTAACCATTACACTACGATGTAACACAAACAGCCACGTCCTGGATTTGAACTCGGTTCGGCGCGTTCTGTTCCTCCGACAATAAGCATTGCATAACAACATGAAAAAAAGCCTTAATAAACGATAATGTTACAAATGAAACCCAAGTATGGAGCATCCAGCGCGGATCGAACTAGCGAGACTATTTTGCTTATTATTACACCACGGGGAGACACCCTGGCTTTCCCAAAGGTTTTAATTCTAATTTAAATTCAAACAGCCTTGCCTCGGAATTGAACTCGATTTGCTGTGTCCATTTCCTACGACGGTAACCATTACACTACGAGATGAACAAAAGGAGGGTCTTAATAGACGATTACGTTAAAACGTACAAATGAGATTACGAATAGACTTCGGGAAAGTAAATGGACTATAATTAGGTGAACGTTTCGTCTTACCGACTATAAAAAAAATGGAAGCTGTCAACATTAATTATTTCTCATGACCAAAGCTCAGCAAGCAATTTGTGATTAACGAGTATGTATCTGTAATTTGCCCTTAACCCATCTCTCCAATGTTAATATGTACTGAATTGGTGTTAACATAATTACGAGAAAGTTTTCATCTACAACGCTTGTCTCATTTATAAAGGAACTGTCTGTCTGTGCTGTTATATAGTCCTTTTCTGTTCTTCTCCTCTTGTGTTACATATTAATTGGATCCCTATTACTTTTTAAGGTAGTATAGAAATCCTTATGGCGATCAGTACAGCTGATGGCCTTGAGAGTGAGTGACAATGCTTGACCTCACTCTGACCTTGCGTTCTGGGATGATCGTGAGAATCGGAAGCGATAGAAAGCCCCTTCCGGTTTAAGGTGTAAGCAATTGAGTTGCAGTTAGTCAGTTGCAGAGTTAGAAGCTAGCAAGGTGTGACTCTCCGCGCGCATTTGTCTGGTCTGGGTTCTGGAACAAAGTAACATCAAAAGTAAATCGAAGTCTTGTTGTTATTACTAAAAGCTAACAATGACACAAGGCTTCTGATAAGAAATGTTCCCCAACAGAACCAGACACGGAACCCAGATAAGAAAGACCAGACCAAGATAGAAGACAGAAGACTAGACGATCAGAAGACGGCCAGAAGAATAGACCAGAGTAAGACGTAAGAAGTATACAACGTATAGATATTTAGTGCCGTCAAAGAAAAGGCACTACGTAACAAATATATCTATTTGGTACCGTGACGACGCCGCTACGTTACACTTGCATTCTTATAATACGTGCCTTCTTCTAAGCTGCTTGGTTACAGGACATCTATTTGCTATCTGGGTGTCTGTGCTGGATTTTCTCTGTTCTTCTGATCTTCCTTCTTAGGATTTCTTGGATTGCTCATCTTTGTGTCCGTTGATATTCTTAGTAACGGACACAAGACTTGATATTGTTTTAGAGGTCTTTCTTCAACTCAAGTAAGAATAACACGCGTGGAGAAATGGCCCACGGGGCGGCAGACGCCATTTGCATCTGTTTCGTTGAGTTACCCTGCCAAAACTGGTTTTCTAACAATCTCTCTCTTCTCACGCTTGGTTCGGACCCATCAGAGACCAAGTACAAGATTGAAAAAGGTTTAGTTCTGCAATATTTTACGGGTTTTCCATGATTGAAAATGCCGTTGCTTTTCATTCTACACTGCTGTATATAATTTAGAGGCAACCTATCAATTATGTAACATGTGTAAGAGAAGAAAAAGGTGTAAGTTCTATCCGAGACTCAGAAACTCACATTTCCATTCGTATAGGGGAACCACTCTTGACTGATAAATTATCTATCTATTTTCCGATTAACTAACCTAAACCCTAACCCTACATCCTAACCCTACTCCTAATCCCGTCTTCTTTTTCCTAGTGGATCAATGATAAATAAATAATTTATCAGTCAAGAGTTGTTCCCCTTTGATTATGTTTAGACTTATTGGAATAACCGTTTATGTCTTCAAGTATTTCAAATTCTAATAATTCGCACACAGTTGTTTTTCTTTTACGGCATATCACCCCTTTGGGTTATTTAATGCCAAATCAATCATTTTGACAAACAAAGGACTCAGGTTGCTTACAGAACCTGCTGTCGCGTAAGTTGTCACCCAATTTAGTATTGAACAGTCTCAGAGTTACTTAACTTTGTTGATCTAGCGGTGGTTCTAGGACTTGAACTCGGGTCACCTATCACCAGGGGCGGTGCGTGGTGTGGTGGCTAACGTGCAGGACTGAAACATAGTAGTAAGTGAGTTCGAACTCCAGTCGAGCTAGAATTTTCATTTGGACAAAGCATGAAGCCCTGCATCCCATACGCAATAGGTTGAATAATACCACTACTGTTCTTCTACAAGGATGGCTTTGAAATTTAATAACCTAACATGGTTCATATTCCATTAAAAAAAGAAACCAAATAAAGAAACCTATGCATTATCAAATTCTTGAGCTCTGAAGAGCGCTGAATACTCCTTCTTGATTTACTCCTTGTCCACAGACCCGAGTGGCAGTACCTGTTAGGGTCCCATCTATGGGTTAAATAGAAGAAAAACATGTGTTTAGAAATGTTAAAATGAGTTTAGAAAATGTTGAATATTCTATGAAGACTGAATTAAACAAAACGTCTTCGGCATAAAATAACCCAAGAGGGTTGACATGCCGTAAAATCCAACCAGCCAACCAACTATGATGATGATGATGATGATTAGAGGGAAGATTCAGGATCTGAAGTTTTATTGTCATTCTGTTTCCTCTTGCGATAAAACCTAAGGGCTAATGCTGTTTGGTTTTAATAGTTTTTCCGTATATTCGCCAGTGTTACGGAAACAATGGGTTAAAACACTAACATAGATTTGGGGGATAATTATCTTGGTGCTCGTAAGCCATGGTATTGAGAAACGCTTAAATATTGGCGTGTATTGTCGATGGAGACTCAACGATTCTCTTTCATATGTTTGCATTGCATTATGGGTATTTTTTGTGGGTTTTTTTTTTTTGGTTTTTTTAAGGCGTTTTTCTATTTTTTGCCTCTGCGTTTCGTCTATTCTGGGTAAATTCGATTGCTGTGTCCACAGTGGGCAGTCAACCAAGGGCAGGATTTATAAATTCTATTCCTAGAGATAATCAATCAGCGAATATAATAGTGGCTGCTTAATCATAGTTGTTTGTTGGGCTGAAGCAGCACCTACTCACAGACGCTGGGCGTTGCAAAGAGTTAGACAGAAAAGAAAAATGGCGCTTCTCATTCACTACCATTTGGCGCTGACTTTATACAAACGAGCTACTCGCTTCGTTTCGTACTCTCATCCAAAACAGTAAAGACGTTCATTCGAAGAAGGTTTAGGAAAAATCACAGAACTTAAGCATTAGTGATGGACGGCTTATACCGTTACTTTACTGATATATATTATATTTATATATATAATATATATTATATATATTATATATTATATATATACACTTATTATCTTAAGACATTGTGTTATTGAACAACACGGAGTATTCTTTTTCATTTTTTGTATGGATATTTTTTCCAGTCTTCTGGTTATCCTTTTTGAATCTGGATCGAGTTGATTCATGATATTTTGCATACTAATTTCCGAGCGCTTTCGACTGTTGCTTCAGTCGTATTCATGGGATTATGTAAATTTGGTTTTTAGTTAATTTTTAGTCTGTTATCTATGCTTTTATCAAATTCAGAGGTCTATTATTTTTTAAGAGGGGCGTTAAATATTTATAATATACTCATACTCATATATATATGTACTTAGTGATTTACATTATAATATATATATATTATTATATATATATAATTATATATATATATATTATATATATACACAATATAATATATATATATATATATATATATATATATATATATTTATTTATACGTATGTTGGTGTGCGTTATAGATAATAAGTGCTTTATCATGTTATAAAAAATTTATATCTAAGTTAAGGTTAGCGTGGACATGGAGTCAAGACGTGCGTGGTTACTACAGTTTCATCGGCTATGCGATCTCCAAACGCTGAAGATCGCATAGGTGGAGAAACTGTCAGTAAGTAAGTGTCGTTGACTCCATGTGCACGCTACCTTAACTTACACACAACCACACACACACACAACCACACACACACTCATATATAATTATATATATATAATATATATTGTGTTAAAACACTACTGACAATTCATGTCGGACGAGTTTTTGTTAAAGGTTGAACAGCCCGGATCTGTACGGTAAAGTGGGGGAGCTGATGGTAGGTGTGACACTCCACTTCAGACGTAAAAACAGTATACCGGTCTAGCGCTAACGAAAAAGAAGTAGACAAGAATTGTCAGGAGAGTTTAACAAAACATGTTTGATAGAAAAAAATGCTGCAAAATATACTTATTTTATATATATATATATATATATATATATATATATATATATAGAGAGGAGAGAGAGAGGGGGGGAGAGAGATATAGATTTAAATATAAGTATATATATATATATATATATATATATATATAAGTAAAGTAATGTCGCGGAGAGATCTATTGTTTGTATCAAGCGAGGGAGTCTATCCCTTTTTCGTTAGCGCTAGTCCAGGTATACTGTTTTTACGTCTGAAGTGGAGTGTCACACCTATCATCAGCTCCCCTACTTTACGGCACAGATCCGGGCTGTTCAACCCTCGTAGGTTAACCAATCTAGAAGGAAAACTCTTAATTCAAATCTGTTAAACTCCGCTTAAAAATTGATATTGTGTCTCATTCTGTTCGAGTGGAGGAGCTTGGGTAAATATTTTTTTTTAATAAATCCTGTCTGCAATATACCAGGTTTCATATTCAAGATTTTTATCATGTACATCACTCAATAGAAACCATTTTTGTGTTCCATCAGATTTAATAGTTTCAGCATCTATCGTTTTTATTCATAATCAATTTTTTCTCCGCCCTGTCGGTCGGGGCGTTAGAATACACGAACTGCACCTCTGTAGACTTCACCAATGAGGTCACCTGTTTGCCGTGGGTGGCGACCCGTGATGCCTAAGGGTAGAAATGAATTTGCAGAGCAGTCTGACATGCAACTCTTCATTTTGGCCCGTATTTGGACTAGACGGACGGTCGGAGAGACCCTTCCGATCAATCGGCTGGTCACGTCAAGCCCTACCATATATATGATTTCCCCAACCCTATTGCCCTTATGGCAAGCTCCAACCCTTTTTATCATACGGGTGCTAGAATGCGGTGGCTGAGGGTCTACATGTCCTGGGAATGACGTTAAATTCTATCTGATGGTGAGGTTCCAGTTTTGGATATTTGGGGAAAGTGGAGCACCCCTTCATCACCATTGATTCCTGGTCTACTCTGATCCGGTGGTGTAATACCTTAGGGTCCCATCTATGGTTTAAATAGAAAAATGTGTTTATAAAAATTGAGTATTCCATTAAGAATGATTTATTTAAAAACTTTGTTGGCATTAAAGACTCACTGAGGTTGATATGCCGTAAACCAAACCAAACCTATCAATTTCTTCCCCAATAATATGAGACTCGGTTGAAATTAAGTTGTGAACTGGAATATACTTATGGATCTACCCAACCCGTCGACGCAGGGTTATTTATCTAATTGGTCCCTTGAGAGTCAACACTCCACTTTGATACTTACTTGGGCTAAACGGGCAATCGGAGAGTACAGGAAAGATCAATCGGTGTTCATGTCAAACCCTAGCACCTATTTTTTATCATACAATGCGTGATAGCACGGGCGAAACCCAGCCAACCAGTAGTGATAGCTCAATGCAGTACTGCCGCTCCTAGCGCTACCAAGCAGCTTTTGTCACCGGACATGGTATTAAAATATATATATATATCCTAGACCAATAAAGAGAAGACATTTTTAATATACGTTCATCTTTGGAGTTTAATTTTAATTGCAGTTTGAGATGTTTTAAAACGCGTTTACATTCGGCCGTTGATGTCCATTACGCGTTTGCAATAACCGTTTCCTGATGATACGTAATCACACGGGAATGGTGATTCCGCGGGTGTTTAATACGATAGTATTATTCAAATGATTCTTATGGCTAACTGTTGAGAATTTTGGATATAGTTATTTACTAAGCTTAGCTTAGATATGGCACAAGGCCAGAAGTATGGGGCTCCCAATGAGAATCGAACTCACTAACAATGGTTTGCGAAGCGAGCTTGCTAACCATTACACCACGTGAGGTGCCCAGAGAATTTTGGATATAGTTATTTACTAAGCTTTGCTTAGATATGGCACAGGGTCAGAAGTATGGGGCTCCCAGTGAGAATCGAACTCACTAACAATGGTCTGCTAATCTAGCTTGCTAACCATTACACCACGTGAGGTGCCCAGAGAATTTTGGATATAGTTATTTACTAAGCTTAGCTTAGATATGGCACAAGGCCAGAAGTATGGGGCTCCCAATGAGAATCGAACTCACTAACAATGGTTTGCGAAGCGAGCTTGCTAACCATTACACCACGTGAGGTGCCCAGAGAATTTTGGATATAAGGTGTGTGATGAATGCCCACTCCTACTTATAGACTCGGCCACAATCATGTGATCCACCTCTTAGCCAATCCCTGGCAGTACTCTGAGGTTGATATTACACTTAACCGACCTTACTGGCCATAACTACGTAGACTTTCATTGACGACGGATATAGGATTAAATCACTGGATCTTTACCAATACGCAGGATAGGACTTCTAGGCTCACCAAAGGATTCCATAACCCAGGACTTACTTTAAGCCCTTTTCAACTGGCCAAGGATGACATTTAAAAACCTTTTTTATCCTACATGTGCTAGAAAACGGCACTGAGGGTTAGCTCAGTCGGCTAGAAACCACAAGGTTCCTAGTTCGATACCGGTCCCCGCCAACTCAGCGTATGAGTAGCACAGGGATTTGTGCGGTAAAGTAAGGAGCTGATGGTAGGTATGGCGCTCCACCTCAGATGCTAAAAACAATCTCCTTGGTCTAGCGGTATTGAAAAGGGGATAGACTCCCTCGCTGACTGGCTGATACCGACTTTAGGCCGCCCCGTCGACTTTACTTTACTTTTATAGATACGCATGTTGTTAATGAAAATTATTTCTACTGATTTGTTGATACATATGAAGTTAATCCAGAAAGAAGGAATAAACAAGAAGTTTTCAACATGAAATAACCCAAGATTTAACATGACGTAAAATCCAACAAACCAACAAATTGTACTGTAACGGTAATAAATGTTCGAAAGAATAAAAGATGCAGGTTCAAATATCGCTGGCAGCTTATTCTTTATTTACTTTATTTAATCGGAAAATACATATTTATCAACCTCTCCGTACAAGAAGGATGGGACACAATGTCAATTTCTTAAGTAGAGTTTAATACAGTGCTTTCCTATTTCTAGACTGGTTGCCTTTTCAAGGTTAAAGAACCCACTCTGCCCTACTATTTACCCATAACTGGAGAAAGAATAGTTGGATTCTTATCTTTACCAAATACACTAACGCTATGTGAAATGCAAATAACCATGTCCAGGATTTGAACTCGTCTCGCCGTCTCAAATTTCTATGTCTAACTATTACACCACGCAAATTCGTGAATAGACATCTGCATTGAATTTTAAAAAATGCGACCAAAATAAAATGAAGAAAATATTATTAAAAACAAAATAACAACGAGGTTGTATATAACAAATACCGAACGTGTTCTTCAGCATTGTAGCATTCAGGGCCACCATAATTTTCCCGTTATTATAAAAGATACGGACCATTGAAAATAGGCTTATGGAAGGCCTTAGGGGATGAAATAATATCAGAGATGAGATTAGGAATGATTAGTTTCAGATCGTTTCGGAAGTAAAGGAAGTAAATTATTACAGCTTCCGGTTCTGAAATGTGCTAACCAATATTCACATTGAAGCAAAGATGGTGTGAGACTTCAATTACTGATACAACCTACGGCTTAAATACCACAAGTGCTGCCAAATACAAAGTCACAAACTCACACCTACGTAGGATAAGAAGATCGGCTGAAAAGTACATAGGCTGACCAACATACTCTCTTGGAATACGACCAAATGAGATCTAGTTCTCAACATAGTCCCCCTTGCAGTCAACATCCTTCTTTTATCGGTGTTGTGAGGCTTGGTCTGTATATAATCTAATTTATTGATTATTATACATTGAGCTCTTTTTGGGGATTTATAAAAATTCTTGTATGTGTATATATGTTTGCACCTACAAGAGCATACAGTATGGTTGTACAGGGAGATTTCGATGATCCCAAATAGAATCATCCCTTACTTACCAGTCATTTGGATTACATTACACACACACACATACACACACACACACATGTATATATAATAATATATTTTTGAAGGCGAAATAATGCAAATTTATGTTTAAAAACATATTTATTAATTTTTTTTTCTTTTTGTTTCCCTTTAGAAGCATTAATTAAAATGTAATAATAATTTTTGAAGGCGAAATAATGCAAATTTATGTTTAAAAACATATTTATTTAATTTTTTTTTTCTTTTTTGTTTCCCTTAATATTTTCAGGCTATGCTTCTAACCCACTATAAAAATAATTTTTTTAAAATTTTTTTATACATTAATATATATATATATATATATATATTATTATATATATATATATATATGTGTGTGTGTGTGTGTGTGTGTGTGTCTGTGCTTTATTTATAAGTAAATAGTGCTCAATATCTTTGATAGAGCTTGAATATTTAAGTAAAATGCCGCTTAGTTACTTGCGTTGAAGTCAACGACGCTTGGTTACTTATGTTGGCATTTTGTACGCTCTTTTATAGAGTGGTTTAAGTCCTTTAGGGAGTGGGAGGAGTTTCGTTTTATGGTTCTGTGTTTAGCGCTGCTTATTGTTTATTATTTATGGTATGATTAACGAGGATGCTACACTGTGTGCTCTTGTCAACTATGGTACATGCCCTGTAGGGAGGGCGAGAGGTTCGTTTTCTGGTTCAATGTGGTTAGTGGGGTGGGTTTAATGCTGCTTATTGTTTCTTTCAGTTTAATACACCCCCATATATATATATATATATATATATATATGTGTGGTGTGTGTGTGTGTGTGTGTGTGTGTGTGAAGAAAGGAAGTGAATCCGACGGTATGTAAGTATATTGACAAAAATGAAAAAACACAGGTTTAAATGGGTTAAGAGGTGAGTTTAGTGGCCGACGCTGCAGTGTTTCGATCTATTAATTAGATCATCTTCGGGGTATTTGTTGGTATGTGGAAGGTGATAAGAAATTATTTATCACAGAATAGTGAGAAAAGCGAGTGGTAGTCCTTGTTATTCAGTCCGTTTAAACATTTTTGAGGTTTGAAAAAGTAGACGGTTTTGATATATGACGTCAAATATTCTATTTTATGGCGTGAGTATGGAACGCTGTATTCTGATGAGAATTGTGTGCTAGTGAATGTTTATGCAAATAGTGTTAGTGTGGTTATAATTATGTGAAAATAATTATTGGTTAATAAGGATGTATGTTTTTGATTATTATTTTTATCAGTAGTTATATTGTAATTGTGCATATATTAATTGTCTGGTATAAATTTATATAAAAATCCATATACATGGTTATTGTGGAGGTTTTTCTGGAAAAATATGAAAGTATGAGGATGGTGAAAAAATGAATGGCGTCAATAGGGAGTATAAATGTTTGGGAGGGTTAATAAACTCACCACTTAACCCATTTAAACCTGTGTTTTTTCATTTTTCTCAATATACTTACACACACACACACACATATATATATATATATATATATATATATATATATATATATATTATATATATACAGTTCTATCACTGATATTGAGCACTCTACTAATATCGCAAACACACTTGGTTCACCACTCTCACCAGCTTAGCTTATGATAACCATATATAGTTGTATATATTAATATATATATATATATATATATATATATATATATATATATATATATATATATATATATAAACACACTAAAAACAAGAATATATAAAGTATAAATAATGTTTTTTTTAAATATAACCGAAAAATCATTTATTTTCTAAATATAGATATTAGCAAAAGTACCCGGTCCATGAACAGACTAAAAAAAATTAGGAGCACCAGAGAGTGAGTGAGAAGGAGAAACAGGAGTAACAGAGAAAATAAGAGGAAAAAGGATCTATCAAATTAAAAAATGATCCCCGAGAATTTGTATAGTAGAATGTTTGTTTATTTTAGGAAATGTTTTTTTTTTTTTTTACATTTAAAATATTATTTTTAAAAATGCATTCCTAAACTTTATTAAAGATTTGACGATAAACAAAGCTAAGAATTAGAGTATTATAATATTCGTTTATTTTAAGAATAGTCTCTTTTTGTTGTTTACATTTTTGAAACAATTTTATTTTGCCTGTTGATTTCCAATAGAAATGTATTCGTTTAATTCCCTTTTTTTACCGTATTAAAATGTAATAAAAATTGCTAAGTATGAAATAATTACAATTTTCCGTT
>CM042141.1:112359452-112419452 GCA_023376005.1 Doryteuthis pealeii | reverse complement strand
AGTATGGGGTCACAGTAATCAAGTATCTTTTCTCTCTGCCTTCCTCCTCTCCGATACAGCACACGAGACAACCTACCCGGAAATAAAGGCTAGCAGTTGTGACGACATATTCTCAGTGAATCACGTGGACGATATATACGCCGCCGCCACCACTGACGGAATATGCCGGAAAAAGGACACGTTACTTATATCATTGGTACATTAATTGGTTTGAAATTACGAGTTTCCTTCTCCCAGACCAGTTCCATTCATCTTGTCGACCAGTTCTTGGTCGAATATCTATAAAACAGAAATCAATTAACAGTCCATTAACCGGTTTAATTTGTCATCTGTGTCTACATGTTATTAAACATGAGATATATGTACGAAAGGGAATATGATAATTCGACTGGAGTTCGAACTCGCTGACTACGATGTCGGAGTCCAGCACGTTAGCCACAATATAATACATATTTACATTTCCCGTCTACTTGTTTTTAAGAGGGTTTTCCAATTGTTGCTAATCTTGCAGATCCATTATTCCTGACTGGCGAGTTTGATCCTCGCTTGATGCACCATACTTTTGACCTTAGTGAACGGATTGGGTAAACACGCACTTGTTTCTCAAGAGGTATTTTATACACGATCCTATGGAATACTAATAACTTTTAAACAGATCTATTTGATCAATGGATAGAACCCTAACAGGCACTATTATTCCAGGTCGGAGTGGAGCTGGGAGTAATGGTAGAACGTCTATGGTCGGCAAATATGGATTCGATTCGATACCTTCTAGCGAACTTTTCACCCTGTGGGGACACGATTTAATCATGGCACGTATCACCCATACGTAGATACGCCTCAGAATATTTGAACAGAAGACCAGGAGCATTTTTTATTTAGATTTTCTTTTTCTTTTTTTTTTTTTTGTCTTTTCCTTTTACGTAAGCGGTCTCAGAAACTGATCTTTCCCCTTGGCCTTTATTTTTCATTTTCATTTAGCTAAATAAAGCTTAGTACTTTTACTTCTATTCTGACTATTGTTTTACTTGTCACAATTTATTTAGAAAGACGCATACAGAAAAAAAAGCTGCCCACTCAGTTGATGTAGTAGAATACACAAACTGAACTTCTATTGGTCGAGACAGCGGCCCGTGATACTTAAGGGCGTAATCCTGATGGCTGAGTAGTCCCCTTTGGTCCTTACTTAGGCTAGACAGGCAGTAAGAGAGCCATCCGATTAAACGGTTGGTCAGGTCAAGCCCTAGAACCTATATGGTTGTCCCGGTCCTATTGTCTTTATAAGTGCCAACCTTTTTTTATAGATGTACTAGAAGGCGGGCCTAGAACGCCTTAGTATTCTGGGTATGACGTTAAACTGTATCTATTGGTGAAGTTCCAATTCTGGAGGTCTGGGTAGGGTGGATAACCCCTTCATCGCCATTACGCTCAATTCCACTCTGACCCTGGAGTGGTAGTACCTGTTAGGGTCCCATCCATGGGTTAAATAGAAAAATGAGTTTTAAAATATGTTTAAAAAATTAAATCTAAAAAAATTGAATACCATCAAGAATGAATAAAACAAAACGTCTTCGGCATAAAATAACCCAACAAGGGTTGGCATGCCACTAAATCCAACCCAACCACCTAATTATTTCTTGTCCATTAACTTAATCAGTTATCTTGTCCGTTGATTCTTGCATCATAGAGAATGAAACCTGCATGTTTGTTGGATATATCCATTCGCAATTATCGGGGAATTGTTAGTCCCCGTGGCGTAGTGGATAACGTGCTGGACTGCGACATCATCGTCAGCAAGCTTTGAATTCCAGTCACTCTATTACGTTCCCTTTCGGAATACCCTTAGAAGAGGTATGAACTCCTTATCACCACAGCTATGGGTTAAATAGTACCACTATTTTTATTCTACTTTAAATATCCCACGAGGATTGATATGCCATTAAGCAGAGACCAAATCTAATCGAATCATCTCTTTGATCATACAATCGAGTGTATAAGTTGAATCGAGTGATCTGCTCCAAGTTCTAGGCTTTAGAGGGTGATCTGCTCTTGACCAGGATACAGTACAAATAAAATGATGGAAGCGGCCATTTGCATTCCTGTACTTGACGTCTGAACACCACAGATCACATCTTTCGTACTTTATAACGAGTTATTCGCGTAAGCAGAATTTTCACTAATAATTTTCAACTATTATAACCAGAACAAATTCATATTTATTAACAAGCTTAAAAGCCATCCAATCGGGCGGCAACAGAGTTAGCCCATGCTGAGGTCAATTGATTGAACCTTCGGCCCAACAATGACACTTCATGCATTGAGTTCACATTAAATTTTATTATTTACATAGTTCCTTATTTTACGCACAAACAATTATTTCTATTTTATGGGTGACTTTGCTGGACAATTAATTTCGATTATTTCTAAATCTATTAAATTTGTACAAATTAGTCGCCAAAACACCCCGTAAAAATCGTCAAAATCAATCCTAGTAATTAAAATTGGGAATCCAAAATTCCAGGATTGTTGATCCGGATTCGGTCGTGGGTGTTTTGAATTTGCTCACGGGGTCAGGCTGGTTCCCTAATTAGCCAAGGAAGATATCGGGTATTTATTCACTAGGAGGAAAGAGCAGGGGAGAAGGATCTCCCAGTAGTTTTGACTAACGAGAAGAAAGACCCTTTGGTTTGAATTAAGAGTTTTACTTCTCCCAGACCGGTTGCCGCACCAAGCTCAAAGAGCCAAGTCTTCCCTACTATTTACCAATAGTTGGAGTGAGAATAGTTGGATTTCTACCTTTTCGAAGAGCTATGTGAAATGCAAACAACCGTGTCCAGGACTTAAACTCGTTTCACCGTGTCCATTTCCTATGACGATAACCATTACACTACGCTCCTCTAAATGATATGATATGTTGAGTAAAGTTGAAAAAATGTGACGCACTAACATTCATATTTATAATTGGAGATGACGTTAATGTAAAGACGCTTCTAGTTAGTTTAAATCGATGTTATTATTCCTTTATTAGTAACCATATATTTCGAGGGACATCAACTCAAATCTATTTGGGGAACTTCTCGCTATAATAGGATTCAGTGAGTATGAAATGCTGACAAAACGAGGCTTGACAGCAATGCAATTAAATCAAAAACTGACTCGATTATATTCCGAGTTTTTCATTTTAATTGGCCATGTTTTCTCGGTTTTTTATTGATCAATTCTAACCAAAATTACTGCAATAGCAAAGATCAGACGCGTTATAATTAATCGTTTAAACATTTCATTTTCTGATTTTTACTGCCTCTTGTCTTGTGTCAGTATTCACCCTGGTGGGTTGAGTCGGCTCCATCCATTGAATTCACTGAGTTCAAAGATGGAATATCATAGGAATATGAAGTACTCAACCGACACCCAAAAACCTTGTGGGGATTAGAATAAAATTAAAATGAAAGAACGATAAAATAGCAAACTCCCATGAGCCTTCACCACTGCGCATGGGTGATAAAAAGGACCCTCCTCCGATCTCTAAGAAAATCTCTCGGCTATTCGTGTTGGGGCCTTAACTGTGTCTCGACGCTACTACTACTGGCCAGGGAGATATTTCCTTGCCATGTTGTGGCTATGACCAGTGAATAAAGCTGAAACCATAAAACCGCCTTCTGTCTTTGTCTCTTCCTTTTTCGTTCCTTGAATTCCTTCCTTTTCAGCGCGACCACCAAATAAGATGGGGTTAAAAGCAAAACCTTAGAAACACGCACCAAGAATAACCACATTCCACCTTTAAACCTTGAAATCCAAAACCTCTTGCCACCCCAAAGCCCGCATGCAGACACTTGTTTGTCGCAGATTATCCCGAAGACACGGGGACGACGGGACCAAAAGTAACCACCGGTTTACGCTGCAGACACCTCTTGGAATTTTGACCAGACCCTTTTGGTCATTTTGTGGCCCTACTACTTTGGGTGCCAGACCTGTCCACCTTGGGTGGCCTTACCAGGAACTTAGTTCCAACGGCATAGCCTGACACTACCCTGTTCACGCCCTGTCGCGGTGAGAAGGGATTAGATGTACTGCCTACTGAGCAACGATATTTTTGGATCACTGGAACGAACTGATTTTGGGTTTTTTGTCTTTGCCCTCTTGCCCTTTGTCTTATTTATATTATAAGTATCTAATATAGTATAAGTAAATATAATCAAGTAAATATAAGATTGATTGTTAATAAGTATAAATTTCGCTTTGTAAATAAACCAGCGATAAGGTGGTTTAGTTTTACGTAAGACATCTTTAAATGGCCTGTAGGGATTATCTTCCCGCTGAGTTGTCGCTTGTTCTCACCAGGGTTATAGTATTCAAACGCCTTTCTCTTTTTTTCCTGTTCCTCAAAATTACGAGACACATGGGTTAGATTCAGTCTACCCCTTCTCGTTGGGGCTTCATCCCCCTTACATTACTGTAAGTTATTCACACAGCATGGACATCCTAGTCATGTCTTGGCTTTTTTTTATATTTTTTACCATTCATGAATGTGTCTTTATCTTTATTTTATGTACTTTGTTATGTACCTTTTATCCATGTGCTGTATACGTATTAAATGTTTGTTTATCAAAACCTTTGTCGGAGTTTGTATCTTCAAGTATAATATCACTTAAAACCTTACAGGCTCCTTACAAAGTTTTGCAATTTGCAACCGATAATCTTGTCTCTCAATTGTCTGTCTCTCATTAGCTTGTAACGATGTCATTTCCTATTTCTTTTTCCTGCATTCAATTTCTTTGCCCATTTTAATTGGGCCCAACGCTTATTTACTTAGGCTAGATGGGCAGTCGAGAGACCTCTCAATCCTTTAGTCGCCTCAAGCCTTAGTATCTATATGACTATCCGATTCTATAGCCTTTATGGCAACCCCCCCCCAACTTTTTTTTTTTCATTTATGTGCTAGAAGGCTGTAGTGAGGGTCTTAGTGTCCTGGGTTTGAAGTTAAACTGTTTCTAGTGGTGAGGTTCCAATTCTGGAGCTATAAGGAATGTGAAGTATCCCTTCATCGCAATTACTTCCAGGTCCACACTGACCCGGAGTGGTAGTACCTATTAGGGTTTTAAAGAGTTTTTTAAAATGTGTTTTAAAAAAGAATGAGTTTAAAATAAATGCATAAAATAACCTTAGGGTTGACATACCGTAAAATCCAACCAACCAACCAACCGACCGACCAACCAGACCAAAGCTTATTGATGAATTTTATATCCGAACTAGTATTCATTTCATGATTTTTGGTAGAATAACGGAAATTATGAACAAATCTTGTAAAATACAAACTTTTGAAGTTGATGGCCCAAAGAGGAACAACAGAATACAAAACTAGACACGACTGGGTTGGGAAGGTGATCCACTGGGAATTATGCAAAAAATTAAATTTTGACTACACAACAAAATGGTATATGCATAAACCAGAATCTGTTCTTGAGAACGAAACGCACAAAATTCTCTGGGACTTTGAGATAAAAACGGATCACCTTATCCCAATTGTGATTTGAGTAGGAATATAGTTTCGGTTACAGACAGAAAAACACACAATCTCCATTATAATAAGATATTGTTTTAGTTAATTATTTTGTCCTTAAAACACTTTTGAAAAATCATTTTATTGCCTCTTATAAACAACAGATTTGCATTTAGATTCTCACACGGCTAATTTATCTCATGATATATATGTATATGTTTACGTTGTGTGTTTCATGTATCGTTTCCTGTGAGCGTCCAAGGGTGGTCATGTCCATGGGATTAGCTTCACGCTATTAGGCATGGCCTCCCTTCAATAGTAGTTTAAACCAATAAAGTTTTTCTTTTACTTATATATATTTTTAAATAATTTGTACTACTATTGATTAATAAATTTCTTATTTCTTATTTCTTATATCAATAATTTCTATAAGCAAATCATATATATATAAGAACAAAATTTGGCATTAAATAACCCACAAGAGTTGATATGCCATTAAACAAAACAACCAACTAACCAACTTCTGTAAGTCGATATTCACATTTCTGTCAGTTGTTTCTCAAGGGGTTTTAGTTGCGTACCGAATAAGGTGATTTTAAACAGATCTATTTGACGCATAGATATATTTGTTTGTTTGTTTGTTTTGTTTTACGGCATATCAACCTCAGTGGGTCATTTAATGCCGATAAAGTTTTGAAATAAATCAATTCTTAATGGATAATACAATTTTTTTTATAAATACATTTTTCTATTTAACCCATAGATGGGACCCTAACAGGTACTACCACACCGGGTCAGAGTGGACCAGGGAGCAATGGTGATGAAGGAGTGCTCCACGTTCCCCAAACGTCCAAAACTGGAACCTCACCATCAGATAGAGTTTAAAGTCATTCCCAGGACATGTAGACCCGACGCCACCGCCTTCTAGCACCCATATGATAAAAAGGGGTTGGGGCTTGCCATAAGGGCAATAGGGTTGGGAAAAATATATAGGTGCTAGGACTTGACGTGACCAGCATAGATAGAATCTTAACTAGTACTACCATTCCGGTTAAGAGAGGACTTAGATGTAATGATAATGAAGGCTTACTCCACCCAGTATACACTTTTGGGGGTGGGGTCCTATCGCTCTGTAGGGGATACAGTCAACGTATTCTAAGCCTCGCCGACAGGTTGAGTAACTGACTGAGAACGCCACTGGAGAATGGAACGAGTTGAAAGTACAGATTTCGACAATGTCGTGTTCTTAGCTCATTACAAAAGAAATCTTGTAGTTGCCTATTCAGCTCATGAGATCAATTGAAAATGGGGGCCGGGGTAGACGTATGTTATAAGCAACAAGCTTACAAGAGGGAATGGCCGGGCTTTTTGATAAGCAAGTGTAAGATTTCTGCTTTTTTTTAAAACTGTTTTTATTTACTTATACTCGCACACTAGCCAGTGGCAGTTTTGGCTAATATGAAACCACGATCTAACCAACCAAGACGGTTTTGCATTTACTCAGCTTAATGTTATATATCAAAGGTTATCTCAGTATAGAACAGAGCCATAAATACCCCTAGGCGAACGTAGAGAAAGATATACAAAAGGTTGTGAGAAGTTGAATTACCTAAGGATGGTATGTATCTATTAATAATGGAGATTCGGTCTCTATTTGTCTGTAACCGAAACATACGTCACTAATTACGTCACATTACCCAAAATCATCAATACATAGAATAAAGAACAACCTTGTTTGAATCAATTTGAATGTAACTGTGAGAAACTTGATTCTATTGGAAAGAAAATATAATTATTTGAATTTTGACAGGAAAACTATTTTTTATATTACAAAAATCTGTTTACATTCTTTTACGAATGAGCGTGGTAAAAAATCCTTTCTACGTTTTTTTGGACGTCCATAAAATTGAGATTAAAAAAAAATTTAATTTTTTTTTATACTAGAATTGAAATATTCATTCAATTTGAATAAAATTTTGTAGATTTATGTACGAGTGTATTCCTAAAAAAAAAAAACATTGTCGTTTGTCATAAAAGAAAACAAACTCCCACCCTCTTAGGCAATATCTTTCAAAACTTAAATTTTACACCGCCCGGAGGGTGGTTTTTGTGCTAGTTATATATAATGTCGAAGAAAGACGAAAACCACAATGGCTACACACGATGTTTGAACAGGAGCAGAATGATTTGTGATACAGTAGTCCAAAGACTATAATTTAAATATCGTATTTTTGCTTGGTTCATAACATTGGTTGCTTGCCTGGATTTTATGGCATGTCAAAACTTGTTGGATTATTTTATGCCGAAGACGTTTAGTTTTATTCATTCTTGATGGGTATTTAACATTTTCCCTAACTCAGTTTATTTAATAACATTTATTTTTGTATTATTTGGATTATTCGGACTATTTTCCTCATCTTTATTGTTATCTGTACAACGTTTCGGTCGATGTGCCCTCCAGCTTTCTTCGGGTATTTCTTGTCGGACTCGGGAACCTTCTTGAACCAAGATTCAACCTGCAGCCCAGAGATAACTGTCCCTTAGAACTGTATTAACTCAACGCCTATATCCACTACGCAGGTTCAGAAACACAACTTAACCCTTGTACCCAGTCATGGTTAACGGAATTAGAAATAAAGGATTAAGTTCATAGTTCTGTGAAGCCTCCCGAGTTCGATATGTAGGCTCCCGAGTTCGAGATGAAGGTTCCCAAGTTCGAAGAGAACGTTCTCGAGTTCGAAGAGAAGATTACCGGGTATAAACTATCAAGTAAACACGATATGCTACATCAAGGTCTAGACTATGTTATTTATTGCATAGATTCTGTTACTCAACAGTAGTCTTGAAAGTATAAATAAATGTTTGGATTTTTTCTCGTGATATCATAGGATGCTGATGAAATATTTTTTTAGGCTAGCATAGTCGAAGGTCAGAGGTCGTTCTGCTGAATACTGCTTCTTAATTCTTACTTCATCTTCTATCATCGTTCTCCCTGCTTCATCTTTCATCGTCCCCCGGGGGTTGTTCTTTCGGACTTCTCTTTCAGGTTGGCGCGTCTATTTCTGGACGATGTTTTTTCTTCCATCTTTCTTGGAGTAAACACAGATGCATATTTTTGTGTATACACCTTTATTACCCCCGAATCACTTAACCCCTTATTAATTATTTAATTTAGGTAAATTTATACTGAAAAATGGTGATATTGTAAAAAGTATCTAAGCACGGAGGTCGTGCCAAAAATGAGGTAAATCAATCCAGTTCCCGAACTATTACTATTCTTGTAATTTAAACATTGTAGTTCTTTTAGAATTAACAAAATAGATAAGATTATTCTAATTGATTACTATTCTGATAAATCCATTTCAATCTATTAGATTTTCATATACTACAGTTAAATCAGCTGTCTGTCTTTATTGAATTCTAAGATAAGTTAAAAGTGTTATATATTGTACAAACGGAAATATGAATTTCCAGTTTTATTAAACAAAGAAATATAACTGCCCGTTATCAGATCAAGAGATAAAAATGCATAGGAGTAGCTATGAATATAAAAGAACCGAGGGCTCGAGACAGGTCAGTCGTCAGTCAGCCCCGGAGGCAGTCAGTCGGGGAGAGAGTGAGGTGATCGGGGTCAGTAATCGGGAGAGTCGGTACGAGTTAGTTGGCCGAGCGGGATCTCGTGTAGTTGGTGTTGGAAAAGCTAGCCTTAATATTTACCAACTGAAAAAGCTTGTCACCCAGAAATTTAATCGAAGGACCGAAAGTCTAAAGACTGAATATATTAATTAAACTGACCCTCTCTCTCGAAGTTAAGAAGCTTGAATTTATTTCAATAAACTTCTGGAGGATAACTTTGGTGTTAATGTCATCCCTTACAACGAATATAAAACTATTGCAATTTAGTACCGTGACGCCGCCGCTACGTTACAAAAGTTAATGTTAATAGAAAGATGACAGGATGTGTAAAATTTTTAAATGCCATCCTTGGCCAGTTGAAAAGGGCTTAAAGAAAGTCCTATGTTATGGAATCCTTTGGTAATCGTATAAGTCCTATCCTGCGTATTGGTAAAGGTCCAGTGATTTAATCCTATGTCCGTCGTCCATGAATATCACAGTAATTATGACCAGTAGGGTCGGTTTAAGTATTGTATCAACCTCAGAGTACTGCCAGTGATTGGCCAAGAGTTAGACCACATGATTCTGGCCTAGTCTATAAGTAGGAGCGGGCATTTAACACACACCTTATATCTTAAAATTCTCAACGGGATGACATGCATTTAAAAAAATTTTAATAATTTGTTATAGATTATTTTAATTCATTGTCTAGATATATAAATTAATTATTTATATTATATCTTCTTCTAGATAATAAATGTTATTCTTTAGAAATGGCTACTTTTTTTAAATATCACAGTGTTTCCTTTCCAGCATACATGTCTGGTATCTAAACTTTGACCCATCCCCCTGTGCGTATTTGTAATATTAAATAAGTTATTCTATGTTATTTCTCAACATAAAATGTATGAAAATACAACGAATAAAAGTCGAATCTATTTGTAATAAGTAATCAACATTTGATCAACGCACACTGAGATTTGATCAACACACGATGAGATGTGTTAACCAATTGGGATTTCTTGCAAGAAATTAATTTATTCTGGGTTTTCAAAGTCTGGCAGGAAATCGAATATTGATTCATGTCCACATTCATGGCTAAAGATGGGGGCAGTGAAAGCAGTGATTGTCTTGGGAATTTTGTCAAAATAACTCTCAAGAAATTACATAGTTCTCGGTTTTCTATTTCTGGCAAGATAATTCATAGATAATGTTGAATTTAATGATTGTCTTCGAACTGCTGACGAGATATTTCGTCACTAAGATATCGCTTTAGAATATCTAAATAAAAAGAATAAGTATTTAGCATATACCAGCTTATATATTTGAGTTGTAGGAAATGGATTCGTCGACCCGAGTTCAAGTCCTGGACGAAGCTGTTTGCATTTCACATAGTTATGCATCCAACTATTCTCCCTTCAGCTATGGGTAAATAGTAGAGCATATTGGACTATTTAACCTTGATTACGCAATCAGTCTAGCAGTTACGGTCGTTTGAAAAACGTTTGAAGAACGCATCCTGTTTGTGGTAGATGTTTTTGATAGATACATAAAAGATTTAGAAGTTTAAACTTTATTTCCATTCAGATATGTTTATTTATACATAGGCCAATCTTATTATAATGGAGATTGTGGGTTTTTCTGTCTGTAACCGAAACTATACTACTATACAAGTCATTCCATTTGTTATTTACATCACATTCTCCATGATTTTATTTTTATTTAAATCTCAATTATTAATAAAATTGCTTTACATCATTAAGACTCTTAACAATATCTACATACTAATAACATGCAATTATATTTTTATATACAAGAAAATAGCAGATTACAATGTGAATGGGAAGGCTAATTCATATATCTTAAAAATTGATTAATAAATATATGCTTAGTATTATTGATTTCTAATTGTTTGGTTTTATCTTATTGAATATGAGCAAAATCTCGGGGATAATCTTAAAAGAAATCCATTAACAAGAAGAAATATCTGTAATTTTACTTTTTACTTCCTATTTTAACTAAATAGTTAAATTAGGAAAATTTACAATGAAAGACGGAAGTAATGGAAAATGACAAGTTCTATTTTCAATCATACCCCCTCCAAATCTTTTATCTGCATTCTTATTCAGTTTCATTACCTTTCTAATTTGATATAATATTTATTATATTAAAACTTAAATACTTGCACCCGGAGGGTGCATATATTTGCTAGTGCATTTAATAAATTTTAGGCATCTCTAATCTATTGTACGATGCATTGTCAGAAAAACAGAAAACAAAGGTATCCACATATAAATTCATTCATAATACTCTATATATGTAAAAATATTTTATAAAAAAAAGAAGAAGGTCCGCAAAATGTATCGTTCTCAGAAAAAATGTTTTATTCTTTTTATTTCACATACGCAATACGTGTTTCAGATATTCTGGTATCTTCTTCAGGTTATGATCAATACATATATTGATATACATATATATATACACACATATACACATACATAGGTTGTGCGTGTTTCTATAATTTTTCTGTTAAGGTTGTTTAATAACGGTTGAACGCTACGTATTATACAACCATAACAGAAAAATTACAGAAACACGCACAACCTATGTATATATATATGTGTATATGTGTATATATATATGTGTAAATCAATATATGTATTGATCAAGCCTGAAGAAGATACCAGAATATCTGAAACACGTGTTGCGTATGTGAAATAAAAAGAATAAGACATTTTTTTCTGAGAACGATACATTTTGCGGACTTCTTCTTTTTTTATAAAATATTACATTTTCTCCCGTTGGAACCAGAACAACATTTTTTATATGTAAAAATATATATGCAAATCTTTATATATACGTTTGAGTTCTCAATTTTGGTTGAATCCTATCAAGAAAACACTTGATACATCCACCTACATAAAGATTGTTGTAAATACAACGAGAGTTACAATTTTTTTTTAAATGATCCACAAAATGTTTTTTTTTTCTATTTATTTCGAGTTTACAGTAGGCCCGCCACCTGTTTCGGATTTTGCTTAAATTCTTATCAAACCCATACAAGTATGGTTTGTATTTGAACCCATTGCAATATATAGTTATTTTAGGGTAGAGTGAGTGGTAATAAATCATGCTATTTAATTCCAGTTGATTCTATTTCTAGACTAGTAGTGTGTGTTCTTTCAGTAAATGGCTTTCCCATCTCTACCATTTGCGTTCCTCCCATCTCTTTTTTGTTTAGTACGTACATGTATGTGTTTTTTGTTATTGTTTTGTTACGGTTTTATTATTTCTTTTAATATAGCTTCTAGTATGATTGTGAGTATATATGTATGTATTGTATGTGTGTGAAAGAAGATTCAGTGGATGTGTGTATGTGTGTGCGTTCAGGTAACTGATTTGTGCATGCACATAGATATGATACTGTGTAATAGTTTATATATAAATTTGTATACGTCTAGAATTTATTAGCTATTAAGTGGATCGAATGTGTGGGAGAAAGTAGTTATTTACATACATGGGTTTATTTTTATTCTAATTGGTTTATCATACAATATCTACACACTCACGCACGCACACACACATATATATCTTATTATAATGGAGATTGTGTGTTTTTCTGTCTGTATATATTCACTCAAGTCACAAGTTATTGACATCATATATGATTTTATTTTATCTAAACCTAATTATAATAAAATTGTCTTACATATTAATACTGTTATATGTCTACATACTGATGCAATATATTTATATATACAATAGCGGTTTACAGTGTGAACTGGAAGGCTAATTTGCATATTAATATTAAAAGTCGAATTTAATAAATATGTACTTAGTATTATTGATTTCTAAGTGTTGGTTTTATTTTAATGAATATAAGGAAATCCATTAACAAGATAAAATAACTGTCATTTTATTCTTTACTTCTGGCGAGAGTCAAAGTAGGTAGCACAGGCGTACACAGGGATCTGTGCGGTAAGTAAGGAGCTGACGGTAGGTGGGGCGGTCCACCTCAGACGCCAAAACAATCTCCTTGGTCTAGCACTAGTGAAAAGGGGATATATCGATACAAAGTACCTGTTTAGTTTTCAATCACTTAAAATCAAAACCCCTAATTTATTCTTTAAATTAAGGTAATTTTTAAGCAACTCAACTTTCAATCTTATTTTCTGTAATTAACTCATTTAATTGTAATTCACTTGTTTGCTAATAAATTGCGAAGGATGGTTTGCTTTGGTTTGTTTTACGGCAGATCAACCTCAGTGGGTCATTTAATGCCGACAAAGATTTGAAATAAATTCATTCTTAATGGATACTCAATTTTTTATAAACATTTTTCTATCTAACCCATAGATGGGACCCTAACTGGTACTACCACTCCGGGTCAGAGTGGACCAGTGAACAATAGTGATGAAGGGGTACTCCACATTCCTAAATTGCGAAGGAGGTTGTGGTATAAAAAACTCAAGTTGGCATGGAATGCCACAAAGAACTCGTATTGAGTTTAAGGGCACCGCATCCAAAAAAGAATAAAAAAAGCACTGGTCTATCGGGTAAAAGAGAATAAAGAAGATAATTAGAACATAAGCGGCCCTCGTCGTTCTGTAGATATCTTATAATTAGTTTCTGACGTCTTCATCGAATAAAAATTGAATGCGTGGGAAGGAAATGATGAAAATATGTGATGCCCGTACCTGGGTGCCGCTTGTGTGATTCTATTGTGTGATTGTACGTGGTACTTTTTTCTTACTCTCTCTCTCTCTCTCTCTCTCTCTCTCTCTCTCTCTCTCTCTCTCTAATTTTATTTTTCAACGTTTTATATTGCAATTAGTTTAATTGATTTAATTAATCGAATTCTGCCTATCCTACGAGCTTAGCTGAAATGTACAGATCTCTTCTCTCTTTTCAATTCTCAGTTCACTTATTCCAGTCAATTTTGCCAATGTAATTAGTCCCAAGAAGAACCCGATCTATTATCGGTCAGTCTACTTCCACTTATGCGGGTTTTTTTTTTGGTTTCTTTTGTTTTGTTCTTAATTTCTTTCTTTTTTATTTTTTTGTTTTTTATTTTTAGATCGGCGTGGTTTTCTCTGAAATTATTTTCAATTCTGCGATGAAGTATTTTAATTGTTCAATTTTTCTGTTTGTCTTTTCTTTGTATTTTTAATCACAATGTTTGTTCTAAATCAGTGGTTCCCAACGTGGTTCCCAACATGGGGCAATTTGATTTAAAAGTGTGCGTGTGCCCCCCCCCAACTGAGACTAACGATGTCTGAGTACAAATTTGTGATTTTTATCTTATATTCATATTGTCATTTTTCCTTTATTATTTTCTGTCTTTTGTTTATTTCATTTTTACTTTTCATAGATGGTTTGTTCATTTAAAGCTTGTTTAAACCGGAGTATTTACCGATTTTAAGCTTCTTCACTTCAAACGGAGTTTACTTTTTAAATTATAAGAAGTGTATATTACTACATGGGGACATCAGGGTGTTAACTCAGCGTTTGTCGTGTCGGTGCTGCTGTATGGCTGCACCACCTGGACCCTAACTAAGCGACTAGAGAATAAACTAGATGGGAGCTGCACAAGAATGCTGCGGTGATCATGAACAAGACGTGGAAACAGCATCCTACGAGAAAACAGCTGTACGGCCACCTACCACATATCACCCAAACCATCCGAGTAAGACGAACAAGACACGCGGGACACTGCTGGAGAAGCAAGGACGAACTCATAAGCGACGTCTTCCTGTGGAAGCCAGCACATGGGCACACCAGTGTGGGCCGACCAGCAAAAACATACGTTGATCAGCTCTGTGCGGATGCAGGATGCTGCATAGAGGACCTCCTGAGAATGATGAGCGATAGGGACGGATGGAGAGAGATTGTCATGGATATCCGTGCTGAAAGCGTGACATGATGATGATGATGATGAGTAGCTAAGTAAAAAGAAAATTCTGAATTCAAAAACGTTGGATAGGGATGGGGTCCTCCGGGTTATTCCTGCCCAAGACACGCTATACGAGTAATGCCCCTATGACCAAACCAGATAATGAGGCTATTGAGAGAAACCCGCAGCAAATACAGTACCACGTGGTTATAAATCCACAGAAATCGAGTGTAGCTGCATTAGGAAACGTGTCACAATGCAATATTTTGATTGATATACTTATTCAATAAGCGCGGGGTGTGACGATTAGAGTCGTTGAAAATGAACTCGTCGACCCCAGTTCAAATCCGAGATGGACCTGTTTGCATTTCACATAACGGCAATACCCTTGGGAAATTATAGATCTAACAACTCTTCCTCCAGCTATGGGTAAGTAATAGGACAGACTGGACTCTTTAATTTTGGCTAGGTAGCCAGCCTAGGAGTAGGAAACTCTGAACTCAGCCTGTTAAACTCAGCTTAAGAAATTTACCTCGTGTCACATCCTGCTCGTGTGGAGGGGTTGATAAATATATATACTTATTAAATACTAGCGGAGCTACCTGGCGTTGCCCGGTATTTAAAAAGTTAACAATAGTAGGGCAGACTGGTTTCTTTGACATTGGCTAGATACCAGTCTAGGAGAAGGAAAACTCTGAACTTTATTAAACTCAGCTTAAGAAATTTACCTTAATAAATGTCTTATCTATATTTATATATAGATTAATCAAAATTCAAATCCTGAACGCGGCTGTTGACATTTCACATATATGCTGCCTTGTGCCAGACTATTCCTTGTAAGCCATTCTTGAAATCTGTTTATTCCCGTGGCCGTCTTTTATCTAGAGTGTTTGTTGTTCTATTTTTAGTTCATTTGAAAATAATTTCGATATGCCAGATAATAATGCGATAGGGATATAGTCGTCAAGGTTTTTATTATCTCCTTTTCTCAAAGGTAAAATTACATTTCAGAGGCAGAAGTTTTAGGACACATCTCTTTTTCGTGTACACTGGGTAAATGGAGACACGTGGTGTAATTATTACGTTCGTAGGAAATAGACATGACGAGACGAGTTCAAATCCTGGACGCGACTGCATGCATTTCACATAGTGCTAATAAACTTAGGAAAGGTACGCATCCAACTATTTTCCCTCCAACTATGGGTAAATAGTAGGACAGACAGGGATTTTTAACATTGGTATGGGAACTGGTCTAGAAGAAGGAAATTCAAACCATAAGGGCTCTCTTCTCGTTAGACCAAATCAATTTGAGAGCTTTCTCCTACGTACCCAATTAATAGCTGAACCAGGGCGTGGGGCTACTGCAGTGTAGTTACTAATTAATTTTCTTTTTATTACTCCCAGGTCCACTGTCAATCCTTGGGTTATTTTATACCGAAGACGTTTTATTTTTCATTCATTCTTGTTTGGAATTCAATTTTTTAAACCCGTTTTAGACTCCTTTATTGCCATTGCTCCCAGGTCCACTCTGACTCGGAGTGGTAGAACCTGATAGGGTCCCATTAAATAGATAAAAATGATTTTTAAATATGTGCTTAAAAAATTGAATACCTAGCAAGAAGGAATAAAATAAAACGTATTCGGCATAAAATAACGCGCGAAGTAAGGTAAACTACTGCTAGTGGTATAAGACTACCCAGTCAGCATAATACTCCCGTATTTATGAGGATTGGAACATACCCATTAATGTTCAACAATTTTAGTTAAATTTGAAAATTCGTTTACGTTCAAAAACACATAAAAATCAATCTGTTTTTGTTTTGTATCATCGCTTATTAAAAAAAAAACTTGTTGTTTATAGCAATCTTATATAGTGTTGCACAATATCTGATAAGTGTCAAGGTTGAAACCTTTGGTTTGATAATGATTATAACTGTCTATAATTTCAACATTCAATTGCAATCATTTGTTTAAATCGAACATTTTATTTGTCTGTAATAATCATTTGTCTGCTTAAAATGATATCAAGTATTTATCTATTTATTTTCTTCTTTTTCAGACATTTATTAAACTTTGTTGTATGAGAGTGAAGTTTTTCAAGAAAAAATTCGAGGTAAGAATCTTTTATTTTATTCGTTTAACTGCATTTCAGCTTCTTTTATGTTATGTAATACCAACATTTCATACAACTAATTTGCGCGCAATTTCAAGTATGCCAATCTAATACAAATAATTTATACGCAACGATATTGTGTTGCATACCTCTTTACGGCACTAAATATCTATATGTTATATACTTCTCTTACTTCTTACTCTGTCGTCTAGTCTTCTGGCCGGCTTGGTTCTTCTATCATCTATCTTCTATCTTGGTCTGGTCTTCTTGGGATTCCGGGTCTGGTTTCTGTTGGGGATCATTTCTTATCAGAAGCCCTGTGCTATTGTTAGCTTTTAGTAATAACAACAAGACTTCGATTTACGATGATGTTACTTTATTCCATAAACCCCCAGACCAGACAATGCGCGCGGATCCTTACATCTTGCTAGCTTCGCTTCTAAGTTCTAACTGTCACTGACTCAGTTGCTTACTCCTTAAACCGGAAGGGGCTTTCTATCGGGGTTCCGTTTCTCACGGTTCTCCCCAGAACGCAAGGTCAGAGTGAGGTCAAACGCTGTCACTCACTCTCAAGGCCATCAGCTGCACTAATATGATTTCTACACTATTGTCATAATCATTAGGTATCTAATGATTATGTAACAATTGCTGCAAAACAATATTCCTATTACAAATAATCATTTGTTTGAACACAGTCTTATGGCTTCAAATATTCCAATCAACTAATACGCATAGAAGATGTACTTGATCAATGATGATATCCAAGGATCATTAGGTGTTTAGTGTATTTCAACAGCTTGGTCACCCAAGCTGGTGTTGATCAAGCACCGGCTTGGGTCAGGTAATGAGATCTCATTAAAAAAAAAACAACTAGAATGGCCAACCTTAAGTCATTTTATAACATATAGATTACATGCGTGTTATATTTATAAGTAAACAGTGCTCAATATCATGGATAGAGAATGTATATCTAAGTTAAAGTAGAGTGGGCATGAAATCAACAGTGCCTGGTTACTGACATTTTCTCGACTATGCGATCTTCAGATGTCACATAGGTGAGAAACTGTCAGTAACCAGGCGCTATTGACTCCATGTCCACACTACCTTAACTTAGGCATTTTATAAATATATAGCCAAAGAATACTCCAATCAGATACATCTCTCTCTCTCTCTCTCTCTCTCTCTCTCTCTCTCTCTCTCTCTCTCTCTCTCTCTCCACACACACACACACACACACATTAACTCCCACACCCATAAGAAGGGAAGAATCCAATCAGCTGGTTTTCCTTACTTTAGAGAAGACGAGAAGCCATTATCGTAATAATTTTTTTAAATATTTATTTGAGCCACAGATGGAACCGTAAGAAATATGACAACTCCACAGTGTACTCTACACTCCTCATAGCTAAAAACAAAAAAAAACAATTGGACTTGCTATGTTTCCACTGTTGTTCGCGATATCAGAAAAAGTTCAAAACGAAATCAAAGATAAATTTTGAATGTGAACAAAGTGATAGTAAACATATGTTATGTGCGTTTCCTAATGGTTATCGTCTTAGAAAATGGATGCGACGAGCCGAGTTCAAATTCTAAATAAAGCTGTTTGCGTTTCACTTCACGCGAATGCCCTCGTGAAAGGCATGAATACGTCTATTCTCTCCCTAACAGCTACGGGTAAATGGTAGGACTGACTTGGCTCTTTGGCTTTGGTAGGGCAAATGATCTAAGAGAAGGAAAACTCTTAATTCTAATCTGCTTAAGAAATGACCTTGTGTCAAACAACCAATCAATCTATCTATGCTAGGACCCATCAATGAATCAAATAAATCTGTTCAAAGATTATTCGTATTCATTATGATCCTGTGCAAAAATTTCTTAAAAAGCAAATACACTAAATATGGAAATGTGAACGACCAATGATTCCCTAAAACTGGTTATAAAATAACCCTAAACGGGTCGACATGCCGTTTCAACCAGTTAATCAAACTATTTAAGTATGGTTTTGTTTTGTTTTGTTTTACGGCATATCAACCTCAGTGGGTCATTTAATGCCGACAAAGTTGTGAAATAAATCAATTCTTAATGGATAATACAATTTTTTTATAAATACATTTTTCTATTTAACCCATAGATGGGACCCTAACAGGTACTACCACTCCGGGTCAGAGTGGACCAGGGGGCAATGGTGATGAAGGGGTGCTCCACATTCCCCAAACATCCAAAACTGGAACCTCACCATCAGATAGAGTTTAATGTCATTCCCAGGACACTATTTAAATATGCTGGGCTTACTTATCTGAAGATTTGAGTATAGCATTTGCGTTGATCTCTCTATCATACTTATGATATTTTGTAACCAGGCTTAAGAAGATGCGCTTCTTTTGAAGTAAGTAATAAGCTTAATAAAATAACCTATTTCTATGCAAGGCTTACTGGTCGGATTTTTTTTCCTGTAGGCATGTGCACTGATTCCTCTACCTATTTGCGTATAACTCTTTTGCTAGTTTGGGTAATTGTTCTTGAACAGCATTTGACCTTACGTTCTTCACATCCAATGTCAGTATATGCATCTTGTTTCCGTAGGCGCCTGTGCCACTCCCCCTCAATCCATGCATTCATCTTCCTGTCTTCTCTTACCCCTCCCCTCTCTCCAAATCATTCTGCCTAGTCTAAGTATTTACCTTACCCCTTCCGTCACGGGCAGGGTGTGGTACAGGGTCAGTTCTGTGGGCAGTTGCCCTCTGCCCATGAATAAACGAACAAGAGCAGTTCCAAAAAATGATTAGTCTCTATCGGCATTGGAGTATACACCTTACATCTTCCGCCCCGAACAGATTGTGACACAAAGTCAAATGTTCAGCCATAGGCCCGCCAGCACACGGATGCAAGAAAAAAGCAGTGCCGAAAAATGCTTGGTGTTCCTCGGTATTGAAGTATTTAGCTTACTTCTTTCGCAACGGTCAGGATGTAGCACAAGGTTAGTTATTGAGGCAGATGCCCTCCTGCCCATGAATGCAGGGACAAGAGCCGTTCCAAAAATGCTTGGTCTCTATCGGCATTGGAGTATACACCTTACCTTTTCGGCTACGGGCAAGATGTGACACAACGTCAAATGATTGGTCTTCAATGGCATTGAATGGAAAAGATAAGGTAAATAATTTATCTCTTCCATCATTGCCAAGATGTTGCTTGATTGGGTTTTTTCGGCAGGTCAACATTCTTTTGGTTCATTCAATGTCGAAAGAAGTTATTTCGATAAACAAAGACTTAGTTTTTTTACAGTACCTGTTGTAAGTGATAACCCAATTTAGTATTTAACAGGCTCAACGTTACTTAACTTCGATAATCTAGTGGGAACCGGTGCTTTCTGCAGGATTTGACCGTGATCTCGCAAGATGTAGGTCACTTGTTTACGTAGAGGCTCTCCTGCACAAGAAAGCACTGACAAGTGCAATGCTAAAAGATTATTGGTCTCCATCTGCACCCCCATTATGAGGCGCCTCAGGCACCAAGCGGGATGCAGATGGAGACTAAGAATTTTGTTAATATTGCACATGTCCATGTTTTCTTGTGCAGGACAACCCCTACGTAAACAAGTGACCTTCTACATATTGCAAGATCACGATCAAGTCCGACTAAAAGCACTAGATTACCGAAGTTAAGTAGCGATGAGCCTGTTCAATATTAAATTGGGTTATTTCTTAAGCAACAGTAGGTACTGTAAACAACCTAAATCCTATGTTAATGAACGAGCCTAATCATTGCTCTTTTAGGTCAATGGGGCTCCCTGAAGTTCTTTAAGATATCCACAAGAACCGAAGCTTTAGCTTGGTTTCGCCTTGCATTTATCACATCTCATCGCCATGTTTGCTGATAACACTTTGCTGATTATTGGCCAATTTGACTTTGCTTATGCTGGTTGCTTGGTTAATTGTTTTGTTTTACAGCATATCAACCCTTTTCGAATCATCTTATACTGAATCAACTCATTTTTATACAAGTTTCTATATTTCAAGTTTTAATATCTTCAAATACTTATTCATCTTGTACATTTCTATGCAGTTCGTTTCATTCAGTAATTTTCCGATACTTTTTAAATATATTTTGGTATTGTTTATATTTTCTATTTGTCAGATCTTTAAATATTTCTATAAAGTCCCAGTGCATTTATGAAGGATATTATAGCGTCTACCTTTTTAAAACCGTTTTTTTTTTAATATTGCTTCTGCTGTAAAATGTTTCTCTTGTGGGAACCAGATCAATGCATTCAGTGAGAACATGTTTATGCAGTCTGACATGCATGGCACAGTAGTTGCTCTTCTTTTTAAGCAAGTAGGAATGCGTAATCCTTGTGTGATTTATGCGAAGTCTGGATAGTACTACTTCTTCCTTCCCTGATTTTATGAAACTTTGTTTCCATTCTCCTAATGTAGATTTGATTGCTTGGAGTTTTTTTTTTAAATATTTGGTGTTCTATATGTTTGTTTATTTTCATTTTTAAGTCTGTGTAAGGAATCTTAATTTTTTCAGGAACTATACTTAAGGCAGATCTTACCGCTTTATCCATTGATTCACATATGACTTGGAATACAAAATAGCAATATTTGACTATCATTTGACATCTTTTCTAATTTGCTTTGCTTATGGCGAATCTTATTAAAACATAAAATAGAAAAAGACACACTACTGTTTAATTGACTCGTATGCTCAGAGGTCAACACTTCCTTTTAGAATTCAATGAAACTGTACAGTCGATATCATCATCTTAATTTTCATGTCTCTGTGAGGTACAATTTTCAAAACGAGGCTTTTGAATTTGATTTCGATATAAAATGAGATGGATATTTTTAGCTTCTTGTAACTCTTTCTTTCTTTTTTTTTCTCTTTTTTTTTACCTGCGCTCAGCAAAATCTTTTTTACCGACATTTTATTCTCAGCGTTTCTCAAATCTTGTTTACGTCCTCCTGTCGATTATCCTATTTCGTAAGCTTCGCTTCGTTTTATTTTGAAGACCTGACTCGGATTTTTTAAAATCCGCGTGTGCCTCTTTCATGCGAAAGCACAAAAGTTATTTCAATTTTTAAAAATGAAAAACAAAACGACAAAAGACAGCAGCGCGGAATATTTGAAATCGTTTTGTGAGATAAAAAAAACAAAACATTTTTAACTATACATTCAATTTTGATATGAAGGTTAAGTTTAATAACTGAATCTATATACATTTTTTTTATCAGAAGATAACTTTTGTAGTTCTCTTGCCAAGGGCGCCAACAGCTGGGGATGCCATAGATTCAGGGCAAGCTCAGATAAAATTAAAATGAAGGGAAAACTGTGGTGGGGGCTGTTTTATTGGTTTGGTTTCTTTGTTTAATGGTATATCAACCTTCGTGAATTATTCAATGACAAAACCATCCTTGAAGAAGAACAATAATGGTACTGTCTGACCCATAGCTGGTGGGGATTTGGGGGTTCATACTTTTCCCAAGGGTATTAGCTCAAAGATTAACGTAATAGCACAACTGGAGTTCGAACTCGCTTACTACGATATCACAGTCCAGCACGTTACCTACTACACCTGTTATATACTGGTCTTTTCACAGTACCAACCTATATAACGTTATATACCTTTCTTACGTCTTACTCTGGTCGTATTTCTTCTGGCCGGCTTTGCTTCTGATCATCTATCATCTATCTTGGTCTGGTATATCTTCTAAGGTCTCGTCTGGTCGTCTATTGAGGATTCCGGGTCTGATTTCTGTTGGGGATCATTCCTTATCAGAAGCCCTGTGTCATTGTTAGTTTTAGTAATAAACACAAGACTTCGATTTAGGTTGATGTTACTTTATTCCAAATCCCCACCCAGACAATCTGCAGATGAGGCTTACATGTTGCTAGCTCGGCTTCTAACTGACTCTAACTTACTTAGTATCCTTAAACTGGAAGAGGGCCTTCTATCGGAGTTCCGGTTCTCACGATTCATCCCCAGAACGCAAGGTCAGAGTGAGGTCAAACGCCGTCACTCACTCTCAAGGCCATCAGCTATACTAATCGCCATTATGATTTCTACAATACCTTATAAAAGCATTAGGGATCCAATAATTATGTAACACACCACAGGGACTCGCCCAATTTCATTACTGTTTATGCCAAGGATCCATTGACTTAATCTAATGACAGTAATTGGTTATTTGCATGAATGAATTAATAAAGCCACGGGATAAACATTATGATATCAGTGATGTTTTGAGTTAGAAACAATGAAGTAATGGGTTACTGTACCTACATTAGCTTATCAAAACTAACAAAAAGGTGCGCCTCTGAAAGCGTGCCTAGGGCATCAAATCATCTTGCACTGGCTCTGATGAAACATATACAATGTCTGTCCAGAAGTTATCAAGCCATTTGATATTTTTTAAACATATTACAGGGGGAGATGAATTCTTTCTCCCATGGCTGTACCAAATTTTCTCGGTATTGTTTTCCTGTATGATGAGATATTTTAAGGTTGACTATCTATTCAACTCAGAACTCATTCTATTCAAAGAAAGTCATATTATTATTGTAATTTGTTCTTTGCTTTGATTAGGTAACTTGCTTGGTCGGAGAGCTGCTGTGAGCGGCTTGAAATAACCAAAGGGTTAAAATAAAATAGGATTGAGTACTTTACTCGGAAGAAAATTGGGAGGTGATGCAATTGAAACTTTCAAAACGATAAATGTGATTACGAATTATGGAAGACATTTTTTGATATTTCTCCTCAAACTGGAAACTCACTGTCAAGGCAGATATCAAAAACTGAGTCTATTAGCCAATTGATATTTTTTTTAATAGAGTAATTTTTGAACAAATTGCCCAATCAGATAAAATGCAGCAATAGTGTAAAAAGTCTTCAAGATTAGTTTGGATGATTTCAGAAAAATAGCAATTGGTTACTAAAGTGTTCTCAGTTAATGGTATAAAGTCCTTCGATAATGAATCCTTTGGTTACTAAAGTGTTCTCAGTTACTGGTATAAAGTCCTTCGATAATCCTTTGGTTACTCTGGTAATCGTATAAGTCCTTCCTGAGTATTGGTAAAGATCCGCCAATCCTATGTCCGTCCTCAAAGAGTGCAGTTTTAATTATGACCAATGTGGGGGTTTAAGTATTCTATCAGGCCCGCATTATTGCTAGTGATTGGTTGCAAGAATAACTCACGTGACCTTGGCTCGTCTATAAATCCAGGTAGGGAATTAGAGCACACCTTATATCCATAATAATTCCAACAAGGGGTACACTACACTCTTTAGAGTTTCAGAACTTGAGTCTCGCCACCGGATCCTGTTTGTTATTAATTGAAAAAAAAAAAAACAAAAAAAAAACAGAAGTTGCACAGATCCAGATCTGAACTGAATGGAGTTGGGGGGGGGTGACAGACCTGCCCCCGATGTAAACAGTGGTCAGTCAAGATATTGAAATAGCTGGAGATTTTCCGGGATCCCAGTTGGATCCCTAGATTTATTTTTCTAATTTCCCTCCATCGATCGAGGATTTCCTTTAACTGCAATCCATATATAAACACCTTTTTGTTGGTAGCTTACCGATAACTCGTTCTATTTTAGACGTCTCCCTCTCAGCCAACACAACGACACGTGATGCTTACCTTCTTCCCTTCTAGTTATCACCTCATCACTCTGGCTGTCTAAATTGAACCCTGACTTTCGAGACAGCAGTCAACCGGCGAAACCGATTACATATATCCGATAATGTCTTTTCGTTATGTCCCTACGCTGTCTAGTCAACAGAATTTTCTGGTAATTTGTCTTTTTAGTTGGTTTCGTGGTTGGTTTTACGGCATGTCAACCCTCGTTGGTTTATTTTATGCCGAAGATATTTTGTTTTATACATTCGTGTTGGGTATTCAATTTTTTTTTAATTTAATTTTTTCAAACACATTTTTAATACTCCGAAAAGGTACTACCACTCCAGGTCAGGGTGGAACTGGGAATAATGGTGATAGACTCCGTATTCTACAGTTCCAGAATTGGAACTTTACCATTAGATGCAGTTTAACTTCGTACCAGGGACACTTAGACCCTCTGCCATCGCCTTCTAACACATATATGATAAAAAGGGTAGGGAGTTTTCCATGAGGGCAATAGGGTCGGACAATCATATAGGGGCTAGGGCCTGACGTAACCAGCCGATTAATCTGACGGGGCCTCTCTGACTGCCTGTCTAGTCCAAGTAAGGGCCAAAGTGAAGCGTTGCATGGAATGGACAGCTCAGCCACCTGAATTCTATCCTTAAGCATCATGAGTTATCCCCCCACGGCCAACAGATGGTCTCATTTGGGGATTTTACTCCTCTGCTGGTGTATTCTACAGTCCCAGCTGACAGGGTGGTCGTCGTTTTGATTGCCGATGGATTCAAAATAATGTAATTTGATTCTTCTTGCAAAGACAACAGGATTAGTTGTCTTTTAAAACGTGAAAATAATAAAGAAAAATTCAACAATGTCAAATCAATTATTAACCTTATTATTCAATCAATTCGGGTAGATTGTTTTCATTCCCTTAACCATGGCCGGGTACAATTTGTCAAGATTTTGCTCTTGAATTTTTCTGAGATTTTGTTCAGATGTGGACAATATTAAGGTTAGACAATCCCCAAAATTTGAACTTCCAATTCCAAAATTCGGCGGAGTTATGTCGATTTTTAGCTCTCCAAATGCTTGCGGGTCGCGAAAAATGTCGACTTTTTGCTATCTATGTCTGTAAAATGAGTTCTAGAGCTTTACTACTAAAATTTTGTTTATAAAAATCCAAAAATACTATAAAAACACGTCTTAAAGTTAACCAATTCTAAGTTATCAATGATTTCTGATTTGCAAAATTTTAACGATTCTGAACAAAAACCAAACTATCATTTTGGTACATATAATGTTCAATTTATTTGAAATAATAATAGAAAAAAAATTGTCATAGATGCAGTGCCACATCGGGATATTGATCTTGCTATGAAAAAATCATAAATCATCAATAACTTAAAATTGGTTGACCTTAAGATGTTTTTATGGCCTTCTTGGGTTCCCTATGGGAAATGCTTTTATAAACTAATTTTTACTAGTAGGGAAGCTCTAAAACTCATTTTACAGACAAAAGTAGATTACAAAAAGTCGCCATTTTTACTAACTTTAACATTGTCCATACGTGTAACAAAATCACGAAAAAAATTGAAGAGGGTGGGCAAAAATTTTACTTTTTTCTGGATGATTTGACATCCAATTTTAATTTCTTCAATTCTAAATTTTGAATGTTAAATTTTAAATGAAATTTAAATTTTAATAATAAATTGAAACTAAATTTAGATTAAATTCTGATTAAATTTAAATTTTAGATTTTAAGTTTCAATTTCAAATTTTTAAATCTTTTACTTATTTACATTTAATAATTCAAATTGAAGTAAAATTTTAAGGTTGATTTAAAATCTTTGCTGGGTTTTAATACTTTTGAAATTCGCCTCAAAGATTTTGAATCGATATATTTATAAAAATTATTTCAGCAGTTTCATAAAATTATGGCCACGTATTTTGTTGGAAAACATTTGAAAATGTCAACTGCGTAAGATTTATTTCCGAATCCTGATATGTCTGGGTGGGTCGATAGAACAAGAATTATAAGGAGAACGGTGGCGGCGGTGGCGGCGGGGTGGCGGTGGTGGCGGTTACAAAAAAACACGATCAACATGTTTGTGTGTTTGTCTACGCATATGCATACGCATAATACATGATGTGTGCAATTGGGGGTTGGGCCTGCACGTCTATTATCCAACTCGCAGTTTCTAACCATGTGCGCAGGTGTTTGCGCATACAAGAATTTGTCTGTATGAGCGCACGAAGAGAGACGCAGAGAAGAGAAGAAGAAAAAAACGCCAAATATGTATTAATAGAAGAAAGAAAATCGTTTCTCTCGTGATATTTCAAACCATTAATTCAGGCTTCGTCTACTCAATTTGTAGCACTCGGCTTTTTATTATCTGTATTAATGTTTAGCCTTTGCATAAAAACCAAGGCTGGTTTATTTTTCGACTGAGAAATCATTATGCGTCCAATCTGCCCAAAAGCGGATGTGAAAGTGACGTTTCGGTGTGTTTATTTTTGTGGGATTTGTCGGCCGGAAACTGGAATCATATCAACATGTTGAATTTAAGAAACGTTTGACCTTTCAAATATTGTTTCTTGTAAAAAGTGAAGTTTTGAAAAAAAAAAACAAAAACATGTGTACGCGCTTAGTATAATTAATTAGCAAAAATCCAATTGATTGATAGACTTAGTTTTTGAAATCTGACATAACAGTGAGTTTCCAATTTGAGGTGAAATATTTTAAAAAAAAATGTCTTCATAATTCGTAATCCCATTTATTATTTTGAGAGTTTCACTCACATCACCTCTCAATTTTCTTCCGAGTAAAGTACTTAATCCTAATTTCTTTAACTCTTTGGTCATTTAAAGCCGCTCACAGCGGCTCTCCGACCAAGCAAAGTACCCAAGCAAAGCAAAGTACTAAAACCGATGATTAGTTCATTATAATTGAGCTGAATGACTCCGATTACAATAATAATAGGACTTCTTTTGAATAAAATGAGTTCTGAGGTGAATAGATAATGAACTTTGCATTGATTGTTAGTTATTATTTTCGTTGTAATTTCACCAGTTCACATACCTAGGTAGCAATATCTCATCTACAGAAAGTGATGTCAATAAAGGAAAGGCATGATCTGCTATAGACAGATTATACGGATGTGCGTGATGTAATGGTCATCGTCGTAGGCACGATAGACACGAAGAGACGAGTTAAAATCCTGGATGAGGCTGTTGGCATTTCACTTAGCGTTAACACCATTAGAAAAGGTATGAATCCAACTATTTTCCCTCCAGCTATGGGTAAATAATAGGGCGGACTGGATTGTTTAACCTTGGTTTGGCAACCAGTTTAGCAGAAGAAAAACTCTGGATTCAAACCCGTTAAACTCCGCTTAATTAATTGACCTTTTGTCACATCCTACTTGTGCGGGTGGGTATGTATAGACAGATTATGGTTCATATGGAAGTTTAATCTCTCTGATAAGATAAAACGAGAATATCTTCCAAGTTGTAGCCGTGCCAGTGCTACTGTATGACAACATTACTTGACTCGAAGGAAACGCTGAGAGAAAAAGCTAGATAGGAACGATACAAGGATGCTGTTTTGAAGACATCCTGGAAGCAGCACCCCACAAATAAGCAACTGTACAGCCACTTGCCTCATATCACACAAACCATCCGAGTAAGATGAACAAGGCATGCAGGAAACTGCTGAAGAAGCAAAGACGAACTCATAAGTGACGTTCCCCTGTGAACACCTACACATGCACGCACCAACGTAGGCCGACCAGCAAAAATATACATCAACCAGATCTGAATGGATTATTGATGCGGTGTGGAAGACCTGCCAGTGGCGTTGACTGATAGGGATGGTTGGTAAGAGAGAGAGTCGTGGTTATCCGTGCAGTCAGTAGACATGATGATGATGATGATGATGATGATGATGATGATGATGATGGCGCATTCAGATAGCGTATTCTAAGCTCTGCTGATATGACAATAAAATAATCATAATTTGTTTTGTTTAACAATTTTCTAACAACAACCTTAAGATGAACCTGATGTCATGACTATCATATTAAAGATGTGTCTTTTAATAAGTTAAAGTCACACACACACACACACACACACACACACACACACACACACACGGTGTTTGGACATAGGAACAAATACACCGCACACACACAACAGGACAACAAGTGATTTTGATAGACAGTAAATTTACACACCCGCACCCATAAACAATCAAACGATATATGGAATAAACATGCTTAGAGGGCGAGCCAAATCTGGAATAATAATTAAAAAAAGAAAGGAAATGAACAGACACACAGACATAAGCGCGCGCACACACACACTTACACACACATAAACAAGCCCCTCCCCCTCACACACACAGAATTTGGAAGACACGAGACAGAACAAATGAACAGTCACTAGCAACAACTTCAGTTCTAGTAATATTCTGTAGAAGGGATTTTTATCCCGAAATATTAAGAATTGAGAATAAATCACAGGTTAACAAACAACACCACAGTTACCTTCTTTTTTCTTTACACTTGCATTGTGACAGCCTTTAAAACCAACCAACAAACAATATAAACACAATGCTTCAAGCAAATTACAAAACCCTTTTAAGTTAAAGTTTATTTAAAACTTCATGTTTTATGTAATTGCATATTTTATGTAATATCTTCATAATATTATATCATATATTATCTTTATATATTATCTTTACTAGGAAATATATGCACCCTCCGGGTGCAAGTATTTAAGTTTTAATGTAATAAAATATCGTATTAAATTAGAAAGGCTGATGAAACTAAATAAGAATGCAGATAAAAAGATTTGAAACAGAGGGAGTATAATTAAAAAATTGAACTACTGAAACTTACTCTTCCATCACTCTCGTCTTTCATTGTTATTTTTTCTAATTTAAGTCTTTAGTTAAAAGAGGAAGTAAAGAATAAAATGACAGTTATTTTTTCTTGTTAATGGATTTCATTTAAGATTTATTGAAGAGATTTTTGCTTATATTCATTAAAATAAAACCAAACAATTAGAAATCAATAACACTGAGCACATATTTATTAAATTTGATTTTTTAATATCAATATGTAAATTAGCCTTTCCGTTCAAACTGTAAATAAATATAATTGCATGTTGTTAGTATGTAGATATGGGCCAACAGTATTAATAATGTAAAACAATTTTATTAATAATTGAGGTTAAAATAAAAATTAAATCATAGAGAATGTGATGTCAATAACTAAGGGAATTGTGACTTGAGTAGTAATATAGTTTCGGTTACAGACAGCAAAACACACAAGCTCCATTGTAATAAGATATAATCTATGCTATTGCATATTACAGCACATAATTCATTACATATTATTTCATAATGTTTTTACATTTGAGTGGTAGTGTTTAGCACTAAAATTGGTAATAGATAAGTTTGGTTATTTTATGTAAAGGCACATTAAACTTCGGGGGTTATTTAATGCAAAGGCCGTCCTTGTGGAACAACAGTAGTTGTACTATATAGCGCATAGCTGGAAGGATGAGCTAGTTCCCACCTTTCCCAAGAGTATTAGTCTGAAAGTAAATGTAATAGCACGACTGGATTTCGAACTCTCTATGATGTCGCAGTCACTGCACCATAGGGAGTCCCCTACTGTATTTGAGTATACGTTGTATGCATTAATAAGTAAAGTCATCGGGGCGGCCTAAAGTCGGTATCAGCCAATCAGCGAGGGAGTCCATCCCCTTTTCACTTGCGCTAGACCAAGGAGATTATTTTAGCGTCTGAGGTGGAGCGCCACACCTACCGCCAGCTCCTTACTTTACCGCACAGATCTTTGTGCTACTCATACGCTGAGTTGGCGAGGACCGGTATCGAACTAGGAACCTTGTGGTTTCTAGCCGAACGCTTTACCGACTGAGCTACATGCACCCTCTGTGTGCAAGTATTTAGGTTTTAATGTAATAAGATATTACTAGCAGGACCTGTGACTATACCACAGTATGATAATTTAATTATCACAACGTTTGATATGTTTAATTGAAATGTTTCTTACTATATGTTTTCTGTATAGCATTACCTTTTTCTTCTCTTACTTATCTTATAATGAAAACGGAATTGTCCATTATTTAGCTGAGGTGACGACTCTCATAAGAAATAAGAATTCAAAACCAGATAATCAGGATTTACATATTTGCATTTCATCTTGGACGATATGAATGGTCTTATTTTTAACCAGAAGGTGTTACAAGATGATAATGTGTATTAATATATAGATATATGATTGATAGATATGAATCTACATATAAATACGATCACACACGCACGCACACACACTCATACATACACACACACACACACACACACACACACTCATATCCCCCCACACACACTCATATATAGAGAGAGAGGCGCATGGTCTAATGTTAGAGTCGTTGGACATGGACTCGTCTACCCGGATTCAATTCCTGGACGAAGCTGTTTGCATTTCACATAGCGCTAATACCTTTGGGAAAGGTATGAATCCAATTCTCCCTCTGGCTATGGGCAAATAGGAGGACAGACTGGACTCTTTAACCATGGCTAGGTAACCAGTCTAGGAGAAGGAAAACTCTGAATTCAAACCTGTTAAACTCTGCTTAAGAAATTGACCTTGTGTCACATCCTGCTCGTGTAGAGGGATTGGGGAATATATATATATATATATATATATATATATATAGAGAGAGAGAGAGAGAGAGAGAGAGAGAGAGAGAGAGAGAGAAAGAGAGAGATTGATAGATAGATATATCGATAGATATGAACGCACTAATTGATTGATAGATTATAGATAGATTAGGATTTTATATACACACACGTATATGGAATCACATTTGCAAATACCCACATACGCATACACGCACTTGTACATGAAAAGGGATATTATTTCAGCTGTTGTTGTTTCCCGCCTAATTTCTATATGTATTTAGTGTGTATATAAATCTTTGGTTATACGCATAAATTGCAACATTCGAATGATGGGAAGGTTTCCTTCTATTATGTCGGACATTTTGGCTTGAAGGTAAATTGTTTTTAGGTTTGGTTTTGTTTCTTTTTTTTTGTTTTTGTTTCTTTTATTTTTTTGAGGGGGTTCTGCTGCAAGCCATTGAAAGCGATAATAAAACTCTAGAAAATAATTTGAACGCTCGTCAGGGGGAGAAAAACTGGCGGAGAAAAACTCAACGAACATGCATTCGGGCTCTTAATTATCGATTAACTTTCCAAATAGATACTCACGCAGACAAAACGGTTTTGGAATCGAGATGAGTCTGAAAATGAAATCAACGAGAATGACTTCGAGGTAGAAGCCATGGCGTTACAGTTCTATAATCTTTGAACGAGGTTGGTTGGTTGGTTGGTGGTTGGTTGATAGAATTTAACGGCATATAAACCCGTCTTGGTTTAGTTTATGCCAAGGGTTTCAGAATAAAATTTCAGTCTAAATTTACACTTTTGTAGTTAACGGTTTTAACGATATGTTAGCACCATATATATATATATATATATATATATATATATATATGATGGAGAAAAATGTGAAAAGTATTAGCATAGGAAGGTGCTCAATGCTAAAATAGCAGAGCAGATCTAAAATTAACAATTTCTCAAACAAGCCACTGTTTTTTAAAAACCTGAACATTTTGACCGTCTGATTATTACAAGTACGCATGAAAATGTTGTTACGGGATATTAAAACCATGATATTTAATCTTTGATTTATATATATATATATATATATATATATATATATATATATATATATATATTATTATTATTATTATTATTAGCATTATTATTAGCATTTCAGTCCCGGAAGACTATAATAAAGTGTTTGTGCCCCTGAAGCTACAGCGCCTCCTGTGACTATGAAGTCCGATGTTTGAAAAACATTCTCGACCACAGATGTCGCATTTGAAGGCTGTCCCTGAAGATGTTGATGTGCCGGTGATTTGTTTCCGCTGCTTTCATCTGGACCTCTTAGCTTCATGGTGTTGGGACAGGGCTTTTTAATCTTAGTTGGCCAACTAGTCTAGGAGAAGGAAAACTCTTAATTCAAACCTGTTAAACTTCGCTTAAGAAATTGATCTTGTGCCACATACTAATCGCGCGGAGGGGTTGGTAAATATATAGAGACAGATAATCGATCATATGGAAATCTGATTCCTCTGATAAGATAAAGCGATCATTCTTTCAAGCTGTAACTGTGAAAGTGCTGCTTTATGGCTACACCCCTTGGACTCTAACGAAACGTTCAGCAAAAAGGTTTGATAGAACTAAACAAGTATGCTGTCTTGAAGAAAAGCTGGAAGCAGCACCCTACAAAAAAAGCACCTGCACGGCCACTTGCCGCGTATCTCACACAAATCATCCAAGTAAGATGAATAAGACATGCAGTTAAACTCTGCTTAAGAAATTGACCTTGTGCCACATCTATAAATATACATATCACGTATTATGTTCCCTGGGTCGTATTCAATTATTCTCCGCTCCCTAAGGTGAATAGTCAGTGTATTCTAAACCCCGCCGACAAGACAGATTATGTGCATAATCAAGGAAGGAGCTTCTTTTGAAAGATAAATGTACTGTTTAAAATAATGTTGGATTTTATTGGCCGTTTTTATAGATTTTGATGCGTAGAATTCAGGTTTTGTCATAGAAAACACTTTATTTAAGGATTTGGCAGAGAAATGAAACCTTCATCATCATCATGTCGTGCAGGCAGCACGGATATCCATGACAATCTCTCGCCAACCTTCCCTATCATTCATCGCCCCAGGGAGTTCTTCCTCGCTGCAGCCAGCATCTTTACATAGCTGGTCAATGTAGGTCCTTGCTGGGCGGCCCACACTGGCATGTCCATGTGTTGGCTTCCACAGGAGAACATCACTTATGAGTTCGTCCTTGCTTCTCCAGCAGTACCCTGCATGCCTAGTCCGTATCACTCGGATGGTCTGTGAGATAGGGGGCAGGTGACCATACAGCCGCTCCCTTGTGGGATGCTGTTTCCACGACTTGTTCAGAACTGCTCGCAGCATTTTTGTGCAGCTCCCATCTAGCTTATTCTCAAGGCGCCTCGTTAGGGTCCAGGTAGTGCAGCCATACTGCAGTACTGATATGACTACAGCCTGGAAGAGATGTCGCTTTAGCTTGTCAGTGAGATCAGACTTCCATATGACAGACAATTTGTTTGTGGCCATCCATGCCTTTTCTATTGGTGTGTTAATATCGTTATCTGTGGATGAGATATTACTACCCAGGTATGTGAATTGTTCTACTGGCTTAAGGGTCTTACCGTCTAACGTGGAGATGTCTCCTTTCTTTCTGAAGCTCATGAACTCTGTTTTAGCAGAGTTCACATGCAGGCCGATGCTTTTTGCTGTCTCCTCCAGGCTATGCAGTAGTGTCTCAACCTGTGCCGGTGTATCTGCAAGAAGTGCGAGGTCAAATAAAATTGCATGTGTCCATTTTTGCATTTTTGTCACGATACCCTCTCTAATAGAAACTATAAAAAAATCACCAATTTGTAAAAATGATTAAAGCAGAGTTCACATGCAGGCCGATGCTTTTTGCTGTCTCCTCCAGGCTATGCAGTAGTGTCTCAGCCTGTGCCGGTGTATCTGCAAGAAGTGCGAGGTCAAATAAAATTGCATGTGTCCATTTTTTGCATTTTTGTCACGATACCCTCTCTAATAGAAACTATTAAAAAAATACACCAATTTGTAAAAATGATTAAAGTAAATATTTTCGTGGCTTTTCTGATAGATTTCGATGCGTAGAATGCAGAGATGCCACCAAAGAAAGAGCTCAATTTCAAGACAGATTATGTGCATAATCAACGAAAGAGCTTCTTTTGAAAAATAAATGTGCTGTTTAAAATAATCTTTATTTCTTTGTTTTTGTTTCTTTTTTATTTTTAGTGTTTTTTTATTTCTTCTTTTCCAGATTAGGTTACAGATTCTGTCTATTTTTAAACTAAAACGTTGTCTAATTTGAATGTTTTTTCTTTTTTTTTTCTCTTCCAGGTCTTTGATGCGTTCATTGTAATGGCATCATTTGCGCTTGATTTTGTATTCCTCGATAGTCAGTGGTATGAGACGGGTAAAGACGCCAGCACTATTCTGGTTTTGTTGCTCCCTTGGCGAGTTGTAAGAATTGTGAACAGTAAGTAAATTCTCTTTCTTCTTCTTAATCATTTAACTAGCGTGGAAACCCGGCATTGCCCCGTGTGTTTACATCAAATTAACACCAATAATGTACAAGTCTTCTTCTTTTATAAATCAGAAAATAATTAGGGAATGAATATTATGTAGTATGACTTTTTACCACTATTTAACAAAATAAATATATTGTCCATTCTAAATCAACGGCAGTAATCAGGGTTTTCAAAAGGATTTTAATGTTTCTCTCTGATCAAGCCAAACAAAATAATGAAACATTTAAATAAATAGTATGTATACTACATTATTACATGATTTATCTTTTTACGTTAAACGGTTTGATTAGTTTATCTTGTATCGTAAAAGTATTTTTATCTTAACTTTTTTTATGATGAACGTTGGGATTTGTCTATTTCATATCATAACCGTATTTTTATAGTAACTTTGCTAAAATCAAGTATAAATGATATATTTTTTTAAATAAAAATTATAACAAAGAGCATATATACAACATTTTCTAAAGTCTAAATGTTATAATTCATAAAATAATTAATCATTATGATAAACAGTATATATATATATATATATATATATATATATATATATGTGTGTGTGTGTGTGGTGTGTGTGTGTGGTGTGAGTATGTGTGTGAGTGTGAGAGAGAGTATGTATGTGTGTGTGTGAGAGAGTATGTGTGTGTATTTGTATGTGTGTATTTATGTGTGTGTGTCTGTTCAACAATGTCTGATTATCATTCCAGGTTTGGCTTACCCTTTTTTATCATTAATCATTAGCATGTTTGTTTATTTCCAGGCCCATCCTGTTCTCTTGTGTGTGTGTGTGTGTGTGTGTGTGTTTTTATGTGTTCGTGTCTGTTCAATAATGTCAGATTATCATTCCAGGTATGGCCTACCCTTATTATTATTATTATTATTATTATTATTATTATTATTAATATTATTATTATTAAGCAGTGGCCTGTTTGTTTATATATATATATATATATATATATATATATATATATATATATGTGTGTGTGTGTGTGTGTGTGTGTGTGTGTGTGTGTGTGTGTGTGTGTGTGTGTCTGTGTAATTTCTATGCACATCACATTCACCTTTATTTGTTTTCCATGTGTGTGTATGTTTGTTTGGTTGTGTGTTTGTGTGCCTTGCCCATATTTGTTTGTGTGTCTGTATGTGTGTGTTGTTTTTTAAAAAAGGTTAGAATAAAACTATAATTATAGATTCTGCTAATTTGGTCTGTAAAATGTTAAGGTAAAAGGTAGGTTAAGACTGTAACTTGTGATTATATATATATATATATATATATATATATATATATAATATATATATATATATATATATATATATATTTATGTATGTATGTATGTATGTATGTATTATCTATAGCCTGATCACATGAATTAATTATTAAGAAAATGCCAAGGGGAAATTCATATTCATTTATGTAAGGTCAGTTGTTTAATCAAAATTATCTTGTTATAATAGAGATATGCAGTTTGTGACGAATTAGGTTATGAATTGCATACATTTAACAGAGAGTATTTCATTTATAGTCAAATTTATTAATATCTGGAGTAAATCTTATTTATATATATATACTATACTATACTATACTATACTATTAGTAAACCCTTGCAGTAAGGAAAAGACAAAAAATAATTTGTTAGTAAAAATATACTACAAAACATTACATAGGAAAAAAATTCAATAAAAAGATTTTTTTTTAAAAGAAGAAAAGACCAAGAGAGCTACACCAACAGAAAATATCTATTAACACTATATCACTCGACCAAAAGAAACACACACACACACACACACACACACACACACACACACACACACACATACATACATACATACAAAGATATCCACAGATGGTTGAAAATTATTTGTTATAATTTGTCAACCGATGCTTTTTTTCACAACGTGGATTCTGGCCATTTCAACTGATTCTGTGTCCAGTGACATGTGATCATCTAAAAAGCTGCATCTGCAAGTCAGCCAGATGCTGGTCTAAGCTAGATAATGAAGTCTCTTAATAGGCTAAATTAACACATCCTTTTATCAAATATTAAAATTATAGTAAATAATAATGAATGAGTTCATTTCTTTCACTATTAAACAATTGTAGAATATGCCGGCGCGTAGCTTCTCTGTAATCATTGTAACATTTTTATGTTCCAAATTATTTTCTTGGTACATAGAGTTTGCCTATTTCGTTGCTCAGGTATAAGACATTGACAGTCTTGCTTATTATAATTATTATCACTAGAAATGAATAATACTAAGTATTTATTTATGAAAATGAAATTTTAATATCAATATGCAAATTAGCCTTCCTATTATCACTATAAACCGCTATTTTGTTGTATATATAAATACAATTGCATGTTATTAGTATGTAGATATGGTCAACAGTATTAATATGTAAAAATAATTTATTAATAGGTTTTAAAAAATATAAACTCATGGAGAATGTGACGTAAATAAAGAATTGTGACTTGAATTGTATTATAGTTTCTTTTACAGACAGACAAACACACAATCTCCATTATAATAAAATTTCACTCCTTGTGAGTTTTTGACAACAGCGTTAGCTGATGGTCTTTCCCTGGAGTCTGAGTGACAACAATTTTCCTCGGATCTCCAGGAATCTTCTGTGTATTCTAGTCGACCGTAACAAATGTTCTCGACTAGATTCTTCCTCTGATTCTCTGGCAAGGTCCAGGTATTTGTCTATCCTTTCGTTTTCTTTCATCTTCATCCTGTGATCAGCTGGGACTACAAAATCTGCCAATTGTTAAGTTCTCTTCAGCATGTTAATCAATACTAGGTCTGGTCTTCTGGCTGGTCTGAGGGGACTCACTAGAGCTTAAGTGACAGCAAACCTCTTCAGGTCTCCAGGACTTTGCTGAGTATTCTGGGTGTTCTTAACAATTCTGTTTTCTAGATTCTATACATTACTGCTAACCCTGGAAACAACAATGGCTGTCTTGTATCTACAACATCAAAATACCAAAATAATCTTACAGATTTCCCGTAGGTTTTTGGTTTTGAGATTTTATTGATGATTCATCTTTATTCTTGTGAATGTTTTTTATAGCCTAACATTAGTCTGAATTTTTATCATAATTTAATTATTTGTAATCACATATATTTCATTATTGGGTCATCTAGAGAATAGTGTGTCTGGCTATACGTTTTGCAATATCTTCAAACTGTCTCCCCTGACAGACACATAAGAATATATATATATATATATATATGTGTGTGTGTGTGTGTGTGTGTGTGTGTGTGTGTGTGTGTGTGTGTGTGTAGATGTATTGTAGATGTCCTCACAGATTGACATCCGTAACCAAATTGTCATTTAAATTGAATAAAAAAATTAATTCAATTTTCTTAAATCTTATATCTTTAGAAAGAAGAACTGGAAATATTCCAAAATATATTTTATCTTTTTTTTTTTCTCGGAGGCGCTTGTGACATAGTGCTTATTGCCGTAGAAAATGAATACGACAACCCGAGTTCAAATCCAGCGCGAGGCTGTTTGCATTTTGCATTGAGCTACCACCCTTGAGAAAATGCATTCATCCAACAATTCTCCCTCTAGCTATGGGTAAATAGTAAGGCAGACTGGGATCTTCAGCTTTGGTATGCCAACCGGTTTAGGAGAAAGAGAAAAAAGACCCCCCCCCCATTGTGGTGCAATGATTAACAAACTAGTCTCAAGGATCCGTCACTGGTGAACATTGAGTTCGAGCCTTGCCACATGTTTGCGTAACATCCTAACCGTGGTGAACGGGTTGGTTACCCGTGACGGTGAACGAGAAAGGAAAGGGAGCAAGACATTGTCTTGCCTGCCGGGATCGAACCCGCGTCCTCCCGCAAGGTTTGACTGACGTGCCCGGATGTTTGGCTAATATGCCCATAAAATGACAAGTGAGTCAAGCGCTGGACAGTCAGCAGTCAGCAGAAGCAGTCGACGACGAAGCGCTTTTCAGTAAGGAAATGTGATTTTGCACTGCTAAAGATTATTTCGACTACGAAGACGGATTTTTTTAGCTGCTAGACGAAGAATGTGTTGACCAACAGAGGGTCTGACTTGTGAGAAGACTGAGAACTCGCTTGTTTTTGGTTCCCCCTTGGCGGGACCTTGTGGATTCGAAGGTCTATTTCGCCCCATATATTCCCCCCCCCTTCTCAAATAATTGTGTGACTGTTTTTTAAAATAATATTTTGTGTTACTTAAACCATTTTGAGTCGAACTTCTACCAATCTATGCATATTTACGCATGCGTGGAGGGGCGTGGTGTAATGGTTACCGTCGAAGGTAATAAACACAGTTTTATCTGAGTTAAAATTGGGGCTGATTTTTCTTGCTGCCTTCCCTGGGCTATTCAACAGTGATTCAGGTTGTGCATGTGTATTTGGAAGATGTGCTAGATCATCTGCGTAGTCCGCATCTGTAATAGATTCTGCGGTATATCACCTGTTTCTACAACATCAAAATGCCATAGTAATCTTTCGGATTTCCCGTAGGTTTTTGCTTTCAAGATTTTATTGATGATTCATCCTTATTGGCAGATGTCCTCACAGCAGTGATTCAGGTCGTGCAGGTGTATTTGGAAGATGGGCTAGATCATCTGCGTAGTCCGCATCTCTAATAGATTATGCGGGATATCACCTGTTTTTTTTACTCTTTTAGAACAAAAATCAGTGCAGATCGATACCACCAACTTTTATCGATTAGAAATGCAACTAGCTATTGATTATTGATCATCTCTCGCTAATTTACAGCCTAAGACGCAAAAGACCATTTAAAGATAATAACATTATATGCGCAAGGTGCGTTGCGTGGTCTCAATAGAGACATCTCAGTTGAACACATTCCCAAAGGAATTATTTTGGTTATTGAAATTTAATTAGAGCCACATATTTGGAATAGGTTGGAATCCTCCCCCTTTCTAAGACACAGGACATTATTTTGTTTTTTTAATATTGCCATAAAGAAATTTGGCCATAAAAAATCCCAAACAACACCAAGTCCGCCCTGTCGGCTGGGGCGTTAGAATGCACCGACCTCTGCAGAGGGGTAAGACTCCCCCAATGGGGCCACCTGTTGGCCGTGGGTGGCGACCCGTGATGCTTAAGGATAGAGCCCAGGTGGATGAGCAGTTCATGACTTGTAATACTCCACTTTGGCCCTATCTTGGGCTAGACGGGCGGTCGGAGAGGCCTCCTCCGATCAATCGGCTGGTCACGTCAAGCCCTACCACATATATGATTTTCCCAACCCTATTGCCCTTATGGCAAGCCCCAACTCCTTTTTATCATATGGGTGCTAGAAGGCGGTGGCTGCGAGTCTACATGTCCTGGGAATGACGTTAAACTCTATCTGATGGTGAGGTTCCAGTTTTGGAGGTTTGGGGAATGTGGAGCACCCCTTCATCACCATTGCTCCCTGGTCCACTCTGACCCGGAGTGGTAGTACCTTTTAGGGTCCCATCTATGGGTTAAATAGAAAAACTTGAGTTTATAAACAAAATTGTATTATCCATTAAGAATTGATTTATTTCAAAACTTTATCGGCATTAAATGACCCACTGAGGTTGATATGCCGTAAAACAAAACAAACAAACAAACAACACCAAGTAAGCATACATTAATTCTAAAAATGAAATTCTTTTGTAGTTTTTTTAATCTAAAATGTATTCTGTCTTTTTTATTGTTTCTGTTCTAAATTTATTTGATTAATTTTATTTCTTTACTCAATATCAGTGAGGGGAGTTTCTAACGTACTGGATTGCGACATCTTAATTAGTGGGTTCGAACTCCAGCCGCGATATTACATTCCTTGTTCACTTTCGGACTAATATCTTGGGAAAAGTAGGGACCCTCTCATCACCACCTATTGTAGGTTAATATTACCACTACGCTTCTTTTACAAGGATTGATTTGGCATTGAATAACCCATATATATATATATATATATATATATATATATATATAACTTATACTGATAGATATTGAAATTCTGGTAGATAGATAGATAGATAGATAGATAGAATGGATTGTAGACGTGTGTTGTACTGAACGTTTAATTAAGTAATACCTGCTTTCCTTCTTTTAAAAGTGGCTATTCAATATTCTGTTTGTCTTTTCTTACCTCTGACGTTGCTTAGAAGATAGCTAACTATATCAATTGCTGGCCAGGCGTAAGCTAAATAGATATTTATGTGATTACTTTTCTTTAACGAGAATCTAATAGCCAGTTTGCGTTGAACTCACAGTCTCCTGGAAAACCGATCTGCCTCAAATAACGACCCAGAATTTGTTTAAAAAATAATTGAACTTTCTTTTTCATTTCAGTCAATTCTATTCTAACAGGAAAACTACAACGGCCTTAAAATAGCGCGTCCCATCGTGGGTGTAAAGGGTTAGCAAGCTAGTCAAACAGATCCATTTTCTACTGAATAGAGAGTTCGATCATTGTTTGATGCTCCACACTTTCGACCTTGTGTCACTTCCTACCCATGGCAAAAGGACAGATGCACAGAAACATAATTAGATAGATAGATAGATAGATAGATAGATAGAAGAAAGAGAGAAATCTGACAAAAGAACCTCGTCTGGGGTTGTTTTGTTTTTTTTAACTTTTACACTTATCTGTGTGTGGGATCCTTTTATTTATGTACTTGTTGACTGCGCTTAAGATTTTTTCTTGATCGGTCATTTCTAAAAACTTTTTTATTACCCCCCCCGATAATGGAACATGTTTATACCTGTTTTAAAATTGATAATTTGCTAATTATTTTGTTTTATTTTTCATTTTTTTTCTTTCTATAAATCTTTTTCAGGTTTCCTGATGACTGTAAATCGGAAACACCATATCGAGATAATGACAGTTAGGAAATCAAAGAAAAAAGCAGATATGAAAATTATCAAGTTACAAGCGCTTATTAATGAAATTACGGTAAGTAATCACTTCCAAATCTTTGTGGTACAACATGGTGTGTGTAATGTGTTGACGTCCCTAAGTAGAATTAGGCAACGTGTCCGCGGTACATAGGATACGTTTACAACGTTTGCTTTTCAAAAGATGTTTTGCTGTGTTAATTATTATTCTATGTTAATGCTGTCCCTGGCCAGGATTAAACCTACAGTCTAGAGATAACTGTCACTTAGAGCTGTCTTAACCTAACTCATTTATCCACTATGCTATGTGTCCGACAAGAAATACCTGAAGAAGGCCAAGAGCACATCGGCCGAAACGTTGTACAGATAACAATGAAGATGAGGACAATAGTCCGAATAATACAAATAATACTATGCACCAGATCTGTTTAAAAGAATACAAATTGTATTTAAATCTCAGTCTATATTCAAACAGGTGAATTATTTACAATAATTTTAAAATATTTAGAAAATATCTGTCTTTTCATGTATTCAATTATTATCAAACGAAAAATCCGTTCGTTTTAAGAATATGACCGTGAGCCTCCATTAGTGTCTCAGGCTTCTATATCTACGCTGACAGAACAGACTGGATCAGCACAGCAGAAATAATAAAAGGAACAAAGGCAATAAAATGGCGGTTATCCGTTGCCGAAGGCATTTTTCTAAATTTCTTACGCCAAGTTAACGACTTCTAGAATTGCATGCGTGATTGTATGAAACAACGTAATTATTATCATTTTTAACTCGACTTTCTTTGTAGGATTATTGCTTTTTATCACAACGTTCTATGTTGAATGTCTTCCGACCGTTAAAGTAGTGCGAAATAGAAATAAAAGAAAGAATATGGATTCCGTCTAAACCTGAATTCGTATTCCATATTCCACATCTTTTATTAAAAAAGATTCTGTATGATCATTTTCTTCATCTTGATTTTATTACAAGTTTCGACCTAAAGAAACGTTTTTAAAGACGTTGTGGACAAAAAGCAATAAAACAAAAGATGAAGACTGATTAATTGATTGATTTTAACGGCACGTCAAAGCGTCTGGGACTTAATAATTTATATTATTTGGATTTTTCGGACTATTGTTATATACACAACGTTTCGGCTGATGTGCCCTCCGACCTTTTTATGGTGTTTCTTGTTGAACTTAGGAACCTTCTCGTCGAACTCGGGAGGCTTCATGTCGTAATTGGGAGCCTCCACAGAACTTCGAACCGAACACTTTTATTCAATCCACCGGGGTAAACTGTTCTCAGTTTGCTAACCATGATCGGGTACAAAGTGTTAAACTATGTTAAGTATTCTATCTTATTTTCGCCCGCGGTCAGGATTGAACCCGCAACCCATAGATGATTATCACTTAGAACTGTATTAGTTCAACCCCTATATCCGTTTCGCCATGAATCCAACACGAGACTGGTTTACTCCGGTAGATTGAAGAATGGGTTCGGTTCCAAGTTCCGTGAAGCCTCCCGAGTACGACATGAAGACTCTGTCTGATGAAAGCGTCAAAAGCACTATTTATATATATAGTAAAAGTAAAGTCGTCGGGGCGGCTTAATGTCGGTATCAGCCAATCAGCGAGGGAGTCTATCCTCTTTTCAATAGCGCTAGACCAAGGAGATTGTTTTTTAGCATCTGAGGTGGAGCGCCACACCTACCATCAGCTCCTTACTTTACCGCACAGATCCCTGTGCTACTCATACGCTGAGTTGGCGGGGACCGGTATCGAACTAGGAACCTCGTGGTCTTTAGCCGAACGCTCTACCGACTGAGCTAACCCGGCCCCTTAAAGAGATAGGAAGATAGATAGATTTATTTATCTATACTTTTTAATGTTTACTGTGTTTGACACAAAATGTTTCAGTCTTAATAGTTATTAGCCTTTTCAAATAGAGTTGATATTTCTTAAACTTTTCCCCTTTTTGAAAATCACATCGAGGTCTTAAAATATCTGTATCCCAAGGCCTACACTTTCTTAATCCGACCCTAGTAGTATATATAGTAATTAGCTGAAATGTCATTCCTAATGTATAATTTTTGATCTGGTATTAATACTCATTACAAGCTCGGTTTGGTTCAATCGGTAGAGCATTTGCCAATGAATAACAAGGTTCCGGGTTCAATACCGGCCATCGCCAACTTACAGTCATGAGTAACTTGGCTTGGATCTGTGTGGTAAAGTAAGAAGGTTATGGTAGGTGTGGCACTACACCTCAGTCTTGCGTTAGTGAAAAGGGGATAGACACGCTGGCTGTCCGTCTGATACTGACGATAAATCACTCCGCTTACGACAATTTTACTACATAATGCCTTAGAATTTAGATGTTTGGTAGGTTGGTTCGTTCGTTTAATGTCATATCAATCCCTGGGGGTTATCTAATGCCAAATTTTGTAATTTTACTGAAATCGAATATATAATATATATTAATATATATATATATATAATATATATATATATATATATATATATTTACCAACCCCTCAACACGAGCAGAATGCGACAGAAAGTCAATTTCTTAAGCGGAGTTTAACAGGTTTAAATTCAGATTTTTTCTTCTCATAGACTGGTTGCCTAACCAAAGTTAAAGATCCCAATCTGCCTTACTATTTACCCATAGATGGAGAGAGAGAGAGAGAAGTCGGATGCATACCTTTCTCAAGGGTATTAGTGCTATGTGAAATACAAAACAGTCTTGTCCAGTATTTGAACTCGGGTCGACGAGTCCATTTCCCACGACTCTAATAATTTCCCCGCACACCTCCATAATCGAATATAGACCACTCCGTCTAGTTTAGGTACTGAATTAAATGCATTGACAAAAAAAAGAGATTATGTTTGGAATAAATATTTATGGTGTAAAATTGATGTTATTAACTGCCCTGATATCTAGCTCACATAACAAACAAACATAAAGAAAAATATTTTTAACTGGCTGCAATTACTTTTCACCGAAGAGAATTATAGCTATTTTTCCTACAAAACCCATAACTCAGCATTCAAGTCTAGAGATATTGAAGTCAAGATTAACCGGAGAAATTCGGACAAATGCCAGGTACCGTCATTACTATCATAATTCTTATGTAACAAAACACCCTGGCGATTTCAAGTGTGCAAATGTGGCGATTCTCTTGAGAATATATACTAACTGTATTGAATTCTACGCTTCAATACATTTGTTAAGATCACGAAATATGGGAATATATTTAAAAACTGACATATTCCGATCTCTAGGTGCCAACATACAAAAGACCCGAAGACGCTTGAATACAAATAAATCTTCCTCCTGTATAAACCATATAAACCTACCTATATAATACCACTGGTCGGCTGGGGCAGTAAAATACACCAACTACGGCTCAACTGAGGTGTAAAATCTCCTAATGGGTCACTCGTTGGCCCTGGGTGGCGACCAGTGATACTTAAGTACGGAATCCTGGTGGCTGGGTAGTCCATGACATGCAACACTCTACTTTGCCCTTAGGCTAGACGAATGTTTGGCTGTTCCCGTCAAGTCCTAGCGCCTTTATGATTGCCTCGTCGCTAATGCCCTCATGGAACCCTCCAACCTTTTTATCATATGTGCTAGAAGGCGATGATTTCGGGTCTTATTTTTGTGTGTATGACGTTATTGGGCTCTGGGGAGTGTGGAGTACCTCTACATCGCCATTACTTTGATGTCTAATCTGACCCGGAGTGGTAGCATCTATTAGGATTCAATCTATGTATTAAATAGATAAGAAATGAATTTTAAGTATACTAGCAAATATATGCACCCTCCGGGTGCAAGTTTAAAGTTTTAATATAATAAAATATCATATTAAATTAGAAAGACTAATGTAACTGAATAAGAATGCAGATAAAAAGATTTGGAACAGAGGGGGTATGATTGAAAAATAGAACAACTTTGAAACTAACTCTTCCATCATTTTTCATTACTCCCGTCTTTCATTGGTAAATTTTCCTAATTTAACTATTTAGTTGTACGAAGTAATAATATTCAGTTATTTCTTCTTGTTAATGAATTTAATAATTTATTTCTGAGATTGCTCATATTCATTAAGACAAAACCAAACAATTAGAAGTCAATAATACTAAGCACATATTTATTAAAATCAAATTTTTAATATCAATATGCAAATTAGCCTTCCCATTCACACTGTAATGCGCTATTTGTTGTATATATAAATACAATTGCATGTCGTTAGTATGTAGATATGGTCAACAGTCTTAATGAAAACAATTTTAGATTTAAATAAAAAAAAATCATGGAGAACGTGATGTAAATAACAAAGGGAATTGTGACTTGAGTAGTGATATATTTTTTGACGTAAAGACTCCATTATAATAAGATGTATAAATAATTGAATACATTATCAAGAATGAATAAAACAAATCGTCTTCGGCATAGAATAACCCAACGTAAAATCCAACCAACTAAACCAAACTACTAACAGAAGTAGTCAGTCCAGGATTTTAGGAACACCAGGAAGTGGGAGACGAGGAAGTGGGAGACACATTGACAGGCCAGCGTTGGCCGCCCAGAAAGAGAACACATTCATATGCTGGGTGTAGACACTTGATTTGAAGATACATAGTGTAATGGCTACTGTCGGAGGAAAGAGATGAGTTCAAATCCCGGACGAGGCTGTTTGTATTTCAAATAGCGCTAATACCCTTGGGACAGGTATGGATCCAACTTTTCTCCTTCCACTTATGGATAAATCGTAGGGCCCTTTTGCCTTGGTTGGGCAAGCAGTCTTGGAAAAGGAAAACTCTGGATTCAAACCTGTTAAAACTCCGCTTAAGAAATTGATGTTAGATTCTGCTCGTGCTGATGGGTTTGCTAAATATATATGTATGGACACTGGATGTCGTCTAGAGGACTTACTATAAGCAGTAACCAATAGTAACAGATGGCGAGTATGAGTCAAAGGAATCTGTGCTGTTGACATGCATTAATCGAAACTATTAAAATATAGTTTCATTGTATTTTTTATTGACTTTTATTATTTTTGTTTCTTTTTGCTTTGTTTTTGTTTTATCTATCAAGTTTTATCTAATTTCTGTTTTACATGAGAATCAACGGAATGTGCAAACAGTTAATTTCTTAATTAGTATTATTTATTTATTTTTTTTTTTTTGTTTGCTTTTTCAGAGAGACGTCGAATTGCTAGTAGCTTTGAGTCGAAGCCGTGGGGCACCTGAACATGAAATTACCGCGTGTCTGTGTGAGTATATGAGACTTCTCAGTTGTCTCTTTCTTTTTCTCCCCTCTTTCTTTTACCACCTCTTTCTCCCCCCCCGCATCACCACTTTCCTTTACTCCCTTCTTAGTTTTCTCTCCTCCTTCTTTACTCCCATATTATTCCTCTCTTTCATTCTCCGTTTCCTAAAATAACAATATGAGGGAGAGTCATAAATTATCCGCACTCATGTTTTTTGATACATTTACACAAAATCTGCATTACGCCTCAAAGATACGTGGTTCAAAGTTAACTGACCTAAAAAAAAATGTAAGAGTTTTCAAATAAAATAAATAATGTATTATATTGTTTATTTATTAATATATCAACACTGAAGATTTCATTAACGGTTAATTCCCTGATTTTTAGTATTTTTTTCTCTTTCGACAGGGGATATGGAATTTATGTAAAGGATTAAACCATGTGTTTTTATGCAGTGTTTTTGTCTTCGTCGTTATTTACTTTGCTTTCTTAAAAAACAACTTTTGTTTGTTTCTTTTTCTCTAAAACATCTTCTCTCCATACCTTTCTTCTTCTTCTTCTTCTTCTTCTTCTTCTTCTTCTTCTTCTTCTTCTTCTTCTTTAACTCGTCCCTTCTTCTTCTTCTTCTTCTTCTTCTTCTTCTTCTTCTTCTAAGCATCTTTATTTATGTCATTTTTCTATAAAGTCTCTTTCTTTTTTGATACACTTGGTCCAGTTTGCGTATTCTCTCAAAGAAGAAGAATATTTTCAATTCATCGTGCAACCATTTACTCGTGCGTCAAAACATCTATCGCATCGTCTGTCTTCAATCAAATATTTCCTCCCCGGCCATTCATTGGTTAATAGTTCAAGGGGAGATAACTCTTATTATTTCCTAAATTTGATTAGATTTTAAGAAGAAAAAAATACCGTAAATTCCCTTTTTTTCTTTTTTCTTTTTTTTTTAATATTCATAGACTAGTTAATTCTTTTATCTCTTTGTTTAACAAGTTTGGACACCCATCTAGGGTTATGTTATGCCAAGAAGTTAGGGAATCGCATTCATTGTACGTTTATATTTACATTTTTTGTGGCGGCGTTTCTTAATAGTTTTTTTTTTTGCATACGGTACAATTGAATACGAATAATTTTCAAACAGATCTATTTGATCTACAAATGGAACCCTAACATGTACTACCACTCCGAGTTAGTGAGGCCCAAGGTGTGATGGAAATGAAGGTATACTCCATACTCCCCAGATGACCAGAACTACTGGAGCCCATTATCAGATATAATTTAGTGTCATACCCAAGACCCTTTGTTTTGGAAAGGGTCCTATTCCTCTGCAGTTGGATATAGTCAGCGTATTCTAAACCCCGCTGACTGGGCTCTTAGCGTTACATAATCTATGCATAGATTATTGTCAACTCCCTGTATTTCTGAAGGGATGGCCCCTTTTCATATCACGGGCGGGACTTTCCAAGGAATATTACAGAAAGCCCGCGAAATACTTGAAATCACGTGGGACCTGGTTGGCTCTCAGTTTGAGCTTGGACGTCAGGCAGATAAGATGTGTCTACCTTAGCTGGGACTCACCTGCACACGCGCGCTATGTTTTCTTAGAGAAATATGTTTACTTAAGTAAATAAAGGTTTAAAAAAATAATATGGTTTTGTGGTTGATGAATGTCTTGGCAACAAGACTGACCTATGAGAAGAAATGAATCAGGGACGACCAACCAGCAAGAACAGAGAAATATAAGTCCAGACGCTAGAAGAAGAACGTAAGGTACCAAAGATGAGCAGAAGAATGATAGAAGTAAAGAAAGGGTATACAACATTAGTAGCCTATGTTATCCACTGGCATTTGTTGATTGCACAGGGGGCAAAGAGTCCTCTTTAAGAAGTGGTATTTTTCCTGTAACAATACCTTGAAGTTATGAGTGACATTACAAACTTTCCTGAGTTTTGTTTTATTTATTGTATATTGCTGCATATACAAAAATGTTCCACTAGTAATTTGATATATTGTCCGATCAACAAATTGAGAGCCGGAAGACCAGATGCAAATGACCGACGCGTTGGCACAGGAAATTCGTGGGTGTCAACATGGGCATGCAAACAAAAACAGGATATTGCTTTGAACTGACTGAAACTGACCTTGATCAACAAGGTGACAGCCGGTCGACAAGTGTAGTGACAACGCGTAGGCACAGAAAATGTGTGGGTGTAGCCCATAATCAATAAAAATAAGCTGCGTGGGAGGGGAGGTGGTTCTACAGGAAAACTGCGTGTATGTAACGATCAAAAAGGCGTGGCCATGTTGAAGTTGAAGTTATATAAACTCTTAAAAATTTGGAATGAGCAGATCGCTCGCCGTCAGAACTTCCGAATGCTTCTGTGTATGTGCATTCTCTACCGACAACTCTCAGTCTAAACTACATCGAAGAATAAAAATATGATATTATATATATATATATATATATATATATGTGTGTGTGTGTGTGTGTGTGTGTGTGTGTGTGTGTTCTTTGGTCTGGTTTGGTTTGGTTTGGTTTTACGGCATATCAACCTCAGTGGGTCATTTAATGCCAATAAAGTTTTGAAATAAATCAATTCTTAATGGATAATACAGTTTTTTTTATAAATACATTTTTCTATTTAACCCATAGATGGGACCCTAACAGGTACTACCACTCCGGGTCAGAGTGGACCAGGGAGCAATGGTGATGAAGGAGTACTCCACATTCCCCAAACCTCCAAAACTGGAACCTCACCATCAGATAGAGTTTAACGTCATTCCCAGGACATGTAGACCCTCAGTCACCGCCTTCTAGCACTCATATGATAAAAAGTGGTTGCGGCTTGCCATAAGGGCAATAGGGTTGGGATAATCATATAGGTGCTAGGGCTTGACATGACCAGCCGATTGATCGGAGGGGGCCTCTCCGAGCGCCCGTCTAGCCTAAGTAAAGTTCTAAGTGGAGTGTTGCATGTCATAGACTGCTCATCCACCAAAACTCCGTCCTTAAGCATCACGGGTCGCCACCCACGGCAAACAGGTGGCCCCATTGGGGGAGTCTTACCTCTCTGCAGAGGTGCAGTCGGTACATACTAACGCCCCAGCCGACAGGGCGGTTAGTGTTCTTTGTCGGGTCCAGTGACAGTATATAACAGTAAATTCAACCTTTTTCTGTTGGCATCAATAATCTTTGACCAAAATCTATATCAGTGTCTCCATTAGTCTTCGACCAATGGAACAAACCTTCTGTGATGTAAATGCAAGTGTCAGAAGCTACAATCGCTAGCAGACCCGTTACACAACACTAAGATCGATATCGATTCATTTGCACGTCTTGTCTCACCAATACCGAGTATAGAGCTATTCATATGTCTTGCCAATCAGAGAGATGACTTGGTGGGCGTAACGGTAGCAAGGAGCCATCTTGTTACGATTCGAGTTCCACCCTGTCAGATTGGGCTGTAGAATACGGCGACTGCCCCTCTGCAGAGGGGTAAGACATTCCCCCCTCAACGGGACCACTTGTCCTGGGTATGACGTTAAACTCTAATGGTGAGGTTCCAGTTCTGGAGATCTGGGAAATGTGGAGCACACCTTCATCACCATTACTCCCAGGTCCACTCCGATCTATTAGCATCCCATCAATTGGTTAAATAGACAATTTGTTTACAAAAAAAAATTGAGTTTATAAAAATTTTCTTCTAAACTATCGCTACGAATCTTTCAAAAATTTTCTGGCATTAAATGACCCACCGTGGTTGATATGCCGTAAAACAAAACAAAACAAAACAAACAAAACGATTCGAGTTACTATTTTAGATCTATAGTTGAATGCAGTTTCACATTGAATATTATTTGTGGCATAAAGTTTGAGCCTTCCTTGCAGTAGAAAGATGTAGTATCAGAGTTAATCCTTGTCTGTTGATCCAGAGCATCCCTTGCAGTAGAAAGATGTAGTATCAGATCTAATCCTTTTCTATTGATCTGTCCCTGAAGTAGTCAATCGGCGGACCTGAACTTTCAGACCCCCCCCCCCCCAATCTAAATTTTTTGTTTTTAATTTTTTTTTCTTTCAATGGATTATTATCGATTGCACACCAATCTATCAGACTGTGAAAAAAAATTCAAAAAAGTTATTTATTTTTCGAGTTTTCAGGGGTGCTCAGTTCCCGCTATAAGTTTGTAGTAAATCGATCCCCCATATCGGAACCGCTCGAAAGGAAACTGGCGCAAAGGTGTCAAAGTTAGGGTGGCCCAGAAAAAACAGAACCCAAATTATTTATTATCGAGCGGTTCCGATATGGGGGATTGATTTACTATAAACTTATACGGGGGAATGAGCACCCCTGAAAACTCGAAAAATAAAGAACTTTTTAGAATTTGTTTTTACAGTCTGATAGATTGGTGTGTAAACGATAATAATCCATTGAAGAAAAAGAAAAGAAATTACAAAGAAAAATTTTTTTTCAGCGGTTCCGATATGAGGGATTGGTTTACGATAAACTTATACGGGGAACTGAGCACCCCTAAAAACTCGAAAAATAAATAACTTTAAATTTTTTTTTTTTTACAATCCGATAGATTGGTGTGAAATCGATAATAATCCGTTGAAAACAACAAAAAAAAAGATTGAAAACAAAAATTTTAGATGGGGTGGGGGGTTCTGAAAGTTCAGGTCCGCCGTCAATCAAGCAAGTAATTTTAGGACAATTTATCAACGCCGTTAAATACATGTTCCGTCGTTTTTCATTAGTCGATTCAGCTCATCCTGTTTGGAACAGTCTATAAATATAAGTTGTGGTTATTAGTATAGCTTATTTCAGGGGAATTTCAACACGTCTGTTAAATCTTTGAGGGTCATTCAATAGAGTTGGCAATAGTAAACACTGTTTACAGTTGCACAGTTAGCTTGTTTCCCCGCGATAGACTATCTTCTTGACTCAGGCCTGTCGTGATAAACCCATGTTTAACTCATTTTTGGAATTCTCAAATTAGTTTTGACTAACGAGAAGAGAGTTTGAATTTGGTTTTTCCTTTTCCTAGATCAGTTGCCTTACCAAGGTCAGAGATCTCAGACTGCCCTGCTATTTACCAATACTGGGAGGGAATAGTTGGATCCGTACCTTTCCCCCTTTCAGCCGCGTTCACGATTTGAACGTGACTCACCGTGTCTGTTTCTTACGACCGTAACCATTACACCACGCGTCTCTAACAATTTGTAAACCTTTTTGATAAAGCATGCTTCTCCGAACACATCACATATTCTTCTGGTTTCACATGGTTTGCATATCTCCGCCATCAAAAATATGATAACAGACGTCTGTTCAAGCCAGCAGTCTCAGAATTATTTTTTGCGAGATCAAAATAACTTTTGCTATAAACCAATTCAAAACAATACAGACTTTATATTGGTGCGCTTGTTTGTAATGGTTATCGTCGTAGGAAATGGACACGATAACTCGATTTCAAATCCTGGAAGAGAATGTTTGCATTTCACATTCGACTAACACGCTTGCCTAAGTTATGCATACAACTATTTTCCTCCAGTTAATGGTGAATAGTTGGGTATACCGAGCTCTTTAATTTTGTTATGGTGACTGATCAAGTGTTACATAATCATTGGATCCCTAATACATTTATAAGGTATTGTAGAAATCATAATGGCGATTAGTATAGCTGATGGCCTTGAGTGTGAGTGACAGCGCTTGACCTCGATCTCACCTTGCGTTCTGGGGAGAATCGTGAGAACCGGAACCCCATAGAAAGCCCTCTTCCGGTTTAAGGATACTAAGAAAGTAAGAGTCAGTTAGAACTTAGAAGCCGAGCTAGCAACATGTAAGCCTCATCTGCGCAGATTGTCTGGGTGGGGATTTGGAATAAAGTAACATCAACATAAATCGAAGTCTTGTGTTTATTACTAAAAACAAACAATGACACAGGGCTTCTGATAAGGAATGATCCACAAAAGAAACCAGACCCGGAATCCTCAATAGAAGACCAGACGAGACCTTAGAAGATATACCAGACCAAGATAGATGATAGACGATCAGAAGCAAAGCCGTCCAGAAGAATAGACGACAGAGTAAGAAGTAAGAAAGGTATATAACGTTATATGCTGATTTGGCTTAGTGAAAAGACCAGTATATAACATATACCTATTTAGTGCCGGTAAAGAAGGCGCTACGCAACACAAGAAGAAAAGATTTCTGAATCCAAACCTGCTAAACTCTTAATGTTATATATTTTTGGTAAATAATATTTCTAGTACTGGATGATTCTTTTGGTTATAGGTTAAAGGGGTTATTCTTAATTATGCATTATTGATTTATCACGTCAACGGTTACATTTCCCTAAAGATTCATTTCTGGTGTTTAAAATGTTTTTCTGATCTGGTAATCTAATTATTGCTAACTTTTCTTGTAAACACTTCACACACACACACACACACACACACACATACCTATCAATCTCTCTCTCTCTCTCTCTCTCTCTCTCTATATATATATATATATATATATATATATATGTGTATATATATATATATATATATTATATACATATCTATATATATATGTATATATATATATATATATACATATATATATATATATATATATATATATATATATATATATATATATATATATATATATATATATATATATATTGGTGGACTTTCATTTGTAACCGGAACATTTTCCTGAACTTTTTTGATATTCATTTACATTTTTACTACAAACTCTTTTGAATTTTTATGATAAAAATGCTTAAACATTTTAAAAATAAAATTTATTTTATTTTTAACAACAAATATGTATTTTTTTTTTAATTTTTAAAAAATTCCGGTACTGATCGAGAGCGTTCGTTGCCTTGTAATTACTGATATATTCATTTCGTTTTTCCGCTAACAATGTTGCTTTGAAAAAGACATATTCATAATGTCGAAACAGATATCTGTCAGCAAAAATGTTTAACATCTTGTTGTTTTTCTATAAAACTTTCTTACATATATGTATATATATATATATATATATATATATATTAGATTTTTACTTGAAGGCACTTACAACGCATGTCGCATAAAATTCGATACTTTTTCTTATAGAAAATGAACTTGACAAGTGTAATCCCAGTAAAGGATGGCTCGATGTGTAGAATACCTACAGACTGTTTCGACTTTATTAGTCTCATCAGCGGTATATACTAACGATTTACCTCCGACAGAATCGAAACCGGGACTTCAGCAGACACAGTGAAACACTAGTGAAACACTTTTATCGCCTCGGCCACAGTACACAGCTGACCATCCCAGCGAATTAAGCTTGTCAAGCGATTATAATAGGTAAGGGGGCGTTATTGAGAGAATAATAAACAAAGACGATGGCCTTCGGCGAAGTGAATAAGATTTTGGATGTTTGTTTATTTAGAAACGTTGCTGGATAAAGTATATATTAATTTTTACTTGAAGGCACTTACAACGCATGTATCGCATAAAATTCGATACTTTTTCTTATAGAAAATGAACTTACAAGTGTAATCCCAGTAAAGGATGGCTGATGTGTAGAAACCGTACAGACTGTTTCGACTTTATTAAGTCTCATCAGCGGTATATACTAACGATTTACCTCCGACAGAAATCGAAACCGGGACTTCAGCAGACACAGTGAAAACTAGTGAAACACTTTTATCGCCTTACATAGCTGACCATCCCAGCGAATATATATATATGAGGTTATAGAGGGTGTGTGATAGTGAGCATCATGCAAAACAGAATCAGTGAGTTATGATCGAATACTAGCAGAGGATATTTATGTTCTCATGTCATAACTACCTTTGAAGAAAGGCATGAAACCACTACTCCTTGTATTGCATCTACGGCAAAACAATCTTTAAAGAAATATTTTGCTTTTTGGAAATACCCCTTTATTTATCGAATGACTCGTATCTTTCTTCTTTTTAAAGCAATGCCTTATTTATCTCTCTCTCTTTTGCAGACGGAAAAGGCAGGCGTGGCGTGGCCATGTCAGCCATCTCCTCGTTTGCGTCACTGATGCTCATCTCAACGTTGGGCAAGAGTAACGTGGCGGGAGACACGGATGATGATCTCTACGGCCATGCATTGGAAGAGGCAATGAAAGAAGACCAAGATGACAACGATGACACTGCAAACGGTATCCTTATGGAGGAGGACGAAGAGGACGATGATGATGACGACGATGACGATGAAGAAGAAGAAGATGTTGACGACGACGACGATATCGACGATGATGACAACGACTTAGAGAGTGGACGTCGCAGCTCAGGTAGTTCGGCAATGGACGAAAACTTGAACTGCCGGCGAGCAATACGAATGGCCCGCAGTAAGATGGCCGCCGCCGCTGCTGCCGCGGCCGATGTAGCTGGACAAAGTTGCACCGCCAGCACCTCGTACGCTCGACGCAATACAATCCCCCAGCCTGCACTGGCAACCACAACCCGTAACAGTATGCTTTACTATATAAATAATGGCTACGCATTGCACGAGCCAGACGACTCCGAGATGGAGAGGAGACCTAGCCTACCCAGTACTAATTCGGTACACAGTCTACCAGGACTACCCACAAGTGATACGTTTTTGGTAAGTTATGAAAAAAAAACGTGTTCTATCGCTAATCCGGCGTATTCTATCGCTAATCCGGCGTATTCCATCGCTAGTCTGGCCCCTCTCATTATCCGGTCCCGTTTGGAATCTACCACCCTCACACTGTAGATCCAGATTCAATAATTTTTGTAGTAAAATTATTTCCAATTCAATTTATAATAAAATCATTAATAATGCAGTTTTATAAAGAAATTATTTCAAATGTATTTCCAAAATATTTTAATATTAAAATCCATATATTTCCAATATAATTTTATGATAAAATCACTTTCAATTCATTTTATGATAACATTATTTCCAATACAATTTTATAGTAAAATCATTTCCAATGTACATACTTGTATAGTAAATAATTTCCAGTGTATTTTTATGATAAAATCACTGCCAATTTATTTTATAGCAAAATCATTTCCAATGCACTTTAATTGTAAAATCATTTTCAATGTATTTTTATAGTAAGATAATTTCCAATGTATTTTCATAGTAAAATCATTTCAATGTATCTTTATACTAAAATCACTTCCAATGTATTTTTAGGATGAAATTATTTTCAACGTATTTTTATATCAAAATATTTCCAATGTATTTTCATACTAAAATGGTTTCGAGCGGTCGCATTTATATAGTAAAATCATTCCCAATGTATTTCATAGTAAAATCATTCCCAATGCCTTTTTTTTAAATAAAATAAGGAATTTTTTATCATAACATCATGTTGAATGCTTATTATAGTAAAACTAGACAAAACGTTACCCGTTCGGTCACCCATTGAGCTATGGGTAGATAATTGGGATTAGTGAGTTCGCAAAGCAAATTTTTTTTTTTATATAAATACCACCGGATAATTAAAAAAAAAACATTAAAATCATTTCGTAAGATTTCTAAGAAAGAGAACGTTTGACATAATATAAATTTAATTGGACCTGATTCTCAGATTTCTATTAAAAGCCAAGCTGTTGAGAAGCAACGGACTGGCTGCTGATGAAACTTAACATACAAATAAAGTGGGAAATTAAATCATCTCATACTCTCCAATCTCTTTACTGTCACAGAGAAACTAACATATATAACGAGGAGGTAATCAAGATATACATAGAAAGAAGTGACAGGCAGAATGTGAGTAAGGGACAGGCCAGTTTTTAACTTAATTGCAAATGATGACCAATTAGAACCAACTAAAATGGAATTTTTAAAAACATAACTCAATCCTAAAACTAAGGAATATTTTAGTATGTATTTTGTGTCATTAAAATAAACAGAAGTGCCTTTAGAAAATGATCAATGATTCACTCAGCTTTGGTATAATAATAGATCATTTCAAATGCATTTTATGATAATTTACAATTCATCATTATAGTAAAAGCATTTCAAATGCATTTTCATAAACATTTCAAACCACTAACTTAAACAATAATTTAGCATTTTTTAACCAAATGTCCAAACGATGCACAGTCGTCTGAAACCGAATCAAAATATATTCTAAATCTGACAACTTTCATTACAATATAAAACATATCAAAACAAATATATCTCATCCTCAAAGAGAAGAGTTAATCTGTGGCAGTCAGTAATTGCTTACTGTTGTTGGACGATGAACAAAAATCACTCCAACCTGCATAACAACTTAACTGTTGTTATTTCAACCTAAATAATATAAGACAATCGGTGGAGGATAGACAGTCACGATTAGCATGGCAAACTGTTAATGAAGTTAGCGGTAGGAAAAGTACCTCTAAATCGAAGTTAAAGGCAACCAGCCAAAAAGATAGACTCCAAAAATGGAAAGACCACTTCCAGAAACTTCTGGGGAATCCACCTAAAATCGTAGAAGATAATACCCAAAAGATTGTCGATAAACAACTAGATATCAAACTGGGGGACTTCACGATAGATGAAATCAACCTAGTTTTAAAGAAGCTAAAAGGTAGAAAAGTAGCAGGACTTGACGGAATACCCCCGGAGGTATGGAAGATAGGAAACTTCAGTGACATACTGCTTGGGCTATGCAATGCAGTGTATAGACAAAATAGAATAGATAGATGGACAAAAGGCTGCATCTTCCCATTCCCCAAAAAAGGAGATCTCGGAATCGCTAAGAACTACAGAGGCATAACTCTTACTGCTATTGCAGCCAAGATATATAATGCCCTTCTCCTTAATCGCATCCGATAATTTTGGTAATCTTAAATGTAAAGTTCTTGGCTTAAATGGTTTTCCAAATAAATAAATAAATACATTTAATTGAATCCACATGTTTTGAGAATTTAACTAAAATATGAAATGATAAAATGCAATAATAAAAGTTATCTATCGAAAATGATTTTAATTTTAATGAATCATATAATGAGAATTAGATTCCCAAATTTGACATGGTACTTTTTTTTCTTTCTCTATATTAGGTATAAATCAAAAATCGCAAACGGAGAAAAATTTTCAAACTATTACCAAAAATCAGGGAATTGTCCGATTTTAATGAAATTTTCACCAAATTATTCATTAATGACTTATTTTATAATAACAGCTTATTTATCAAAATAAAACTAAAAACCAAACAAGAACCCCCCCCCCAAAAAAAAATGGTTCTAAAACGACTTTCAGCAAGATTTCTTTTGAAAACTTTTAGTAGTCAGAATATCAACGTCAGTCGTTTTATCATAATCCAAACTCAAGGACCCCTGAATCCAACGTCTGCTGCTGTTGAACAATTCATGTTTATGCATCTTCAGTGGTTTATATAGCTAAACTGTACAAAAACAAAGACGCAATTTTTTGACATGCACAAAGTTATATAAATCCTCGAATATTATGCATTACACGTCTTTACAGTTAGAAAGATAGACTCAGATCAATTACTACTTAGTAAATTCTATTCTCAATGATTGACGCCTAAGTCTTGTTGGCTTCATGGAATCCAGTATATATAATATATATATATATATATAATGAATAGAGAATGAATGAGAAAAGTATTGGCTTGAAAATGTGCTCAATGCTAATAAAGCAGAGCAGATTTATAATCAATTGTAAAAGTAAAGTAAAGTCGACGGGACGGCCTAAAGTCGGTATCAGCCAGTCAGCGAGGAGTCTATCCTCTTTTCAATTACGCTAGATCAAGAAGATTGTTTTGGCATCTGAGGCGGAGCGCCACACCTACCATCAGCTCCTTACTTTACCGCACTGATCCCTGTGCTACTCATACGCTGAGTTGGCGAGGACCGGTATCGAACTAGGAACCTTGTAGTTTCTAGCCGAATGCTCTACCGACTGAGCTAACCCGGCCCCTAATGTTTGCATTAACATTTATTAGGATTTTAAAAATCTTTTTCACTGGTCCCATAACCGTGTTTGGTCGAGGCAGGTGGTACTTATATAGCATGTATTGGGTAAGAATATGTAACTAAAACTATTGTTTTGTTTTTGTCACTAAGGTGACTGTGACACTGTAATATCTTATTATAATAGAGATTCGGTGTCAATTTGTCTGTAACCAAAACTACGTTGCTGCTACGTTACAATATCCCGAGGAATCGGCTAAGTTTATCTATGAGTATTTAATTTATAGTCAAAATCATTGATACATAGAATAGAATAAATCTTATTTATTAACGATGTCTCTATGAAAATTTGAGTTAGATTTGCTGAAAACAGCCAATGTCATTAGTGCGTTTAAAATCCTGTAAAGTGTCTTATATATCACTAAGAAGGAAAGGTTTACATAGTATATGGTGTGGTTAATTTGCAAACAGGTTTTAACAAAACCGGGTTTGATAAATAATTACTTTGTGCTATAGATCTCTAATATTATTGTTTTATTCTCCAACGTATTAAAATCAATCCTATGAATGATCTTATATAGAAATCAATTAAGATATAATTCAAATAAGTGTGATATTCTGATATACGTTTTATCTAATTCCCTTAGTCTTTCTAATCTATTTATTAATTAGATGTATTTGCCTCATACCCCACCTGTATAGGCTGGGCACAAGGCCTCGTTTTAATGTGGGCCCACCCAGAAGCCGAAGGTGGGTGGGAAAGAACAAAAATTGCGTCGATCCCTTCGGCATTCCCTCACAAGGGGGCGCCTCAGGTGCTGGGCAATAAACCCAGGCTTGTCCCTTTAAGTCAAGGGGGCAGGTATTGCCTGGGGGAAGCCCCCTGGGATCGACGCTATTAACTTA
>CM042141.1:112329452-112341952 GCA_023376005.1 Doryteuthis pealeii | reverse complement strand
TCCTCGGCCATGTTTAAAGTTGCTTTTAGATTCATTCTGCTGTGGGCACGTATGCAAATTAATTTAATTCATTAATATTTTCTGACTTTGAACTAATTTGTGATGAGTTCAGAACTTTTAAAATAAACACTTATTTTATTTGAAAAGTGCATTTTCTATTTATTATTATTATTATTTTTATTTTTTGTAAGGCGCAGGACATTTTGAAATCACGTGGGCTGTTTTAGTTTTACCGTTGGTGGAACCAAAGTCTCAAAGAATTATTTACACCACTCTTCCACTTTTATTATAAATCTTTAAAAAATCCTATATAAATTCTTTAAAAAATTCTTCGAAAAATGCTTTGACAGCAACAAGGAAATCACACAGATTTGGCCACCAGGTGGCGCAATACACTTAACTATTTTTAATTACTAAAAATCGCAAACTATGCATATATGTTGTATATATGAGTATATGTAGATATATATGGCCGTATGTGTGTATAGTATATACAAACGTAGACCCTTGTCTGTATTTATACACATATCTGTATATATACATGTGTATATGTAAATATTTGTAAATGTATCTGTGTGCGTATGTGCTCAGACTTACGGTTGTGCGAATACGAAATTACATATATGCCTATTTCCAATCTACTACTCTCACACACACATTCGTCACACACACACACACACACACATACACACACACGTGCACACATACACATACATAGACGCATGTATTTTTAAATATATATATAATAATAACTTTTCTCGATCGAAGTCTCCCCACCCATTCATTTTGCTCCTCCTCACACCACACTACCAATAAACCTCACCTCCGAAATAGAACGCGTGACCTAGCCGTCCACCGTAAAACAGAAGCATATATATATATATTTAATAGTTTTCCTAATAAAAAAAATGGAACAAAATCAAAACTAGGGTGGCTTTTAATGATATATGACTTTAAAAAGAATGAAATGGAACATATTGAAATGAAGTGTTTTTCTATATTATATATATATATATATATATATATATATATATTATATATATGGTTAACCTTTTTACAAAAAACAGCGAAAATAATGCACGTTTAAAAAATATGAACCTCATTACAACGCATTTGACCTTATACAAAAATATAATGTCTTCCGAGAAAGGGAGATAACTAATTATTACTACATAGATTGAGATTTTAAAATGTTTCCTTATAATGTTAAAAATATAGTACACACATATTAATATATATATATATATATATATATATATATATATATATATATATATATACTAAAATTGACATGATTTCCATGTCGGGTTTTTTTTTTCACAAAACAAAAGAAAAAAATATTCTCTTTCTGTCCATACGAATTATGATCTTTTTGTCTATTTTGTTTTTTATCGAATTTAACTAAAAATAACAAAAAAAAAAAAAGAAAAAAAAAGAAAAAGACTAAAACATGATTTATTTGACTTTTTACCGTAATCGATGTAAAATGTAATTAATTGATATTATTGATCATTGGGGGCGGGGGCTTTGCTGCTTTTTCTACTTCTTATTTATAATCATGTATTGGCAACGTTTTCTGTTGTTGTTGTTGCGACTATTATTACTACTATAGTTCTTATTGTCAGCTAACTATACTAGATTCGTCGTTTTCTAAGACTACTATGTGTTGTTAAGACTACTAGTATTGTTTGTAAACGTCATTTGCCGTGATTCTTTTTTAATGTGCGTGCGCGCATCTGGCAAACGTTTCTTTTTCCCTTAGTATCACACTATCCGGGTGTATAATTTTTCAAAAACACACACAGACACACACATCTAGATGACAAGGTTTATAAAATGAAATGTACCGGATTTTTTTTTTTTTTTGAAGCATGAAAAAATAAGAAATAAAAAGAATAATAAACAAGCAAACACTTATTAGGACAACAGACCCACCTCTTTAGTCCGGACCATTTTTTGAATGTCAATAATCTGAATTTCTTTACATAGCAAGTGATATTGGTCAACTTCCGGATTGGAGATACTAAGATTTCGGAACCTATTTTGAAAAAAAAAAAACTGTCGCTTAATAGGAAAAATAAGATATGTACATGAACTTTTTAATATATATGTTTATAAAAAAATGAACGAACATTTAACTGAATTTATTTTTAAACTAAATTAAAAAGTAAATAGAACGAACGCATTAAAAGAGTTAAATGGATAGAGTGACAGACAGGTTCCAATGCATTTAATTTTTTAGGAAACCTTGTCATCTATACTTGAAGTATAACGCGAATTCCCTACATTTTAAAATACACACACACACCACACACACACACACACACACATATATATATACATATATGTAACAATGTTACTGAAACGAGGTTTATTGAAACAAAGAACTGAGAACGGGTAGTCAACGTTTTCCCACAAGAAACAAATGTTAATTGTTTTAATTAACTATTTTTTATTCGTTATTTATTCATTTATTTATCATCATTTTTAATACTTCATTCCTAGTCTTTTCCGTAGAGTCTGAAGATGCATCGTAAAAGAGAAAGACAAAAAACAACCCCCCCAAAAAAAAGACTTAAAAGAATACCGACTCCTTATTCTGTTGCTGTTTGTATCTGGTTTTATTTGATTTTCTTTTTTTTTTTTTTGTCAGCTGAAGATTTTCTCCTGATAGATAATAAATAAATAAACAAATATGCAATAAAAAGATAATCTCTCAAAAAACAGGAAAATGTCCAGCTAATGTTCCCAACCTCCTGAAAAAAAATTAAACAACAACAAAACATAAAAATCATACGCCAGTACAAGAATTCCGGTTGGGGGTCGATCAGTATTCATTTGCATTTTTCATTTTGACAAGTAATCTGCTCTAAGATAAGAAACGAAATTATTATTATTATTATTATTATTTATTATTATTATTATATATTATTATATTAATTATTATTATACTCCATGCGAGTTTTTTTTTAACACCAATTTTAACTAATGTCTTCACTGAAGTTTGAGTGACAAGTCTCATCAGGTCTCCAGGACACTTCTCAGTATTTCAGGTGATCTTAAAAGTACTGTGATCAGAATGGTCCCGATTCTTTCCTCTGATCTCTAGTTTTCCCAGTTTTTTTTTATGCCCTTTAAAGGATCGTTGCAAGTGCACCAAAAACAACAACAACATTATTATTATTATTATTATTATTAATTATTGGTTTGTCACGCCCGCCTAAAGGGTGGTTCACTGGAAACTGAGTGACAGCAAGTCTCCTCATGTCTCCAGGACTCTCTGAGTATTCTAGCTGATCCTTAACAGTTTGTTGTTTAGATGGTCTCGATTCTTCTTCGGATTTCCAATTCTTCTTTTCAAACCAATGGGCACCGTTCCAAGGGACCCAATTACCATTTTTTACTCCTTGTGAGATTCTTTTTTACACCAACTAATGTTGGTTGCTAATCTAGCTTCCTAACTATTACAACAACGGAGTAATAATGATAATGATAAATACAATGTCAATTGTCCCGAAAAGACAAAACAAGACTGGAAATGTTAAGTTTTTTCTAAGTTTTCATATGAAAAGTTATTACGAAGAGATTTCTGGAATTAGGTCATACGGTTCAATTGGCAATGTACATCTGTTAGCGAGACCCTACCTCACTAAAGTTCTCAGAATCTAACGTTGTAGCATGTCTCGATTTCTTCAGTAATATTTGCTATTTGTAGTGATTACGATTTTTTCTGTTTGTGTCTAAAAATAAAGATAAAAATAATAAACAAACTGCTTGTAAATTAGGGCGATTGCGATAAGCTCCAGGGAAAATGCTTAGACATGATCAGCCGTGTCTCATCTTGAACTTGAAGGTCATGTGTCACCCTCTTACCTTTGCGATACAGATAGTAGGGACTAGAGAATTTTGTCACACACACACACACACACACACACACATACACACACACACACACACAGCGGTGGGTGTCCACATTAAACTTGAACTTGTGTTATATATGGCTATGTAAGACAAATTATGGACAAAAATTAAAAGAAATTATTATTATTATTATTATTATATTATTATTTATTATTATTATTATATTTCACCCCTTGTGAGGTTTTCACACCAGAGTAGCTGATGGCCTTCACTAGAGTTTGAGTGACATGTCTCTCAGGTTCCTGGACTCTTCTGATATTCTAGCCGATCTCAAATTCTGTTGTCTAGATGGTTTTCGACTCTTCCTCTATTTCCATTCCTGCTGTTTTCTAAACTTTTGGGACATTCCTAGAGTACCATTACAATGGTATCATATTTAAAGGTTTTTTTTTCAATTCCTCTAGCAAGGTCTATCTTTTTCGTTTTCTTTCAGTGTCACCCTGTAATCTGCTGGACTACAAAATCTAACAGTTGACAAGTTCTCGTTTTCTTGTTAAACGCTATATCTGGTCACCTGCCTGGGGTGGGGTGATACGTCTTTATCAAAACTCCTTGGGAGGTTGTTTTTTTTACACACAGTTTTAACCTTTTGGGTTTTTCACTGATGTCTGAGTGACAACAAGTCTCCGCATATCTCCAGGACTCTTCTAAGTATTCTAGGAGATCTTAAAAATGCAGTGGTCTGGATGGTCTCAATCTCCAGTTCTCCAGTTTTCTTTCTAGCCTTTTAGACGTTCCAGGAACATCATAACATTATTATCATATTTTATTCCTTGTGATTTTTTTCCCACCAGCATTATCGTAGTTGTATTCACTAGAGTCTGAGTGATTACACTATTCAGAGCAGAACTCATCATAGCTTAAATGTTGATGAATCAGGTTAACCGATGCCTTTAACGGACAAACTCGGACGCCATTTTCTATAAAGATGCTTACTGTTTAACTTCTTCATCAAATTCATTTTCATTTTATTTCCTTCTCTTGTCTGTCCTCTTCTGAAATAAGTACTCGAAATCAAATTATTCCGCGCGGACTCTTTCTTCTGTTTCCCTCTCTTAACCTTTTTTTCTCTTTTGGTATTAACTTTCCCTCACACTGCATTTGAGAAGACCACTTGATCTTATCCGGCAGTTTTTAGCTCTTATTTTTTCTTTTCGGAACGACTGTCAAACAGTCGGTTCCATTATCCTTGCTGAGGACATGCTTCTTTATGTGAATCCAAAACTGCCAAAGCACACTCTGCATATAAGTGTGAATAATTTCTCGCAGTGTCTACTATAAGAAAGCATGTCTCGTGAGGGTCGTAGAATTTCCCATTGACTCCGAATTACACAATTTTTCTGCTCATTGGATAGAATTTACAAATCTGATAGATACTTTGGTCACTCTAAGTATTGTAATGTTCTTGATATCACAATATGGTAGAAATGTCCTTAGTTTCACTGATATTTAAAAAGAAAGATTTTTATAAAGGAAATATACAATGAATTTATGAACTAATATCTTGTCTGTGTTGCTCTTAAAAAGAACAAGATGGAAACATAGTCTCCTATTCCACAAAAGGATATTCAACTGCAATAATGATAATGAATGAAGATTCCTAGAGCGCTGAGGAGAGAGTTTCGCTATTGGCCTTTTAAAAGTGACTACTGGTGTGAAAAACTTACGGAAGAAATAATAATAATATATATATAATAATTATAAAATATAATAATAAATAATAATATACATTTTGAGATGGATTATCATGTTAGGACACTTTAGTTATAATCATCCAAAACTCTAGAAGAAAACGGGGCGTTATTTAGGAAATCCGAATTCTACTGATCTTATTTCTAGAACATCTTGCCTAGCGGTCAGTTCCACGTGACATATCCGTGTGTCATTTACAATACAAATAACAAAACGCATGTAAACACTGACACTTCACACGTGGACACGACCGTAATTACAGAGAACTGTTATTGCTTGACATAAAATACCCTCGACGGCTTGACGCGCCGTTAAAATGATTGAGTGTTGTCGTGTATGAGAGTGGAACCTCTCGTCAGGTTTTGCTGAGAACCGTGCTACGGCTGCACAAATGAACAACACTGAAACAATTTACAAAATCGAAAGGGTGTATGTTTATCTAGATTCAGACTGTTGTCCTCATCTTTATTGCTATATACACAACGTTTCGGCCGATGTTTCTCTGGCCTTCGGTGTCACTTGTCGAACTCGGGACCTTCCTTGTGAAGATGGAACCTTCATGTCTTAGTCGGGAGCCTTCAGACGAATTCAGACAAACGTAAGGACTACTTTCCGTAATCCATACAAATGTCTAAACATCTTAAATGAAGAAAAAATACTGTTTCTCTTAGTTATTTTATTATTATTATTTCATTGGAATTATTTTTGCATTAATTTTGCTGTTACTTTCATTCTATTGTATTTATATATCAATTCACGTATTCTAGTTCTAAATTGGATCATTTTTTAAGCCTTTAATTAAAATCGAATTCTATGAATATTTAAAATTTTTTTTGAAAATTTCAAGCAACCACAAAAAGTAAATACAAACAAGTTTTATTCTTCTTAGTTACAATAATACTGGGAAATTCTCTACCAAGTAAATATTAACTTCTATCCTTCAACGATTGAAATCTAAAAGAAAAAGTCCGAGGCAATCGGTTTCCCCGCTTTATCTCGTCAGCTTAGACGGAAGTGACAGTTTTTTTTCTGTGTGCTGAAGGCTTATTGTTACTTGGTTGGAATTTTGCTGCAGGATTGACTTGCCTGAAGTTGTTTCGGTGGGGTTGGTTGGGAGAACGAATATGATGTGGAAGACACCGAATTTGTTTGACCTTATTCTCAATTCTTTTTAGCGTGCACATTTGAGTAAATTACGAATACGGATAGTGAAACGTCATGGGAGCCAGTGGTTTGAATAGGCGGCGCAGTTCCCTACCTTAAACAATCCAAATGTTTTGGGATAAACTATAACTATATTTGAAAATAAACGTACAAATAAGTAAACACTTTTTAATCGTAAGACTGAATACATTAAAAATAAATAATAATATAATAATAATAATAATATATGAGGGAACCCTTTGTTCGTGAAACACAAGTATAAAGCATTTTGATTGATGACACCCAAAAAATGGTACTTAATGCTAGGCGATAGGCAGGAATGTTAAACTCTTTTTTTTTTGTAATTCCATACTACAGGAATAAAAAAAATATGACCAATAATAATATTTAGATTATTCTTGTTTGGGTTTAAATTTAACTTTTTTTTAAAATCAACATTTATTCATGGCAGACTTATCGACAGACATTTACTCTCTGCAAGGATAGAAAAAATGATCTTTATCGTTTTCAAAAAATACACTTTTTTTTATTATTTTCATTTCTTTTCCAAATTTCCCATTCAGCAACAGTTTTTGCTTACGGCCATATATGTGCCTATTTTGGGTCCCTTAGGACTATACTGTTGGGCACGTTATGCTATTAAAAAATTAAATAAAATAATAAAACCAGTGACTATATGGATGCCACGTAACGAAGCAAAACTATGTTTTCCCCTTAGTAGGAAATGTGATTCAATAAATGTCAGAACAAACTTGGGAAAAAGGGACGGATTGAGCGTGAGAATATTCGCCATTTTTTTTCTTTTAATTTTAACCTGTGCACACAGAAGCATTTGACCTCTCCTCTCTCCTCTTCTCTCTCTCTCACTCTCTACGTCTCTCTGTGTTCTCTTTTTCTTCTCTTTCTCGCTCTCTCTCTCTCTCTTTGCTTCTTTTCTTACTGTAAATGTTGTCCTACTGTTTGATTAAATTCAGTACCATTTTGACTTGTTAACCTAATGATTTGATACGAAGCAACATAGGGGAAACAGAAAAAAAACTTTTGTAATATTCTTTATTTAGTATTTTTTCATTGATTTATTACATAACTTTTTTATATGTGATTTAGATGGAGACCATAAAGATGTGTTGTTTCTGATTTTTTATATCCTGGGAACTATCCAGAATCCACACATAGTCTTTGTTTTTTTCCTAATCACTTATACAGCGGCCGAATTCTGAATGTCCCGAGTCTAGTAAAGAAAAAAATTATTATTATATAATAATGATAATATAATATAATAATCGAATAATAATATATAATAATTTTTATAGACTAAAGCTTTGGAATGACTAAAATTACAAACTTAGAGCTAGATATATAAACAATTGCTTATTTTTCACTCAACTGGAAATCTTGATGTTTTTATATGATAAGTATATATATAATATATATATATATATAATATATATATACCTGGTGACGCGTTTACTTACGAGTGAATCAACTTAACCGAGTTTTTCGAGTTCGAAGTCACTGCGTCGATTTTTTGCTTTGTGTTGCGAGCTAACATTTGAAGTAGCGAACGCGCTTCAGATAGGCTTATGCTAATAAGTTCAATAAAACATTAGTTTCTCAATTTAAATAACCAAGAAATATATTCATGAAAAATGAACTTTGTAACCATATTACAGCACATAATTCAATAAATTCTATTTTATTATGTTTTTTTTATACCATATAAGCGTCTTTTTCTTTTAAAAAACGTTAAAAAATTGGGTGTTTGGGGTGGGATACTGAACGGACACCATGACATTGCAGTTTATTTCAATGGGAAAATTGAATTGATATACGAGGAATTGATATATGTGCGGATTTGCTTAAACTCTTTTGTAGTGTTCTTTTTCTTAAGGTACATCTTCTATATTATTATATTTATGTATTATATATATATTTATATTTTGTTTTGTGTTTATATATATATTGATGTACTAGATGCATATATATTGTCTAAGATGCATATATATATATAATATATATAATATATTGTACAGATCATATATATATGTACTAGTGCTATATATATATATATATAATATATGTATATAATATATTATATATTATGCGATGTTGCAGTGTATATGTTGTGAGGGCGTGATTGTAATTAGTAAAATGCTTGCCCGATTTCCACTAAATTTAGAAAGGAGAGGTATTTTCCTTTTACTTTTAGCGTTCCTAATTGTCATCTTGAATGTTGGTTGTAAAGAATAGATCTGAAGTTGAGCATTAATTTCGATTAATATCTGTATATAAAGAAAAGAAGGGAAAATAATCTCCTTTTCTAAATTTAGTGGAATCGGCAGCATTATACTAATAACATCACCCCTGCAACACATATACATGCAAATTGCAATATTATATTATATATAAATATATAATATATATATAAATATATGCATCTTAGACATATATATATGCATTCTTTAGTACAGTATATATATATAATATATATATTATCATCTTAGTAGCATATATATGATGCATCTTAGTACATATAATATATATAATATATAATTTATATATATATATAGAACAGTGGTAACCCTTGCTTACGAGTTAAAGTCGATTCCGCACATGATATCAATTTCGTCGTATAATCAAATTCATTTTCCTCATTGGAAATAACTGAATGTCATGGTGCGTTCCAAAGTATCCACCCCTAAAACACCCTAAATTTTTAACGTTTTAAATAGAATAGCGCTGTATTGTATAAAAACATAAGTAAGAATAGAATTTATTGAATTTATGTGGGCTGTAATATGGTTTAAAGTTCTTTTCATGAATAATTTTTTTCTTGGTTATAAATTGGAACTAATGTTTTATTGAACTTATTAGCATAAGCATATCTGAAGCGACGTTCGTACTTCAAATTGTAGCTCGCAACACAAAGCAAAAATCGACCGAGTGACCAGCCTCGTAACTCGAAAAAGCTCCTAAGTTGATTCACTCGTAAGTAGGTACCATGTATTATATAATATATATATAATATATAGTATTATAAGAGTACTTATCTATTAACGCAAGAATTTCCCAGTGATGTTGAAAAATAAGCATTGTTTTATATATCTAGCTCTAATTTTGTTAATTGTTAAGTAAATTTTTCCAAAAGAGCTTTAGGTCAAAATTATTTGTATATTATTATTATTATTATTTTATATATTATGCATTATATTATTAATAATGAATTTTTTAATCTTTACTAAAGAACCTCGGATCATTCAGAATGGCCGTGGTAGTGATAGGGCAAAAAAAAAAAGACTATTGTGTGGGATTTCTGGATAGCTCGCCAGGTAATATAAAAAAAACCAGAACAACAACATCTTTAGTGGTCCTCCATCTTAAATCCACATTATAAAAAAAGTGTAATAACCAATGAAAAAATACATAAATAAAGGAAATATTACAAAGTTTTTTTTGTTTTCCCCTTATGTTGCTTGCCGTATCAATACATTAATGGTTAAAGCAAAATGGCTACTGGAATTTACTCTAACAGTAGCGACAATCAATTTACAAGTAAGAGAAAAGAGAGAGAGAGGAGAGAGATGAGAGAGAGAAGAGAGAGAAGAGAAGAGGAGAGAGAGAGAGAGAGAAGAGAGTCAAATGCTTGTGTGAGTAAAGATTAAAAAAAAATTGGCGATTTCTCACGTCTCATGTCCTTTTTTCCCAAATTTGTTTCTGACAATGTTTTTGAATCAATTTCCTACTAAGGAAAACAGAGTTTTGCTACGTTAGCGTGGCAGTCCTATATAGTCACTGGTTTTAATTTTTTTAATTTTTTTTAATTTAGTATAACGGCCCAACGTTAGTCCATAATGGTGACCAAAATAGAACATATATGGCCGTAAGCAAAAACTGTGTTGACTGAATGGAAATTTGGAAAAGAAAATGAAATAATAAAAAAGTGTATTTGAAACGATAAAGATCATTTTTTCTAATCCTTGCAGAGTAAGAATGTCTGTCGATAATGTCTGCCGATGAATAAAATGTTGAATTTAAAAAAGTTAGAATTTTAACACCAAAAGAAATAATCTAAAATATATTTGGTCATATTTTTTTTTATTCTGTAGTTATGGAATTAAAAAAAAAAGAGTTTACATTATCTCTGTCCTATCGCACAGCATTAAAAAGGTAGCACATTTTTTGCGTGGTCATTAATCTTAAAGCTCTTATAATGTTTGTTTCACGTACAAAGGTTCGCCCTCATTTATTATTATGTAATTATTATTATTATGATTATTTATTAATGTATTTTCAGTCTTACGATAACAAGTGTTTACTTAATTTGTACGTTTATTTTCAAAATGAAGTTTTTATAGTTGTCCAACATTTTGGATTGTTAAGGTAGGGAACTGCGGCCGATTCAAACCACTGGCTCCATGACGTTTCACTATGCCAGTTGTCGTAATTTTACACTCAAAGTTGCAAGCCTTAAAGAATTGAGAATTAAGGTATAACAAATTTCGGGTCTTCCAACATCATATTCGTTCTCCAACCAACCCCCCGAAACAACTTTTCAGGCAGTCAATCCTGCAGCAAAACTTCCACCAAGAATACAGAACGTCAGCACAAGAAAAAAACTGTCATCCGTCAAGCTGACGAGATTAAAGGGGCAACCGGATGCTCGACTTTTCTTTTTAGATTTCAATCGTTGAAGATATGAAGTTAACTATAGTTAACTTGGTAGAGAATTTCACAGTATTATTGTAACTAAGAAGAATAGAAACTGTTTTGTATTTACATTTTTGTGGTTGCTTGAATTTTCAAAAAAAAATTTTAAAATATCATAGAATTCGATTTTATTTTATAAAGGCTTAAAAATGATCCAAATTTAGAACTAAGAATCTGAATTGATAGTATAAATACAATAGAATGAAAGTAACAGCAAATTAAATAAAATAATTCCAATGAAATAATAATAATAATAACTAAGAGAAAACAGTGATTTTTTCTTCATTTAAGATGTTTTGACAATTGTGTATGATTACGGAAAGTACGTCCTTCGTTTGTCTGAATTCGTCTGGAAGGCTCCCGACTAGACATGATAGGTTCCCATCTCAAACAAAAGGTTCCCGAAGTTCGACAAGTGACACCTGAAGAAGGCCAGAGGAAACTCGGCCGAAACGTTGTGTATATAGCAATAAGATGAGGAACAACAGTCTGAAAAATCTAGATAATACATACACCTTTCGATTTTGTAAATTGTTTCAGTGTTGTGGGTCATTGTGCAGCCGTAGCAGCGGTCTTCAGCAAAACCGACTGAGTTTCCACGTTCATCATACCACGACAACACTCAAGTCATTTAACGGCGCGTCAAGCCGTGCGAGGGTTATTTGTATTGTCAGAGCAATAAAACAGGTCTCTGTAATGCGGTCAGTGTCGCACGTGTGTGAGTGTCAGGTGTTTACAATGCGTTTTGTTATTTGTATTGTAAATGCACACGGAATATGTCACGTGGAACTGACCGCGTATGGACAAGATGTTCTAGAAAGATAAGATCAGTATGAAATCGGATTCCTAATAAACGCCGCGTGTTCCTCTAGAGTTTTTGGGATGATTTATAAACTAAAGTGTCCTAACATGATAATCCTCTCAAAATGTATTATTATTATTATTATTATTATTATTATATTATTATTAATTGATTATTATTAATTATTATTATTATATTTCTCGTAAGTTTTTTC
>CM042141.1:112270222-112329352 GCA_023376005.1 Doryteuthis pealeii | reverse complement strand
AGAGATGATCATTCAAGAAGCAATGTCTTGTGATTGGCCCACGAGGATCACGTGGTCAAAAAAGTATGGAAATAAAGTTAACGGAGAATCGGCGAGAAGGCCCTAATGACCAGACGCATCGGGGGGGGGGGGGCTTTTATTCTTCAGCACGAGCATGTTTAAAGTTGGAATCGGGAAATATGAAAATGTGTACACTAAAGGATTAAGTCTCTGTGTTTCTGATTTGATAAACAAGAACTAAGATGAAAGCAGTTGGTTGGATTTTACGGCATGTCAACTCTTGGGTTATTTAATGCCGATGACGTTTGTTTTATTCATTCATTTTGGGTATTCAATTTTAAACTCATTTTTAATCTATTTAAACCATGGGTGGACCCCTGACGTATTACTCCTCCGTATCTGGGTGGACCTGGGAGTAATAACAATGAAGAGGTATTCCACACTCCCCAGTGCTCCAGAACTGTAACCTTACCAGAATATACAGTTTAACGTCATACAAGGACCGTCAGCCACTGCCTTCTAACACATATGATAAAAAGGATTGGGATTTGTAGAAATAGGGTCGGGACAATCATATAGGTACTAGGATTTGACGTGATCAGTCGATTGACTGGAGGAGGCATCTCCGGCCGTCTGTCAAGCCTAAGTTAGAGCCAAAGTGGAGTGTTGCATGTCATTAACGGCTCAGCCACCAAGATTCCTATCACGGTGCCAGCTATTGCCAACAGATGGCCCTAATTAGGGAGACTTATAACTTCTTAAGAAGCGTAATGTACAGCCCCAGGAATGAGATACCACAAGAAGAAGAAGAGAAGAAGAGAGAAGAAGAAGAAGAAGAAGAAGACAACAACAACATTAGAGGGCGCATTAATAATATTTCGTTCATGTATAATTTTAAATATAGTTATGGCAACTCAGATTCACCTATGAAGGAAAATAGGCGCGGATAATCCGAAAATATACTTGTGTTTGCGCGCGCGCGCGTGTGTGTGTGTGTGTGTGTGTGTGTGTGGTGTGTGTGTGTGAGTGGTGTGTGTGATGAAATGGAGACATAAGAGGCCAGATGATGGTAGCGACTGCGAAGCAAGGATTTCTAAAAATAATCTGAAATAAACACGAACTGTCAGAGAAATAAGTCGTTATCAGCGTCTATTGTTGTCATGTGCCGTTGAACACTTGGTCCACTCAAAATATCCACTCCACAGAACTGGTAGGCACATTAATGACCAGACATACCGTTATCATATTAAGGTTATTCCCTCTATTCCCCACCCTCGTTCTCTTTATATATATATATATATAATATATATATATATATATATATATATATATATGTATATAGATATATATATATATATATATATATATAGATAGATATATATATATATATATATAAGATTATATATATAGAAGAGAGAGAGAGAGAGAGATAGATAGATATATATAGAGAGAGATAGATAGATATATATAGAGAGAGAGCGAGATATCTAAATATATATATATATATAGAGAGAGAGAGAGCGAGAGAGAGAGAGATAAAGAGAGAGAAAGATAGATAGAGAGAGAGAGAGGATAAGAGAGAGAGAGATAAAGAGAGAGAGATAAAGAGAAAAGAGATAAAGAGAGAGAGAGAGAGAGAGATAAGGAGAGAGAGAGATAAAGAGAGAGACAGACAGACAGACAGACAGAGAGATAAAGAGTAAGAGAGAGCGAGAGAGGAGAAAAATACGTATATAATATATATGAAATTTAACATTTTGAAAAAACATAAATGATGTTTGTATATATATATATATATATGTGTGTGTTATATATGTTATATATGGTTATATATATATATATATATATATATATATATATATATTATATATATATAAGAGAGAGAGAGAGAGAGAGAGAGAGAGAGAGAGAGGAAATATACAGTGAGAAAAATTATATAACATATTTATACATACGAATATATATAGCTAGAAAAGAGAAAGTATAATATATATATAATATATATAGAGAGAGAGAGAGGAGGAGAGAGAGGGAGAGAGACTATATCTAAATAGACTGAGAGGAGGAGAAGCTATATATATATATATTATATATATATATATATATATTATATATATATATATATATATAAGGAGAAAGAAGGGGTGGAATTCTCTAAATATATATATATATATATATATAATATATATATATATATATATATATATAGCGAGAGAAAGAGAAAGAGAGAGGGGGGGCTATATATATGCAGCGATATATATATATATATATATATATATATATATATATACAGTGAGAAAAGAAAAACTATATATATTGTATATAGAGACAAAGAGAGAGAATATATATATATATATGTATATATATATATATATATATATATTATATATATATAGAGAGAGAGAGAGAGAGAGAGACATATATAATGTCATTTTCCCCTAAATAACGCTATTTGTCTATCAAACGGCAAAACGTTTGTGAAAGAGTTTTTTCTAAATCTCCTCTTCAGCCTTTCTTGTTATTTATTTATCTAAATATACTTAGTAAAATCCTTAACTCAAAATGTTTGTAGTCATTTACAATACTGGGAAATATTTTTTTAACAGTGACTTCGTCCTATCGTGGTGTAATGTTTATCAAGCTAGTCTTGCAGATCCAGTATTCGTGAATTGCGAGTCTGATCCTCGCTGCTTATCCTATACTTGTGATCTTGTGTCACATCCTACCACGAAGAGTAGCTTTGGTGAATACTTACTTTTTTATCATTGCAGAATGAATCTCTGTCATTATTCATGGCAAAATCCTCAGATCACTCTTGAGGGGGTTTTAACAACCATACGCTTCATTTCCGATTAGCTTCCAATGTGAACTTTGATTTACTTGAACTTTAGTTTCATTTACATTGTTTTTGTTATTTCCCTAAAAGAGGGGTAGAGGGATCTCTAAAAGTAGTTTTGACTAACGAAGAGAGAGCCCCTTTGGTTTTTCCTTTTCCTAGATCAGTTGCCATACCATGGTCAAAGACCCTAATCTTCCCTACTATTTACCTGGAAGGAAAATAGTTGGATACGTATCCTTTCCCAAGGGTATTAGCGCTATGTGAAATGCAAACAAACGCGTCCAGGATTTGAACTCTGATCGTCGACCCCATTTTCTACGACTCGTAGCGATATCCATATTTAGTAAGAAAATAAACATCGTTTTAAACACGAATTTTCATATTAGTAAGTACTAAATTCAAACATTGTCATTGAAATAAATTGTTTACATGTACAGTGTGAAATTATACGAAAAGCTTTGAAATTGATTTGCTGAGTCTATTTCCTGTGCCGATAACCATTACACCCCACACCTCCATCTGTTCACTGCTTTAATGGACTAGTTTAGTTCCCATCTATCTTTTTCTCTAAGTGTTTCATTAGCGTCATTTTAAAAAAAATACGTTATAGTCTTCTTGGTTCAGTCGAGAACTTTTCAGTTCATATAACTCATGTTTATATTATTAAAAAGCATAATTGTACTATGTATAATACCTTCATAGTAATTACACATTTACACTTGATTAGATCTCCATGAATCGACTGAGTGACTTTGAGTTTTAAATTCACGCTTGACTCGCATGAACCAGGTCTGTGCAAAGCCTCAACATTATTTTGCACCGTGCGCATTTACTACAATGATAACCATGACACAACACACCTCCATATCCATATTTTTTAAGAAAATAAACATTGTTTTAAACACGGATTTTCATATTAGTAAGTACTAAATTCAAACATTGTCATTGAAATAAATTGTTTATATGTACAGTGTGAAATTATATGAAAACCTTTGAAATTGATTTGCCGAGTCTATTTCCTAGGCTGATAACCATTACACCCCACAGCTCCATCTGTTCGCTGCTTTTATTGTTAAGATCAATAAAAAGTCAATTTTTGATGCAGAGTTTAACAGGTTTGAATTCAGAGTTTTCCTTCTTGACCTGTGACCATACCAATGTTAACAATCCCAGTCTGCTTTACTTTTTTACCCATAGCTGTAGGGAGAATAATTGGATCCATACCTTTCCCAGTGATATTAGCACAATTTGAAATTCAAACAACCTCTTCCAGGATTTGAACTCTGGTCACCGTGCCCGTTTCCTACAATAAGTGCCTAATTCTTTTTGTATGTAACCATTATTCAGCAAAAATGAGATTTTTATTGGAGCAATACATACCACTGTCTATAGTGCTAAAGGCTGTCTGAAGCATAGTATCTATATGTTAATACTCTTGTTCCTTAATCTTCCGACAGTTATCACCCTCTGGTTAAAAATGAGACCGTCCAAATTGTCCAAGATGAAATGCAAAAATGTAAATCCTGATTATATGGTGTCGCTTAATCGCCGAATTTTTATTTCTTATGAGTGTCATTACATCGGCTAAATGATGGACCATATCGTTTTCATTATCAAGAAAGAAAAGGAGGAAATAGGACATGCGACACAGAAAAAAAGAAAGAGAATAGGAGAAGAGAGAGAGAGGGGGGAGAGAGAAAAGGGGAGAGAGAGAGAGGGGGCTGTGCGCGCAAAAGTGATAATCTGTTTCAATTAAACATGACGAAAAGATGAAAAGAAGGTAAAAAAAAAAAAGAAAAAGAGTGAGAGAAAGTTAAATCAAGATTATTATACTTTTTACATATTGAATTATTTTCAATCGCTCTTAAGTAAACATATCAAACGTTGTAATAATTAAATTATCATACTGTGATATGTCCACGGGTTTTGCTAGTTAACTATAATTCTACAAGTGGGAATCTTCACTGATTACAACAAATATGTTTTTTTAAATTTCATTAACGTCATGGGTTTTGATAAATTCATAGACATTATGTATATAGTTATTTACTAAGCTTAGCTTAGATATGGCACAAGGCCAGAAGTATGGGGTTCCCAATGAGAATCGAACTCACTAACAATGGTTTGCGAAGCGAGCTTGCTAATCATTACACCAAGTGAGGTGCCCAGACATTATGTATATAATGATATACTGTCATAGTCAGCCATCTTAGCAAACATATATATATTTACCAACTCCCCCGCACGAGCAGGATACGACACAAGGTCAATTTCTTAAGCGGAGTTTAACAGGTTTGAATTCAGAGTTTTCCTTCTCCTAGACTGGTTACCTAGCCATGGTTAAAGAACTCAGTCTGCCCTGCTATTTACCCATAGCTGGAGGGAGAGTAGGATTCATACCTTTCCCAAGGGTATTAGCGCTAAGTGAAATGCAATTACCATGTCCATCTTTGCAAACATATAACCGAATATGAAACCATCTGAAATTATGAAGAAAATATCATAAAATGCGAAGATAATTACACACCTTTTAGTGTTGCTCCCTTAGTTAATTAAAATAAAAAAAAAAGATTAATTGCTTCATTTTAACGTCATCTTAAAACATAGAAGGATATTCTATGCTTAAATGTTAGGGAATCGCGTTCATTGTACGTCCATATTCACTTTTTTGTGTAGTTGATTCTTAAGAGATTGTGGTCATTTTCCTATGGAATCTTCTTATTATAATGGAGATTGTGTGTTTTTCTGTCTGTAACCGAAACTATATTACTACTTCATTCACAATTCCCTTTGTTATTTACGTCACATTCTCCATGATTTTATTTTCATTTAAATCTCAATTATTAATAAAATAGTTTTACATTATAAATGCTGTTGACCATATCTACATACTAATAACATGCAATTATATTTATATATACAACAAAATAACGGTTTACAGTGTGAACGGGAAGGCTAATTTGCATATTGATATTAAAAATTTGATTTTTAATAAATATGTGTTTAGTACTATTGATTTCTAATTGTTTGGTTTTATTTTAATGAATATAAGCAAAAATCTCTTCAATAAATCTTAAATGAAATCCATTAACAAGAAGAAATAACTGTAATTTTATTCTTTACTTCCTCTTTTAACTAAATACTTAAATTAGAAAAAAAACAATGAAAGACGAGAGTGATGGAAGTGTAAGTTTCAGTTGTTCCATTTTTTATTATACTCCCTCTGTTTCAAATATTTTATTATACTCCCTCTGTTTCAAATCTTTTTATCTGTATTCTTATTTAGTTTCATTAGCCTTTCTAATTTAATACAATATTTTATTACATTAAAACTTAAATACTTGCACCCGGAGGGTGCATATATTTGCTAGTTTAAATAAACAATACTTCTTGAAAAAAAAAGATAAATTGCTTCATTTTAACGTCATCTTAAAGCATCGAAGGATATTCTATGCTTAAAGGTTAGGGAATCGCGTTCATAGTACGTCCATATTTAAATTTTTGTGTAGTTGTTTCTTAAGAGTTTTTGGTCATGTTTTTATGGAATACGAATAATCCTTAAACTGATCTATTTGATTCATAGATGGAATTCTCACACGTACTACAATTCCGAGACAGACAGGGTGGGATCTAAGTTTAAATACCGAATATGTATACCGAAAAAGGTGGGTCTCCTTAAAGAAAAAACTGTAATATTGTATACGTATCTGGTTCCTCTAAGGTAGATGTAATTTCTACAAAGAGTTAACCAAGCGAGTACCTGGTACAATTAGTATTTTTGTGATTTAACCATTGTTATTATTTTAGATAATAATAAAATAGATCAAATTATTCAAATTAATTCTTATTCCGATAATTCCATTGCAATCTATTAGATTTCCATATGCTACAGTTGAATTATTATGATATAGCACTTTAATGCTTCACATTAATGACCAAACCTGATATATGTATTTCCGAAAAACGGATACAGATGCAAAAATATATCTCAAATATATATATAAAGTAAAGTTGGCGGGGCAGCCTTATGTCGGTATTAGCCAGACAGCGAGGGAGTCTATCCACTTTCCCCAAGCGTTAGACCCAAGAGATTATTTTAGCGTTGGGTGTGGAGCGCCACACCTACCATCAGCTCCGCACTTTACCGCATAGATCTCTGTGCTACACATACGCTGAGTCCGCAAGGGCCGGTATCGAACCTGGAACCTTATGATTCCTATGTGGACGCTCTACCCACTGAGCTAAACCGGCCCTATTTTCTTAAAAGCATGCATTTCAGAAACTAGCAAGAATATATATTTCAATGAATACTGCAAATCTGTGATTTAACAACATGAAATATCTTAAAATAGAAAAACACCCGCTAAATTTCTGTTTCATTCAAAAGATCTTTTAAGTCTTTAGACAAAAAGTCTTATATCCCACTCTCTTGGACAAAATGGGACATCTCGATAACTTTGAAGGACTCTATTTTCTTGGTCTGGTAAGTAATCAAATATTTGGCACGCCACTTAATTAAAAAAAAATACCCACATTTCGGGCAATTATGTCCTGGATTAGGTTTATGTTATCTAACACCCTAATAAGATTTGAACTCATCTCGCTGTGTCGATTTCTTACGTCGGTAACCATTACACCACGTGCCTCCGAAGACTTTGATTCTCTTTATTCTTAAAACATTACTTATAGAAACCTGAACTTATTTTGGGTTCTATATCGGAAGGTGAAACTGCAAGCCAAGTAGATAGTCTTTCTCAAAAAGTTTATGATACATCACACTGTCCATTGTCCCATTTATGTTGGCTCAGCCTCCTGGCACAGAAGCATCTACAAGGCTTCCAAAATCCACTCCGATCCGTTAGAGTAAAACTGTTAGAATTGCTGGAAAGTTGGACCACTTCTGGCTACGTATTGAGTTTTGAATCTTTAGCCAGATTATATTCTTTAGTTTCATATGATCCAAATCAGAAAGAACTAAGAAAGAAATAAGGAAAGATACCATAAACGAATTGGGAAGGAAACGAAGAAAATGGCAAAATCATTAAAGAAAAAAGACACAACAGTAAAACAAAAAAAAAGAAAAAAAAAAGAAAGGAGGAACAAAATAATAACATTAAAGTAAAAGAAAGTAAGAAAGAAATACATCACAGAAAAATAAAAATAAAAGAAAGAATGAAAGTAAAAGAAAGAAAGAAGGAAGGAACTAAAGAAATGTCATTTTTCTATTAACTTTAACTTTTACCTTAACTGATCAAGTCACTTAAGAATTTAATAAAGATAACTTATTCAGCTATGACATATGGGAATCTAATAGATTGCAATGGAGTTATCGGAATAAGAATTAATTAGAATAAGTTTCTTTCTTTTGTTATTGTCTAAAGTTTTGGTTTTGTTTTGTTTTACAGCATATCAACCTCAGTGAATCATTTAATGCCAATAAAGTTTTGAAATAAATCAATTCTTAATGGATAATACAATTTTTTTAATAAATTATTGTCTAGAGGAATAGCAATGGTTGAATTACAAAAATACTAATAGTACCAGGTACTCGCTTGGTTAACTCTTTGTAGGAATTAATTCTACCTTAGAGGAACCAGATACATATACAATATTAGACCCACCTTTTTCGGCATACATATCTGGTAATTAAACTTATATCCCACCCTGTCTGTCTCGAAATTGTAGTACGTGTGAGAATTCCATATATTAATCAAATAGATCAATTTAAGAATTATTCGTATTCCATAAAAATATGACCAAAAACTCTTAAGAAACAACTACACAAAAATGTAAATATGGACGTACAATGAACGCAATTCCCTAACTTTTAAGCATAGAATATCCTTCTATGTTTTAAGATGACGTTAAAATGAAGCAATTAATCTATTTATTTACCTTTAAGTCTATACATTCGTCAAATTAGAATAATAGTTAATAACAAGTATTTACTTTCCATATGCTCTGCTCTTAACTAATCCTTATATTAATCCTCTGGCTAAGTTGGGGTAACATGTACATGGAGTGAACGGTGCTTAATAACTGACAGTACTTGTGCAATTTTCAACCAAAGTGGCTACTTTTATTTTTGTATTACCTTGTATACTGTAGTGTGATGCTTTGTAGGAAGGGGTGACTGATTTTATGATTCTGTTGTATGATGGAAATTTTGGCTTTCTTTGTATGGAATTATAATGGGAGGGCACTCTGTTTGCTGTTTTATGCTAATGTTGCTGTATGTATTTGTTTCTTTATTTTATACATATGAAATAAATAGAATAAAATTACGTGAAAATTATATCCGTAGAAAAAAAAAACAATAATGAAAAACAATAGAAATAAAGATAATAAAAATAACTAAAAATACCTGAAAATCTTTTTTTAAATCTTTATATCTACACTAGCCAAACTTAGATATAATTCCTCTATCCTATTGATAGAAAAATTATTCATCACTATTTACTAATAAATATAGCATACTATATTAACACACACATACACACACACACATATATATATATATAATATATATATATATAATATATATATATATATCTTATTATAATTGAGATTGTGGGTTTGTCTGTCCGTAACCGAAACTATATTACTATACAAGTAACAATTCCCTTTGTTATTTACATCAAATTCTCCATGATTTTATTTTTTATTTAAACCTCAATTATTAATAAAATTGTTTTACCTCATTAAGACTGTTAACAATATCTACATACTAATAACATGCAATTGTATTTATATATACAACAAAATAGCGGTTCACAGTATGAATGGGAAGGCTAATTTGCATATTGATCTTAAATATTTGATTTTAATAAATATATGCTTAGTATTATTGATTTCTAATTGTTTGGTTTTATCTTATTGAATATGAGCAAAAATCTCGGGGAGAAATCTTAAAAGAAATCCATTAACAAGAAGAAATAACTAATATTATTCTTTACTTCCTATTTTAACTAAATAGTTAAATTAGGAAAATTTACCAACGAAAGACGGGAGTAAGGGAAAATGCTGGAAGAGTTAGTTTCAAAGTTCTATTTTCCGATTATACCCCCTCTGTTCCAAATACTTTTATCTGAATTCTTATTCAGTTTCATTAGCCTTTCTAATTTAATATGATATGTTGTTATATTAAAACTTAAAATACTTGCACCTGGAGGGTGCATATATGCTAGTATATATATATATATATATATATATATATATATATATATATATATATATATAATTAAAAGCCCAGTCTTATCTACTATTTATCCATAGCTAGAGGGAGAATAGTCGGATGAATGCCTTTCCCAATGGTAATTATTTACCCAACCCGTTCGACACGAATAGTATGTGACACAATCTCGCAAGTATGAAACACACATAAAGAATTGATCTTGCGAAACTAGCTTGCTAACCATTACGCCAGGGTGAGACGCCCTGTCTTTCCAAAGGTTCTTACTGCTTAATGAAATACAAACAGCCTCGTTCAGGAATTGAACTCGGTTCGCTGTGTCCATATCCAAAGACGGTAACCCTTACACCACGTGATGAATACGAGGGTAGGTTTTTATAGACAATTATGTTATAACGTACAAAGGACGTATGACACAAGGTCGGAAATGTGTAGCTTTCGGTGAGGATTGAACTAGCGAGATTAGCTTGCTAACCATTACACTACGATGTAATACAAACAGCCACGTGCTGGATTTGAACTCGGTTCGGCGCGTTCTGTTCCTCCGATAATAACCATTGCATAACAACATGAAAAAAAAAGCCTTAATAAACGATAATGTTACAAATGAAACCCAAGTATGGAGCATCCAGCGCGGATCGAACTAGCGAGACTACTTTGCTTATTATTACACCACGGGGAGACACCCTGGCTTTCCCAAAGGTTTTAATTCTAATTTAAATTCAAACAGCCTTGCCTCGGAATTGAACTCGATTTGCTGTGTCCATTTCCTACGACGGTAACCATTACACTACGAGATGAACAAAAGGAGGGTCTTAATAGACGATTACGTTAAAACGTACAAATGAGATTACGAATAGACTTCGGGAAAGTAAATGGACTATAATTAGGTGAACGTTTCGTCTTACCGACTATAAAAAAATGGAAGCTGTCAACATTAATTATTTCTCATGACCAAAGCTCAGCAAGCAATTTGTGATTAACGAGTATGTATCTGTAATTTGCCCTTAACCCATCTCTCCAATGTTAATATGTACTGAATTGGTGTTAACATAATTACGAGAAAGTTTTCATCTACAACGCTTGTCTCATTTTATAAAGGAACTGTCTGTCTGTGCTGTTATATAGTCCTTTTTCTGTTCTTCTCCTCTTGTGTTACATATTAATTGGATCCCTATTACTTTTTAAGGTAGTATAGAAATCCTTATGGCGATCAGTACAGCTGATGGCCTTGAGAGTGAGTGACAATGCTTGACCTCACTCTGACCTTGCGTTCTGAGATGATCGTGAGAATCGGAAGCGATAGAAAGCCCCTTCCGGTTTAAGGTGTAAGCAATTGAGTTGCAGTTAGTCAGTTGCAGAGTTAGAAGCTAGCAAGATGTGACTCTCCGCGCGCATTTGTCTGGTCTGGGTTCTGGAACAAAGTAACATCAAAAGTAAATCGAAGTCTTGTTGTTGTTACTAAAAGCTAACAATGACACAAGGCTTCTGATAAGAAATGTTCCCCAACAGAACCAGACACGGAACCCAGATAAGAAAGACCAGACCAAGATAGAAGACAGAAGACTAGACGATCAGAAGACGGCCGGAAGAATAGACCAGAGTAAGACGTAAGAAGTATACAACGTATAGATATTTAGTGCCGTCAAAGAAAAGGCACTACGTAACAAATATATCTATTTGGTACCGTGACGACGCCGCTACGTTACACTTGCATTCTTATAATACGTGCCTTCTTCTAAGCTGCTTGATTACAGGACATCTATTTGCTATCTGGGTGTCTGTGCTGGATTTTCTCTGTTCTTCTGATCTTCCTTCTTAGGATTTCTTGGATTGCTCATCTTTGTGTCCGTTGATATTCTTAGTAACGGACACAAGACTTGATATTGTTTTTAGACGTCTTTCTTCAACTCAAGTAAGAGTAACACGCGTGGAGAAATGGCCCACGGGCGGCAGACGCCATTTGCATCTGTTCCGTTGAGTTACCCAGCCAAAACTGGTTTTCTAGCAATCTCTCTCTTCTCACGCTTGGTTCGGACCCATCAGAGACCAAGTACAAGATTTGAAAAAGGTTTAGTTCTGTCAATTATTTATACGGGTTTTCCATGATTGAAAATGCCGTTGCTTTTCATTTCTACACTGCTGTATATAATTTAGAGGCAACCTATCAATTATGTAACATGGGTGAGAGAAGAAAATGGTGTAAGTTCTATCCGAGATTCGGAACTCACATTTCTATTGGTATAGGGGAACCACTCTTGACTGATAAATTATTTATCTATTTTCCCATTAAACTAACCCTAAACCCTAACCCTACATCCTAACCCTACTCCTAATTCCGTCTTCTTTTTTCCTAGTGGATCAATGAATAAATAAATAATTTATCAGTCAAGAGTTGTTCCCCTTTGATTATGTTAGACTTATTGGAAATAACCGTTGTATGTCTTCAAGTATTTCTAATTCTAATAATTCGCACACAGTTGTTTTCTTTTACGGCATATCAACCCTTTTTGGGTTATTTAATGCCAAATCAATCATTTTGACAAACAAAGGACACAGGTTGCTTACAGAACCTGCTGTCGCGTAAGTTGTCACCCAATTTAGTATTGAACAGTTTCAGAGTTACTTAACTTCGGTGATCTAGCGGTGGTTCTAGGACTTGAACTCGGGTCACCTATCACCAGAGGCGGTGCGTGGTGTGGTGGCTAACGTGCAGGAATTAAACATAGTAGTAAGTGAGTTCGAACTCCAGCCGAGCTAGAATTTTCATTTGGAAAAAGCATGAAGCCCTGCATCCCATACGCAATGGGTTGAATAATACCACTACTGTTCTTCTACAAGGATGGCTTTGAAATTTAATAACCTAACATGGTTCATATTCCATTAAAAAAAGAAACCAAATAAAGAAACCAATGCATTATCAAATTCTTGAGCTCTGAGGAGCGCTGAATACTCCTTCATTGCCATTACTCCCTAGTCCACTCAGACCCGGAGTGGCAGTACCTGTTAGGGTCCCATCTATGGGTTAAATAGAAGAAAACAATGTGTTTAGAAATGTTAAAATCAGTTTAGAAAATGTTGAATATCTATGAAGACTGAATTAAACAAAACGTCTTCGGCATAAAATAACTCAAGAAGGGTTGACATGCCGTAAAATCCAACCAGCCAACCAACTATGATGATGATGATGATGATTAGAGGGAAGATTCATGATCTGAGAAGTTTTATTGTCATTCTGTTTCCTCTTGCGATAAACCTAAGGAGCTTAATGCTGTTTGGTTTTAATAGTTTTCCGGTATATTTCGCAATGTTACGGAAACAATGGGTTAAAGACACTAACATAGATTGGGGATAATTATCTTGGTGCTCGTAAGCCATGGTATTGAGAAACGCTATAAATATTGGCGTGTATTGTCGATGGAGACTCAAGATTCTCTTTCATATGTTTGCATTGCATTATGGGTATTTTTTGTGGGGTTTTTTTGGGTTTTTTTTAAGCGTTTGTTTCTATATTTTTGCCTCTGCGTTTCGTCTATTCTGGGTAAATTCGATTGCTGTGTCCACAGTGGGCAGTCAACAAGGCAGGATTTATAAAGTTCTATTCCTAGAGATAATCAATCAGCGAATATAATAGTGGCTGCTTAATCATAGTTGTTTGTTGGGCTGAAGGCAGCACCTACTCACAGACGCTGGGCGTTGCAAAGAGTTAGACAGAAAAGAAAAATGGGCGCTTCTCATTCACTACCATTGGCGCTGACTTTATACAAACGAGCTACTCGCTTCGTTTCGTACTTCTCATCCAAACAGTAAAGACGTTCATTCGAAGAAGGTTTAGGAAAATCACAGAACTTAAGCATTAGTGATGGACGGCTTATACCGTTACTTACTGATATATATATATATATATTATATATATATATATATATATATATATATATATATATATATATATATATATATATTCTTAAGACATGTGTTATTGAACAACACGGAGTATTCTTTTTTCATTTTTTGTATGGATATTTTTTCCAGTCTTCTGGTTATCCTTTTTGAATCTGGATCGAGTTGATTCATGATATTTTGCATACTAATTTCCCGAGCGCTTTCGACTGTTGCTCCAGTCGTATTCATGGGGTTATGTAATTTGGTTTTTAGTTAATTTTTAGTTCTGTTATCTATGCTTTTATCAAATTCAGAGAGTCTATTATTTTTAAGAGGGGCGTTAAATATTTATAATATACTCATACTCATATATATATGTTACTTAGTGATACATATATATATATATATATATATATATATATATATATATATATATATATATTGGTTTGTTGGTTGGTTTTGAAGGCTGTCACAATGCGAGTGTAAAGAAAAAAGAAGGTAACTATGATGTTTTTTGTTAACCTGTCATTTATTTCTCAATATTTCGGGAAGAAATTCCCATCCTCAGAAGAATACTGGAACTGAAGTTGTCCTAGCGGCTGCTAGATTCGTTCTGTCTTGGTTCTTCCAAAATCTTTAAACAAAAAACATCATAGTTACCTTCTTTTTTCTTTACACTCGCATTGTGACAGCCTTCAAAACCAACCAACAAACCAATATATACACAATGCTTCAAGCAAATTACAAAACCCTTTTATATATATATTATATATATATATATATATATTATATATATATATATATATATATACGTATGTTTGTGTGTGCGTTATAGATAATAAGTGCTTTATCATGGATAAAACATTTATATCTAAGTTAAGGTAGCGTGGACATGGAGTCAACGGTGCCTGGTTACTGACAGTTTCTCGGCTATGCGATCTCCAAACGTCTGAAGATCGCATAGGTGAGAAACTGTCAGTAACTAAGTGTCGTTAACTCCATGTGCACGCTACCTTAACTTACACACACACACACACACACACACACACACACACACACACACACACATATATATAATATATATATATATATATATATATATTGTTTTGTTAAACTCTACTGACAATTCTTGTCGGACGAGTTTTTGTTGAAGGTTGAACAGCCCGGATCTGTACGGTAAAGTGGGGAGCTGATGGTAGGTGTGACACTCCACTTCAGGCGTAAAAACAGTATACCTGGTCTAGCGCTAACGAAAAGAAGATAGACAAGAATTGTCAGGAGAGTTTAACAAAACATGTTGATAGAAAAAATGCTGCCAAAATATACTTATTTTTAATATATATATATATATATATATATATATATATATATAGAAGAGAGAGAGAGAGAGAGAGGGGGGGGAGAGAATTATAGATTTAAATATAAGTATATATATATATATATATGTATATATAAGTAAAGTAATGTCGGCGGAGAGATCTATTGTTGGTATCAAGCGAGGGAGTCTATCCCTTTTTCGTTAGCGCTAGACCAGGGATACTGTTTTTACGTCTGAAGTGGAGTGTCACACCTACCATCAGCTCCCTTACTTTACCGCACAGATCAGGGCTGTTCAACCCTTGTAGGTTAACCAATCTAGAAGGAAAGCTCTTAATTCAAATCTGTTAAACTCCGCTTAAAAATTGATCTTGTGTCTCATTCTGTTCGAGTGGAGGAGCTTGGGTAAATAATTGTTTTTTATAAATCCTGTCTGCGATATACCAGGTTTCATATTCAAGATTTTTATCATGTGCCTCACTAAATGGAAACCATTTTTGTGAGTGTTCGATCAGATTTAATAGTTTCAGTACCTATCGTTTATATTCATAATCAATTTTTCTCCGCCCTGTCGGTCGGGGCGTTAGAACACACGAACTGCACCTCTGTAGACTTCACCAATGAGGTCACCTGTTTGCCGTGGGTGGCGACCCGTGATGCCTAAGGGTAGAACTGAATTTGCAGAGCAGTCTGACATGCAACTCTTCATTTTGGCCCGTATTTGGGCTAGACGGACGGTCGGAGAGACCCTTCCGATCAATCGGCTGGTCACGTCAAGCCCTACCACATATATGATTTCCCCAACCCTATTGCCCTTATGGCAAGCTCTAACCCTTTTTATCATATGGATGCTAGAATGCGGTGGCCGAGGGTCTACATGTCCTGGGAATGACGTTAAATTCTATCTGATGGTGAGGTTCCAGTTTTGGATATTTGGGGAAAGTGGAGCACCGCTTCATCACCATTGCTCCCTGGTCCACTCTGATCCGGAGTGGTAGTACCTGTTAGGTTCCCATCTATGGGTTAAATAGAAAAATGTGTTTATAAAAAATTGAGTATCCATTAAGAATGAATTTATTTAAAAACTTTGTTGGCATTAAATGACTCACCGAGGTTGATATGCCGTAAACCAAACCAAACCTATCAATTTCTTCTCCAATAATATGAGACTCGGTTGAAATTAAGTTGAACTGGAATATACTTATGGATCTACCCAACCCGTTGACGCAGGGTTAATTTTTCATCTAATTGGTCCCTTGAGAGTCAACACTCCACTTTGATACTTACTTCGGCTAAACAGGCAATCGGAGAGAACAGAATAGATCAATCGGCTGTTCATGTCAAACCCTAGCACCTATTTTGTATCATACAATGCGTGATAGCACGGGCGAAACCCAGCCAACCAGTAGTGATAGCTCAATGCAGTACTGCCGCTCCTAGCGCTACCAAGCAGCTTTTGTCACCGGACATGGTATTAAAATATATATATATATCCTAGACCAATAAAGAGAAGACATTTTTAATATACGTTCATCTTTGGGGTTTAATTTTAAGTGCAGTTTGAGATGTTTTAAAACGCGTTTACATTCGGCCGTTGATGTCCATTACACGTTTGCAATAACCGTTTCCTGATGGTACGTAATCACACGGGAATGGTGATTCCGCGGGTGTTTAATACGATAGTATTATTCAAATGATTCTTATGGCTAATTGTTGAGAATTTTGGATATAAGGTGTGTGATGAATGCCCGCTCCTACTTGTAGACTCGGCCACAATCATGTGATCCACCTCTTAGCCAATCACTGGCAGTACTCTGAGGTTGATATTACACTTAACCGACCTTACTGCCCATAACTACGTAGACTTTCATTGATGACGGATATAGGATTAAATCACTGGATCTTTACCAATACGCAGGATAGGACTTCTAGGCTCACCAAGGGATTCCATAACCCAGGACTTACTTACTTTAAGCCCTTTTCAACTGGCCAAGGATGACATTTAAAAACCTTTTTTATCCTACATGTGCTAGAAAACGGCACTGAGAGTCAACTACTAGTTTATTAATGCATATAGGGTGGTTTCTTCTCATTTATAGATACGCATGTTGTTACTGAAAATTATTTCTACTGATTTGTTGATACATATGAAGTTAACCCAGAAAGAAGGAATAAACAAGAAGTTTTCAACATGAAATAACCCAAGATTTAACATGACGTAAAATCCAACAAACCAACAAATTGTACTGTAACGGTAATAAATGTTCGAAAAAATAAAAGATGCAGGTTCAAATATCGCTGGCAGCTTATTCTTTATTTACTTTATTTAATCGGAAAATACATATTTATCAACCTCTCCGTATAAGAAGGATGGGACACAATGTCAATTTCTTAAGTAGAGTTTAATACAGTGCTTTCCTATTTCTAGACTGGTTGCCTTTTCAAGGTTAAAGAACCCACTCTGCCCTACTATTTACCCATAACTGGAGAAAGAATAGTTGGATTCTTATCTTTACCAAATACACTAACGCTATGTGAAATGCAACTAACCATGTCCAGGATTTGAACTCGTCTCGCCGTCTCAAATTTCTATGACTAACTATTACACCACGCAAATTCGTGAATAGATCTGCATTGAATTTTTTAAAAATGCGACCAAAATAAAATGAAGAAAATATTATTAAAAACAAAATAACAACGAGGTTGTATATAACAAATACCGAACGTGTTCTTTAGCATTGTAGCATTCAGGGCCACCATAATTTTCCCGTTATTATAAAAGATACGGACCATTGAAAATAGGCGTATGGAAGGCCTTAGGGGATGAAATAATATCAGAGATGAGATTAGGAATGATTAGTTTCAGATCGTTTCGGAAGTAAAGGAAGTAAATTATTACAGCTTCCGGTTCTGAAATGTGCTAACCAATATTCACATTGAAGCAAAGATGGTGTGAGACTTCAATTACTGATACAACCTACGGCTTAAATACCACAAGTGTTGCCAAATACAAATTCACAAACTCACACCTACGTAGGATAAGAAGATTGGCTGAAAAGTACATAGGCTGACCAACATACTCTCTTGGAATACGACCAAATGAGATCTAGTTCTCAACATAGTCCCTTGCAGTCAACATCCTTCTTTTATCGGTGTTGTGAGGCTTGGTCTGTATATAATCTAATTTATTGATTATTATACATTGAGCTCTTTTTGGGGATTTATAAAAATTCTTGTATGTGTGTATATGTTTGCACCTACAAGAGTATACAGTATGGTTGTACAGTGAGATTTTGAAGATCCCAAATAGAATCATCCCTTACTTACCAATCATTTGGATTACATTACACACACACACATACACACACACACACACATATATATAATAATATATTTTTGAAGGCGAAATAATGCAAATTTATGTTAAAAACATATTTATTTGATTTTTTTTTTTTTTTGTTTCCCTAGTTAGAAGCATTAATTAAAATGTAATAATATATTTTTGAAGGCGAAATAATGCAAATTTATGTTTAAAAACATATTTATTTAATTTTTTTTTCTTTTTTGTTTCCCTAGTTAGAAGCATTAATTAAAATGTAATAATATATTTTTGAAGGCGAAATAATGCAAATTTATGTTTAAAAACATATTTATTTAATTTTTTTTTCTTTTTTGTTTCCCTAGTTAGAAGCATTAATTAAAATGTAATAATATATTTTTGAAGGCGAAATAATGCAAATTTATGTTTAAAAACGTTTGCATTTACATTAAAACATTCAACGGATTAACATCACAGTTGAGTTTAACAAATACAGATGAAATTTTAAAAAAAGTTTTTTTCAACTCTCTGAAGATGGGCATAGCCTGAAAATATTAAGGGAAACAAAAAAGAAAAAAAAATTAAATAAATATGTTTTTAAGCATAAATTTGCATTATTTCGCCTTCAAAAATATATTATTACATTTTAATTGATGCTTCTAACCCACTATAAAAATAATTTTAAAAAATTTTTTTATTACATATATATATATATATATGTGTGTGTGTGTGTGTGTGTGTGTGTGTGTGTGCTTTATTTATAAGTAAATAGTTCTCAATATCTTTGATAGAGCTTGAATATTTAAGTAAAATGCCGCTTAGTTACTTGTGTTGAAGTCAACGACGCTTGGTTACTTATGTTGGTGTAACGTAGTTTTAAAGTTCAACATACTTTGGATACAAATAACTCCGACAAAGGTTAATAGACAAACATTTAATACATACAGCACATGGATAACAGTAGATACAACGTTCATAGTAAAGAGTACATATAAAAAGAGGTACACAAATCAAGATAAAACACATTCATGAATGATACAGATATACAATAAAAGGCACAGACATGAGACTAGGAATAGTCCATGCTGTGAGGACTTACAGTAATGTAAGGGGGCGGAGCCCCACGAGATGGTTTAGATAGAATCTACCCCATGTGGCTCGTAGTTGCTGAAATTATAAAGAGAGCGAAAGTCTTTGAAACCGGGCATCATCAAACTAAAAGGGGCAGACAACTCCACCAGGCGAATACAAACAAACGCTACATTGGCATTTTGTACGCTCTTTTATAGTGTGGTTTAAGTCCCTTAGGGAGTGGGAGGAGTTTCGTTTTATGGTTCTGTGTTTAGCGCTGCTTATTGTTTATTATTTATGGTATGATTAACGAGGATGCTACATTGTGTGCTCTTGTCAACTATGGTACATGCCCTGTAGGGAGGGGGAGAAGTTTCGTTTTCTGGTTCAATGTGGTTAGTGGGGTGGGTTTTAATGCTGCTTATTGTTTCTTTCAGTTTAATACACCCCCATATATATATATATATATATATAATATATATATATATATATATATATATATATATAGTTCAATGAAAAATCAAAACAAATAAAAGTTTTTTTGCTTTTTATTAATTCATTTGGGAACGGTATTACAACCAGCGTTTCTTGCTGAAAGCATTCATCAGGTAAAACGAAACGGTTCCTTTGAAAATGACAGAAATGGTGTAAAATGTAAATATATTATATATATATATATATATATATATATATATATGGGAGAATAAGTGCTTAATTGGAGTCGTACCTAATTTTGAAAATTAATTAATTAATAATGAATTAGGCGGGAATACCTATTTAAATGTATGGCTAAACAAATCGAGAAAAATCAATCTCTGTATGGACATTTCGGCTATTAGACCTCATCAGCAGAGCTATAGATCGGAAGACCGCCCTGTGCGTGATTTGAAACCGGACTGCCAAGCTGACAGGCCGATAACATAACCCCTACACCAAAACGGACTTCTTAGATTTTACGATTTGTTTAGAGTAGGTTAATATATATATATATATATATATATATATATATATATATATATGTGTGTGACAGAAATGGTGTAAATGTAATAATATATATATATATAAACAGTTTTATCACTGATATTGAGCACTCTACTAATATCGCAAACACACTTGGTTCACCACTCTCACCAGCTTAGCTTATGATAACCATATATAGTAGTTATATAATATTATATATATATATATATATATATATATATATATATATATATATATATATATATAAACACACTAAAAACAAGAATATATAAAGTATAAATAATTTTTTTAAATATACCGAAAAATCATTTTATTTATCTAAATATAGATATTAGCAAAAGTACCCGGTCCATGAACAGACTAAAAAAAAATTAGGAGCACCAGAGAGTGAGTGAGAAGGAGAAAACAGGAGTAACAGAGAAAATAAGAGGAAAAGGATCTATCAAATTAAAAAATGATCCCCGAGAATTTGTATAGTAGAATGTTTGTTTATTTTAGAAAATGTTGTTTTTTTTTGTTGTTTAAGATATTTTTAAAAATGCATTCCTAAACTTTATTAAAGATTTGACGATAAACAAAACTAAGAATGAGTGTATTATAATATTCGTTTATTTTAAGAATAGTCTCTTTTTGTTGTTTACATTTTTGAAACAATTTTATTTTGCCTGTTGATTTCCAATAGAAATGTATTCGTTTACTTCCCTTTTTTATACCGTATTAAAATGTAACAATAAAATGCTAAGTATGAAATAATTACAATTTTCCGTATTACAATTACTTTTTTTTTTTTGGTTTGTGTTTTTTTTTTGTTTTTTTTTAACTCTTTTGTACGTACGACAAATTTAAATTCAGTTCTTAATTCCTTCTTGGAGGTGTTTATCATTTTAATTTATTTCCTATTTCGACCTCTAAAAGTAACAAAGAAGCTAATAACTAAACATTACCTTATTTGTAGGTGGAATATTTCGTGTATCAATTTAATAATGTCCATTTTATGAATAATTTCTTTCAAAAAAGGTTTCAGTTATACCGATTAAAAATGGATATATTTTATTCTAAAATGAAAGTATTAATAATTTTTAAAAAGTTGAATTATTATTAATCGTTAAATGTTTTCGTTTATTATTGTTATTTAATTCGCTGTAAAAATATAATTCAATCGATAAAACCACATACAAATGATATATTTAGAAAGATTATTTTCTTTTCTTTCTAACCAAATAAATATTTCTAAGATTGGACGGGAATACGCGAGAAATTCCGAGCTGAAACGATTAGGGCACGATTTGTCTATTTTAGTAGACGGTGCCGTTTGGCCATTTTGAAACTGCTGATATAGCCAGCAGCCAGCGATTTTTTTATATTAGCAGCTATGCCAGGATTATCGCAGATCGTTTGATTTTTGTTTAATCAATTAATTAATTATATCCCTTAATCAGTAGAAATCAATAATTAAATTTGGTATGTTTCTTAGTTATGGGGATATTAAAGTATATGCAAAATTTCGAATCTGAGTGACATCTCTTTTCTGAGTTATACATCGACACGTACATACCAAACTTTATTTTTATATATATATATATATATATATATATATATATATATATATATATATATATATATATAGATGGATTAGAGATTTATTTTTGACTTTTTTAAATCTCGGGCAAAGCCGGGTAGCTTTGCTGGTAATAAATAAGATACTTATTCATATACATATATATGGTTGCTTGTAGACATAGTTTATATCTAGCCTCAACTGACAACGGAATAAAAAATCATTAGGAAATATTTAAACTTTAGAAAAAACAATTTAATAATTAGTGATTTTTGTAAATATTATATGTGTGCTGCGATTTATTGAAATGCCAATGCTCTCAAGAAACTAATTAATTTGTATCGAAAAAAAATAAAAACAACAACAAAAAAAATCTATTTTTTAAAAATATGATGGTGAGTCTCCTGTTCTGGAGACCTGGTAAGTGTAGAGTACACTCGTACGTTCGCCAGTGGCATGTTGTCAGTTGGTGAATTCAGTGCTTTTTCTAGACTGGTTTCACTACCAAGGCTTGAGTGCCTAGTCTGCCTTACTTATCGATAGAAGGGAACGGCAACAGATATCAGGGATTTTAGAGAAGTCGAATGCAACAGACTCATTGTGAAATTGAAGTCGGCTTGACGATTCCATGTTCCTGGTTAATAACCATTACACCATAGACATCTCTCTCTCTCTCTCCACTCTCTCTCTCTCTCTTTTACTCTTTCTCTCTATTTCTCTCTCTTTCTCTCTCACACACATACACACAATATTCCCTTGCTCACACACTCTGTCTCTGTTCTGTCTGTCTCTCTCTCTCTGTCTCTCTCTCCTCTCTGTCCTCTTCGCTCTCTCCTCTTTCTCTCTCTTTCCTCTCTCTCTCTCCCTCTCTCTTTCCTACCTCTCCCCTCTCTTTCTCTCTCACACAACATACACACAATCTCTCACTGCTCACACACTCTGTCTCTGTTTCTGTCTGTCTGTCTGTCTGTCTCTCTCTCTGTCTCTCTCTCTCTCTCTGTCTCTGTCTCTCTCTCTCTCTCTTTCGCTCTCTCTCTCTCTCTTTCGCTCTCTTCTCTCTCTCTCTCTCTCTCTCTTTCTCCTCTCCCTCTCTTTCTCTCTCACACACATACACACACCTATCTCACTTGCTCACACACTCTGTCTCTGTTTCTGTCTGGTCTGTCTGTCTCTCTCTCTCTCTGTCTCTCTCTCTCTCTCTCTTTCGCTCTCTCTCTCTCCCTCTCTCTTTCGCTCTCTCTCTCTCCATCTCTCTTTCTCCCTCTCCCTCTCTTTCTCTCTCACACACATACACACAATATCTCACTTGCTCACACACTCTGTCTCTGTTTCTTCAAATTCCTTTAAAGTAATAAAAAAAATTCATCATTCGCATCTGATGAGTCGGGAGATTTAGACTATTTGTCTAAGCTCCCTGAAATAGACTATAACGCTAAATCTCTAAGTCTTTCTTTCTTTGCTCATATATTTGCTCTATGACTCTAACATTAAGAGCACACATTGAGCTCTCAAACTACGACTTGGTTTTGTTTAAATAAAACTCTTGTGTCGTTAGGAAGATTTCTTCTCTGGACTTTTGGATTATATATATATATATATATATATATATATATATACTATAGTGTGGGATTGTCACTGTTTCAGCTTTTACTGGAACGGTGTGTCAAAATGCAGTATTATTGAAAGAGTGCTCAATATAAAAATAGAGCTGTTATATAATATAATACAATTGCATATCTATTTATTTGATGACAATCAAATAAAGAGATATGTAATACCTTTTTTATATTCATTTTATTATATATATACTAGCAAATTTATGCACACTCCGGGTGCAAGTTTTTAATTTTTAATATAATAAAATATCATATTAAATTAGAAAGGCTAATGAAACTGAATAAGAATGCAGATAAAAAGATTTGGAACAGAGGGGGTATTATCGAAAAATAGAACAGCTTTGAAACTAACTCTTCCATCATTTTTCATTACTCCCGTATTTCATTGGTAAATTTTCCTAATTTAACTCTTTACTTAAAATAGGAAGTAAAGGATAATATTACAGTTATTTCTTCTTCTTAATGAATTTCTTTTAAGATTTATCCCAGAGGTTTTTGCTCATATTCAATAAGATAATAACCAAACAATTAGAAATCAATAATACTTAGCATATATTTATTAAAATCATTTTTTTAAGATCAATATGCAAATTAGCCTTCCCATTCACACTGTAAACCACTATTTTGTTGTATATATAAATACAATTGGGTATTATTAGTATGTAGATATGGTCAACAGTCTTAATAATGTAAAACAATTTTATTATTCATTGAGGTTTAAATAAAAATAAAATCATGGAGAATGTGAAATAAATAACTAAGGGAACTGTGAATTGAATAGTAATATAGTTTCGGTTACAGACAGACAGTCACACAATCTCCATTATAATAATATATATATATATATGTATACTTTTTTTTCAAAAATGTTTCTTCAAAAAATCTAAAAGGGTTCAATATCGACCAGTATATAATGATGAAGGTTAAAATAAATTGATATTCACTCACTCCACTGTGGCTGACTTATAACTGTCAGTTTCGTGTATTTTCGCACCAAAATACACAAAACTGACAGTTATGAGGCAGCCACAAAGGAATGAGTGAACACTAAATTAGATTAGGTTTATATATATATATATATATATATATATATATATATATATGAATAAGTAGTAACTTACCGGTGGGTATGAGTACGATCGTTGGAAGCGCACAATATCCAGAGGCTAAGGTTGAGAAAAACAAATACAAAGTGCTCAATACAATGTAGAGCAAAAATTTATTTTAACAATAGAAAGAAGTAACCTACTCGAGTTTCATCGATTGATTCTTCAGGGTTACTTTAGTTAAATTAATCGAGTTTTCGATTAATCTTAGGTGTTATAAATATGCCCGGTGGAATGGGACTTAACTTTAGTAGAGGAACGCTTATTTATATTTTCGTAGATCGGGAATGGTTTTTGTTTATTGGATTAAAACTCGATTAATTTAACTAAATTTTTTAATCCAATAAACAAAAACCGTTTCCGATCTACGAAAATATAAATAAGCGTTCCTCTACTAAAGTTAAGTCCCATTCCAACGGGCATATTTATAACACCTAAGATTAATCGAAAACTCGATTAATTTAACTAAAGTAACCCTGAAGAATCAATCGATGAAACTCGAGTAGGTTACTCCTTTCCATTGTTAATATATATATATATATATATATATATATGTGTGTGTGTGTGTGTGTGTGTGTGTGTGTGTGTGTGTAGGTGAATGTTATCAAAGGTGTCCGTGATGGTTTCAACCTAATTGAAGATACATATAAATATTTTGCGTATATACATATAAATAGTAGTGTATGTACATACTTTTATAACTGAGTAGATATATGATAACCTTATTATATCCGAAATAAATTTATCCGAAATAAATAAATAAATAGAAATAGTTACATTAAACTATACCACCCTGTCGGTTGGGCCAGTAGAATACAACGACTTCACCTCTGCAGAGGGGTAAAATCCCCCCAGTGGTACCACCTGTTGGCCGTGGGTGCGCTGGCGATCTGTGATGCTTAAGGACAGAATCCTGGTGGATGAGCTGTTCATGAAATGCAGCACTCTACTTTGGCCCTTACTTAGGCTAGACGTCAGACCCTAGCACCTATATGATTGTCCCGACCCTATTGTATTTATGGCAACCCAATCCTTTTTTATGTGCTTGAGGGCGTTGGTTGATTTCTTAGTGTCCTAGGTATGACGTTAAACTGGATTTAGCGGTGAAGTTCCGATTATGGAACTCGGGGGAATGAGAGTGCCCCTTTATCACCCTTACTCCCTGGTCTAACCTGACCCGGAATGATAGTACCTCTAATTGTCCTATCTATGGATTAAATAGTTTTTTTTTAAGAAAATGAGTTTGAAAAAAACAATTGAATACCGAACAAGAATGAATAAAACAAAATGTCTTCAGCGTAAAATAACCCAACAAGGGTTGACATGCCGTAAAATTTAAACCATATAATTATGTATAAATCATTAGTATTAGATAGGAATACTTGAAACAATACAACTGTGTTGGCATTTTTGTATTAGATCGGAATTTTTGATATCATATCTAAATATTTATCAAATCCCCCACACGAGCAGAAGTTGTTGAACTGGTTTGAATTCAGAGTTTTCCATCTCCTATAGTGGTTGTCTAACCAAAGTTAAAGAACCCAGTATACCATACTATTTACCCATACCTAGAGGGAGAATAGCTGGATTCATACCTTTCGCAAGCGTATTAGCACTATGTGATATGCAAACAGTCTCGTCCAGGATTTGAACTCGTAACGTTTTGTCTATTACCGACAATGGTAACCATTACACCACGCGTCTCCCAATTTGATATCATATAACGGTGTAGAAGCAAATGATTAATAATAAATAGGAATATTTTCTTTAAGCCAGATAATTGCGTATAAATGATTAGTATTAGATAAGTATATTTTAAATCATATATATATATATATATATATATATAGATATAGATATATATACACCAACCCCTGCGCACGAGCCGGATGCAACACAAGGTCAATTTCTTAAACCGAGTTTAACAGGTTTGAATTCAGAGTTTTTCTTCTAGACAGGTTATCTAACCAAGGTTAAGAATCCAGTCTGCCCTACTATTTACACATGGCTGGAGGGAGTATAGTTAGATTCATACCTTTCACAAGGGTATTAGCGCTATGTGAAATTCAAACAGTCTTGTCCAGGATTTGAACTCGGGTCGACGAGTCCATTTCCTTCGACTCTAACCCTTATACCACGCACCTCCAAATTTTAATCATATAATTGCTTGCAAATTATTTGGACTAGCAAATATATGCACCCTCCGGGTGCAAGTATTTAAGTTTTGATATAATAAAATATCATATTAAATTAGAAAGGCTAATGAAACTGACTAAATATCAATATGCAAATTAGCCTTCTCGTTCAAACTGTAAACCGCTATTTTGTTGTATATATAAATACAATTGCATGTTATTAGTACGTAGATATTGTCAACAGTATTAATAATGTAAAACAATTTTTATTAATAACTGAAGGTTTAAAAGAATGAAATCATGGAGAATTTGACGTAAATGATTAAGGGAATTGTGACTTGAGTAGTAATATAGTTTCGGTTACAGACAGAAAAACACACAATCTCCATTATAATAAGATTAGACCATAATACCTGATAGCATATAGGTCTGTGAAAACGGATGATTATTATTAAAAAGGTATAGTTACATAATTGGTAATATTATTAAGACCTGGTTAGCTCAGTCGGTAAAGCGTTCAACTAGAAACCACAAGGTTCCAAGTTCGATACCGGCCCTCGACAACTCAGCGTATGAGTAGCACAGGGATCTGTGCGGTAAAGTAAAGAGCTGATGGTTGGTGTGGCGCTCCACCTCAGATGCAAAAACAATCTCCTTGGTCTAGCGCTAGTGAAAAGGGGATAGACTCCCTCGCTGATTGGCTGATACCGACTTTAGGCCACACCGACGACTTTACTTTTTTTTTTTTACTAGATAGGAATATTTGGAACTGAGAATGCGCTGACTGTGGAGGGTTAAGACCGTCCATGAAAAGGTGTGTCTTAGGTATGACACTAAACTGCCTATGATGGTGAGGCGCCAGTTCTGGATCTCTTTGGAGTGTGAAGTACCCCATTCATTGCCATTATTTCCAGGTCCCTTCTGACCTAGAATGGTACTGTTAGGGTACCATCAATGTGTCAAATTGAAATATTCAAAGAATTAAAGAAGGATTTAGAATCCGATAGGCCCAGGTGCAAAAAAATATCATCAGAAACAACTACACAGAAATGAAAATATTAACGTACAATGAACGCGATTCCCTAACCTCTTGGCATAAAATAACCCTAGACGGGTTGACATGCTATTAAAATCAATCAATTAATCGAGAATTCTAAGACGTGAATTAAATCCGTGTCTCTGCTAAATATTAACTTCTATATTTGGGCACCCCATTGTGGTGTAATGGTCAGCAAGCTAGTTTTGCAGATCGCGAGTTCGATCCTAACTAGATGTCTCTTACTTGTGACCTTGTGTCACATCCTACCCATAGTGAACAGTTTGAGTAAATACCTTTCTTTTTTTTTAATTGAGACATATTTCTTTTAAAGTATGTTTATGATTTTATTGTTGCCACCGGCGTGTTTCTATGTCGGTGAGGCTATTCTGTTATGACCTTTTGTTTTTTATTCTCTCTCTCTCTCTCTCTCTCTCTCTCTCTTATCTCTCTCTCTCTCTCTTCTCTCTCTCTCTCTCTCTCTCTCTCAATTCATTCTCTACATGGAACCAGAAAGAAAAATAAATAGGCAATAAACACCATGCGCATAATCATTATCATCATCATATCGCGCAATTTGCACGGATATCCATGGCGATCTCTCGCCAAACCTCCCTATCATTCATCGACTCTGAGAGCTCCTCCACGCAGCAGCCAGCATCCTTACATAGTTGGTCGATGTAAGTCCTGGTTGGGCGGCCCACGTTAGCATGTCCATGTGTTGGCCTCCACAGTAGAACGTCGCTTACGAGCTCATCCTTGCTTCTCCAGCAGTGCCCCGCATGCCTAGCCCTCCTTACTCGTATGGTTTGTGATATGGGAGGCAGGTGGCCATACAATTGCTTCTTTGTGGGGTGCTGTTTCCACGACTTATTCAAGACCGCTCGCAGCATTCTTGTGCAGCTCCCATCTAGCTTATTCTCAAGGCGCTTCGTTAGGGTCCAGGTGATACAGCCATATAGCAGTACCGATATAACCACAGCCTGGAAGAATCGTCTCTTTAGCTTGTCAGGGAGGTCGGATTTCCATACAACGGATAATTTGTTGGTGGCCAGCCATGCCTTTCGTATTTGTGTGTTAACATCGCTTTCTGTGGATGAGATATTACTACCTAGGTATGTGATTTTTTCTACTGGTTTAAGAGGCCTACCGTCTAGAGTTTAATTACTTCTTCTTGTTCGTTTCTTTTCAGTTCACTGGAAACGTTGGTCTCCTTGTACTATTCTTGTAGAAGAAGAGTACTGGTACTATTTAACCTATAACTGGGGATTAAGCGTACATATATATATATATATATATATATGTATGTGTGTGTGTGTGTGTGTGTGTGTGTGTGTGTGCATAGGATCCCATGTACTGATAGAAATCTGCGTGTGTAATAACTGTGTATGTACCTATATACACGTGTCTGTGTCTGTGTAATAATAAGACGACAGTTATCAATCTTCTTGGGTTATTTAATGCCAAAGTAACGTTTGTAAAAGAACAGTAGTGCTATTATTTAACCCATTGCTGAAGATAAAGGGTACATATATAGATATGCATGTATCTGTATATATGTATGCATTTATGTGTATATATGTATGTGTATATATGTATGCAAATATATATATGCATGTATATATGTTTATATATATATATATGTGTGTGTGTATGTTTATATGTTAATGGCTATACATATAGGCATATACATATATATATATATGAATACATCTTATATATATATATATATATATATATATATATATATATATATATATATATGTCACGGCCGATAATCTTAGACACAAATTACATTTATATTTTGCCCGGAATCTGAGATTCAGTTGTCCAGGGTCCTCATCTTACTTCCATTCTGTCCTATCAAAATAACAAAACGAAATAGAATCACACACACACACACACACACACACGCACACACACACACACACACACACACACACACACACATATATATATATATATAATATTATATATATATATATTTATTTATTTATTTAATTTGTTGAGTTTTTAAAGATAAATGTTTATTATGTCTATAATAAACATTTATCTTTAAAAACTCAACAAATTAAATAAATATTAGCTCTCACAATTTGTGATTGAACACTGTATTTTCTATGTTTCATCACAAAAAAAAATTGTTTATATATATATATATATATATATATATAGATAGATAGATAGATAGATAGATAGATAGATAAGATCCCATTTACTGGTTATTTCCTATAAGTCTAACATGATCAAAGTCAATCTTGACTGATAAATTATTCATTGTTTGATTGATTTACTTGGAAAAAAGAAGACGAGTTTAGGGTTAAGGTTTATGGTTAGTTTAATGGGAAAATAAATAAATAATTCATCAGTCAAGAGTGGTTCCCCTTTGATCATGTTAGACTTATAGGAAATAACCCATTTACTTATATAAATCTGTATGTGTGTAATAACTCTGTGTGTGTGTGTGTGTGTGTGTGTGTGTGTGTGTGTGATAAGACTGCAGTGATCATTTGTGATTTTACAGAACACCGAAGCGTATTTGAATAAACCTCTACTCCTTATATGTGACTGTGTGTGTCTGTGTGAGAGTGTGTAAGGGCTTTCTTAATGTACAGACATGTGGAGGGGCATTACAGACATGAGAAAGATCTATAATAATCATCTTCAATTGATCTACTAAGTAGATGGCAACAAGCCAATCAAGCACCAAAACTGGGATCCGACCTCCAGCTTACGAGTCTGTCGCTGTAACTACTAAGCCAATCATAGTTAAGTACCTCATTTTTTCTCCATAAAGACTGTAATGCTACTACTGTGATTATAGTAGTTACATCCCTTTTTTTATCTTACCATTTAGCTACGATTGGAACTCAGCTTGCAGATCGACTTTAGCCTCTAATTTTAGTGCTAATAAAGTAAACGCTGCCCAGAGAAGTTTCAGTGATTTGCCGAACAGTTATTGGTCGTATATCTACACAGAACTATTGAATAACGAAAAAAGAATTGGGTGAAAAACAAAGTTATATTTAACAATGTTAAATAGATGAATATAAATATAGGATTTGGTTCGTTTGGTTTGGTTTCTTTATTTAATGGCATATCAACATTCATGGGTAATTTAATGCCATATCAACATTCATGGGTAATTTAATGCCAAATCCATTCTCTAGAAGATCAGTAGTAGTACTACTTAACCCATAAAATTTGGCGGAGTGGCCAATTGTCGGTATCAGCTGGGAAACGAGGGGATCTGTCCCCTTTTCGCTAGCGCTAGACCAGGAATATTTTTTTTGCTGAGGTGGAGCTCCACGCCTACCATCATCTCCCCACTATATATCTCTCTATATATATGTATGTGTATACCCTTAATCCGAACAGTTTAGCTCAGTCGGTAGAGCACCCGCCCAGAATTTCAAGGTTCCTGATATATATATATATATATATATATATATATATATATATATATATTATATATTTGGAAATATGTGCTTTTAATTTTTTAGTCAGACCTATTTTCTTTTTAAAGTTAATTCATTTATGGTTAATTAGGCGGGATTTACTACTTAAATGTAAGGCTAACAAATCAGTTATTTTTTTCTTGTTAATGGATTTCATTTAAATTTATTGAAGAGATTTGCTTATATTTCATTAAAATAAACCAAACAGTTAGAAATCAATAACACTGAGCACATATTATTAAATTCGATTTTTTTAATATCAATATGCCTGTAAACGCTATTTTGTTGTATATACAAATATATTGCATGTTATTCGTATGTATATATGGTCAACATCTATGATATGTCGATCCCATACACCTGCCCCCTCGATTTAAATATGCCCAGTGCCTGAGGCCCCCCTTGAGGGAATGCCGACGGGATCGACGCAATTTTTCACCGCCATGAGCTTCGGTTTGTTGTCCAGTTAATATGACCCGTACAAGTGGGGTACCAAGATATGGTTAACAGTATAATAATGTAAAACAATTTTATCAATTATTAAAAACGTTAAGATAAAATCATGGAGAATGTATGTCAATAACTAATGGAATTGTGACTTGAGTAGTAAATATAGTTTCGGTTACAGACAGAAAAACACACAATCTCCATTATAATAAGATATGATCCAGGTAATTATACAATATTGAGTGTAATAATTGTGAGTGTATCTATAGAGAGGAGGAAGAGTTCTCAAAGTAGTTTTGACTAATGAAAAGAGTGTTGCTAGATGGGTATATAATCCTGACTTTTGTGAGCTAGGACTACTAACGGAAGGGGGAGGAAGAAATAAATAAATAAGAGATGATAAAGGTTTAAAAAATAGTGATGAGCAAAACAGGATGAACGATGATTTGACCGTAGCATGACCCCGAACTGAGAATGAGTGTCAAGCGGAAGTCGGGTGTTGACCGGAACCGAAGCTTCGGGTGTTGACCGGAAGTCAGTGGTGAGTGGAACGACGAAGAAAGGATCGGCTTTTTTGCTTTCGGACGCCTAGAGAAAAATGTGGCTAGTATGGGGTCACAGTAATCAAGTAGTCTTCTTTCTCTCTGCTTTCCTCCTCTCCGATACAGCACACGAGACGAACCTACCCTGGAAATAAAGGCTAGCAGTTGTGACGACATTTTTTCATGTTTATTTCTATCAACACCATTTAGCACTGTTATTTGGGCACGTGGAACCCGCTATACAATATAGCCGCCGCCACCACCTGACGGATATCGTTATGCCCGGAAAAAAGGACAACGTTACTTATATCATTTTGTACCGTGAAAATATATTACAAAGAGAGATCCATTGGTTTGAATTACGAGTTTTCCTTCTCCCAGACCAGTTGCCATTCCAAGTCTTGTCGACCAGTTCTTGGTCGACATATCTATAAAACAGAAATCAATTAAATCAGGTCCATTACCGGTTTTAATTTTGTATCTGTGTCTACATGTTATTAAACATAGATATATGTACGAAAGGGAATATGATAATTCGACTGGAGTTCGAACTCGCTGACTACGATGTCGAGTCCAGCACGTTAGCCACAATATATTACATATTTACATTTCCCGTCTACTTGTTTTTTAAGAGGGTTTTCCAATTGTTGCTAATCTTGCAGATCCATTATTACTGACTGGCGAGTTCGATCCTCGCTTGATGCACCATACTTGTGACCTTAGTGAACGGATTGGGTAAACACGTACTTGTTTCTCAAGAGGTATTTTATACACGATTCTATGGAATACCAATAACTTTTAAAACAGATCTATTTGATCAATGGATAGAACCCTAACAGGCACTATTATTCCAGGTCGGAGTGGAGCTGGAGTAATGGTAGAACGTCTATGGTCGGCAAATATGGATTCGATTCGATACCTTCTAGCGAACTTTTCACCCTTTGGGGAGACGATTTAATCATGGCACGTTTCACCCATACGTAGATACGCCTCAGAATATTTGAACAGAAGACCAGGAGCATTTTTTATTTAGATTTTTCTTTTTCTTTTTTTTGTCTTTTCCTTTTACGTAAGCGGTCTCAGAACTGATCTTTCCCTTGGCCTTTATTTTTTCATTTTCATTTAGCTAATAAAGCTTAGTGCTTTTACTTCTATTTCTGACTATTGTTTTACTTGTCACAATTTATGTAGAAAGACGCATACAGAAAAAAAGCTGCCCACTCAGTTGATGTAGTAGAATACACCAACTGAACTTCTATTGGTCGAGACTGCGGCCCGTGATACTTAAGGGCGTAATCCTGATGGCTGAGTAGTCCCCTTTGGTCCTTACTTAGGCTAGACAGGCAGTAAGAGAACCATCCTCCGATTAAACGGTTGGTCAGGTCAAGCCCTAGAACCTATATGGTTGTCCCGGTCCTATTGTCTTTATAAGTGCCAACATTTTTTTATAGATGTACTAGAAGGCGGGCCTAGAACGTCTTAGTATTCTGGGTATGACGTTAAACTGTATCTATTGGTGAAGTTCCAATTCTGGAGGTCTGGGTAGGGTGGATAACCCCTTCATCGCCATTACGCTCAATTCCACTCTGACCCGGAGTGGTAGTACATGTTAGGGTCCCATCCATGGGTTAAATAGAAAAATGAGTTTTAAAAGGTGTTTAAAAAATTAAATCTAAAAAATTGAATACCATCAAGAATGAATAAAAAACAAAACGTCTTCGGCATAAAATAACCCAACAAGGGTTGGCATGCCACAAAATCCAACCCAACAACCTAATTATTTTTGTCCATTAACTTAATCAGTTATCTTGTCGTCGATTCTTGCATCATAGAGAATGAAACCTGCATGTTTGTTGGATATATCCATTCGCAATTATCGGGGAATGGTTAGTTCCCGTGGCGTAGTGGATAACGTGCTGGACTGCGACATCATCATCAGCAAGCTTTGAATTCCAGTCACTCTATTACGTTCCCTTTCGAATACCCTTAGAAGAGGTATGAACTCCTTATCACCACAGCTATGGGTTAAATAGTACCACTATTTTTATTCTACTTTAAATATCCCACGAGGATTGATATGCCATTAAGCAGAGACCAAATCTAATCGAATCATCTCTTTGATCATACAATCGAGTGTATAAGTTGAATCGAGTGATCTGCTCCAAGGTCTAGGCTTTAGAGGGTGATCTGCTCTTGACCAGGATACAGTACAAATAAATGATGAAAGCGGCCATTTGCATTCCTGCTCTTGGCGTCTGAACACCACAGATCACATCTTTCGTACTTTAATCGAGTTATTCGCGTGAGCAGAATTTTCACTAATAATTTTCAACTATTATAACCAGAACAAATTCATATTTATTATCAAGCTTAAAAGCCGTCCAATCGGGCGGCAACAGAGTTAGCCCATGCTGAGGTCAATTGATTGAACATTCGACCCAACAATGACACTTCATGCATTGAGTTCACATTAAATTTTATTATTTACATAGTTCCTTATTTTACGCACAAACAATTATTTCTATTTTATGGGTGACTTTGCTGGACAATTAATTTTGATTATTTCTTAATCTATTAAATTTGTACAAATTAGTCGCCAAAACATCCCGGAAAAATCGTCGAAATCAATCATAGTAATTAAAATTGGGAATCCAAAATTCCAGGATTGTTGATCCGGATTCGGTCGTGGGTGTTTTTAATTTGCTCACGGAGTCAGACTGGTTCCCTAATTAGCCAAGGAAGATATCGGGTATTTATTCACTAGGAGGAAAGAGCAGGGGAGAAGGATCTCCCAGTAGTTTTGACTAACGAGAAGAAAGACCCTTTGGTTTGAATTAAGAGTTTTACTTCTCCCAGACCGGTTGCCGCACCAAGCTCAAAGAGCCAAGTCTTCCCTACTATTTTACCCATAGCTGGTGTGAGAATAGTTGGATTTCTACCTTTTCGAAGGGCTATGTGAAAAGCAAACAGCCGTGTCCAGGACTTAAACTCATTTCACTGTGTCCATTTCCTATGACGATAACAATTACACAACGCGCCTCTAAATGGTATGATATGTTGAGTAAAGTTGAAAAAAAATGTGACGCACTAACATTCATATTTATAATTGGAGATGACGTTAATGTAAAGACGCTTCTAGTTAGTTTAAATCGATGTTATTATTCCTTTATTAGTAACCATATATTTCGAGGGACATCAACTCAAATCTATTTGGGAACTTCTCGCTATAATAGGATTCAGTGAGTATGAAATGCTGACAAAACGAGGCTTGACACCGCAATAAAATCAAATTATGTGATTTTAATGCAATGTCAATCTTCGTTTCGTTGGTGCAAAACTGACTCGATTATATTCCGAGTTTTCCATCCACTTCTAATTGGCCATGTTTTCTCGTTTTTTTATTGATCAATTCTACACCAAAATTACTGCAAATAGCAAAGATCAGACGCGTTATAATTAATCGTTAAACATTTCATTTTCTAATATTTACTGCCTCTTGTCTTGTGTCAGTATTCACCCAGGGTGGGTTGAGTCGGCTCCATCCATTGAATTCACTGAGTTCAAAGATGGAATATCATAGGAATATGAAGTACTCAACCGACACCCAAAAAACCTTGTGGGGATTAGAATAAAATTAAAATGAAAGAATGATAAAAACAAACTCCATGAGCCTTCACCGGAAGAACCACTGCGCATGGGCGATAAAAAGGACCACCTCCGATCTCTAAGAAAATCTCTCGGCTATTCGAGTTGATGCCTTAACTGTGTCTAGACGCTACTACTACTGGCCAGGGAGATATTTCCTGCCATGTTGTGGTTATGACCAGTGAATAAAGCTGAAACCATAAAACCGCCTTCTGTCTTTGCCTCATCCTTTTTCGTTCCTTGAATTCCTTCCTTTTCAGCGCGAACCAAATAAGATGGGTTAAAAGCAAAACCTTAGGAAACACGCACCAAGAATAACCACATTCCACCTTTAAACCTTGAAATCCAAAACCTCTTGCCACCCCAAAGCCCGCATGCAGACACTTGTTTGTCGCAGATTATCCGGAAGACACGGGGTCGAGGGTACCAAAAGTAACCACCGGTTTAAGCTGCAGACACCTCTTGGAATTTTCACTAGACCCCTTTTGGTCATTTTGTGGCCCTACTACTATTGGGTGCCAGACCTGTCCACCTTGGGTGGCCCTACCAGGAACTTAATTTCCCGACGGTACAGCCCTGACACTACCCTGTTCACACCGCCCTGTCGCGGTGATAAGGGATTAGACTTTACTGAGCAGTGACGATCTTTTTGGATCACTGGAACGGAACTGGTTTTGGTTTCTTTGCCTTTGCCCTCTGCCCTTTGTCGTAATCAATATTTTGTAAATATCTAAGTATCTAATAAGTATCAAGTAAATATATCAAGTAAATATAAGATTGAGTTAATAGGTATCAAGTAAATAAACCAGTGATAAGGTGGTTTAGTTTTACGTAAGACATCTTTTAAATGGCCTGTAGGGATTATCTTCACGCTGAGTTGTCGCTTGTTCTCACCAGGGGCTATAGTATTTAAGCGCCCGGTTCAAACGTCTCCTCTCTTTTCCTGTTCCTTTAACTACGGACACATGGGTTAGATTCATGTCTACCCTTCTCGTTGGGGCTCGGCCCCCCTTACATTACTGTAAGTTATTTCACACAGCGTGGACTATTCCTAGTCTTCATGGCTTTTATGTTTATCTTGTACCATTCATGAATGTGTCTTTATCTTTATTTATGTACACTTGTATTATGTACCTTTTATCCATGTGCTGTATACGTATTAATGTTTTGTTTATCAAACCTTTGTCGGAGTTTGTATCTTCAAGTATAATATCACTTTAAAACCTTACAGGCTCCTTACAAAGTTTTGCAATTTGCAAACAGATAATCTTGTCTCTCAATTGTCTGTCTCTCATTAGCTTGTAACGATGTCATTTCCTATTTCTTTTTCCTGCATTCAATTTTCTTTGCCCATTTTAATTGGGCCCAACGCTTATTTACTTAGGCTAGATGAGCAGTCGGAGAGACCACCTCCGATCAATCCTTTAGTCGCCTCAAGCCTTAGTATCTATATGACTATACTGATTCTATAGCCTTTATGGCACCCCCCAAAAAAAACTTTTTTTTTTCATTTATGTGCTAGAAGGCTGTAGTAAGGGTCTTAGTGTCCTGGGTTTGAAGTTAAACTGTTTCTAGTGGTGAGGTTCCAATTCTGGAGCTATAAGGAATGTGAAGTACCCCTTCATCGCAATTACTTCCAGGTCCACACTGACCCGGAGTGGTAGTACCTATTAGGGTTTTAAAGAGTTTTTAAAATGTGTTTTAAAAAGAATGAGTTTAAAATAAATGCATAAAATAACCTTAGGGTTGACATACCGTAAAATCCAACCAACCAACCAACCAACCGACCAACCAGACCAAAGCTTATTGATGAATTTTATATCCGAACTAGTATTCATTTCATGATTTTTGGTAGAATAACGGAAATTATGAACAAATCTTGTAAAATACAAACTTTTGAAGTTGATGGCCCAAAGAGGAACCACTGTTACAGTCCCTACAATGAGTACTTTATTCTGATCAATGTTATTATGTAGCATTACCCCTTAATAAGCCTTTTTTGTTCTTCCACTCTATTTCGTGGTAACCTGTGTTAAAAGAAATCGAACACCATATGCACAAACCAGAATCTGTCCTAGAGAATGAGATGCCTAAAATTCTCTGAGATTTTGAGATACAGATGGATCCCCTAATACCGACCAAAAGACTAGACCTAGTTTTAATTAACAAGAAAAAAATAATTTATAATTTAACGGATTCTGAGAAAATGAAAGAAAGCAACAAGATAAACAAATGCATTGACCTTGCTATAGAACTAAAAACAACAACAAAAAAAACAACTATGGAGCATAAGACTGTCAGTGATACTAGTTGTAGTTTATGCCCTTAAAACAGTCCCTAAAATCTAGGGGGAAAATTCTGGTGGAATTAGAAAACAGAGGAAAAATCAAGACCATCCAGCCAACATCATTTTTAAGAATGGCTAGACTAATCAGAAGAGTTCTGGAGACCTGCGGAGACTTAATGTCACTCAGACCCCTGTAAAAGAACACCAGCTACTGTTGGTGTGAAAACAGAAATAATAATAATCTTATTATAATGGAGATTGTGTGTTTTTCTGTCTGTAACCGAAACTATATTACTACTCAAGTCTCAATTCCCTTCGTTATTTACATCACATTCTCCATGATTTTATTTATATTGAAACCTCAATTATTAATAAAATTGCTTCACCTTTTTATTAGTGTTGTCCATATCTACATACTAATAACATGCAATTGTATTTATATATACAAAATATAGCGGTTTACAGTGTGAATGGGAAGGCTAATTTGCATATTGATATTAAAAATGTGATTTTATTAAATATGTGCTTAGTATTATTGATTTCTAACTGTTTGGTTTTATTTTAACGAATATAAGCAAAAATCTCTTCAATGAATCTTAAATGAAATCCATTAACAAGAAAAAATAATTGTCATTTTATTCTTCACTTCCTAATTTAACTAAATAGTTAAATAAGTAAAATTCAGCAATGAAAGACGGCAGTGATGGAAGAGTAAGTTTCATTTCTATTTTTTTATATACACCCACTCTGTTACATATCTTTTTATCTGCCTTCTTATTAGACTTTCTAATTTAATACGATATTTCATTACATTAAAACTTAAATACTTGCACCCGGAGGGTGCATATATTTGCTAGTAATAATAATAATAATGATAATAATAATAATAATAATAATAATAATAATAATCTATATATCAATACTCGTGTTCCTTAATTGTACGACTATCATTATCTTGTAACACCCTATGGTTAAAGACGAGACCGTCCAAATCGTCCAAGATGAAATTTAAAAATGTAAAACCTATTTATATAGTGTTGCTAACCCGCGTTATTTCATGCCTAGACATTAGAGAATAGGGTTTATTGTAAGTCCCGCCCTGTCGGCTCGAGCTGTAGTATATGCCGATTGCACCTCTGCAAGACCCCCCGCCCATCTAATGTGACCAGCTGCTGGCTATGTGTACCGACACGTAATGTCTGGTGACAATATTGCTGGATGAGTGGTCTGTGACATGCAGCACTTCCCTTCACCCCTAACTTGGGTAAGACGGGATGTATTAACCAATCAGCTGGTCAGTTCAAGCCCTAATACCTATAGGATTGTCCTTACCATATTCTTCAAATTGCTTTTATGGCAAACACCCAAGCCTTTTTATCATATGGGTGCTAGAAGGCGGTGGCTGAGGGTCAGCCACCAGTGTTTATTTTCATTAACTTCATTTATGTTAATAAATACTGGTTGTTGAACCTCAACCACTGTCTTCTGGTATATCAATCCTTGTGAGTTATTAAATGCCAAATCTTGTTTTTAGATATATGATTTTTTATAGACGCAATTTTGATTAACTTCCTGTATATCTATATAATATATATATTGTTTCAGTTAATTATTTTGTCCTTAAAACACTTTTGAAAAATCATTTTATTGCCTCTTATAAACAACAGATTTGCATTTAGATTCTCACACGGCTAATTTGTCTCATGATATATATGTATATGTTTACGTTGTGTGTTTCATGTATTGTTTCCTGTGAGCGTCCAAGGGTGGTCATGTCCATGGGATTAGCTTCACGCTATTAGGCATGGCCTCCCTTCAATAGTAGTTTAAACCAATAAAGTTTTTCTTTTACTTGTATATTTTTTAAAAATAATTTGTACTACTATTGATTAATAAATTTCTTATTTCTTATTTCTTATATCAATAATTTCTATAAGCAAATCATATATATATAAGAACAAAATTTGGCATTAAATAACCCACAAGAGTTGATATGCCATTAAACAAAACAACCAACTAACCAACTTCTGTAAGTCGATATTCACATTTCTGTTAGTTGTTTCTCAATAGGTTTTAGTTGCGTATCGAATAAGGTGATTTTAAACAGATCTATTTGACGCATAGATAGATTTGTTTGTTTGTTTGTTTTGTTTTGTTTTACGGCATATCAACCTCAGTGGGTCATTTAATGCCGATAAAGTTTTGAAATAAATCAATTCTTAATGGATAATACAATTTTTTTATAAATACATTTTTCTATTTAACCCATAGATGGGACCCTAACAGGTACTACCACTCCGGGTCAGAGTGAACCAGGGAGCAATGGTGATGAAGGGGTGCTCCACGTTCCCCAAATCTCCAAAACTGGAACCTCACCATCAGATAGAGTTTAAAGTCATTCCCAGGACATGTAGACCCGACGCCACCGCCTTCTAGCACCCATATGATAAAAAGGGGTTGGGGCTTGCCATAAGGGCAATAGGGTTGGGAAAATCATATAGGTGCTAGGACTTGACGTGACCAGCATAGATAGAATCTTAACTAGTACTACCATTCCGGTTAAGAAAGGACTTAGATGTAATGATAATGAAGGCTTACTCCACCCAGTATACACTTTTGGGGGTGGGGTCCTATCGCTCTGTATGGGATACAGTCAACGTATTCTAAGCCTCGCCGACAGGTCGAGTAACTGACTGAGAACGCCACTGGAGAATGGAACGAGTTGAAAGTACAGATTTCGACAATGTCGTGTTCTTAGCTCCTTATAAAAGAAATCTTGTAGTTGCCTATTCAGCTCATGAGATCAATTGGAAATGGGGGCCAGGGTAGAAGTATGTTGTAAGCAACAAGCTTACAAGAGGGAATGGCCGGGCTTTTTGATAAGCAAGTGTAAGATTTCTGCTTTTTTTTTAAACTGTTTTTATTTACTTATACTCGCACACTAGCCAGTGGCAGTTTTGGCTAATATGAAACCACGATCTAACCAACCAAGACGGTTTTGCATTTACTCAGCTTAATGTTATATATCAAAGGTTATCTCAGTATAGAACAGAGCCATAAATACCCCTAGGCGAACGTAGAGAAAGATATACAAAAGGTTGTGAGAAGTTGAATTACCTAAGGATGGTATGTATCTATTAATAATGGAGATTCGGTCTCTATTTGTCTGTAACCGAAACATACGTCACTATTTACGTCACATTACCCAAAATCATCAATACATAGAATAAAGAACAACCTTGTTTGAATCAATTTGAATGTAACTGTGAGAAACTTGATTCTATTGGAAAGAAAATATAATTATTTGAATTTTGACAGGAAAACTATTTTTTATATTTCAAAGATCTGTTTACATTCTTTTACGAGTGAGCGTGGTAAAAAAAAATCCTTTCTACGTTTTTTTTGGACGTCCATAAAATTGAGATAAAAAAAAATTTAATTTTTTTTTTATACTAGAATTGAAATATTGATTCAATTTGAATAAAAATTTGTAGAATTATGTACGAGTGTATTCCTAAAAAAAATAAACATTGTTATTTGTCATAAAAGAAAACAAACTCCCACCCCCTTAGGCAATATCTTTCAAAATTTAAATTTTACACCGCCCGGAGGGTGTTTTTTATGCTAGTTATATTTAATGTCGAAGAAAGATGAAAACCACAATGGCTACACACGGTGTTTGAACAGGAGCAGAATGATTTGTGATACAGTAGTCGAAAAACTATAATTTAAATATCGTATTTTTGCTCGGTTCATAACATTGGTTGCTTGCCTGGGTTTTATGGCATGTCAAACCTTGTTGGATTATTTTATGCCGAAGAAGTTTAGTTTTATTCATTCTTGATGGGTATTTAACATTTGTCCTAACTAAGTTTATTTAATAACATTTATTTGGATTATTCGGACTATTTTCCTCATCTTTATTGTTATCTGTACAACGTTTCGGTCGATGTGTCCTCCGGCTTTCTTCGGGTATTTCTTGTCGGACTCGGGAACCTTCTTGAACCAAGATTCAACCTGCAGTCCAGAGATAACTGTCCCTTAGAACTGTATTAACTGAACGCCTATATCCACTACGCAGGTTCAATCCTGGTCAAGGGCAACAGTAACATAGAATAATTAACATAACTTAACCCTTGTACCCAGTCATGGTTAACGGAATTAGAAATAAAGGATTAAATTCATAGTTCTGTGAAGCCTCCCGAGTTCGATATGTAGGCTCCCGAGTTCGAAGAGAACGTTCTCGAGTTCGAAGAGAAGATTACCGGGTATAAACTATCAAGTAAACACGATATGCTACATCAAGGTCTAGACTATGTTATTTATTGCATAGATTCTGGTACTCAACAGTAGTCTTGAAAGTATAAATAAATGTTTGGATTTTTTCTCGTGATATCATGGGATGCTGATGAAATATTTTTTTTAGGCTAGCATAGTCGAAGGTCAGAGGTCGTTCTGCTGAATACTGCTTCTTAATTCTTACTTCATCTTCTATCATCGTTCTCCCTGCTTCATCTTTCATCGTCCCCCGGGGGTTGTTCTTTCGGACTTCTCTTTCAGGTTGGCGCGTCTATTTCTGGACGATGTTTTTTCTTCCATCTTTCTTGGAGTAAACACAGATGCATATTTTTGTGTATACACCTTTATTACCCCCGAATCACTTAACCCCTTATTAATTATTTAATTTAGGTAAATTTATACTGAAAAATGGTGATATTGTAAAAAGTATCTAAGCACGGAGGTCATGCCAAAAATGAGGTAAATCAATCCAGTTCCCGAACTATTACTATTCTTGTAATTTAAACATTGTAGTTCTTTTTAGAATTAACAAAATAGATAAGATTATTCTAATTGATTACTATTCTGATAAATCCATTTCAATCTATTAGATTTTCATATACTACAGTTAAATCAGCTGTCTGTCTTTATTGAATTCTAAGATAAGTTAAAAGTGTTATATATTGTACAAACGGAAATATGAATTTCCAGTTTTATTAAACAAAGAAATTAACAACTGCCCGTTATCAGATCAAGAGATAAAAATGCGTAGGAGTAGCTATGAATATAAAAGAACCGAGGGCTCGAGACAGGTCAGTCGTCAGTCAGCCCGGAGGCAGTCAGTCGGAGAGAGAGTGAGGTGATCGGGTCAGTAATCGGGAGAGTCGGTACGAGTTAGTTGCCGAGCGGGATCTCGTGTAGTTGGTGTTGAAAAGCTAGCCTTAATATTTACCAACTTGAAAAAGCTTGTCACCCAGAAATTTAATCGAAGCACCGAAAGTCTAAAGACTGAATATATTAATTAAACTGACCCTCTCTCTCGAAGTTAAGAAGCTTGAATTTATTTCAATAAACTTCTGGAGGATAACTTTGGTGTTAATGTCATCCCTTACAACGAGATAAAACTATTGCAATTTAGTACCGTGACCGCCGCTACGTTACAAAAGTTAATGTTAATAGAAAGATGACAGGATGTGTAAAGTTTTTTAAATGCCATCCTTGGCCAATTGAAAAGAGCTTAAAGAAAATCCTATGTTATGGAATCCTTTGGTAAGCGTATAAGTTCTATCCTGCGTATTGATAAAGGGCCAGTGATTTAATCCTATGTCCGTCGTTCATGAATATCACAGTAATTATGACCAGTAGGGTCGGTTTAAGTATTGTATCAACCTCAGAGTACTGCCAGTGATAGATCACATGATTGTTGGAGAGATAAAATGCCCACTCCTACTTATAGACTCGGCCACATCATGTATCTATCATGGCAGTACTCTGAGGTGATCAATACTTAACCGACCCTACTGGTTCATAATTACTGTGATATATCGATGAACGACGGACATAGGATTAAATTCACTGGCCCTTATCAACTACGCAGGATAGAACTTATACGCTTACCAAAGGACCATAACGATATAGGATTTTCTTTAAGCTTCTTTCAATTGGCCAGGATGGCATTTAAAACTTTACACATCCTGTTCATCTTTCTATTAAACATTAACTTTTGTTAAACGTAGCGGCGCGTCCGGTACTAGGAATGCAACTAGTTTTATCTTTCGTTTGTAAGGATGACATTAACACCAAAGTTATCCTTCAGAGTTATTGAAATAAATTCAAGCTTCTTAACTTCGAGAGAGAGGGTCAGTTTAATTAATATATTCTAGTCTTTTTAGACTTTCGGATGCTTCGATTAAATTTCTGCGGTACAAGCTTTTTCAGTTGGTAAATATTAGGCTAGCTTTTCAACTACCAACTACACGAGATCCCGCTCTGCCAACTAACCGTACCGACTCTCCCGATACTGACCCCGATCACGGATCACTCTCTCTCCGACTGACGCCTCCGGGGCTGACTGACGAACTGACTGTCTCGAGCCCTCGGTTCTTTTAATATTCATAGCTATTTACTACGCATTTTTATCCTCTTGATCTGATAACGCGGCAGTGTTATATTTCTTGGTTTAATAAAACTGGAATCATATTCCGTTTGTTACAATATATAACACTTTTAAACTTATTCTTAGAATTTCAATAAAGACAGACAGCTGATTTTAACTGTATATATGAAAATCTAATAATGAAATGGGACTTTATTCGAATAGTAATCAATTAGAAATAATCTTATCATTTTGTTAATTCTAAAAGAACTACAATGTTTAAATTACAAGAATAGTAATAGTTCGGGAACATGGATTGATTTACCTCATTTTGGCATGACCTCCGTGGCTTAGATACTTTTTACAATATTTCACCATTTTTCAGTATAAATTTTACCTAAATAAATAATTAAATGGTAGTGATTTCGGTAATAAGGTGTTATACACAAAAAATATGCCCATCTGTGTTTACTCCAAAAGATGAAGGAAAAAAAACATTCTTCCAAAATAGACGCGCCAACCTTGAAAGAGAAGTCCGAAAGAACAACCCCCGGGGGACGATGAAAGATGAACGCAGGGAGAACATGATAGAAGATGAAGTAAGAATTAAGAAGCAGATATTCAGCAGACGACCTCTGGACCTTCGACTATGCTAGCCTAAAAAAAATATTTCATGCAGCATCCCATGATAATCACGAGAAATATAGCCACGCTCCAAACTATTCTATTATACTTTCCAAGACTGACTGTTGAGTACCAGAATCTAGCAATAATAACATAGTCTAGCCTTATGTAAGGCATATTCGGTTTACTTGATAGTGTATTACCCGGTAATCTCTCTTCGAACTCGAGAACGTTCTCTTCGAAAACTCGGGAGCCTACCATATCGAACTACGGAGGCTTCACAGAATATGACTTTTGAATCCTTTATTTCCTAATTCGCTTAACCATGACTGGGTTACAAAGGGTTAAGTGATGTTAATTATTCTAATGTTTACTGTGCCCTTGACCAGGATTTGAACCTTGGCGTAGTGGATTAGTGCGTATCAGTTAATTACAGGTTCTAAGGGCAGTTATCTCTTTGGACTTGCAGGTTGAATCTTGGTTCAGAAGGTTCCCGAGTCGACAATAAATACCGAAGAAGCCGGAGGACACATCGACCGAAAAACGTGTACAGAATAACAATAAAGATGAGGAAATAATCCAAATAACCAAAAAATGTTATCTAAATAACTTAGTTAGGACAAAAATGTTTAAATACCATTCAGAATGAATAAAACGAACTTCTTTCGGATAAATATCCAAACAAGGTTTGACATGCCATAAAAAACCCAGGCAAGCAACCAATGTTATGAAAACCGAGCAAAAATACCGATATTTAAATTATAGTTTGTCGACTACTGTATCACAAATTCATTCTGCTCCTGTTCAAACCGTGTGTAGCCATTGTGTTTTCATCTTTTCGACATTAAATATAACTAGCATAAAAAACACCTCCGGCGGTGTTAAAATTAAATTTTTGAAGATATTGCGCGTAAGGGGTGGGAGTTTGTTCTTTATTGACAAATAACAATGTTTATTTTTTTGGAATCACTGTACATAATTCTACAAATTTATTTCAAATTGAATCAATATTTCAATTCTATATAAAAAAAAAATTAATTTTTTTATCTCAATTTATGGACGTCCAAAAAAACGTAAAAGGATTTTTTTTACCACGCTCATCCGATAAAAGAATGTAAACGAGCTTTGAAATATAAAAAAAGTTTTCTGTCAAAATTCAAATAATTAATATTTTCTTTCCAATAGAATCAAGTTTCTCACGTACATTCAAATTGGATTCAAACAAGGTTTGTTCTTTATTCTATGTATTTGATGGATTTTGGGTAATGAGTAATAGTGACGTATGTTTTCGGTTACAGACAAATTAGAGGATGCCGAATCTCCAATTATTAATAGATACATACCACTAGGGTAATTCAACTTCTCCACACAACCTTTTGTATATTCTTTCTCTACGTTTCGCCTAGGGTATTTATGGCTCTTTCTATACTGAGATAACCTTTGATTATATAACATTAAGCTGAGTAAATGAAAACCGTCTTGGTTGGTTAGATTCGTGGTTTTCTATTTAGCCAAAACTGCCACTGGCTAGTGTGCGAGTATAAGTAAATAAAAACAGTTTAAAAAAAAAAGCAGAAATCTTACACTTGCTTATCAAAAAGCCCGCCATTCCCTTTGTAAGCATTGTTGCTTACAAACCATTACTTCTACCCTGGCCCCATTTCCAATTGATCTCATGAGCCTGAATAGCAAACTACAAGATTCTTTTTATAAGGAGCTTAAGAACACGACATTGTCGAAATCTGTACTTTCACACTGTTCCATTGTCTCCAGTGGCGTCTTCAGCGTTACTCACTGTCGGCGAGCTTAGAAATACGTACTGTATCCCATACAGAGCGATAGGACCCCCCCCCCAAAAGTGTATTACTGGGTGGGAGTAAGCCTCATTTATTTACACTAAGTCCTTTTCTTTAACGCAAATGTAGTACTAGTTAAGATCTATCTATGCTGGTCACGTCAAGTCCTAGACCTATATGATTTTCAACCCTATTTGCCCTTATGCAGGCCCAACCCCTTTTTTATCATATGGGTGCTAGGAAGGCGGTGGCGTCGGGTCATGTTCCTGGAAATGACTTTAAACTCTATCTGATGGTGAGGGTTCAGTTTTTGGAGATCTTGGGGGAACTGGAGCACCCTCATACCATTCTCCCTGTTCACTCTGACCCGGAGTGGTAGTACCTGTAGGGTCCCATCTATGGTTAAATAGAAAAATTGTATTATAAAAAAATTGTATTATCCATTAAGAATTGATTTATTTCAAAAACTTTATCGGCATTAAATGACCCACTGAGGTTGAATGCCGTAAAACAAAACGAAACAAACAAACAAACAAATCTATCTATGCGTCAAATAGATCTGTTTAAAATCACCTTATTCGATACGCAACTAAAACTATTGAGGAAAACACTACAGAAATGTGAATATCGACTTACAGAAGTTGGTTAGTTGGTTGTGTTTGTTTAATGGCATATCAACTCTTGTGGGTTATTAATGCCAAATTTTGTTCTTATATATATATGATTTGCTTATAGAAATTATTGATATAAGAAATAAGAAATAAGAAATTTATTAATCAATAGTAGTACAAATTATTTTAAAAAAATATACAAGGTAAAAGAAAAACTTTATTGGTTTAAACACTATTGAAGGGAGCCATGGCCTAATAGCGTGAAGCTAATCCCATGGACATGACCACCTTGGACGCTCACAGGGAAACAATACATGAAAACACCACAACGATAACAATACATATATATCATGAGACAAATTAGCCGTGTGAGAATCTAAATGCAATCTGTTGTTTATAAGAGGCAATAAAATTGTTTTCAAAAGTTTTTTAAGGACAAAATAATTAACTGAAACAATATTATATATTATATAGATATACAGGAAGTTAATCAAAATTGCGTCTAAAAAAAAATCATATATTTAAAAAACAAGATTTGGCATTTAATAACTCACAAGGATTGATATACCAGAGACAGTGGTTGAGGTTCAACAAACCAGTATTTATTAACATAAATGAAGTTAATGAAAATAAACACTGGTGGCTACCCTCAGCCACCGCTTTAGCACCCATATGATAAAAAGGCTGGGTGTTTGCATAAAAGCAATTTGAAAGAATTATGGAAGGACAATCCTATAGGTATTAGGGCTTGAACTGACCAGCTGATTGGTTAATAATCCCGTCTTACCCAAGTAGGGGTGAAGGGGAAGTGCTGCATGGCACAGACCACTCATCCAGCAATATTGTCACCAGACATTACGTGTCGGTACACATAGCCAGCAGCTGGTCACATTAGATGGGGGGGGTCTTGCAGAGGTGCAATCGGCATATACTACAGCTCGAGCCGACAGGGCGGACTTTACAATAAACCCTATCTCTAATGTCTAGGCATGAAAATAACGCGGATGTTAGCAACACTATATAAATAGGTTTTACATTTTAAAATTTCATCTTGGACGATTTTGGACGCGTCTCGTCTTTAACATAGGGGTTACAAGATAATTGATAGTCGTACAATTAAGGAACACGAGTATGATATATAGATTATTATTATTATTATTATTATTATTATTATTATTATTATTTATTACTAGCAAATATATGCACCCTTCCGGGTGCAAGTATTTAAGTTTAATGTAATGAAATATCGTTATAAATTTAGAAAGTCTAATAGAAGGCAGATAAAAAGATATGTAACAGAGTGTGTATATTAAAAAAATAGAAATGAAACTTACTCTTCCATCACTGCCGTCTTTTCATTGCTGAATTTTACTTATTTAACTATTTAGTTAAATTAGGAAGTGAAGAATTAAAATGACAATTATTTTTTCTTGTTAATGGATTTCATTTAAGATTCATTGAAGAGATTTTTGCTTATATTCGTTAAAATAAAAACCCAAACAGTTAGAAATCAATAATTACTAAGCACATATTTTAATAAAATCACATTTTTAATATCAATATGCAAATTAGCCTTCCCATTCACACTGTAAACGCTATATTTGTATATATAAATACAATTGCATGTTATTAGTATGTAATATGGACAACACTAATAAAAAGGTGAAGCAATTTATTAATAATTAGGTTTTCAATATAAATAAAATTCATGGAGAATGTGATGTAAATAACGAAGGAATTGAGACTTGAGTAGTTAATATAGTTTCAGTTACAGACAGAAAAACACACAATCTCCATTATAATAAGATTATTATTATTTCTGTTTTCACACCAACAGTAGCTGGTGTTCTTTTTACAGTCTGAGTTGACATTAAGTCTCCGCAGGTCTCCAGAACTCTTCTGATTAGTCTAGCCATTCTTAAAAATGATGTTGGCTGGATGGTCTTGATTTTTTCTCTGATTTTCTAATTCCACCAGAATTTCCCCCTAGATTTAGGGACTGTTTTAAGGGCATTAAACTACAACTAGTATCACTGACAGTCTTATGCTCCATAGTTGTTTTTTGTTGTTGTTTTTAGTTCTATAGCAAGGTCAATGCATTTGTTTATCTTGTTGCTTTCTTTCATTTTCTCAGAATCCGTTAAATTATAAATATTTTTTTTTGTTAATTAAAACTAGGTCTAGTCTTTTGGTCGGTAATATGGGATCCATCTGTATCTCAAAATCTCAGAGAATTTTAGGCATCTCATTCTCTAGACAGATTCTGGTTTGTGCATATGGTTCGATTTCTTAACACAGGTTACCACGAAATAGAGTGGAAGAACAAAAAAGGCTTATTAAGGGTAATGCTACATAATAACATTGATCAGAATAAAGTACTCATTGTAGGGGACTGTAACAGTGGTTCCTCTTTGGCATCAACTTCAAAAGTTTGTATTTTACAAGATTTGTTCATAATTTCCGTTATTCTACCAAAAATCATGAAATGAATACTAGTTCGGATATAAAATTCATCAATAAGCTTTGGTCTGGTTGGTCGGTTGTTGGTTGGTTGGTTGGATTTTACGGTATGTCAACCCTAAGGTTATTTTATGCATTTATTTTAAACTCATTTTTTTTAAAAAACACATTTTAAAAACTCTTTAAAACCCTAATAGGTACTACCACTCCGGGTCAGTGTGGACCTGGAAGTAATTGCGATGAAGGGGTACTTCACATTCCTTATAGCTCCAGAATTGGAACCTCACCACTAGAAACAGTTTAACTTCAAACCCAGGACACTAAGACCCTTACTACAGCCTTCTAGCACATAAATGAAAAAAAAAGTTTTTTTTTGGGGGGTGCCATAAAGGCTATAGAATCAGTATAGTCATATAGATACTAAGGCTTGAGGCGACTAAAGGATTGATCGGAGGTGGTCTCTCCGACTGCTCATCTAGCCTAAGTAAATAAGCGTTGGGCCCAATTAAAATGGCAAAGAAAATTGAATGCAGGAAAAAGAAATAGGAAATGACATCTTACAAGCTAATGAGAGACAGACAATTGAGAGACAAGATTATCTGTTTTGCAAATTGCAAAACTTTGTAAGGAGCCTGTAAGGTTTTAAGTGATATTATACTTGAAGATACAAACTCCGACAAAGGTTTGATAAACAAAACATTTAATACGTATACAGCACATGGATAAAAGGTACATAATACAAGTGTACATAAATAAAGATAAAGACACATTCATGAATGGTACAAGATAAACATAAAAGCCATGAGACTAGGAATAGTCCACGCTGTGTGAATAACTTACAGTAATGTAAGGGGGGCCGAGCCCCAACGAGAAGGGGTAGACATGAATCTAACCCATGTGTCTCGTAGTTAAGGAACAGGAAAAAAGAGAAAGAGACGTTTGAACCGGGCGCTAAATACTATAGCCCCTGGTGAGAACAAGCGACAACTCAGCGTGAAGATAATCCCTACAGGCCATTTAAAGATGTCTTACGTAAAACTAAACCACCTTATCACTGGTTTATTTACTTGATACCTATTAACTCAATCTTATATTTACTTGATATATTTACTTGATACTTATTAGATACTTAGATATTTACAAAATATTGATTACGACAAAGGGCAGAGGGCAAAGGCAAAGAAACCAAAAACCAGTTCCGTTCCAGTGATCCAAAAAGATCGTCACTGCTCAGTAAAGTCTAATCCCTTATCACCGCGACAGGGCGGTGTGAACAGGGTAGTGTCAGGGCTGTACCGTCGGAAATTAAGTTCCGGTAGGGCCACCCAAGGTGGACAGGTCTGGCACCCAATAGTAGTAGGCCACAAAATGACCAAAAGGGTCTAGTGAAAATTCCAAGAGGTGTCTGCAGCTTAAACCGGTGGTTACTTTTGGTACCCTCGACCCCGTGTCTTCCGGATAATCTGCGACAAACAAGTGTCTGCATGCGGGCTTTGGGGTGGCAAGAGGTTTTGGATTTCAAGGTTTAAAGGTGGAATGTGGTTATTCTTGGTGCGTGTTCCTAAGGTTTTGCTTTTAACCCCATCTTATTTGGTGGTCGCGCTGAAAAGGAAGGAATTCAAGGAACGAAAAAGGATGAGGCAAAGACAGAAGGCGGTTTTATGGTTTCAGCTTTATTCACTGGTCATAACCACAACATGGCAAGGAAATATCTCCCTGGCCAGTAGTAGTAGCGTCTAGACACAGTTAAGGCATCAACTCGAATAGCCGAGAGATTTTCTTAGAGATCGGAGGTGGGTCCTTTTTATCGCCCATGCGCAGTGGGTTCTTCCGGTGAAGGCTCATGGGAGTTTGTTATTTTATCATTCTTTCATTTTAATTTTATTCTAATCCCCACAAGGTTTTTGGGTGTCGGTTGAGTACTTCATATTCCTATGATATTCCATCTTTGAACTCAGTGAATTCAATGGATGGAGCCGACTCAACCCACCCTGGGTGAATACTGACACAAGACAAGAGGCAGTAAATATTAGAAAATGAAATGTTTAAACGATTAATTATAACGCGTCTGATCTTTGCTATTTGCAGTAATTTTGGTTAGAATTGATCAATAAAAAAACGAGAAAACATGGCCAATTAGAAGTGGATGGAAAACTCGGAATATAATCGAGTCAGTTTTGCACCAACGAAACGAAGATTGACATTGCATTAAAATCACATAATTTGATTTTATTGCGGTGTCAAGCCTCGTTTTGTCAGCATTTCATACTCACTGAATCCTATTATAGCGAGAAGTTCCCCAAATAGATTTGAGTTGATGTCCCTCGAAATATATGGTTACTAATAAAGGAATAATAACATCGATTTAAACTAACTAGAAGCGTCTTTACATTAACGTCATCTCCAATTATAAATATGAATGTTAGTGCGTCACATTTTTTTCAACTTTACTCAACATATCATACCATTTAGAGGCGCGTTGTGTAATTGTTATCGTCATAGGAAATGGACACAGTGAAATGAGTTTAAGTCCTGGACACGGCTGTTTGCTTTTCACATAGCCCTTCGAAAAGGTAGAAATCCAACTATTCTCACACCAGCTATGGGTAAATAGTAGGGAAGACTTGGCTCTTTGAGCTTGGTGCGGCAACCGGTCTGGGAGAAGTAAAACTCTTAATTCAAACCAAAGGTCTTTCTTCTCGTTAGTCAAAACTACTGGGAGATCCTTCTCCCCTGCTCTTTCCTCCTAGTGAATAAATACCCGATATCTTCCTTGGCTAATTAGGGAACCAGTCTGACTCCGTGAGCAAATAAAACACCCACGACCGAATCCGGATCAACAATCCTGGAATTTTGGATTCCCAATTTTAATTACTATGATTGATTTCGACGATTTTTCCGGGATGTTTTGGCGACTAATTTGTACAAATTTAATAGATTAAGAAATAATCAAAATTAATTGTCCAGCAAAGTCACCCATAAAATAGAAATAATTGTTTGTGCGTAAAATAAGGAACTATGTAAATAATAAAATTTAATGTGAACTCAATGCATGAAGTGTCATTGTTGGGTCGAATGTTCAATCAATTGACCTCAGCATGGGCTAACTCTGTTGCCGCCCGATTGGACGGCTTTTAAGCTTGATAATAAATATGAATTTGTTCTGGTTATAATAGTTGAAAATTATTAGTGAAAATTCTGCTCACGCGAATAACTCGATATAAAGTACGAAAGATGTGATCTGTGGTGTTCAGACGCCAAGAGCAGGAATGCAAATGGCCGCTTTCATCATTTTATTTGTACTGTATCCTGGTCAAGAGCAGATCACCCTCTAAAGCCTAGACCTTGGAGCAGATCACTCGATTCAACTTATACACTCGATTGTATGATCAAAGAGATGATTCGATTAGATTTGGTCTCTGCTTAATGGCATATCAATCCTCGTGGGATATTTAAAGTAGAATAAAAATAGTGGTACTATTTAACCCATAGCTGTGGTGATAAGGAGTTCATACCTCTTCTAAGGGTATTCCGAAAGGGAACGTAATAGAGTGACTGGAATTCAAAGCTTGCTGATGATGATGTCGCAGTCCAGCACGTTATCCACTACGCCACGGGGACTACCCATTCCCCGATAATTGCGAATGGATATATCCAACAAACATGCAGGTTTCATTCTCTATGATGCAAGAATCGACGGACAAGATAACTGATTAAGTTAATGGACAAAAAATAATTAGGTTGTTGGGTTGGATTTTGTGGCATGCCAACCCTTGTTGGGTTATTTTATGCCGAAGACGTTTTGTTTTATTCATTCTTGATGGTATTCAATTTTTTTAGATTTAATTTTTTAAACACCTTTTAAAACTCATTTTTCTATTTAACCCATGGATGGGACCCTAACATGTACTACCACTCCGGGTCAGAGTGGAATTGAGCGTAATGGCGATGAAGGGGTTATCCACCCTACCCAGACCTCCAGAATTGGAACTTCACCAATAGATACAGTTTAACGTCATACCCAGAATACTAAGACGTTCTAGCCCGCCTTCTAGTACATCTATAAAAAAATGTTGGCACTTATAAAGACAATAGGACCGGACAACCATATAGGTTCTAGGGCTTGACCTGACCAACCGTTTAATCGGAGGATGGTTCTCTTACTGCCTGTCTAGCCTAAGTAAGGACCAAAGGGGACTACTCAGCCATCAGGATTACGCCCTTAAGTATCACGGGCCGCAGTCTCGACCAATAGAAGTTCAGTTGGTGTATTCTACTACATCAACTGAGTGGGCAGCTTTTTTTCTGTATGCGTCTTTCTACATAAATTGTGACAAGTAAAACAATAGTCAGAATAGAAGTAAAAGCACTAAGCTTTATTTAGCTAAATGAAAATGAAAAATAAAGGCCAAGGGGAAAGATCAGTTTCTGAGACCGCTTACGTAAAAGGAAAAGACAAAAAAAGAAAGAAAAAGAAAATCTAAATAAAAAATGCTCCTGGTCTTCTGTTCAAATATTCTGAGGCGTATCTACGTATGGGTGAAACGTGCCATGATTAAATCGTCTCCCCACAAGATGAAAAGTTCGCTAGAAGGTATCGAATCGAATCCATATTTGCCGACCATAGACGTTCTACCATTACTCCCAGCTCCACTCCGACCTGGAATAATAGTGCCTGTTAGGGTTCTATCCATTGATCAAATAGATCTGTTTAAAAGTTATTGGTATTCCATAGAATTGTGTATAAAATACCTCTTGAGAAACAAGTACGTGTTTACCCAATCCGTTCACTAAGGTCACAAGTATGGTGCATCAAGCGAGGATCGAACTCGCCAGTCAGTAATAATGGATCTGCAAGATTAGCAACAATTGGAAAACCCTCTTAAAAACAAGTAGACGGGAAATGTAAATATGTAATATATTGTGGCTAACGTGCTGGACTTCGACATCGTAGTCAGCGAGTTCGAACTCCAGTCGAATTATCATATTCCCTTTCGTACATATATCTCATGTTTAATAACATGTAGACACAGATACAAAATTAAAACCGGTAATGGACTGATTAATTGATTTCTGTTTTATAGATATTCGACCAAGAACTGGTCGACAAGACTTGGAATGGCAACTGGTCTGGGAGAAGGAAAACTCGTAATTCAAACCAATGGATCTCTCTTTGTAACGTTGTGGTATATTTTCACGGTACCAAAATGATATAAGTAACGTTGTCCTTTTTTCCGGCACTAACGATATCCGTCAGGTGGTGGCGGCGGGTATAATGTATAAGCGGGTCTCGTCCACGTGCCTCCCCAAATCACAGTGCTAAAATGGTGTTTGATAGAAATTATAACATGAGAAATATGTCGTCACAACTGCTAGCCTTTATTTCCAGGGTAGGTTCGTCTCGTGTGCTGTATCGGAGAGGAGGAAAGGCAGAGAGAAAGAAGACTACTTGATTACTGTGACCCCATACTAGCCACTAGAGGCCCGATCCGTTTCTCTAGGCGTCCGAAAGCAAAAAGAGGCCGATCCCTTTCTTCGTCGTTCCACGTCACCACATGACTTCCGGTCAACACCCGAAGCTTCCGGTTCCGGTCAACACCCGACTTCCGCTTGACACTCAATTCTCAGTTCGGGGTCATGCTACGGTCAAATCATCGTTCATCCTGTTTTGCTCATCACTATTTTTTAAACCTTTATCATCTCTTATTTATTTATTTCTTCCTCCCCCTTCCGTTAGTAGTCCTAGCTCACAAAAGTCAGGATTATATACCCATCTAGCAACACTCTTTTCATTAGTCAAAACTACTTTGAGAACTCTTCCTCCTCTCTATAGATACACTCACAATTATTACACTCACATATTTGTATAATTACCTGGGATCATATCTTATTATAATGGAATTGTGTGTTTTTTTGTCTGTAACCGAAACTATATTACTACTCAAGTCACAATTCATTAGTTATTGACATTCACATTCTCCATTGATTTTATCTTAACGTTTTTAATAATTGATAAAATTGTTTTACATTATTAATACTGTTAACCATATCTACATGATATTTTCCACGTACCCCACTTGTACGGGTCAGGCACGAAGGCCCTATTAACGTGGACCACCCACAAACCGAAGTCATGGGGTGGGCGGTGAAAATTGCGTCGATCCCGTCGGCATTCCCCCTCAAGGGGGCGCCTCAGGCACTGGGCAATAAACCCAGCCCTGCCCCTTTAAATCGAGGGGGCAGGTGTTGCCTGGAGGATGGCCCCCTGGGATCGACGCCCGTTAATTATATCAATGGTCCAGAAGCCGAAGCCACTGTTGACCTATATACATACGAATAACATGCAATATATTTGTATATAAAACAAAATTAGCGGTTTACAGTGTGAACGGAAAGCTAATTTGCATATTGATATTAAAAAAATCGAATTTAATAATATGTGCTCAGTGTTATTGATTTTCTAAACTGTTTGGTTTTATTTTAATGAATATAAGCAAAATCTCTTCAATAAATCTTAAATGAAAAATCCATTAACAAGAAAAAAATAACTGATTTGTTTAGCCTTACATTTTAAGTAGTTAAATCCCGCCTAATTAACCATAAATGAATTAACTTTAAAAAGAAAATTAGGTCTGACTAAAAAATTAAAAGCACATATTCTCCCAAATATATATATTATATATATATATATATATATATATATAATATATATATATATCAGGAACCTTGAAATTCTGAGGCGGGTGCTCTACGACTGAGCTAAACTGTTCGGATTAAGGGTATACACATACATATATATAGAGAGATATATAGTGGGGAGATGATGGTAGGCGTGGAGCTCCACCTCAGCAAAAAAATATCCTGTCTAGCGCTAGCGAAAAGGGGACAGATCCCCTCGTTTCCCAGCTGATACCGACAATAGGCCACTCCGCCAAATTTATGGGTAAGTATACTACTACTGATCTTCTAGAGAATGGATTTGGCATTAAATTACCCATGAATGTTGAAATGGCATTAAATTACCCATGAATGTGATATGCCATTAAATTACCCATGAATGTTGAAATGCATTAAATACCATGAATGTTGATATGCCATTAAATACCCATGAATGTTTGATATGCCATTAAATAAAGAAAGACCAAACCAAACCAACAAATCCTATATTTATATTCATCTATTTAACATTGTTAAATCTAACTTTGTTTTTCACACAATTCTTTTTCGTTATTCAATAGTTCTGTGTAGATATACGACCAATAACTGTTCGGCCAAATCACTGAAACTTCTCTGGGCAGCGTTTACTTTATTAGCACTAAAATTAGAGGCTAAATCGATCTGCAAGCTGAGTTCCAATCGTAGCTAAATGGTAAGATAAAAAAAGGGATGTAACTACTATAATCACAGTAGTAGCATTACAGTCTTTATGGAGAAAAAATGAGGGGATAACTATTGATTGGCTTAATAGTTACAGCGACAGACCGTTGTAGTGGAGGTCGGATCCCAGTTTTGGTGCTTGATTGGCTATTTGTTTGCCATCTACTTAGTAGATCAATTGAAGTGATTATATAGATCTTTCTCATGTCCTGTAATGCCCCTCCACATGTCTGTACATTAAGAAAGCCCTACACACTCTCACACAGACACACACAGTCACATATAAGAGTAGAGGTTTATTCCAATACTCTTCAGTGTTCTGTAAAATCACAAATGATCACTGCAGTCTTATAACCACACACACACACACACACCACACACCACACACACACACCACACACACACACACATTATTACCACACAGACAGATTTATATAAGTAAATGGGTTATTTCCTAAAGTCAACATGATCAAAGGGAACCACTCTTGACTGGGATAAATTATTTATTTATTTTCCATTAAACTAACCATAAACCCTAACCTTAACCCTAAACTCGTCTTCTTTTTCCTAGTAAATCAATCAAACAATAAATAATTTATCACTCAAGATTGACTTTGATCATGAGACTTATAGGAATAACCAGTAAATGGGATCTTATCTATCTATCATCTATCTATCTATCTATTTATATAACAATTTTTTTTTGTGATGAAACAAAGAAAATACAGTGTTCAATCACAAAGTTGTGAGAGCTAATATTATTTAATTTGTTGAGTTTTTTAAAGATAAATGTTTATTATAGACATATAAACATTTATCTTAAAAACTCAACAAATAAATATATATACACACAACACACATATATAATATATATATTATATATTATATATATATATTATGTGTGTGTGTGTGTGTGTGTGTGTTGTGTGTGTGTGTGTTGGTGTGATTCTATTTCGTTTTGTTATTTGATAGGACAGAATGGAAAGTAAGATGAGGGACCAATGGACAACGAATCTCAGATTCCGGGCAAAATATAAAATGTAATTTGTGTCTGAGATTATCGGCCGTGACATATATATATATATATAATATATATATATATATATATATATAAAATAATATTATATATATTAATTATAAGATGTATTCATATTATATATTATATATATGTATACGCCTAATATATAGTCATTAACATATAAACAATTACACACATACACATATATATATTATATAAACATATATACATGCATATATTATATATGCATACATATAACTCATTATATACACATAAACTGCATACATATATTACAGATACAGTGGCATATCATATATATGACCCTTTATCTTCAGCAATGGTAAATAACAAGTACTGTTCTTTACAAAACGTTACTTTGGCCATTAAATAACCCAAGAGATTTGATAACTGTATCTTCGTCTCTTTTTTTTTTTTTT
>CM042141.1:112261566-112270122 GCA_023376005.1 Doryteuthis pealeii | reverse complement strand
CTCAGTTCAGCACCCTCTCTGCTGCCTATGCTTTAGGTCAATTTTTAGGTCCCACGATTGGACATTTGCAAGTAGGTGTGTTTCCATATTCAAATAATCTTCTGTCACATTTATATTGCCGTGTTAATAATGTGGGCTGATTGTTTTATTTTAACTTTAAAATTGTATTTCGATACTCCGTAACACAATTTAATGTCATTTCCCAGCTGCTGTTCATGCCGCTGGTGGCAGGGCAACTGGTGTTTCTGTGGGCAATGCCCAGTCAACGAGACTCGTTGCAGCAGCCACTCTGCATCGCGAGTAATGGTGTCCTAGCTTTGAACGCTAAGCCTTACACCGGTGCTCAAAAAAGCATTTCAGGCTTAGGTTGATGAACAGTATTCTAGTCAATAAATTCATATGATTGAAAAAAAAAACAAAAAAAAACAAACAACCCAAAACAAAACAGTTAAGTTTTTACAACGGTAGCAGGTTCTGGCCTCATTGGAGCTCAAGTGATATCAAATGTTTTTGTTTTTCTTTTCATTCACTTTACGAGACATTTTAGACTGACCCAAGCTCGCCAACAATTATGGGTACCGTCCTGACCTTCAGGTTCTACAATTGTCACTGTTTCCTGGCTTGTCTAAAGAGATTTTCTCTCTCTATCGATAAACACTACACGATCTTCTGGAACGTTGACATTCTCTGTTCGAGAAACATTCTTCTTAACTACTGTTACTTGGTTCAAGGGGTTTGAGGTTGTGATAATGGTTATGTTAAGAGTTCCTAACTTTCTTTTTTTCTTTTTCATGTTATTAATTCGAAATTAATGTCAATTCGGATCATTCTTTACAACCAAATTTCAAGATGACAATTAGGAACGTTGAATGATGCTAAAAGTAAAAGGAAAATAATCTCCTTTTCTAAATTCAGTGGAAATCGGCAAGCATTTATACTAATACAATCACGCCCTCACACATATACATGCAACATGCATATATATATATATTATATATATATATAATATATATAATATATATATATATGCATCTTAGTACATATATATATCTATACATATATATATGCATCTTATATATATATGCATCTTAGTACATATATATATATATATATATATATATATATATATATATATATATAGACAGTGGTACCTTGGCTTACGAGTTTAAGTCATTCCGCTCATATATCAATTTCCTCGTATATCAAATCAATTTTCCCCATTGAAATAAACTGAAATGCCATGGTGCGTTCCAGTATCCCACCCAAAAACACCCTAATTTTTAACGTTTTTTAAATAAGAAAAATAGCGCTGTATTGTATAAAAACATAATAAAATAGAATTTATTGAATTATGTGCTGTAATATGGTTTAAAGTTCATTTTTCATGAATAATATTCTTCTTTGGTTATAAATTGGGAAACTTAAATGTTTTTATTGAACTTATTAGCATAAGCATATCTGAAGCGCGTTCGTACTTCAAATTGTAGCTCGCAACAAAGCAAAAAAATCGACCGAGTGACAGCTCGTAACTCGGAAAACTCGTAAGTTGATTCACTCGTAAGTAAAGGTACCAGTGTATATATAATATAATATATATATATATATATATATATATATAGTACTTATCTATAAAACCAAGATTTCCAGTGATGTTGAAAATAAGCATTGTTTATATGTCTAGCTCTAAGTCTGTTAATTTTAGTATTCCAAAGCTTTTAGTCTATAAAATCATTATTATTATTATTATTATTATATTATTTATTATTATTAATTAATAATAATTTTTTTCTTTACTAAGAACTCGGACATTTAGAATTGGCCGTGTAGTGATAGGCAAAAAAAAAGACTATTGTGTGGATTTCTGGATAGCTTTCCCAGGTATATAAAAAAATCCAGAAACAAACAAGATCTTTATGGTCTCCATCTAAATCCACATTATAAAAAAGTTATGTAATAAATCAATGAAAAAATACATAAATAAAGGAAATATTACAAAGTTTTTTTTGTTTTCCCCTTGTTGCTTCCGTATCAAATACATTATGGTTAACAAGTCAAAATGGCTACTGAATTTAACTCTAACAGTAGCGACAACATTTACAAGTAAAGAAAAGAGAAGAGAGAGAGAGAGAGAGAGAGAGAGAGAGAGAGAGAGAGAGAGAAGAGAGAGAGAGAGAGAGAGAGAGTCAAATGCTTTGTGTGACAGGTAAAATTAAAAGAAAAAAATGGCGATTTCTCACGCTCAATCGTCCCTTTTTCCCAAGTTTGTTTTCTGACAATTTTAGAATCAATTTCCTACTAAGGAAAACAGAGTTTTGCTTACGTTTACGTGGCAGTCCTATATAGTCACTCGTTTTATTTTTTTAATTTTTTTAATTTAGTATAACGTGGCCCAACGTTAGTCCATAATGGTGACCAAAATAGGAACATATATGGCCGTAAGCAAAAACTGTTTGACTGAATGGAAATTTGGAAAAGAAATGAAAAATAATAAAAAAGTGTATTTGAAACGATAAAGATCATTTTTTCTATCCTTGCAGAGTAAAATGTCTGTCGATAATGTCTGCCGATGAATAAAATGTTCATTTAAAAAAAGTTAAATTTTAAACCCCAAAACGAATAATCTAAAATATTATTTGGTCATATTTTTTTATTCTGTAGTTATGGAATTAAAAATAAAAGAGTTTAACATTATTCTGTCCCATCGCACAGCATTAAAAGTATCCATTTTTTGCGTGGTCATAATCTTAAATGCTCTTATAACTGTTGTTGCACGTACAAAGGTTCCTCTCATATTATTATTATTATTATTATTATTATTATTATTATTATTATTATTATTATTATTTATTAATGTATTTTCAGTCTTACGATAAACAAGTGTTTACTTATTTGTACGTTTATTTTCAAAGAATAGCTTTTATAGTTGATCCCAAAACTTTTTGGATTGTTAAGGTAGGGAACTGCGCCGATTCAAACCACTGGCTCCATGACGTTTCACTATCCAGTATTCGTAATTTTACACTCAAAGTATGCACAAGATAGCCTTAACAAGGAGGATATTAAGGTCATAACAAATTTCGGGTCTTCCAACATCATATTCGTTCTCCCAACCAACCCTACCAACACAACTATTCAGGCAGTCGATCCTGCAGCAAAAGTCCACCAAGAATACAATAACGTTCAGCACACAGAAAAAACTGTCACTTCCGTCTAAGCTGACGAGATTAAAGGGGGACAACCGATTGCTCGACTTTTCTTTTTAGATCTCAATCGTTGAAGGGTAGAAGTTACTAATATTTACTTGGTAGAGAATTTCCCAGTGTTATTGTAAACTAAGAAGAATAAAAACTGTTTTGTATTTACTTTTTGTGGTTGCTTGAAATTTTCAAAAAATTTTTTAAAATATTCATAGAATTCGATTTTAATTTTTAAAGGCTTAAAAAATGATCCAATTTAGAACTAAGAATACGTGAATTGATATATAAATACAATAGAATGAAAGTAACAGCAAAATTAAATGCAAAAATAAATTCCAATGAAATAATAATAATAAAATAACTAAGAGAAAACAGTATTTTTTCTTCATTTAAGATGTTTAGACAATTTGTATGATTACGGAAAGTACGTCCTTACGTTTGTCTGAATTCGTCTGAAGGCTCCCGACTAAGACATGAAGGTTCCCATCTCAACAAGAAGGTTCCTGAGTTCGACAAGTGACACCTGAAGAAGGCCAGAGGAAACATCGGCCGAAACGTTGTGTATATAGCAATAAAGATGAGGACAACAGTCTGAAAAATCTAGATAATATATACACCCTTTCGATTTTGTAAATTGTTTCAGTGTTGTTCATTCGTGCAGCCGTAGCACGGTCCTCAGCAAAACCTGACGAGAGGTTTCCACTTTCATCTTACACGACAACACTCAATCATTTTAACGGCGCGTCAAGCCGTCGAGGGTTATTTTATGTCAAGCAATAAAACAGTCTCTTGTAATTGCGGTCAGTGTCCACGTGTGTGAGTGTCAGTGTTTACATGCGTTTTGTTATTTGTATTGTAAATGACACACGGATATGTCACGTGGAACTGACCGCTATGGAAAAGATGTTCCTAGAAAGATAAGATCAGAAGAATTCGGATTTCCTAAATAACGTCAGTGTTCTCTTCTAGAGTTTTGGATGAATTATAACTAAAGAGTCCTAACGTGATAATCCATCTCAAAATGTATTATTATTATTATTATTATTATTATTATTATTATTATTATTATTATTATTATTATTATTTCTTCATAAGTTTTTCACACCAGTAGTCACTTTTTAAGGCCTAATGTCAGAAACTCTCTCCTCAGCTCTCTAGGAATTTTCCATTCATTATCATTATTGCAGTGAATATTCCTTTTGTTGGAATAGGAGACTGATTTGTTTCCCTGTTGTCTTTTTTAAGGAGCATACACAGACAAGATATTTAAGTTCATAAATTCATTGTATATTTCCTTTATAAAAATCTTTCTTTTTAAATATCAGTGAAACTAAGGACATTTCTACCATATTTGTGATATCAAGAACATTACAAAATATCTTAGAGTGACCAAAGTCTATCAGATTTGTAAATTCATATCCATGAGCAGAAAATTGTGTAATTCGGAGTCAATGGGAAATTTCTACAACCCCCACGAGACATGCTTTCTTATAGTAGACACTGCGAGAATTATTCACACTTTATATGCAAGAGTGTGCTTGGCAGTTTTGGATATCACATAAAAGAAGCATGTCCTCAGCAAGGGATAATGGAACCGACTTTGACAGTCGTTCCGAAAGAAAATAAAGAGCTAAAAACTGCCGGATAAGATCAAGTGGTCTTCTCAAACGCAGTGTGAGAAAGTTAAATACCAAAAGAGAAAAAAAGGTAAGAGAGAAAACAGAAGAAAAGAGTCCGCGCGGAATAATTTGATTTCGAGTACTTATTTCAGAAGAGGACAGAACAGAGAAGGAAATAAAAATGAAAATGAATTTGATGAAGAAGTAAAACAGTAAGCATCTTTATAGAAAATGGCGTCGAAGTTTGTAGCCAAAGTTAAAGGCATCGGTTATGACCTAATCATCAACATTTAAGCAATGATGAGTTCTGGAGACCTGAATAGAATTGTACTCACTCAGACTCTAGTGAAATACCACTAGATAATGCTGGTGGGAAAAACTCACAAGGAATAAAATGATGATAATAATGTTGTTGATGTTCCTGGAACGTCTAAAAGGCATAGAAAAGAAACTGGAAGAACTGGAGATTGAGACCATCCAGACCACAGCATTTTTAAGATCTCCTAGAATACTTAGAAGAGTCCTGGAGATATGCGGAGACTTGTTGTCACTCAGACATCAGTGAAAACCCAAAAGTTAAAACTGGTGTAAAAAAAAAACCTCCCAAGGAGTTTGAGATAAAGACGTATCACCCCACCCCAGGCAGGTGACCAGATATAGCGTTGATTAACAAGAAAACGAGAACTTGTCAACTGTTAGATTTTGTAGTCCCAGCAGATTACAGGGTGACACTGAAAGAAAACGAATAGATAGACAAATACCTTGCTAGAGAATTGAAAAAAAACCGTTAAATATGATACCCATTGTAATTGGTACTCTAGGAATGTCCCCAAAAGTTTAGAAAACAGACTAGAGGAAGTGGAAATAAGAGGAAGAGTCGAAACCATCCAGACAACAGAATTGTTGAGATCGGCTAGAATACTCAGAAGAGTCCAGGAAACCTGAAGAGACATGTCACTCAAACTCTAGTGAAAGGCCATCAGCTTACTCTAGTGTGAAAAACCTCACAAGGGGTGAAATAATAATAATAATAATAATAATAATAATAATAATAATAATAATGATAATAATAATAATAATAATAATAATTTCTTTTAATTTTTGTCCATAAATTTGTCTTACATAGCCATATATAACACAAGTTCAAGTTTAATGTGGACACCCACACGCTTGTGTGTGTGTGGTGTGTGTGTGTGGTGTGTGGTGTGTGAACAAAATTCTCCTAGTCCCTACTATCTGTATCGCAAAGGTAAGAGGGTGACACATGACCTTCAAGTTCAAGATGAGACACGGCTGATCATGTCTAAGCATTTTCCCTGGAGCTTATCGCCAATCGCCCTAATTTACAAGCAGTTTGTTTATTATTTTTATCTTTTTTTTTAGACACAAACAGAACAAATCGTAATCACTACAAATAGCAAATATTACTGAAGAAATCGAGACATGCTACAACGTTAGATTCTGAGAACTTTAGGTGAGGTAGGGTCTCGCTGACAGATGTACATTGCCAAATTGAACCGTATGACCTAATTCCAGAAATCTCTTCGTAATAACTTTTCATATAAAAACTTAGAAAAAACTTATCCTTTCCAGTCTTGTTTTGTCTTTTCGGGACAATTGACATTATATTTATCATTATCATTATTATTCCGGTGTTGTAATAGTTAGGAAGCTAGATTAGCAGACCAACATCAGCTGGTGTAAAAAGGAAACTGACAAGGAGTAGAAAATGGTAATTGGGTCCCTTGGAACGGTGCCCATTGGTTTGAAAAGAAGAATTGGAAATCCGAAGAAGAATCGAGACCATCTAAACAACAAACTGTTAAGATCAGCTAGAATACTCAGAAGAGTCCTGGAGACATGAGGAGACTTGCTGTCACTCAGTTTCCAGTGAACCACCCCTTTAGGCGGGCGTGACAAACCAATAATAATAATAATAATAATAATAATAATAATAATAATAATAATGATGTTGTTGTTGTTGTTGTTTTTGGTGCACTTGCAACGATCCTTAAGGGCATAAAAAATAAACTGGGAAAACTAGAGATCAGAGGAAGAATCGGGACCATTCTGATCACAGTACTTTTAAGATCACCTAGAATACTGAGAAGTGTCCTGGAGACCTGATGAGACTTGTCACTCAAACTTCAGTGAAGAACCATTAGTTAAAATTGGTGTAAAAAAAAAAACTCGCATTGAGTATAATAATAATAATAATAATAATAATAATAATAATAATAATAATAATAATAATAATAATAATAATAATAATTCGTTTCTTATCTTAGAGCAGATATACTTGTCAAAATGAAAAATGCAAATGAAATACTGATCGACCCCCAACCGGAATTCTTGTACTGGCGTATGATTTTTATGTTTTGTTGTTGTTTAAGTTTTTTTTTTCAGGAGGTTGGGAACATTAGCTGGGACATTTTCCTGTTTTTTGAGAGATTATCTTTTTATTTGCATATTTGTTTATTTATTTATTTATTTATCAGGAAGAAAATCTCAGCTGACAAAAAAAAAAAAAAAGAAAATCAAATAAAACCAGATACAAACAGCAACAGAATAAAGAGTCGGTATTCTTTTAAGTCTTTTTTTTTGGGGGGGGGGTTGATTTTTGTCTTTCTTCTTTTACGATGCATCTTCAGACTCTACGGAAAAGACTAGGAATGAAGTATCTAAAAATGATGATAAATAAATGAATAAATAACGAATAAAAAATAGTTAATTAAACAATTAACATTTTGTTTCTTTGTGGAAAACGTTTGACTACCCGTTCTCAGTTCTTTGTTTCAATAAACCTCGTTTTCAGTAACATTGTTACATATATGTATATGTGTGTGTGTGTGTGTATGTGTGTGTATTTTAACATGTAGGGAATTCGCGTATACTTCAAGTATTAGATGACAAGGTTTCCTAAAAATTAAATGCATTGGAACCTGTCTGTCACTCTATCCATTTAACTCTTTTAATGCGTTCGTTCTATTTAATTTTTAATTTAGTTTAAAAATAAATTCAGTTAAATGTTCGTTCATTTTTTATAAACATATATATTAAAAAGTTCATATACATATCTTATTTTTCCTATTAAGCGACAGTTTTTTTTTTTCAAAATAGGTTCCGAAATCATTAGTATCTCCAATCCGGAAGTTGACCAATATCACTTGCTATGTAAAGAAATTAGGATTATTGTCATTCAAAAAATGGTCCGGACTAAAGAGGTGGGTCTGTTGTAATATTAAGTGTTTGCTTTATTATTCTTTATTTTTATTCTTATTTTTTCATGCTTCAAAAAAAAAAAAAAAATCCGGTACATTTAATTTTATAAAACCTTGTCATCTAGATGTATGTGTCTGTGTGTGTTTTTGAAAAATTATACACCGGAATAGTGTGATACTAAGGGAAAAAGAAACGTTTGCCAGATGCGCGCACGCACATTAAAAAAAGAATCACGGCAAATGACGTTTACAAACAATACATAGTAGTCTTAACAACACATAGTAGTCTTAGAAAAACGACGAATCTAGTATAGTTAGCTGACAATAAGAACTATAGTAGTAATAATAGTCGCAACAACAACAACAAGAAAAACGTTGCCAATACATGATTATAAAAATAAGAAGTAGAAAAAAAGCAGCAAAGCCCCCCGCCCCCCAATGATCAATAATATCAATTAATTACATTTTACATCGATTACGGTAAAAAGTCAAATAAATAATGTTTTAGTCTTTTTTCTT
>CM042141.1:112249066-112254066 GCA_023376005.1 Doryteuthis pealeii | reverse complement strand
ATTATGTGGGGATATGTTATTGTTTCTGTGCATGCCTGCATATACTTATATGTATATATGTTAGTATATGTGTTTTTTGGGTGTGTATGTTGGTAGCGTGAGTTTGTGTGTGTAAGTTAGTATAGGTGTTTGTGTCTACAGTAGTATGTAATTATGGGTGATACTGTAATGCTCCAATAGACATAAGACATTTCTGGCATGGTTCAGTTGGTGAGAATCCGCCTCGGAATCACATAGCCCGGTTTTCGATACCGGTTCTCACCAAACCAGCGCATAAGTAGCACAGCTTGAACCTGTGCCTTAAAGTAAGGATGATGGTAGGCGTGCCACTCCACCTCAAAAGCAAAGAACAATCTCTGTCGGCTGGGACTTTAGAATACACTGATTTAATGATTGTTGGTTTAAAGAACTAAAAAAAAAATAACAATTTTTCGCATCACTTTATTATTATTATTATTATTATTATTATTATTATTATTATTATTATTATGTTCACATTCATTCATTGCGCCAACTATCGTTGGAAATGACCCACACAACATTCTCATGTAGCAAAAATATGAAATTCTCATTCTCATCTATTCAAGCTTTCTTGCCTGGTTTGGATGTGTCAGTTTCTGGTACCTGGTGCAACAAAAGTGTTGTACCGGCCGTTCCTAACAGTGGAGAACATGCACCGGTTCTCACTATAATAGTGAGACAACCGAGTGGAAAGGGAGTACTGTTCCCGTTAACGACAAGCTAGTCGTACATGTACCATTATTGTAAATACACTTGTCTATTTTTACCCTATCTCGACTTGACTTCTTTTTTACTGTTGGGACTAACATCACAACAAAAAGCTTGCCAGCGTTCGACATTTAAAGATATGACGCCATCTTTGTTATATCGAGGCGGATTAAATAGTAACATAATTGTAATAAATACATAAATAAGAAATAAGTAAGAACAGAAACAGACTTATCAATAAACTCATCAATATCTCAATGTTATAATCCCTATCATTCAATTATGTTATAATCCCTGATAAAACTAGATAGTAATCAGTAGGTCTTGTAATGATTACAAATAAATTCAGCTATGATAAACAATGATTTATAATTCTGGCGGGCTTGAATCTCATTTTATCTATGTATAAATAATTATTTACATTTTATACATTTTAATATACAGGCTACCTAAATGACATTATATATATATATATATTATATATGTGTGTGTGTGTGTTGTGTGTGTATATATAGTGTATATATATGTATATACAATATATATGTGTGCATATATTAATGTATATATATATATGTATATACATATATATATATATATATTATGTATATACAATATATATGAATTATATATTTAGTATATAATATTATATGTATATATATATTATGTATATATAATATATTATTTATGTATATTAATATATATAGATATATATATATATATATATATATAATATATATATATATATGTATATAAATAAATTGTTGTACCCGGCCCGTTCCTACAAGTGGCAGAATTATACACCGGTTCTCACATAAATAGTGAGACAACCTAGTTGAAAAGCTTGTACTTGTTACCGTTAACGACAAGCTAGTCGTTCCTGCTACCATTATTGTAAATACACTTGTCTTATTTTAACCCTATCTCGACTTGACTTCTTTTACTGTTGACTAACATCACAAACACACACACACACACACACAACACCACAACACACACATATATATATATATATATAATAATTATATTTATATATATATACCTCACATTAAAGACTGTGTTAAACGCCATGGACAATTTGAGTAACGGAAATAGTATCCATTATTTTTAGGTTTTACACCTTAAGGTCGGCTAAATACACCAATATTGTTTGTCGTTAAAAAGTATTTTGGCAATGTAATGATCTGAGTGGTTCTCTAAAAAAAATTCTAACGGATAAATATTTCAACTAAAAAACAAAATTTAAACGACCTTAGGTGTGTAAAAACCAAAATAAATGGATACTTATTTCGTACTCAAATGTCATGCCGGTTAACACAGTCTTAAAATGTGAGAATATATATATATATATATATATATATATATATATATATATTATATTATGTGTGGTGTGTGTGTGTGTGTTGTGTGTGTGTGTTGTGATGTTAGTCCAACAGTAAAAAAAAAAAAAAAAGGGAAAGGTCCCCAAAAAGTCGGAAGGATAGTAAAAAGACAAGTTGTATTTACAATAATGGGTACAGGGAAACGACTAGCTGCTGTTAACGGTAACAGTACAACCTTTTCACTCGGTGTCTCCACTTATTTATGTGAGAACCGGTGTATATCTCCATGTAGGAACGGCCGGTACAACAATATATATATACTATATATATATATATATATATATATATATAATATATATATACTATATTATATATATATATACATAAATATATATTATATATACATAAATATATATAACATATATATAGTATATACATAATATTATATATAACAATAGTATATGTATATACATAAATATATATATATATATATGTACTATACATATATATATTTATACATCATATATATGCACACATATATATATGTATATACATATATATTACATATATATACACACACACCACCACACACACCCACACATATATATATATATATTATATATAATGTCATTAAGGTACCTCTGTATATTAAATGGTATAATGTATAAATTATTATACATAGATAAATGAGATCAAGCCCCAGAATATAATCACTTTGTTTATCATAGCTGATTATGAATCATTAACAAGACCTACTGCATTACTATCTAGTTTTATCAGGATTATAACAATTGATGATAGGGTATAACATGAGATTATTGATGAGTTTTATTGATAGTCTGTTTTCTGTTCTTACTATTTCTCTTATTTTATGTATTTATTACAATTTATGTTACTATTTAATCCGCCTCGATTATAACAAAGATGGCTCATATCTTTAATGTCTAACGCTGGCAAGCTTTTTTGTGATTGTTAGTCCCAACATAAAAAGAAGTCAAGTTCGAGATAGGGTAAAATAAGACAAGGTATTTACAATAATGGTTAACATGTACGGACTAGCTTGTCGTTAACGGGAACAGATACTCCCTTTCCAACTCGGTGTCTCACTATTTATAGTGAGAACCGGTGCATGTTCTCCACTGTAGGAACGGCCGGTACAAACACTTTTGTTGCACCAGGTACAGAAACTTGACACATCCAAACCAGGCAAGAAAGCCTTGAATAGAGAGAATTGAGAATTTCATATTTTTGCTACATGAGAATGTTGTGTGGGTCATTTCCACGATAGTTGGCGCAATGAATGAATGTGCAACAATAATAATAATAATAAAATAATAATAATAATAATAATAATAAATTAATAAAGTGATGCGAAAAAATTTGTTATTTTTTTTTTTAGTTCTTTAAACCAACAATCATTAAATCAGTGTATTCTAAAGTTCCCAGCCGACAAGAGATTGTTCTTTGCTTTTTTGAGGTGAGTGGCACGCCTACCATCATCCTTACTTAAGGCACAGGTTCAAGCTGTGCTACTTATGCGCTGTTTTGAGAACCGGTATCGAAACCGGGCTATTGATTCCGAGGCGGATTCTCCACCAACTGAACCATGCCAGAAATGTCTTTATGTCTTATTGGGAGCATTACAGTATCACCCATAATTACATACTACTGTAGACACAAACACCTTACTAACTTACACACACAAACTCACGCATACCAACATACACACCCAAAAACACATATACTAACATATATACATATAAAGTATATGCAGGCATGCACAGAAACAATAACAATATCCCCACATAATCTTACATTACCAACCACTTGAGCCTCTTACGACCCGTCGGCATTTCAATCTGGGGCTTTCTGATTTGAAAAATGGCAGAAAGTGTTCAAATAGTCTGCTTACTTTACTTCCTTTATTAAGCTGTTCAAATAACAGATTTTACAACATTCTATTAGACAATTTCAAAATATATCGAAAAATAATAAAATTATATTTTATAACATTTGAAATTTGCAATATTTTTATTGACAATAGCATTGTAGAAGTAGGTTAATTCCTTTTGCTGAAAATCCGCCCTCTCCCGGTCATGTACTTCAAGTAGTTAGCGCACCACATCTACCGGGATCAAAGGGTTAATATATCCCTGTTTGTAGATTTACAAGTTTTAAGTAACAAAAATAAATAACAGTCATTTTAGGAAAGATTATATAATATATATATATATATATATATATATATATATATATATATTCATATTAAACCTTTTCTAAAATCTTTTAAACGTTTTTTGTTCGTAGTATTCATCGTTGACATCCATGCTCTTTCAGATATAGAGAAAGCTTGGTGTAATATAGGCAATTATGAATGAGACACGTGAGGCATAAACCACGTGTTTTTTAATCTATTTTTGTTGTTTTTTTTGTTTTCTACCCACCCCTCCCGCCAAAACTGTGGTTTTCAAATTCTATGATTCTTAAGAATTCTTTCATTACAGAGAAAGTAATTGCTGGCCATTTTATTGGGGTCCACTTTTACATGCCCACATCTGTATATAAACAACACTCACACACACACACACACACACACACACACACACATATACTATATATATATATATATATATATATATATATTATATATATATATATATATATAACGCTCATATCACTGATATTCGAGCTACTCTACTAATAATAATACCGCAAAAATATTGGTCCACTACTAACTCACAAGTGACCTAGTGATACCATATACAATTACAATACCTAAATATATATATATATATGTGTGTGTGTGTTGTATGTGGTGTGCAAACGAATCTGAATTCTAATTCCAACGAAAGTGTTTGGTTGTGCGGAATTAAACAACTGTCAGATTTTTAAAAATCACGTGGTCATAATATTTTAAATCAGTTTGTAAATTTTGTCTCGAAAACAAATCTT
>CM042141.1:112226566-112244066 GCA_023376005.1 Doryteuthis pealeii | reverse complement strand
TTGTTTAAAGTTGCTTTTAGATTCATTCTGCTGTGGGCACGTATGCAAATTATTTAATTCATTAATATTTTCTGACTTTGAACTAATTTGTGATGAGTTCAGAACTTTTAAAATAAACACTTATTTTATTCGAAAAGTGCATTTTTATTATTATTTATTATATTATTTTTTTTATTTTATTTTTATTTTTTTTTGTAAGGCGCAGGACATTTTGAAATCACGTGGGTGTGATTTAGTTTTACCGTTGGTGGAACCAAAGTCTCAAAGAATTATTTACACCACTCTTCCACTTTTATATAAATCTTTAAAAAATCCTATATAAATTCTTTACAAAATTCTTCGAAAAACTGCTTTGACAGCAACAAGGAAATCACACAGATTTGGCCACCAGGTGGCGCAATACACTTAACTATTTTTAATACTAAAAATCGCAAACTATGCATATATTTGTTTATATATGAGTATATTGTAGATATATATGGGCCGTATGTTGTATATGTATATACAAAACGTAGACCCTTTTGTCTGTATTTATACACATATCTGTATATATACATGTGTATATGTAAATATTTGTAAATGTATCTGTGTGCGTACACGCGTGTGCAGTGGTGCTCAGACTTACGGTTGTGCGAATTACGAAATTACATATATGCCTATTTCCAATCTACTACTCTCACACACACGCATTCGTCACACACACAACACACACACACACACACACACACACACACACACACACCACGTGCATACAAAAATACACATACATAGACGCATGTATTTTAAATATATATATTAATAATACTTTCTCGATCGAAGTCTCCCCACCCATTCATTTTGCTCCTCCTCACACCCACACTACCAATAAAACCTCACCTCCGAAATAGAAACGCGTGACCTAGCCGTCCACCGTAAAACAGAAGCATATATATATATTTAATAGTTTTCCTATATAAAAAAAAATGGAACAAAATCAAAACTAGGGTGGCTTGTTAATGATATATGACTTTAAAAAGAAAATGAAATGAACATATTGAAATGAAGTGTTTTCAGTATATATATATATATATATATATAATATATATATATATATATATATGGTTAACCTTTTACAAAAAACAGCGAAAATAATGCACGTTTAAAAATATGAACCTCATTACAACGCATTTGACCTTATACAAAAATATAAATGTCTTCCGGAAAGGGAGATAACTAATTATTACTACATAGATTGAGATTTTAAAATTTTCCTTTTAAATGTAAAATATATGTACACACATATTAATATTATATATATATATATATATATATATATATATATATATATATATAAATACTAAAAGACATGATTCCATGTCGTATTTTTTTTTTTTTTTCACAAAACAAAAGAAAAAAATATTCTCTTTCTGTCCATACGAATTATGATCTTGTCTATTTTTGTTTTTTTTATCGAATTTAACTAAAAATACAAAAAAAAAGAAAAAAAAAAGAAAAAGACTAAACATTATTTATTTGACTTTTTACCGTAATCGATGTAAAATGTAATTAATTGATATTATTGATTCATTGGGGGGGCGGGGGGCTTTGCTGCTTTTTTTCTACTTCTTATTTTTTATAATCATGTATTGGCACGTTTTTCTTGTTGTTGTTGTTGCGACTATTATTACTACTATAGTCTTATTGTCAGCTAACTATACTAGATTCGTCGTTTTTCTAGACTACTATGTGTTGTTAAGACTACTATGTATTGTTTGTAAACGTCATTTGCCGTGATTCTTTTTTTAATGTGCGTGCGCGCATCTGGCAAACGTTTCTTTTTCCCTTAGTATCACACTATTCCGGTGTATAATTTTTCAAAAACACACACACACATACATCTAGATGACAAGGTTTTATAAAATTAAATGTACCGGATTTTTTTTTTTTTTTGAAGCATTGAAAAAATAAGAATAAAAATAAAGAATAATAAAGCAAACACTTAATTATTACAACAGGACCCACCTCTTTAGTCGGACCATTTTTTGAATGACAATAATCCTAATTTCTTTACATAGCAAGTGATATTGGTCAACTTCCGGATTGAGATACTAATGATTTCGGAACCTTATTTGAAAAAAAAAAAACTGTCGCTTAATAGGAAAAATAAGATATGTATATGAACTTTAATATATATGTAAAAAATGAACATTAACTGAATTTATTTTTAAACTAAATTAAAAAATAGAACGAACGCATTAAAAAGAGTAAATGGATAGAGTGAGAGACAGTCCAATGCATTTAATTTTAGGAAACCTTGTCATCTAATACTTGAAGTATACGCGAATTCCCTACATGTTAAAATACACACACACATACACACACACCACACACATATACATATATGTAATGTTACTGAAAACGAGGTTTATTGAAACAAAAACTGAGAAACGGGTAGTCAAACGTTTTCCACAAGAAAACAAAATGTTAATTGTTAATTAACTATTTTTTATTCGTTATTTATTCATTTATTTATCATCATTTTTAGATACTTCATTCCTAGTCTTTTCCGTAGAGTCTGAAGATGCATCGTAAAAAGAAGAAAGACAAAAAAAACCCCCCCCCCAAAAAAGACTTAAAAGAATACCGACTCCTTATTCTGTTGCTGTTTGTATCTGGTTTTATTTATTTTCTTTTTTTTTTTTGTCAGCTGAGATTTTCTTCCTGAAAATAAATAAATAAATAAACAAATATGCATAAAAGATAATCTCCAAAAAACAGGGAAAAGTCCCAGCTAATGTTCCCAACCTCCTGAAAAAAAAAACTTAAACAACAACAAACATAAAAATCATACGCCATACAAGAAATTCCGGTTGGGGGTCGATCATTTATATTCATTTGCATTTTTCTTACAAGTATATCTGCTCTCATATAAAGACGAATTTTTTATTATATATATATTATTATTATATTATATATATATATACTTCTATTATATTATATATTTTTTTACACCAATTTTAACTAAGTTCTTCACTGAAGTTTGAGTGACAAGTCTCATCAGGTCTCCAGGACACTTCTCTAATAACTCTAAAATTATTAAAATCAATGGCATCCGATCCCTTTCCTCTCTGATCTCTGTTTCCCCAGTTTATTTTTATGCCCTTAAGGATCGTGCAAGTGCACCAACAACAACAACAACATTATTATTATTATTATTATATATATTATTATATTATTATTGGTTGTTCACGCCCGCCTAAAGGGTGGTTCACTGGAAACTGAGTGACAGCAAGTCTCCTCATGTCTCCAGGACTCTCTGTAGGTTCTATGCTGATCTTAACAGTTTGTTTGTTTAGATGGTCTCGATTCTTCTTCGGATTTCCAATTCTTCTTTTCAAACCAATGGGCACCGTTCCAAGGACCCAATTACCATTTTTACTCCTTGTCAGTTTTCCTTTTTACACCACTGATGTTGGTTGCTAATCTAGCTTCCTAACTATTACAACAACGGAATAATAATGATAATGATAAATATAATGTCAATTGTCCCGAAAAGACAAAAACAAGACTGGAAATGATAAGTTTTTTCTAAGTTTTCATATGAAAAGTTATTCGAAGAGATTTCTGGAATTAGGTCATACGGTTCAATTTGGCAATGTACATCTGTCAGCGAGACCCTACCTCACCTAAAGTTCTCAGAATCTAACGTTGTAGCATGTCTCGATTTCTTCAGTAATATTGCATTTTGTAGTGATTACGATTTGTTCTGTTTGTGTCTAAAAAAAAAGATAAAAATAATAAACAAACTGCTTGTAAATTAGGCGATGGCGATAAGCTCCAGGGAAATGCTTAGACATGATCAGCCGTGTCTCATCTTGAACTTGAAGGTCATGTGTCACCCTCTTACCTTTGCGATACAGATAGTAGGGACTAGGAGAATTTTGTTCACACACACACACACACACACACACACACACACACACAAAGCGTGTGGGTTCCACATTAAACTTGAACTTGTGTTATATATGGCTATGTAAGACAAAATTATGGACAAAAATTAAAAGAAAAATTATTATTATATTATTATTCATTTATTATTATTATTATTATATTATTATTATTATTATATTATTTCACCCCTTGTGAGTTTTTCACACAGAGTAAGCTGATGCCTTCACTAGAGTTTGAGTGACAGTCTCTTCAGGTTTCCTGGACTCTTCTGAGTATTCTAGCCGATCTCAACAATTCTGTTGTCTGGATGGTTTCGACTCTCCTCTTATTTCCACTTCCTCTAGTTGTTTTCTAAACTTTTGGGACATTCCTAGAGTACCAATTACAATGGGTATCATATTTAACGGTTTTTTTTCAATTCTCTAGCAAGGTATTTGTCTATCTTTCGTTTTCTTTTCAGTGTCACCCTGTAATCTGCTGGGACTACAAAATCTAACAGTTGACAAGTTCTCGTTTTTTGTTAATCAACGCTATATCTGGTCACCTGCCTGGGGTGGGTGATACGTCTTTATCTCAAACTCCTTGGAGGTTTTTTTTTTTTACACCAGTTTTAACTTTTGGGTTTTCACTGATGTCTGAGTGACAACAAGTCTCCGCATATCTCCAGGACTCTTCTAAGTATTCTAGGAGATCTTAAAAATGCTGTGGTCTGGATGGTCTCAATCTCCAGTTCTTCCAGTTTCTTTTCTATGCCTTTTAGACGTTCCAGGAACATCAATAACATTATTATCATCATTTTATTCCTTGTGAGTTTTTCCCACCAGCATTATCTAGTGGTATTTCACTAGAGTCTGAGTGAGTACAATTCTATTCAGGTCTGCAGAACTCATCATTGCTTAAATGTTGATGATCAGGTCATAACCGATGCCTTTAACTTTGGCTACAAACTTCGACGCCATTTTCTATAAAGATGCTTACTGTTTTACTTCTTCATCAAATTCATTTTCATTTTTATTTCCTTCTCTGTTCTGTCCTCTTCTGAAATAAGTACTCGAAATCAAATTATTCCGCGCGGACTCTTTTCTTCTGTTTTCTCTCTTACCTTTTTTTCTCTTTTGGTATTTAACTTTCTCACACTGCATTTGAGAAGACCACTTGATCTTATCCGGCAGTTTTTAGCTCTTTATTTTCTTTCGGAACGACTGTCAAAGTCGGTTCCATTATCCCTTGCTGAGGACATGCTTCTTTTATGTGATATCCAAAACTGCCAAGCACACTCTTGCATATAAAGTGTGAATAATTCTCGCAGTGTCTACTATAAGAAAGCATGTCTCGTGAGGGTTGTAGAAATTTCCCATTGACTCCGAATTACACAATTTTCTGCTCATGGATATGAATTTACAAATCTGATAGACTTTGGTCACTCTAAGATATTTTGTAATGTTCTTGATATCACAAATATGGTAGAAATGTCCTTAGTTTCACTGATATTTAAAAAGAAAGATTTTTATAAAGGAAATATACAATGAATTTATGAACTTAAATATCTTGTCTGTGTATGCTTCTTAAAAAAGACAACAGGGAAACAAATCAGTCTCCTATTCCAACAAAAGGAATATTCACTGCAATAATGATAATGAATGGAAGATTCCTAGAGCGCTGAGGAGAGAGTTTCTGCTATTAGGCCTTAAAAAGTGACTACTGGTGTGAAAAACTTACGAAGAAATAATAATAATAATAATAATAATAATAATAATAATAATAATAATAATAATAATAATAATAATAATAATACATTTTGAGATGGATTATCATGTTAGGACACTTTAGTTATAAATCATCCAAAACTCTAGAAGAGAACACGGGCGTTATTTAGGAAATCCGAATTCTACTGATCTTATCTTTCTAGGAACATCTTGTCCATAGCGGTCAGTTCCACGTGACATATCCGTGTGTCATTTACAATACAAATAACAAAACGCATGTAAACACTGACACTCACACACGTGGACACTGACCGCAATTACAAGAGACTGTTTTATTGCTTGACATAAAATAACCCTCGACGGCTTGACGCGCCGTTAAAATGATTGAGTGTTGTCGTGTATGATGAAAGTGGAAACCTCTCGTCAGGTTTTGCTGAGACCGTGCTACGGCTGCACAAATGAACAACACTGAAACAATTTACAAAATCGAAAGGGTGTATGTATTATCTAGATTTTTCAGACTGTTGTCCTCATCTTTATTGCTATATACACAACGTTTCGGCCGATGTTTCCTCTGGCCTTCTTCAGGTGTCACTTGTCGAACTCAGGAACCTTCTTGTTGAAGATGGGAACCTTCATGTCTTAGTCGGGAGCCTTCAGACGAATTCAGACAAACGTAAGGACGTACTTTCCGTAATCATACAAATTGTCTAAACATCTTAAATGAAGAAAAAATACTGTTTTCTCTTAGTTATTTTATTATTATTATTTCATTGGAATTTATTTTTGCATTTAATTTTGCTGTTACTTTCATTCTATTGTATTTATATATCAATTCACGTATTCTTAGTTCTAAATTGGATCATTTTTTAAGCCTTTAAAAATTAAAATCGAATTCTATGAATATTTTAAAATTTTTTTTGAAAATTTCAAGCAACCACAAAAAGTAAATACAAAACAGTTTTTATTCTTCTTAGTTTACAATAATACTGGGAAATTCTCTACCAAGTAAATATTAGTAACTTCTATCCTTCAACGATTGAGATCTAAAAAGAAAAGTCGAGCAATCGGTTGTCCCCCTTTAATCTCGTCAGCTTAGACGGAAGTGACAGTTTTTTTCTGTGTGCTGAACGTTATTGTATTCTTGGTGGAATTTTGCTGCAGGATTGACTGCCTGAAAAGTTGTTTCGGTGGGGTTGGTTGGGAGAACGAATATGATGTTGGAAGACCCGAAATTTGTTATGACCTTAATTCTCAATTCTTTTTAAGGCTTGTGCACACTTTGAGTGTAAAATTACGAATACTGGATAGTGAAACGTCATGGAGCCAGTGGTTTGAATCGGCGCAGTTCCCTACCTTAACAATCCAAAATGTTTTGGGATCAACTATAAAAACTATTATTTGAAAATAAACGTACAAATAAGTAAACACTTGTTTATCGTAAGACTGAAAATACATTAATAAATAATAATAATAATAATAATAATAATAATAATATGAGGGGAACCTTTGTACGTGAAACAACAGTTATAAGAGCATTTAAGATTATGACCACGCAAAAAATGGATACTTTTAATGCTGTGCGATAGGACAGGATAATGTTAAACTCTTTTTTTTTTAATTCCATAACTACAGAATAAAAAAAATATGACCAAATAATATTTTAGATTATTCTTTTTGGGGTTTAAAATTTAACTTTTTTTAAATCAACATTTTATTCATCGGCAGACATTATCGACAGACATTTTACTCTGCAAGGATAGAAAAAATGATCTTTATCGTTTCAAATACACTTTTTTATTATTTTTCATTTCTTTTCCAAATTTCCATTCAGTCAAACAGTTTTTGCTTACGGCCATATATGTTCCTATTTTGGTCACCATTATGGACTAACGTTGGGCCACGTTATACTAAATTAAAAAAATTAAAAAAATAAAACCAGTGACTATATAGGACTGCCACGTAACGTAAGCAAAACTCTGTTTTCCTTAGTAGGAAATTGATTCAAAAATTGTCAGAAACAAACTTGGGAAAAAGGGACGATTGAGCGTGAGAAATCGCCATTTTTTTCTTTTAATTTTACCTGTCACACAAAGCATTTGACTCTCTCTCTCTCTCTCTCTCTCTCTCTCTCTCTCTCTCTCTCTCTCTCTCTCTCTCTCTCTCTCTCTCTCTTTTCTTTACTTGTAAATGTTGTCGCTACTGTTAGAGTTAAATTCAGTAGCCATTTTGACTTGTTAACCATAATGTATTTGATACGGAAGCAACAAGGGGAAAACAAAAAAAAACTTTGTAATATTTCCTTTATTTATGTATTTTTTCATTGATTTATTACATAACTTTTTTATAATGTGGATTTAGATGGAGACCATAAAGATGTTGTTTGTTTCTGGATTTTTTTATATACCTGGGAAGCTATCCAGAAATCCCACACAATAGTCTTTTTTTTTGCCTATCACTACACGGCCAATTCTGAATGTCCGAGTTCTTAGTAAAGAAAAAAATTATTATTAATAATAATAAATAATAATAATAATAATAATAATAATAATAATAATAATAATTTTATAGACTAAAAGCTTTGGAAATACTAAAATTAACAAACTTAGAGCTAGATATATAAAACAATGCTTATTTTCAACATCACTGGAAATCTTGGTTTTATAGATAAGTACTATATATATATATATATATATATATATATATATATACACTGGTACCTTTACTTACGAGTGAATCAACTTACGAGTTTTTCGAGTTACGAGCTGTCACTCGGTCGATTTTTTGCTTTGTGTTGCGAGCTACAATTTGAAGTACGAACGCGCTTCAGATATGCTTATGCTAATAAGTTCAATAAAAACATTTAAGTTTCCCAATTTATAACCAAAGAAAAATATTATTCATGAAAAATGAACTTTAAACCATATTACAGCACATAATTCAATAAATTCTATTTTATTATATTTTTTATACAATACAGCGCTATTTTTCTTATTTAAAAAACGTTAAAAATTAGGGTGTTTTGGGGTGGGATACTGGAACGCACCATGACATTTCAGTTTATTTCAATGAGGAAAATTGATTTGATATACGAGGAAATTGATATATGTGCGGAATGACTTAAACTCGTAAGCCAAGGTACCACTGTCTATATATATATATATATATATTATATATATATATATATATATATATATATATATATATATGTATATATATATATATGTACTAAGATGCATATATATATGTACTAAGATGCATATATATATATATATATATATATATATATATATATATATATATATATATATGCATGTTGCATGTATATGTGTGAGGGCGTGATTGTATTAGTATAATGCTTGCCGATTTCCACTAAATTTAGAAAAGGAGATTATTTTCCTTTTACTTTTAGCATCATTCAACGTTCCTAATTGTCATCTTGAAATTTGGTTGTAAAGAATGATCTGAATTGACATTAATTTCGAATTAATAACATGAAAAAGAAAAAAAGGGAAGTTAGGAACTCTTAACATAACCATTATCACAACCTCAAACACCTTGAACCAAGTAACAGTAGTTAAGAAGAATGTTTCTCGAACAGAGAATGTCAACGTTCCAGAAGATCGTGTAGTATTTATCGATAGAGAGAGAAAATCTCTTTAGACAAGCCAGGAAACAGTGACAATTGTAGAACCTGGAGGTCAGGACGGTACCCATAATTGCTGGCGAGCTTGGGTCAGTCTAAAATGTCTCGTAAAGTGAATGAAAAGAAAAACAAAAACATTTGATATCACTTGAGCTCCAATGAGGCCAGAACCTGCTACCGTTGTAAAAACTTAACTGTTTGTTTTGGGTTGGTTTTTTTTTTTTGTTGTTTTTTTTTTCAATCATATGAATTTATTGACTAGAATACTGTTCATCAACCTAAGCCTGGAATGCTTTTTTGAGCACCGGTGTAAGGCTTAGCGTTCAAAGCTAGGACACCATTACTCGTGATGCAGAGGTGGCTGCTGCAACGAGTCTCGCTGACTGGGCATTGCCCACAGAAACACCAGTTGCCATGCCACCAGCGGCATGAACAGCAGCTGGGAAATGACATTAAATTGTGTTACGGAGTATCGAAATACAATTTTAAAGTTAAAATAAAACAATCAGCCACATTATTAACACGGCAATATAAATGTGACAGAAGATTATTTGAATATGGAAACACACCTACTTGCAAATGTCCAATCGTGGGACCTAAAATTGAACCTAAAGACATAGTGCAACAGAGAGGTGCTGACTGAGATATGAATTTCCAAGAACTAGAAAAATAGTTATTATTATTTACTTCTATCTAATGGCACCGTTCTAAAATTCTTTTTTCAAGAATATGAATTTACTGATAAGGATAGTGTTAACCTAGCGAACCATGAGAACCTGTTTTCAACATTTCCTGGGGTGTAATGCTTATCAAGAAATGCTAGGATACATATTTAATCAGAAGTTCCTTGGTGCCGGAAATACTACAGAATTTGCTGTTGTTACCAGTTATTCTTTGAATATTGGTAAATACCGACATTTTGAATATTTACACGGGAGTTTCTTTTTATATGGGAGTCTTTTACTATGTTCAGCTTTGCTTGGCATCGGTGATATTTTTTTAATACAGAACGCCCATTGAGAAAAAAATCACTAAAAATGGGATGGTAGGCTTATGTATTGATTGATTATGTAAAAGTGTTGATTAATATTTACTCAAAATCATCATCATCATCATCAAAGCGTGCTGACAGCACGGATTCCCTTGACTATCCCTCTCTCCCCCACACTCTTTGTCTCCCTCGCCATTCGTCCGAATCAGTCATCGCTCTTGGTCCTCTAGACGGCATGCAGTGCCATCACAGATAACGCTGAATATAAGTTTTTGCTGGTTGACCAACACTGGTGTGTCTATGCGTAGAAGTCCATAGGAGAACGTCGCTAATGAGTTCGTTCTCATTTCATCAGCACTGCTCAGCAATGTCTTGATCTTCTTACTGGGATTGTTTTCGAGATGGGGTGTAAGTGGTTGTACAGCTGCTGTCTTATAGGGTGCTGCCTCCATGATTTGTTCAAAAACAGCACGCAGCATCCTCATTTATGTCCCATCTAGCTTTTTGTTTCAAGTCCAAATGGTCCAACCATACAGTAGTACTGAACGGCTACAGCCTTAAAGAATCCCTGTATTATTTTTTAGTGATATGGTTGTTAACCGGTCTGTAGCAGCCCATGCCTTTACAATGAGTATCTTGATATCACTTCCAGTAGATGAGATATTGCTACTAAGGCATATGAACCGGTTCTGAACGTTTAATCAATCGTCTTTGATAACATGATAAAAATAGATATCGATAGGATAATTATTCTCAAATAAGAGAACATGCGCCATCTTAATCGTTTACATCCGTGAATGCTTACCAACATACCTACCTACCTACCTACATCCATATATATATATATATATATATATTATATATTATATATATATTTGTATGTGTGTGTGTATATATATGCATATCTTTTAAGTAAATATGTGCAGACATATACGTAACTATAAGTGGGTGTGAATATATATGTGTGCATGTATGTGAATATAGATATGTACATGTGCATACATACATTTAAATTACTATGTACATAAAATATATATATATATATATATATATATATGTGTGTGTGTGTGTGTGTGTGTGTGTGTGTGTGTAGTGTACATGCTAGTGTACATATACAGTAGTGTATTGACTTACGAGTACCTCAACTTACGAGTTTTCAGAGTCACGAGTTGTCACGAGTTGTCACTCGGTCGATTGTTTTTGCTTTTTGTTGAGAGCTAAAATTTAAGTACCAGCGAGCTTCAGATATACTTATGTTCCCCAAAACGTTTGAATTTACACATTTATTACACCAAAGAGGAATATTATTTATAAAAGAATAAATATTAAAACATATTACTGTAAATGATTCATTAAATTTAATTTTATTGTGTTTTTTAAAAATAAAATACACTGCTTTTTTTCTTATTTAAAAAAATAATTAAAAATTAGGGTGTTTTAGGGGGGAGTTTGTTAAGGATGAATATCATTTCAGTTTAATTCAATGGGAAAATTGATTTAATATACAAGGAAATTGAGTTACCAGCAGAATGAATTAAACTCGTAAGTCAAGGTACCACTGTATGTGAATATATCTTTGTATGAGTGTGCGTATGTGTGTGTTTTATAGATTCGAATATAAGTAATAGATTTAATTAAATCCTAACAGCTGTAATTTAGCACAAGAAACATTTTAACTTAAAGGTATTAATTTACCCTAATAAAATGGGACAATAGCCGTTTTTATGAGAGCACAAAAATAAAAGACACAGCACCGGAGGACCCGCCTCTTGCTGACAAAAGATAGATCAGGGCGTTTCCTGATTTTGCTCATGATCAGTGTGCTTAAGAAAACAACCCTTTTTTTTGGCTATTCTTCGCAATCTTCCATTGAAACAGAAAAGGATTAGTTATTTATCAAAATATTTTTTGTGTGTTCAAAACCATTTAAAAACAAAAAGAACTTTTTAATTGAAATCATAATCAATATACAAATACAACATACACATATACATCTACACACGTATGCATAAATATTTTTTTCTTCTAATTTTAGTGAACTGATATTCAAAAACACAAATTTGACAAAACTCGCTTTGTTTAATTTTGGGTATTATTCACTTTCTCCAAAGTAAAAAAAAAAAAGAAAAAACAATGGTTCGTTTTTAATTTTTAATGTGCTTATTTTATAAATATTTATTCAATTTTTATTTTTCATTCATGTGTTTCTGCATTAACACTTTGCCTACTTTAGACCGCTCCCCCAACCACTGCAATCCTACTGTAAACAGCTGGATGCGTCTCTTGCTCGTGTCACCGTTTTACACTAAAAAATCACTACGTGAACACCCCTATTGTTTTATCCGTGAACTAACCTTGAAACTGGCACTTGATCCTTTTTCAATAAGGAAACAGATTAATGGAATATTTGATTCAGTCGTGGGGGAAATTCGGTAGGCAAAGAGTTAACAATTGATTTGTGAAATGATGCTGCATCTCAATATTGTTCTTTTCCTTGAAAATTGACGCTTTATAAATTGATGTTGGATTTTAAGGGTCATTTAATAAATAAGGGGAATCTTTTCTTTTTTCTTTTTTTTTTTTTTTTTTTTTCTAAAAGGCCAAATAATTTCTTATTTCAGAATCTCTTTTCATAAATGAAAACTCTGCAATATTTCAAATCCGTTTATAGGAAAAACTATTCTAATCTCTAAAAAATATTTGTTTGGGGGCAATTCAAAATGGCGACAAATGAAACAGTGCAGATAAGAATAATCTAGTATTAAAGATGTTTACAAATGGTCTAAACATGAGTTTGCCACTACGAACCTGAGTCGAAAGGACAGTCAATGGAGTTGTAAAATGTGACTCAACGGCAATGAGAAACTAAAGTGGGTCATGGTAACAATAATCTGAGATATGAAAGGACACAACACTCTTGATTTTCTTGAAGAAAAAGGGTGCAACTATAAACAATGCTACCTATTGCCAATTGTTTAGGCAAAATTCACCTTATTTATTGAATGACCATTGTATTTTGAAGATTGTTTTGGCAATGTTTTTATTTTTTTCCTTTGTTTCTGTACTAAGCATAGCCTCACTGTGACGACGTATTTCAAAATATTTTCTTTTTTTCCAAAGTATAGAGTCAGAAAAATCTATTTCTGCTTTGTTTTTTAAGGATATATTTTCTTTTGTTGTGAGTTTGTTTTGTTTGTTTTTAGATATTTTTTTATTTTGGTTTTGTTGTTGTTTTTTCTTTTTTATTCTTTTTTTTAGAATTCACTGGACAAAAGAATTAGTATTTTCTTATTTTTTATCAACACAATACAAAGGCGATGTCTCCATGATCCACTCTCTCTCTCTCTCTCTCTCTCTCTCTCTCTCTCTCTCTCTCTCTCTCTCTCTCTCTCTCTCTCTCTCTCTCTTTATTCTTTATCTTCCTTCTCCTTTTCGCAATTTCCTAGTTTATCCTTCCTGGGACACATCTAAGTTCTGATATCATATTCACCTTCCCTAAACAACTGCATTTCCTAGCACATACGCACTTGTTACACTCGCACACATTCACACACACACACACACACACACACACACACACACATATATATATATATATATTTGGGAGAATATGTGATTAATTGAAGTCAAACCTAATTTTTTTGAAAGTTAATTCATTAATGATTAATTAGGCGGGATTTAACTACTTAAATGTAAGGCTAAACAAAGTTAAATCCCACCTAATTAATCATTAATGAATTAACTTTAAAAAAATTAGGTTTGACTTCAATTAAGCACATATTCTCCCAAATATTGTCGGCTGAAAATAGCCATATTTATTATATATATATATATATATATAATATATATATATATATATTATTTATATACTTTGTTTAAAGATTGCGGCAATTTGTCCGATTATTGTCAACTACACATGAGCGCAATTTTGTTATAAATTCATATTCAGATACCTATGTTACATAGGGGATAAAGTCGTGGCTCATCTGGTAGTTTGGTTCTTCAATGACTTATCTTTTTCAGAAAACATTTTTGGTTCAAATTTGAGCTCAACGTGTGGGCATCTTTAACTTGGACAAGTCCTTCACATCCCCAGGCTCATTGTGGTCTATGGATTCTTGTATCTGAAAAACAAAAACAAAACAAAACAAAAACAATGCAATAATGACCAGAACGCATATTCACATACGTGCAAATAACTCTCCATCTTTGACGACGGGAAGTTTTGTCACTTAACCCAACAAAACAAGCAAAAAAACCGTAATATTATGATCCGACCGCAGTTTGTATATATATAAATATATATTATATATATATACTCGTACATACATATTATATATATATATGTATACTCGTACATACATATATGTATATATATATATATATATATATATATATATATATATATATATATTATAATATATATATATATATATATATATATATATATATATATATATATATATATACTCGTATATATATATATATATATATATATATACTATATATATATATATATATATATATAATAATATATAATATATATATATATATATATATATATATATATATATTATATATATATATATATATATATGTAAAACACGGTATGTTTGGAATGGCTTTTTTGCCGACAATCTTTTGGGAGAATATGTGCTTAATTGGAATCGTACCTAATTTTGAAAATTAATTAATTAATATAATTCCCGCCTAATCCTTATTAATTAATTAATTTTCAAAATTAGGTACGACTCCAATTAAGCATATATATATATATATATATATATATATATAATGAATGTTTTTACATTGGAATATTAGAAGAAATAATTGCACCAGCAAGTCTATCTTCTTTGTGTCTCTAAATAACAGATATCAAACATAAACTTTGGTATGATCATAAAGATTACACCAATGATATTTTTTTTTTTTTTTGGGGCGAATATAGAATGGTAATTGGAATCCTCAAATTCCTGGGTTCGAGCCTCGCATGAATTCTGAGAGTGCACAACATGCACTCTGTTTTTTTTTTGTTTTTTTTTTTTTAACCAAAACAATAAAAATGGCAATTATATAATTAAAATATTAAAATAAGTTTTATATCTTATGTTAACTGATGACGTAATAACTCGTGTCGACGGACAAAGTAACGATTTGCACCCCTTTTAAAAGAAAAAAAAAGAATAGTCTTATTAGTATAAAACACACTTGTTGAGAATACATACCTATGAACGGGCATCTAGTTTGTCCGCCTTTTTACGACCCTTGTCAGGTTTCTTCAGTGGAAAGTTCGTAAACAACTGGATAACTTCGATCAGTTCATAAATAGATGGTGTTATTCACATGCACAACCAACAAATATACTTTATCGATCTCTTCATTGATTAATTGATTTTTATATTTATTTCTATCACTTGACAGATTGTATTTACAATACAAGAACGTACAAATAACGCGGGATGTTTATCCATCAGGAAAGTGGTCGATTAAAGTACCTGTTAGTTTTAATATCTATCCCTCGGTCTCAATGTACATCTCTCCCCTTTTTATTTGTTCCTTTATCTGTCTCTCTCACACACGCACACGTACTCGCATTGCACACATTCTCTCCCCGATAGAGTTGTGTATAAATGATATATATATATATAATATATATATATATATATATATATACATGTATGTATATATATATATATAAACATACATATATGTATAAACATATTATATATGTATATATAACAATATATATATATAAACATATATATATATATAAACATTAATATATAAATATATATACATATATAAACATATACAATATAACATATATATATATATATATATATATATATATATAAACATTTATACACATATATATGCAACCATACATATACATTACATACATGTATTAATATGTATGTATATATACACACATGTACATCGATATATATGTAGATATTTCTATGTATATATATAAACATGCATATATAACTATATATATAAGCACATACATATACAAAATATATATAAGCATATATATAAACACATGTATAAACATATAATATATATATATATATAAATATATATATATAAATAAATATAGATATATGTATATAAACATATATAATATATGAACATATATATATAGATGTACATATAAACATTATATAAACATATATATATCTAAACATGCATATATAAGCTATACATAACATATATATATATGCAAACATATATTATATAATCTATAACATATATATATATATATATATATATATATATATATATATATATATATATATATATATATATATATATATATATATAATGTTCACACATCGATAAGAATGAGAATTATGTTTCTATTAAAAACCTGGCGAGATAACATGGTGATTATTTGTAAAGTATTCGATTCTCCCTCTGAAACCTTTTGAAATCTCTTCACTGTGGGATCGAAAGAAAACTATGATTAATTCTCTCACTTGGTTTAATTTCACACGTGTATATAAATATAATATATATAATATATAGGTGTGTGTTTATACTTACATAAACGTAGACATAAACACACACAAGTGGCAGTATCTAAAAAAATAAAAAAAATAAAAAAAAGTTTGTAAATACGAACAAAAAGATAGCAACGCGTTTTTAAATTCTTCCTGATGACATCTAAATGTTGTGCTAGTCCGAAGAGAGGATCAAAGAACCTTTTTAGTCTTTGATTCGATTATACAACAATTATTATTATTATTATTATCATTATTATTATTATTATCATTATTATTATTATTATTATTAATGATTATTACTAGTAGTAGCAATAATTATTACGATTTATTACGAATCTACTATCATTGTTATTAATGATATTATTATTTATCTTGATTATTATTATTATTATTATTATTATTATTATTATTATTATTATTATTATATTATTATTATTATTATTATTATTATTATTATTATTTTATTATGATATTATATTATTATTATTATTATTATTATTATTATTATCATTATCATTATTATTACTATTACTATTGATTATTACTAGTAGTAGCAATAATTATTACGATTTATTACCAATCTATTATCATTGTTATTAATGATATTATTATTATTATTATTATTATTATTATTATTATTATTATTATTATTATTAAAATAAACAGCTTTTATCTGGAAATTTTTTATACTTATGTTTACTGATATTATTTGTTACAACTG
>CM042141.1:112166566-112221566 GCA_023376005.1 Doryteuthis pealeii | reverse complement strand
TTTAAAAGATCTCTTTTTAACTCTTTGCCAACTTTAAGCTACTCACCCTGGCACTAGCACCACTGCAACCCCATTTGCTTACACTAAAAAATCACTACATGAACACCCCTACCAACTTTGTTAGTGAACCAACCCAGAAACTGGTACTTGATCCTTGTGCAATAGGGAACCAGTTGAATGGAATAATCTGGTAATACTCGCCAATTTGTTCTCTGATATCGAGAGACGTGGGGAAAGATTGGTAGGCCAAAGAGTTAAAGATCTAGTTTGTTTTTCGAGGTTTGTTTAGTAGGTTGGAACGCGGCTTTATTAGTTAAATTGAATGGAATTTGAAGAGTTTTAAAACATTAATTCAGGACATTATTTCAAACCTGAAACATGCAAGGAATGTGATAGCCTGACAAAAGGCTATGACGTCTACCTGAGATATCAGAATTAACGATAAGATTACAAATAACATAATAATCATGACTTTGAATTTTGATTTCCCTTATCTTATTCTTTTCCATGCTTCCAATACAACCCAAAAAGTTTTCAAACATCCATCACACACACACACACACGTATATATATATATATATATATATATTATATATATATATATATATATATATATATATTATTATTATTATTATTATTATTATCTTACAGTATGTATCCGGGTTTATGTTTCTGATAATAAAGCGATTAGCTGTTTTCTTTTTATCATCATTATCATCAGGGCGTACCGACAGCACGGATTCTCTCTCTCTCTCTCTCTCTCTCTCTCTCTCTCTCTCTCTCTCTCTCTCTCTCTCTCTTGACTTACTAAGCCCTCTAGACGGCACCCAGTGTCCGCACAGACATGATGAATGTAAGTTTGGGAATGTATACGAGTCCATAAGAGAATTTTACTCATGAGTTCGTCCTTACTTCCCTCTTGGATAGTTTGCAAGATAGGAAGTAAGTGGCCGCACAACATTGGGCTGCTTCCAGGAATTTTCCAAAACAACATGCAGCATCCTTCTGTAGTTTACGTCTGGCTTTTTCTCCAAGCGTTTTGTTCGAGTCTAAGTGGTACAGCTATATAGTAGTAATGATACGGCTACATCCTAGAAGAATTCCCATTTTGTTTTATCAAAGAGATCAGATTTCCATATGGCTAATAGTAGTCCTACTTCACCTATACGTATGTTGACATCGCTTTCAGTAGATGATATATTGCTACCGAGGTATATGCGTGTGTTGGCATTGGACCCGTTAGTTTTCATTAAGGTCCCCCTTCTTGCCGATGTTTTCTTTCTTTCTTTTTTTATAAAACGCGTAATTATTGTTGTTAATCTTTTAAAACTAAATTGTTATTTTTACTTGTAGTTGTTATATCCCCACTTTGTGATATTTGTTAATTTTATTTCTATCAAAGAAATTCCCCAGAATAAAAAAAATGTTATTCCAGAATTGGTATTTAAAAAAAGTGAGAAAGGAATATTGCCTAATTTATATGGTAAGTTATATGGTTCTTGTTATATTCTAAATATAATTCGGGTAGATTGGTTGTTATTGAGAGACCCGTATGTCCAAGACATGAAATGTCTAAGTGGGTCGGGTACCATGAATGTACAGGCTTGTTTTTGCTCTTAATTGTTTTCTACTCAGATATATATCTACTTTGTTTTGTTGTACCAATTCCTTGCCACTGTCATATAGTCCTTTTCAAGACTTCTTATCTAAGTCACGAGTCACACACACACACACACACACACACACACACACACACACACACATATATATATATATATATATATATATATATATATATAATAATCCAAAAGTCCAGAGAATAAATCTTCCTTACGACACAAGAGTTTTATTTAAAAAACCTGTCGCAGTTTGAGAGCTCTTAATGTTAGAGTCACAGAGCAAATATATAAGTAAAGAAATAACAAAAGACTTAGAGATTTAGCATTATAGTCTATTTCAGGGAGCTTAGACAAAATGTCTAACTCTCCCGACTCATCAGATGCGAATGATGAATTCTTATTACTTTAAAGGCATTTGAAAACAGATTTTTATTTTTTTTATTTTTTAAATTTTATAGTCCTGTGATATGAAATTGATACACAGGACTATAAAATACACTTATGTTAATAAGTTCAGTAAAGACATGTATGTTTCCAAATTTATTACACCAAATAAAAAAAATATTTATAAAAGAATAAACATTAGGACATATTAAATCACATAACATTCAAGTGTAGTGTTCACTAAGAAATTTGCTTAATATATGGGTAAAAGTACTTGTGATATTCTCTGCTGTCTTTTAATCTTGCTGCCACGTGTTTTTTGTTTTTTCGATGCTAAACTGTTACCGACGATAGACATGAACTTTACTTCAAAATTTTGTGAAAATTAAATAAATATTTTAATTTTTGTGGCAGATCAAAAATATGGGATTTTCTTCGTCTCAATTTTACCGATATCATTTATTTTGCAAATTAAGTAGTATTATAAGATATTTTTTGCCACACGTCTTACTCAATAAGTAGACAAACCTTTTAAAGTTTATATATATTTTTTTACAACTACTCGACGTAAAAAAAGAAATCATGTTAAATTGGACAAGTTTTTTTTTTATTGAAATCCCTGCAGATGAAAGTGGGGAAAGTATGGCGCGATATGGCCGAAAAACAAAAAGGGAAATCTGTAGCAGTTAAGAAAAAACAATTTACTTCTTTTAATTTTATCATTTTTTTATTATTTATATAATACTATGTTATTTCTTTTTTTAAGAACACGTAAAAAATATTAGGATGTTTTTTTTTTGGGGGGGGGGGCTGTATCAGATTAATGGTATTTCAGTTAATTCCAATGGGGGAATTGATTTAATATATGAGGTTATTGAGTTACGAGCTCGGTCACAGAAAGAAGTAAACTCGTAATTCAAGGTATCACTTCATTCGTTAAAAAGGAATTGCGTCTTGAACAAAGTACAAATTCGATTTTTATTCAATATTTTTCACTTGGCAGGATAGAGTTGATTCAGCTTGAAACCCTGAATCTCGATTCGATTTTGAACAAAACTTTTACGCTAGTTTATTTTTTATATCATCGTTTATAAAACTGATCTCTTTTCTCTAAATCAAAGTTACTTCTGGTTTAGTTATTTTATTCCTTTCGCACAAAACAAAATATCTTTGGTGCGAGGAATATTAAGATAATTTTTTGTGGGGGTGGGCGGGTGCAGGAACAGATTAATGGGGGAAATTGATTTGATATACGACGAAAATGTATTACAAACTCGGTCACGGCACGAATTAAACTTGTAAGTCAATGTGCCAATGTATTGATAGAAAAATGGAAAAACTGAATCTCGATTCGATTTTGAACAAAACTTGTTTGTTTATTTATTCATTTTTTTTATATTGTCGTTTATAGAACCGATCACTTTTGCTAAGTCACAGTTACTTCAGGTTTAGACATGTCTTTTCCTTTCGCACAAAAACCAAATATTTTTGGCGTAAAGAATATTAAGATCCAAACGTGGATCAGGATTCCATCGTGTTGATTCTCATTTGAATATGAATTTTGATTCGACTTGTAATATGGCTTCTTATATCTCTCTCACTTTTTTTTGTTTAGTTGTCGTCCACTAGAAAACAAAATCACTCATGTCGATCTCATTGATGTTAAGGAAAATCGAACTAAAATCCTTTCCCTCTCTATCTCCCTACCTCTTTCATCGACTTAACGATTTCAGCCTCGAATCGATTAAAATCGTTCTAAGTCAACCGAAATTCTTTCTAATACATTTTACACTTGACTATTGAATTACCATTGGCAGGCTGAGCTCTCATTGCTCATTATTATTATTATTATTATTATTATTATTATTATTATTATTATTATTATGTTCACTCCTGTGAGTTTTTCACGCTACCGTTAACTGATGGTCTTTCGCTGGAGTCTGAGTAACAACAAGTCTCCTCATGTCTCTAGGACTCTTCTGAGTATTCAAGCCGATCTTAACAATGCTGTTTTCTGGATGGTCTCAATTCTTCCTCTGATTTCCATGCACTCTATTATTATTATTATTATTAGTTCTCTGGCAAGGTCTAAGTATTTGTCTATCTCTTCGCTTTCTTTCATGTTCTCTTTGTACTCTCTCGGAACGGCAAAATCCACTAGATGACAAGTTATTATTTTCTTGTTAATTAATTAACAATTGATTAATTGGGACTTTTTGCTGAGATTAGGTTATCCGTTTGTAAGTCAAAATCTCGGAGAATTTTATGCGTATTATTATTATTATTATTATTATTATTATTATTATTATCACTCTATATGAGATTTCCCCAATGGTGTCCTCAGCTCTCCAAGATTCTTTCATGGTTATTCTAGCTGATCTTAACAGTGCTGTGGTCTGGGGTTTGTCGAATCTTTCTCTGATCTTCAGAACTCTCAATCTCTTTTCCAGGAGTTTTAGGGAGTGTTCCAAGGGTACCAACTACAATTGGCGTCACCGTTACCTTTATGTTCCATGGCTTCATTAGCTCTCTGACAAGGTCAGAGTAGTTTTCTGTATTTTTGCTTTCTGTAAACTTCGCACTGACGTCAGATGTAACGGCAAAATCCACAAGATGACAAGTTCTTTTCTTCTTGTTAATTAAAATAGACGTGGTATTCTGGCTGGAGGTTGATGATCTGTTAGTATTTCAAAACCCCAGAGAATGTCATTATTAGTACGGAGTCTGAACTAATGCCTAAATAACTGAAAGAATATGCCAATCACAATACGCATATATATATATATATATATATATATAGATAGATAGATAGATAGATAGATAGATACAAAAGTTCTTTATTTGCAAAATTGGACTACCCGGTTTTTACACTGTTCGAGTCATAAAGATAGAAGTAAAATAATATATTAGTGTGTGTGTGTGAGAGAGAGAGGGAGAGAGAGAGAGAGAGAGAGAGAGAGAAAGAAAGAAAGAAGAAAGAAAGAAAGAAAGAAAGTGTGTGTGTGTGTGTTTGTGTTTCTCTATATTTATGTAGGCTTATAGATTTGTGTGTGTCTGCGTGTTGATATCTTAATTTTATCCCCATTTTCAGTTGATACACTCATTGACGGACAGTGTGACTTTTTTCTATAAATTGTCATATTTCTTTGTGACGCAACAATCTATCGTAGCTATTTCAATGGTGTAGAATAACTTGAATGCATTATCACTCCAGGAATTTCTGAATATGGCCAGGGGTTCTTCTACAACCAATTTTCAAAGAGAATTTTTCTCCAAACTTTGGTAATTGCAACAAGCAATTATATTGTAAGCTGTGAGTAAGTGCTTTCCTTTCTCGCCAAGTGATGATGGTTAATCATCGAAACAGATTCATTTTAGTCCTCTGGCATTTTATCTATAAAAAATATACAAAAGAAATACTGATGAATTACGTTTATTTATTTGAATACTCATACACAACGAAATATGACTATTCCAGAGCTAATCTGAACTCGAAGTTTAACTATCAACACAAATAAAAACAAAACATTATCATTATTTATCAAGGCGTGTCAATAGCATGGATTCCTTTGACTCATTCTCACCACCCACCCCTATCGGTCATAGCTATTGACTGGTCGACCAACAGTGGTGTGTTCATTTTGATATTTGATTTCTTACTGCACTTCCTGTTACTTGAATGGTCACTCGTCTAATGCCAAGGGGTCTTTTTGGTTTAGTTTGGTTTCTTTGTTTAATGGCAAACCAACCTTCATGGACTAATTAATGCCAAAGCGTCCTTGTAGAAGGACAGTAGAGCCGTCTCCAGCGTCAGCACAAATACAAGGTTTAGCTGGTCGGCCAGCAGTCGTGTGTTTATATGTTGGAGTCCTTAGAGAAACGACGCTTAGATGTTTACCCTTACTTCTCCAAAAAATGACCATCTTGTTCGTCTTATTTGGTTGGTTATCTGATTGTCTAGTTTTACGGCAAATCAACATTTTTCGGGTCATTTAATACCGAATCAAGTCATTTCGATATTCGGTGTCTTACAGTACCACTTGTTGCTTAAATGTTCGCTCATCTAAGTACTTAACAGGCTAATCATTGCTTAACTTCGGTAATCTAGCGGGAACCGGCCCTTTCAACGTGACTAGACCGTAAGCCGCTTGTACTTACTTTGACGATAGACAAGGTGGAAATTAAATCACCTAATGTCTGCGGTTTTTTAGTACCACTTCCACTATTTGTTAAAACAAGCAGACCGCATTCTTGTTGAGGTACCATCTAGATTTTTCTCCAGGCATTTCATTAAAGTCCAAGTGGTGCCAGCATACAGTAGTACTGACACATCAACAACTTGGAAGAATTCCCGTTTTATTTTATCAGAAGATGAAACAGTAAGCAATGAATATTTAGATTCATGTCTGAAAATTTTCGATAACGTGTCCTTGTATTAGGTATTGTTCTCATATGACCTCTTGACCTTTTAATGAACTAGATAAGCCTCGTCAATTTCTTTTCAACTCACCAAAACATGGCGGTTAGCGAGGCTCACCTGGTTCACTAGAAGGTCACAAGAAGAGGAATATTTCAAAAACACAGTCATCGGATATGACATGTAAGAAGGAAAGCTTACGTCCACACAGAGTAAGGTTTGATATATTAAAATAAGAGTCAACATTTTTTTTTAAATTGATGATTAAAATTAATAAAAATTAGATTAATGCAAATTGATGTATATATCTTCTTTTTTATATTTATATATGTAAGAACAGGTGTTATCCTTCTGGTTAATAATAATGATCGGCAATGTTCGTTCTGTGATAGGGGCTGCCTCTTTCCCGCTGGCTTAATGTGCACTTAGAGTTCTACGGTAATTATTGACACAAAACAGGGTGGTTACACATTAAATCGAGCTGACTACCACCATGCATTTTTCTCTCACTCACTCTCTCTACCTCTATCTAATCTATCTACTCCCCTCTCTCTCTCTCTCTCTCTTATATATATATATATATATATATATATATATATATATATATATATAATGTGTGTGTCTTTCTCTCTCTCTGTCTGTCTCTGTCTCAGTGCTTGTGCGTGTGAATTCACACATTTGTAAAAATGATTTCTTTACGATCCCTTTCTTTGCAATGAGTATTTTTCATGTATACAGATACAAAATATGGCACTAGTTATTTTTGTATATCAGTATTTACCAAACATGGCCAAGTTCTTAGTTTTAGCTAAAAAAAATTAGGCTGTGTCTTTAACGGGGCACGAACCCACACCCGTACGCTAGGCAAAAATTGTTGTAAGAAATTTTGGATTTATGCCATATTTGAGTACGAAAACTTTGAGTATGAAACCAGAACTGGATTGAAATATGAAACCAATAATAGTTTGGGTAACAATCCCTAACTGGTTTGAGTATGATATCATTAGTATTCTGTCTTCTCAATCGTGCCAGGGAATTGGGCTGTTGTTTAAACAAACGGTGATGCAATAACACAAAACAATGAAATAGAAATAATTTTTAAAAACTCCAGAGAGTAAATATAACGTAACGGTTAGGTATTATTAACAAATACATAAAGAAGAATGAAGAACGGTAAAAAATCTCAGTTATTCTCCGTTATCCTCAAGGTAAAAACAGATTAAGAGAATGTGGAATGTCTCTTTCGAGAGTTGCGCTAGATGCATCTGGATCTAGTGGCAAACTCGATAGAACTGAAGAAGTCTGAATTATTTAAATGAAGCTTGTTATTTTTTTATTTTTTTATTTTTTTTTTTTTTATTTTGGCACTTAATCCGAGACATTGTGCTGTTACCTGTGGTTTAGATATGAAACCAAAACTGGTTTGAAATATAATACTCACAAATGGATTTAATACAAAACCACAATTGGTTTCAGTATAAATCCACAACTGGTCAATTTCACGATGTACACACACACACACACACACACAGACTCTCACGTCTCTTCTCTCTCTCTCTCTCTCTCTCTCTCTCTCTCTCTCTCTCTCTCTCTCTCTCTCTCTCTCTCTCTCTCTCTCTCTCTCTCTCATCACACACACACACACATCTCTCTCTCACACACACACACACACATTCTCTCTCTCTACACACACACACACACACACACACACACACACCACACACACATAGAGATATTCCATATTTCTATTAATTAAACAGTTAGTCATTTCTGTCAATCAATATATTTCTTTTCCGGTCCATCTATATATAAATCTATGTGTGAATGTGTGTATAAATGGCCGTTTATTTTCATTTGGTTTCAAATTTTCGTTAATGAGAGGTTTGTTTATTTAATGGCAAATCAACCTTTTTTAATTATTTAATGCCAAAACATCCTTGTAGAAGAACAGTAGTGGTATTATGAAGACGCGCGTTGTCCCCTGGGGCTGTAGAATACGCCCTTTAGCTGTTGGTGGTAACCCGAAATGATTGAGGAGAGGATCTTGGTGGCTGAGCAGTATGTTAGCCGGGTACTTGGTGGTCCCGTGACATGGAGCACTGCTCTTCGCTCCTTATTTGGGCAAACGAAGATACATGGCAATAAATTAAGCCATACTGAGATTTAAAACTGCAATCTGTTCAACTATTCCCCACACACATACATACATAAATACACCATTTAAATGGCCTTATGCCAAACTAGCCTAATCTTAGTAAATAACTGTACGTAATCTAAGCAGGTGGCTTTAACGATCCAATATTCCTCATGCAATTTAAAAACAAACAAATAAACACTATACACGATGTGTCTGGGCAGATCAAACATATAAATAGCTGGATAGTGGAGGCAATGTGTAATGGTTATCGTCGTAGAAAAGGGGGACGGCGAGACGAGTTCAAATCATGGACGAGGATGTTTGTATGTCACGTAGTGCTAATACCATTGAGACGGTATGCATCACCAGCTATGAGTAAATAGTAGACTATACTGGGTTCTTTAACCTTGGTTAGGCAACCAGTCTAGGAGAATGAAAACTCCGAATTCAAACCCGTTAAACTCCGCTTAAAAATTAAACTTGTGTCGCCTCCTGTTCATGCGGATGGGTTGGTATATATATATATATATATATATAGTTGAATATTGGAACCATTTGTTGTGTAATAATTATCTCCGTAGGGATAGGACGGAGAATCGAGTTCAAATCTTGGACGAGTCTGTTTGCATTTCACATAGCGCTAATACCCTTGGGAAAAGTATGCATCCAACTATTCTCCTTCCAGCTATGAGTAAATAGTAGGAAAGACAGGAATATTTAACCTTGTAGGCAACCAGTCTAGGAGAAGGAGTTAGATAAGTGCATAGTTAGCGGGATATTCTGAGTGGTCGCATAATACTTTTAAATACTAACCGTACCAATCGCTGATTTTTATTTGATTTCAGTTGATGCGCATTTAATATTTTCAGATATCCAACTTCTTGAACGTTCATAGTTTTGAAGAAATTTATTGACAGATTTATAGCAGGAATAACAATAAGTATGAAGTCTATCACAAAATTGGGAGGTAAATTTTGATCTGAAATTTTTAATGTATTGTCCACTCAATATTTACCTCGCATCTCACGTATGCGGGTATGACACAAGGTCATGTGGGACCACCCTCGAGCCGAAGCTCATGGGACAGCGGTTACAAAACATTGCGATCCCGTCGACATTACCCCTCAACGGGGCGCCTCAGGCACTGAGCCATAAACTCAGCCCTGTCCCTTTAAATCAAGGGGGCAGGAATTGCCTGGGATCACGTCGTTTATTTAACGCACAGGTTCAGTGGCCGAAGCCAGGGGACACCACCTCGAAGAGTCGGTTAGCAGTGCGTTTAATTTAATTAAAATTCATCGCCGAATTAAGTGCATTGAAACGAAAGGAGATTATGTTGAAAATTAAATATTCGTTGTACAAAATAAATGCTTTTTTCATCTTGAGGCTGGAGACATATTGAAGTATATACTCATATGTTGGGGTATATAATGCTTCTACAGGACACTTCTCATGGTGTTGTGGTTAGCAAGCTATATTAGCAGATTATTTTTGTGAGTTTGATTCTCACTGGGTGTTCCATACTCCTGGCCTTGTGCCACGTGTAAACTAAGCTTAGTAAATAACTATATAATTCTTTTTACGGATTGCGACATAAGAAAATTTTAAATGGTTGAAAAAAGGCATTTCAAATGATTGTGGTTGCGTTAGAACCCTGTTGGAATTAAACTGAAATAATTTACGCAAAACATATTTTGTAGGGAAATTTTTTTAGAATACCTAGTCCGAAGTTTTTTATTCTTACTAGGTACCCCGTACCCCTGGCATTGTACTACGTGTAAATTGAGCTGGTCAGAAGTTTCTTGTTTTGTAATTTACTGGATTGACATCCAAATGATCGGGTCTGATTACTATTTATCTATTTTAAACATTCCTTACAACTAACATTCACTCCTTCTCTTTTTGATACTCTGTCGCGGGTATAATATTAAACTGAATTTGATGGCGAGGCTTCAGTTTTGGATCTCTGGAGAGTGTGTAGTACGTCTTCATTGCCATTACTCCCAGGTCTACTCTGACCCGGTATGGTAGTACCTATTAGTGTTCAAATAGATATGTTTAAAATTATTAGTATTACATAGGATTACTTGATGCTATATAACAATAAATTATTTGTATTCATTTGAATTTGAAATAGCTTCTTATGGCTGGAGTTGTTTAATAAAATTGATTAGTAGTTACTTGTAACCATATAACTGTGTGCAAGCAGATGACTATTATTAAATAGAGATAATTACTTAAAACTATCTAATCTTTAGTTCGCAAAAAATAAACACACACACACACACACACAACATATACGCACATATATACATACATACCATACTAAAAAATACAGAGATATGGGTGATGAGCAAATACATACATACAAATAAACATACATATATACCAAAATATAAGTAATTACTGGATTTTCTTGTTTTGAAATGGTTTTGTTAGGAATACTGGAAACCATACAACTGTGAGAATATTGTTTATGTTAGATAGGGATAATTGATATCCTATAAGTGTATGCAAAAAAAAAAACTCTTAAGAAACAGTTTACGGTCAAGTCACGTTTTAAGCAGCGGTTCTCGATAGATCACCGAAGTTAAGCAGCGATGATTCTGTTCATTACTTTTTTATGCATAGGTATTTATATAGTATTATGAGTAAATCTCGATACTATTATTATTATTATCATTATTCTTATTCTTATTCTTATTCTTATTATTTTATTATTATTATTCTTATTCTTATTCTTATTCTTTTTCTTATTTTATTCTTCTTCTTATTATTATTATTATTATTATTATTATTATTATTATTATTATTATTATTATTATCAGGTGATCATTTAAGCGACAGCAATTAGTGTAAGCAACCTGATATAAAAAATGACTTGATACGGCAGTAAGGGACCGGAAAAGGGTTGATATGCCGTAAAATAAAACAAGCAATCTTATGAAACAAATACATAAAAGAAATGTACATATAAACGTACAGTGAACGCGGTTCCGTAACCTCTAAGCATAGAATAACCTTAGACGGATTGACATGCCGTTAAAATAAATATTCTTTAAGTATTTATTTATTTATTGTTCTCTTTTTGTAAACAAAACTACTGTGGGGTTTAGCTTCAAGTAAAGCTGGTAAAAGTGAGTAGAAGATGATAGAATATAGCGACGTAGGAATGATCGTATTTGTAAAAATCGATAACTGGTCGCACAGACAGAAAAGCGAAGAGGACGATGTTTATTTTGCTTACATGTTATCTCACCAATGATAAATGTAGCCTGGCTAGTCTATAACGTAAAATAAAACCTGATTTCGAATTAATTTTCATCATTTTCCAGCATTCCTAATTACGACCAATCAAACTTCCATATGAGGCGATGTTTATTTCTTAACTCTTTTCCAAAAATAAGAATGACATTCTCTTATATGGTCCCAACTGCTAGTAAGATTCTTCCATATACGGTGATCGCTACGCGTATTATATATCCATTTATGGTGTTGACTACTAGAACACAGCCATACATAGTATTTTTAGGAGTTCTGAAATTAATCTTAACAGTGAGCACAAAAAAAAATGTCTCTTCCCTTTATCAGTCACAGAAAACTAAATAATAACCAGGATCAATTATGTCGACGAATTGCTGTCATATACACAATGCAAATATTTTCTGAAATCCCGGGAAATTCCCGGGCTCGCTATATCTTATAGCGGCTGTCGCGTTCACTGTAGCTGCCCGGCTCGCTTTGACAACCGGGCTCTCCTTGAAGCGCCGGTCCTTGCTACCTATGTACCCATTTCATCTCCCTCTCGCAGTTTCTCTGATAGTACTAAATACTAGTGCCGTAGGTAACCATTATAAAAATAAAAAAAAACTTGTCATTAATGTTTTATAGTTATCTTGCCGCGTCTATGTCGTTGGCATTTTTTTCTGATCACTCATCGATCTTGATCGATTTTATTTAACATTCGATATATGTAAATATTGATCAACTTAAATCACGCAGTTCTACTTCATATTTCTATTGCTCACGTTTATTCTCTTTTACACACAATCGATATTTTCTTAGCGTAGCTATGTCTGAAAAAAAATCATATGTGAGGTACCCAGTGAGGACCGAATTCAGTATGGGTAGTGACGGTCTTCGAGATTAGCTTCTTAATCATCACTCTACAGTTCAACAACATATATATTGTATGAAATTACCGGAGAGGCTGCACCCAAATAGATAGATAGATAGATAGTTAGATAGATATATAGCTATGAGGAGACTGGGATAGATAGATAGATAGATATATATATATATATATATATATATATATATATATATATATATATATATGTGTGTGTGTGTGAAGATTTGTTGGTCTGGGTTTCGACCATTGGGTTTTTAATCATAAATTTATCTCTTTTATTGAGCACTTTCACACATTTGTTGAGCCGTGAATCCCGAAATATTTAGATATTTATTCATTCTTTCTGGATTTAATCGTCGACTACGCTATATATATATATATATATATATATATATATATAGAGAGAGAGAGAGAGAGAGAGAGAGAGAGAGAGGTTAAAGTAGTAATTGTTGACTAGGTGAGCTAACTATGACATTATGAGGGAGCCGATTCGTTCGTATTATATATTTCTTCATCAATTTCTATAAAGATCTATTTTCTGTCTATCTTTGTTTATATATGCTTTAAGTTTAATATATATATATATATATATATATATATATATATATATATATATATATATAAAATGTTGTTCTGGTTCCAACGGGAGAAAATTCAATATTTTATAAAAAAAAGGAATGTACGCAAAATGTATTTTGTTCTCAGAAAAAAATTTCTAATTCTTTTTGTTAATTAAAAATTTTTTTTTCTGAGAACAAAATACATTTTGCGGCCTTCCTTTATATATATATATATATATATATATAATATATATATATATATATATATACATAGTTAGCGATTCAAGCTGTTTATAGCTCATATACCTTTTTTCATCTCACAGTATAGAGTCCACGCACGTTTTAGTAAGTCCTCTGCGTCTAGCGCCTATCTTCTTGTCTTGGACTCCCTAAAGTCCCACTTCTATTAAACGAATTTTCAAAGCTATCAGGCGGCTTCCCAATCTGACCCATTAGAGCCAGTCTTATCCACCAACCGCCTGAGATTCTGGGGAGGTGGTGACAGCGGTATAAATACATTGACCACTTATTCCCTTGTTCGTTTCATTCTAATTGTTATACTTCTCATTCCATCCCGTCCTATGTATTCAAGTGACAGCAAGTCTGCTCAGTTATCCAGGACTCTCCTCAGTATTGTTTAGCCGATCTCAACAGTGTTGCGTTCTGGACGGTTCCAATCCTTCCGCGGACTTACTAGTCACCCCAGTCTCTTTAGGATTGACCCAAGAATTCCAATTATGATTGGTATCACCAAAAATGTTCCATAGATTTTTCAACCCTCAGGCAAGATCTATGTATTCATCTAGTTTTTAGGGATATTTTTCTTCACTTTTACTCTGTCATCTGCTGGGACGGTGAATTTTATTAGCTGTTAATAGGATCCAATTTTCTAATCTGGACTGGATAACCCGGGGTTTTTTTTTTCAAGTCTCAGAGAATTGTGCAATCTTTCCAAAACAGATTTTGTCTGTGTATTTACCCTTAGTCTGTATATTCAAACTATATTATTATTATATCACTTCTTTCGATTTTTTTTTTCACACTAGCGTTATTTGGTGGTCATTTACTAGAGTCTGTGTGACAGCAAGTCTCCTCATGTCTCTAGGACTCTTCTGAGTATTCTAACCAATTTTAATAATGATGTTGACCGGATGGTCTCTGGAAATGTCCAAGTATTTCTCTCTCTTTTCGCTTTTTTTTTTTATTTACACTCCGTGGTCCCTTGGAACGGTAAAATCTACTAGAGAACAAATTATTATTTTCTTGTTGATTAACATTAGGTCGGGTCTTCTGGCAGAGATTAGGTGAACTGGTTTGTATCTCAAAAATATCCCAGAGAATTTTATGCGTCTTATTATTATTATCGAGTTTTTCACACCTGCCGTAGCCGGTGGTTCACTGGGGGCTGAGTGACAGCAAGTCTCCTTAGGTCTCCTGGACTCTTCTGAGTATTCTAGCCGATCTTAACAATGGTCTCGATTCTTCTTCAGATTTCTAATTCATCCAAATTCTTTTCCCAGACCTTTGGGGACCGTTCCTATTATTATTATTATTATTATTATTATTATTATTATTATTATTATTATTATTATTATCAACAGCAGCAGCAGCAGCATTAACAGCAGCAGCTTTTTTCTCTGGTCTTATCTTTATTTTCCTATTGTTGGGAATTTAACCATTAGAATCTTGATAAATATATTATGTACTGGCTTCCAAGCGTTTCTTCCTTATTATGCCACCTTTTAAAAAAATAATGTTGAGAACGAGTAACTCCAATTCATTCATTGTAAAGGTGAATACTGGGGGAGTTTAGTTTTATACACCAAATCTAAAATAACGAGACTCACATTCTCGAAAAACAACTCTATAAGAGAGGATGAGACTGAAATACAGATTCTAAATCATACCACATATCCCATCGATATATATATATATATATATATATATATATATATATATATATATATATATATATATATATATATATATAAAGTCCGAACGTCAATTCCTGATTAGATGTATGTGCCCACACATGTCTGCATCCAATGAGATTTCTCCACACACACACACAGAAGTTCACACACATACGCAGGCACGCGCAAAAAGCGCACACATATGCACATACACACTCACAAGCACAGACACACGCACAATGACCACATGCACACACAACACACACACACACACACACATCCATACATAAGTACATACTCACAAACACTTGAGACCTTGTGTCACATCCTACTTTTTGGGGTAAATACCTACATGCACACAAACACGGAGATACGCGAGATGAGCACATATATACACACGTACACTTACAAATACACACACGTGTACATAAATAAATAAATAAATAAATACATGCCACAATATAAACGATTACTGGATTTTTTTTACAAAGAGTGTATTGTTCAAGTTACGTGCAATTAAAATAGGCTTGTATAAAAATGTACAAAACATGTAATGCCTTCTTCGTAACAAAAGAAGAAAAGAAAAAAGAAAAAAAAAAGAAAAAATATTTAAAAAAATATAAACTTATTTACAAAGATTATGTTTTACATATTTTGAACACTATCAAACTGCCGGACAACACACACATACATGTATATTATATATACATTTTTTATGTATACAAATGCTATTGTATACAAACAATTCAATAACTTGACGTATTTTACACACTTGCACACTATGCCTGTGCATACATACATTACAGCATACACTTATGTACATTTGATTTATAACACGAAAACTCTGTCAAATATCTGATGAAAATTACGAGTTTGAATGTGTATCGAATCTTTTACAACACGAACGTTTTCCTCAGCGAAGTTTTCCTTTTTCATTTTTCCCTTTTTTTTTTCTTTTGAAAAAAAAAAAGAAGACAAACAGACGGATACACGTTATTTTTCCAGCAATCTTTGCATATGAATAATAGACACGTGTACACACACACATACATACACACACACATACACACAGACATGCACACACACACACACACATACATGCTCTAATATCTATTACAAAATAACTGCATTAAATTATATATTACCTACATATATATATATATATATAACATATATATATATATATATATATATATTATATATGTATATATATATATATATATATATATATATATATATATATATATATATATATTCGATATTTCAGAGTGAACCTTACTCTCTTATCATCCACTATACATCAATAGAAAGTAAATTTAAATTTTTCAACACTTTCTTTCATATACGTTAGTTTAGTCTATAAGCCATTCGATTGTCATTTACCTATATAAGAAGCATACGTGGAACCCACACTAATATATATATATATATATATATATATATATATATATATATATATATATGTTGCAATCCACACGCACATTCACCTATTCACAAAATACCTGCATTAATATGTACACGTAAGAACATGTGTATATATAAATATATATATTTATATTTATATAAATATTTATTCATAAATTCAAGTATTACGCAAGCTTTCACTTAAGAAACTACTAGTTCTGCTTAGTCAAAATAGTCAACCACAGTAGTGACCACTTTTATTTACAAAAAAAAAAAAAAAAAAAAAAAAAAAAAAAGAATTACGACTATTATCACCACCATTACTACGAACACAGATATGATTTTTTTTTTTTTTTTTTTTTTTGCTATAATTTTTTTTAAATATGTTCGCTGTATTATTTTGTATAATAGAGGCTAATCGGTCTAGATCTTATATAATACGTTAAAAAAGGTTGTTTGTTTGTTGTTTTTTTAAATCACTGTAGAACAAGCCAGTATGGGACTGGCCTAAGCCGGCGGTTTATATATATACATATATATATATATTATATATATATATATATATATATATATATATAAATGGCCGCCGGAAATGCTGTATATATATATATATGTGTGCATATATATATATATGTATATACATATATATATACATATATATATGTAATAATAATAATAATATATATACATTTTTATTTGACACAAGCAACTGGTTCTGGTATAAATATCAGAATGACGTTTATAAACACATTGGAGGCATAATCTTCGAAGGGTATAAATAAAAATACGTTTGTTGTTTTCAACAGTTGTTGTTTATTTATTTATCTACAGAGTCCCCCATTTCGCATGTATATATTTACCCCACCCCTCTACCACGATCAGGATTTGACACGAGGTCAGCTTTTAAGCGGATGTGAAGGTAAATTTTTGGCCAGCGTTTTTTTTTTGTTTTTTTTTGCATTTAGTTTTGGGAATATTTTTTTCTCTGGTTCTGAATTAAATTCTTTAATATAAGAATGAATCTGAATATAGTTTAGCTTCAAAGAAGAGTGAGTCGATAAAGAGCATTTGTCAACGAAACATCTGTAATTAATGGGTGGTATAGAAGGGTTTTCAAGTCGCCAGAAGGTGCAGCGATTTGCGAGAAGAGAGCTAATCTAAAGCGAGTCCCGGACAGTCCCGCCAGTAGCAGGATGAAACAGACGTCCAAGTTACATAATAATTGGATCCCTAATACATTTTTAAGGTAGTGTAAAAATCATTATGGCGATCAGTACAGCTGATGGCCTTGAGAGTGAGTGACAATGCTTGACCTCACTCTGAACTTGCCTTGCGGGATAAACCGTGAGAACCGGGAAACCCGATAGAAGGCCCTTCCGGTTTAAGGAGTAAGCAACTCAGTTAGTCAGTTAGAACTTAGAAGCCGAGCTAGCAAGATGTAAGGATTCGCGCGCATTGTCTGGTCTGGGAATTTATGAATAAAGTAACATCAACATAAATCGAAGTCTTGTGTTTATTACTAAAAACTAACAATGACACAAGGCTTCTGATAAGAAGAAATCCCAACAGAAACCAGACCCGGAATCCTCAATAAAAGACCAGACGAGACCTTAGAAGATATACCAGACAAAGATAGATGATAGACGATCAGAAGCAAGGCCGGCCGGTGGAATAGACGACCAGAATAAGAAGTAAGAGAAGTATATAACATATACCTATTTAGTGCCGGTAAAGAAGGCGCTATGCAACACAAATGAAGAGATTAGTCATTAAGAGATTAGTCAGTCCTTTCTCTCCCTGACTTGACTACCCATGCATACGCGGTTTCAAATGGAATAGAAATAAAAAGAAAACACAATTTTGGGCTAAGGAGAAAAAAAGAAAGAAAATGTTTTCAGGGGATTAAGCAGCAGACAGAAATTCTGGAGATGGCCCTCTGAAAATTGACTCCTGAGTGATTTAGCTCGTAAATTGACACGAGGGTGCTTGGGACCTCAGCTAGTCATGGGGGATTGATAACTACTTTTAATCTGCCAAATAACGGAAGTTTCGAGTTTTCTGCGCGAATCTAGTACCTTCTGTAGTATTCGATGGGTTTTGATGACATACTAGAACCGGAAACGGGACGCCGAAGTAAAAGAGAGGGTTGACGGGAGACTCGGATGAAGTCGCCATAATCTAAAGCGAGTCTCGGACAGTCCCGCCAGTAGCAGGATGAAGCAGTCGTCAAAATGAAGAGATTAGTTATTAAGAGATTAGTCAGTCCTTTCTCTCCCTGACTTGACTACCCATGCATACGCGAGCAGGGAATAAAATTAACGCAGAAGGTTGACGAAGGAAAAGAAACCATAACTGTGTTCCCGTGTTTCTTTATACCTGGTTTGTATCCACCTTTATGCTCTCCTACTTATGCCTACATTATAAATGGCTGCATTACACAGAAAGCTATGGAATCTGCCTATGATACACATCATCCCGGCGTAAATATTGTTGGTGAAATGTTTGTTCGATGAACGTCCAGCGATGAAGTAATGTTATCGTTGGTGAAACGTTCATTCGATAAAATGACTGTCGAGGAAACATCCCTTCGACAATAAGTTGGTTGGGTTTGGTTTGTTTTACGGCATATCAACCTTAGTGGGTCATTTAATGCCGATAAAGTTTTGAAATAAATCAATTCTTAATGGATAATAAAATTTTGTTTATAAACTCATGTTTTTCTATCAAACCCATGGATGGGACCCTAACATGTACTACCACTCCGGGTTAGAGTGGACCAGGGAGCAATGGTGATGAAGGGGTGCTCCACATTCCACAAGCCTCAAAACTGGAACCTCACCATCAGATAGAGTTTAACGTCATTCCTAGGACATGTAGACCCTCAGTCATCGCCTTCTAGCACCCATATGATAAAAAGGGGTTGGGGCTTGCCATAAGGGCAATAGGGTTGGGAAAATCATATAGGTGCTAGGGCTTGACGTGACCAGCCGATTGATCGGAGGGGACCTCTCCGACCGCCCGTCTAGCCCAAGTTAGGACCAAAGTGGAGTATTGCAAGTCATGAACTGCTCATTCCTGGGTTTTATCCTTAAGCATCACGGGTCGCCACCCACGACCAACAGGTGGCCCCATTGGGGGAGTCTTACCCCTCTGCAGAGGTGCAGTCGGTGCATTCTAACGCCCCAACCGACAGGGCGGTTTGACAATAAGGTCATAGACTAAAAATAGGGGCAACATAAAACCCTGTCGGTCTTTTCGACAGTATCGTTGTCGATTAAATGTCCGTTTATTTTGTTTTTTGTTGGTTGGTTGGTTGGTTGGTTGGTTGGTTAAATTTTTCGGCATGTCAACCTTCTTGTTTTTTTTTTTTTTATATATATAGAAGACGTTTATTTATTTTTGTTGGGTATTCAATCTTTTTTCAAACTCATTTTTTAAACATTTAAATGTTTGATCTATTTAACCCATAGATGGGACCTTAACAGGTACTACCACTCCAGGTCAGAGTGGATCTGGGTGTAATAGCAAAGAAGGTGCATTTCACACACAGAGAGTTCCAGAACTGGAACTTCACCACAAGATGCAGTTTAATGTTATACCCAGAACCTTAAGACCCTCGGCCATCGACTTCTAGCACGTATATGATAGAAAGAGTTGTGGGTTTACCATGAGAGCAATCAGGTAGGGACTATTGTATAGGTGCTAGGGATTGATCGGTTCGGGGAAACATCTGTCGACAAAATGTCCAAACACTCGAAAAAACATGTTGGTACGACATCAATAACTTACTAACACACGCATACACACATGAGATAGCGTAATGGTTATCAGCCCAGACAAAACTACCCCATCTACTGATGTTTCAACACAAAAGCCGTCCCATCACAGGCATGTCCGGATGATGAGACTGATAAACTTGTCTAAATGTCAACTTTATCAAACTACTTTACCATAACTATTACAATATTTCTGGTAAGTTAAAAAAAAAAAAGAAGTTCTTCCAGGAGAGAGAGAGACAGAGAGACAGAGAGAGAGAGAGGGGAGAGAGAGAGAGAGAGAGACTTACTTGGTGAGGAGATCTGACTTGCTTCTTGCTGATCCTTCTACCATCTACTCCGGTTGCCATCTAATTGATATGTGTGACAGTTCCCTGATAAGAAAGTTCTTCAGGAGAGAGAGAGAGAGAGGGGGGAGAGGGAGAGAGAGACGGATTAGACTTACTTGGTGAGGAGATCTGACTTGCTTCTTGCTGATCCTTCTACCATCTACTCCGGTTGCCATCTAATTGGTATGTGTGACAGTTCTCTGAAAAGAAAGTTCTTCAGGGAGAGAGAGACAGAGAGAGACAGAGAGACAGACAGACAGACAGAGAGAGAGAGAGACAGAGAGAGAGAGAGGGGGGCGGATTATTTCATAAACAAAGCCACCAGTGGGTTTTGATGATAAATAATTGCAAATCCTCAACTTTTCATAATCTTTGACCTCTTGCTGATCTGTTAATTAAAACCGAAGCCGCTGATTGGCTATTTTCTCTGATGCTGACAAAAAAAAAAAAAACAAATTTCTTGTCAAATTCTTATTGACATTTCTTTTCTTTTTTTTTTTAATTTTTAATTTTTTTTTTATTGCTGATTAATTGGCAAAGAAGAATTGAAATCCTCAAGGTGTCAAGAGACTCAAATGCTCAGCAAGAACTTAGAAAAATATTAGGATTATTAAACTGTATCTAATGGTGAGATTCAAATTCTCTCACTCTAGGGAGTGTGAAGTCCCCCTTCATCGACATTATCCCCATGTCCACTCTGGCTCGCAGGGATAGTACCTATTACATCTATGGGTTATCTAGATCCAAAATGAGTTTTTTTAAAGTGTTTAAAAAATTGAGTTTGAAAAAGAAAATTTAAATCCCCAACAAGAATGAATAAAACAAAAAGGTTTTTCGGTATAAAATAACCCAACTAGGGTTGACATGCCGTAAAATCGAACCAACCAACTACCATAACTAGTTTAATGCATATACACCAGTAACAGTAAAAAAAAGCTGTTACACCCACTGTCAACCTGGACATTATCAATTTGGAGATAGGTCAATGTTGCAGATGTTCATTTGAGTAGTCATTGTTTTTAAAATTTTGGGTGTTTTTCGGATGAATTACTTTAAAAGATTGGATCTGTAAATATAGATATACTGTGTTTCCTCGAAAATAAGACAGGAATTATATTAATTTTCACTCCAAAATATAACACTAGGGCTTATTTTCAGGGGATATCTTATTCTTCATATATATCGAAAAACGACATTACGAAGTAAACAGTTACGAAATTTCTAAATAGACAGAAATTACGAAAAACAATCTACATTTATTTACCATTAACATATTCTTTTATTCAAAAACTCATTAACGACAATTCATTCAAAAATAATCATAACATCATCCTCTGGAATGTTATTGTTCTGCAAGTCACTGGATCCCCAAATTCCTGTGGTGTTTCCGCATGACTCAATTTCCTGCGTAATTTTCGTCCCTACTCTCTCGTGTTGAGCAATAGAGATCTTGTTGAATGAGAAATGTTTATCCAAGTAGCCTGCTCGTCGAGCAGTTGCTAGACAGCTGTCTGTGATTTGGTTCCATGAATTTGTCCCCCAAGTATTTCTTTAGTCTGTATACTGCCCTCAACTATGACTTATTTAAGGGAGGGGGCTTATATTAAAATCATCATGAACAATCACGTTGGGTCTTATTTTTGAGGAAACAAGGTATATATGTTATGTGCAAAGATTTTTTTTTGATTTTTTAGGTTGATGGAGATGCCCTCGGAGGGATAACAAACAAATAATAGTCACGAGTTAAATATATATATTTGGGAGGATATGTGCTTTTTAATTTTAGTCAGACCTAACTTTTTGAAAGTTAATTCATTTATGGTTAATTAGGTGGGATTTAACTACTTAAATGTAAGGCTAAACAAATCGAGAAAAATCAATCTCTGAATATATATTTCGACCTATTAGGTCTCATCAGCAGAGCTATAGATACGAAGATCGCCCGCGCGTGACTCGAACCCTTTGTGTCGAAACGGCACGCCAGCTTCTTACCATCACGCCAAACGGAACATCGCAATTTCTCTCGTTTTGTTTAGGTAATCCCGCCTAATTAACCATAAATGAATTAACTTTCAAAAAATTAGGTCTGACTAAAATTAAAAAGCACATCTCCTGCCAAATACACTGTCGGCTGAAAATAGCTAAAAGTTGTTTACATTTATATTATATATATATATATATATATATATATATATATATATCAGTCATCCATAGACACGTGTTTCGAAGTTTACTTCTCATCAGTGCGACTCGACTTTTAACAGCTACCTCTAGCCAGGATCGAAAACCGACGGAATTTTCGTCTGCCAAGTCCCTTACCCTTGCGGCTATCAGCGGCCGTCAGTCTGAAGTGAACAATTAATTGATACATCCCTACATGGAATGTTTTTTCAATCACCAGAGAAGTCAAATCTGTAAACAGACGAGCTGATACTTATATATATATATATATATATATATATATATATATATATATATATATATATATATATATATATATATCAGACTACGAAAGAGTCATCTTAATAAAGGAAAATAATCATTGAAAACATTCTATTACCGTATCTGATCCCTAAGATAAGATAAAGCGATAATTATTCCAAGCTATAGCCGTATCACAACTACTGTATGGCTGCACCACTTAGATATTAAGAAAACGATTGGAAAAGAAAAGCTAACAGATGGAAACTACACAAGTATGCTTGGACCAACTATCAGGTAAGGTGTCAGGGGACGGCCCCTAACTTGAAACAACAGTTGGAATGTTAATTTCATAGTTTTAAGGGGTCCGCCGGGCGTGTTTAAGTTGTTTTTTTTTTACATGCCTCAAATCAACCTGAAAAGAGGCCTGTTTTGAAGGCTTTTTGGCTTGTTTTTGACGCTCGATTTTCAGTATATGAATTTAAGCAAAATTTTTAAAGTTAACCAAAATTTTCAAACTTGCAAACTATCAGGCATCATTAGACCCGTTAGGGGCTTTCTAAAAATACCAAGTTCAATGTTATTTTATTAATTTTCGATAGTGTTACACCGTTTTTTTTTTTTGTTTTTTAATAGCCTGTTTGGAAGTAAAAAAAATCCCTTCAAACCCCGATTTGGAAAATTGCCCAAAGTTTTCCAACGTACCAACTATCAGGTAAGGTGTCCGGGGACGGCCCTAACTAGAAACAACAGTTGGAATGTTAATTTCATCGTTTTAAGGGGTCCGCCGGGCGTTTTTAAGTTTTTTTTTTTACATGCCTCAAATCTACCTTTAAAAAGGCCTGTTTTGAAGGCTTTTGGGCTTGTTTTTGACGCTTGATTTTCAGTATATGAATTTAAGCAAAATTTTAAATTTTGAATAAATCTGGAAGCTGCGCCTCAGAAAATAGCAGCTATATGACCACTTACTCCCTATCACACAAACCATTCAAGTAAGACGGACAACACACGCTGGACACTGCTGGAAAAGAAAGGATGTGCTCATAACTGACATTGTCCTGTGGATGCCTACACATGGACACACTAGAGTGGTCCGACCAGCAAAAACTTACATTGATCAGCTCTGTATGGATACTGGATGTCGTGGAGAGGACTTGCCAGGAGCAGTGTCAAATAGGGATATGTAGTGAGAGAGGGTCAAGAAAATACGTGCTGTTATCGTCACATGATATACGCGTTTATTAGTCGTTTTATTTATTTGTTTATTCATTATTTCAAGACAAAAATATGTCATCATTAAATACATGAGTAAAAACATGAGTAATAATTTTCTAAGGTTGAAATTCAAACATAGTAGGAAATATAAAAAGCAGCTACCCTTGACTTAAAAACAAATTCCATAAATCTATTATGTCATGAAGGGTGGGGTCGGAAGTATGAAACTCACAGTCATGAGTTTTTATATCTTATCTTATACTTGAAATATATTGTGATATTACTCGGCGCACTGTAAATATTTTACTGATTAAAAAATGCATTCAGCATTAGATTCAAATCATAATGTGTTTGATTATACATATAGTATTGATTATATTTATTAAATATAACTGTTTATACAAAGGTTTTAGTGAGCATCTACCTAAGGTTTCAGGCTGTGCCTTCTTCAGGACACTATTTAATCCCTCTGATGTGTCTGCAAGTTCACATTTTACGGTTATATATTTGTAAACAAAACCAATTTTTCGGTTAAGTTTATAGATGTTGATAAATTTAAAATTAAGGCTCACAAAGTTCTTCATTTGATTGTTTACCAAAAAAAAACAATTTTTTTTTTCCGGAAAACAATATGAAAAAAAAAACACATATGTAAAAAAATAGCTTGTATTGAAAAAAAAAAAAAAACCCTCATATGTAAAGAAAGCTTAGTATTGATTATATATATAGTATCGAGATGTTTTGTACTTTTTGACACACCTTGTATTCTGAAAAAATAACGTTCCATTTATTCTTCATTTCTATCTTGGTAAATACAGCTTTAAACTTGGTACTTTTTTGACACACCTTGTATTCTGAAAAAATATTAATGAATAGAACGTTATTTTTTTTCAGAATACCAGGTGACAAAAAGTATAAAAAATCTCGATACTTTTTGATTCACCTAGTATATATATGCCAACAAAGGAAGCGCGTGGTGTAATGGTTAAAGTCTTAGGAAATGGACTCGTCGCCCCGAGATCAAATCCTGGACGTGGTAATTGCATTTCACTTAGCGCTAATACCCTTGGGTATGGTATGAATTCTACTCTCCCTCCAGCTATGGGTAAATAGTAGGGCAGACTGGGCTCTTTAATCTTGGTTAGGCAATCGGTCTAGGAGAAGGAAAACTCTGAATTCAAACCTGTTAAACTCCGCTTAAGAAATTGACCTTGTGTCACATCCTGCTCGTGTGGAGGGGTCGGTAAATATATATATATGCCAACATGCATATATATATATGCCAACATGACTGTTCTACTACAACATAATAGAAATAGTTTAGTTAGTAATTAATATTACTTCATACCGACAAAAACATAGAAAGACTAAAAATACTTGAAGTTTTATACATAAAATTTCGACAACCCAATATTAATAAAATTAATTACTAAACCGGTGATAATAATTTCAAATGCCTTAAATAAACAGAAAATTCTTATTCTAAATCAAATTTGCAGAGCACGTTACATCTTATTATAATGGAGATTATGTGTTTTTCTGTCTGTAACCGAAACTATATTACTAATCGAGTCACAATTAACATAGTTATTTACATCACATTCTCCATGATTTTAATTATATTTAAACCTGAATTATTAATAAAATTGCTTCACCTTTTTATTAGTGTTGTCCATATCTACATACAAATAACATGCAATTGTATTTATATATACAAAAAATAGCGGTTTGCAGTGTGAATGGGAAGGCTAATTTGCATATTGATATTAAAAATGTGATTTTATTAAATGTGTGCTTAGTATTATTGATTTCTAATTGTTTGGTTTTATTTTAATGAATATAAGCAAAAATCTCTTCAATGAATCTTAAATGAAATTCATTAACAAGAAAAATAACTGTCATTTTATTCTTTATTTCCTAATTTAACTAAATAGTTAAATAAATAAAATTCAGCAATGTAAGACGGGAGAGATGGAAGAGTAAGTTTCATTTCTATTTTTCTATTATACCCTCACTCTGTTACATATCTTTTTATCTGCCTTCTTATTAGACTTTCTAATTTAATACGATATTTCATTACATTAAAACTTAAATACTTGCACCCGGAGGGTGCACATATTTGCTAGTATATCTAAAAATTATAATTTGAATCTTGCCTAATAAATCGATTGCGTTATTTAGTGTCACTTTAGCGACAACAACAAAACAATGATAACCGATATAAAGTTTAGATAAGTAATAACATGTTTTAACATCCTTGATAATGGTCCAGTAGATAACCGAAATTACTCAAATTGAGAATGTTAACTCTTTCAGGTGTTTTATAAATTCTTTTCGAGATGACAACATAGGAAAACTGTCAGAAATCTTCAAAACAACATAGATTCTGTTATTTTCAACGAAATGTGTTTGAATATATATATATACTCGAGACTAAAGCAGACAGGCATAGGCTCCATAACAACTAAAGGAAGAAGTCGGCATGACATCTAAAAAACACCATCAACCAAAAGACTCTTTAAAGAAAGAATACACAAATATCGCCTCTGGAAGAAATGGGGCGGGGAGAAATGTATAAATGTAAGCTGAATTTGGTTATTTGCCAGTCTGATTAAAGAAGTGGTCTGACGAAACCCGGTGGGCCTCAGATACCCACGAGTGGAAATGGTCGATAATCACGATACCTCTGGTATTTAAGGCATTTTTATTCACATATATATATATATATATATATATATATATATATATATATAACTATCAACGCTCTATCACAGATATTGAGCACTCTTCTAATAACACTGTACGTTGGATTACTATTACTTTTTCTAGTATACTAGTGCCAACCATACACATTAATATATATATATAATATATATATATATATATATATATATATATATATATATATATATCGGGTTAGCGGAGTCGGTAGAGTGTTCGGCTAGAAACCACAAGGTTCCTAGTTTGATACCCACCCTCGCCAACTCAGCGTATGAGTAGCACAGAGATCTGTGCGGTAAAGTAAGGAGCTGATGGTAGGTGTGGCGCACCACTTCAGACGCTAAAATAATCTCCTTGGTCTAGCGCTATTGAAAAGGGGATAGATTCCCTCGCTGCATGGCTGATACCGACATTAGGGCCGCCCTGACGACTTTACTTTACTTTACTTACTTATATATATATATATATATATATATATATGTGTGTGTGTGTGACTTCAATGCTCGTGTTGGATGTGACACACTGACTTGGGGAAGAGTAATTGGTAAACATGGCGTAGGAAAGGTAAACTCTAATGGTCTGTTACTGCTGTCTCTTTGTTGTGAATTCAGTCTTGTGATTACCAACACGATTTTCCAGCAACGGAACAGTTTCAAAACCACCTGGCGGCATCCTAGATCAGGCCATGACCATTTCATTGACTACATTATAGTTCGTGGCCGCGATTGTCGTGACATAAAGCTAACTCGATCACTAGCTATTGGGCAATGTTGGTCAGACCACAAGATTGTTAGCGCTTGCACTGGCATGCATGTAAGGAAACCTGTTCGAAACAACAGAGCTAAACAACCAAGAAAGGTAGATGTAACCAAGTTAAAAGATATGAAAATCTTGAGCTCTTTCCAAACATTATCTGAATCCAAGCTCATGTCTTTCGACATTGGGGATGAAGTTGAAGCGACAATCCTAGATCAAAGATTTAAATGTTCTTGCACCACTTCTATTTGCATTATTTTTTCTGCCATGCTCGAGAAAGCATTCTCAGATCTAAGCGAAGGAATAAATGTTGAATTTAGAACAAGTGGTGGCCAATACAATCAACAACGTTTTAAAGCTAGGTCAAAAATTTCCTTACAGCTAGTACGTGATCTTCTCTTTGCAGACGATGCCGTTCTATTAGCACACAGCCTAAAAGACATCCAGACCATCATCGATAAATTCTCTGAGACATCAAAAGCATTTGGACTTACAACCAGTATAAAAAAATCTGACCTACTATACCAGCCCGCAGCTTGCAATCCACGTCTTGTAAATCCATCTGTCTTCATTGATGGAAAAGCATTGAAGATTGTTGACACATTTCAATATCTTGGATCAACAGTCACATCTGATGGAAAAATGGACAAAGAAATCCATTCCAGAATAGGTAAAGCTAGCACTGCATTCGGCAATCTGAAACATCGTTTATGGAGTACTAAAGATGTATCTCTTAAAATAAAAATTAACATCTACAGAGCAGTCGTGCTTTCTACTTTACTGTATGGTGCTGAAGCTTGGACATTTTACCGCAAGCACATAAACCAACTTGACGCATTTCACATGCGTTGTCTTCGTGTCATTTGCGGTATAAAATGGGATGACAAAGTAAAAAACAGCACAATTTTAAAAAGATGTGATATTTCTGGCATTGAAACCCTACTAGCCAAGATTCAACTAAGGTGGGCTGGTCACGTTGTCTGTATGAATGAGAACAGGCTTCCAAAGAAGTTTTTATACGGGCAACTACCAAATGCCAAGCGTTCCATTGGACGTCCTCTCTTACACAAGGACTCGCTACAAGGACAAATTGAAGGACAATTTGAAACGCCTAGATATTGACCTGAGTGCTTGGGAAGATCTAGCATCGGATCGGAAGGAATGGCGTAAGACCTGTTTCGCTAAATTAAAGAGCTTTGAACAAAATAGACTGAAGCATAGAGATCGGCTCCGCATAACTTTAAAAGAAAAACATTTAACTCCTGCCTTGGATCATTTCGTTTGTCAGTGTGGCTTCATGGCTCGCATCAGGGCTGGGCTGCTGTCACACTCGACGAAACATAAAATGCCTTCTTGACAGCATGAACAACATGGGAGGAATCAAATCACTCACTGCTGACCCTCATCTATCGTTCTGTGAGAGTCCACCATATTATATATATATTTTAGTTCAGGCAGAACCTAACAAACTAAGCTGATGCGTTTCTGTACCGTTGTGGTATATTTTCACGGTACCAAAAGGATATAAGTAACGTTGTCCTTTTTTTCGAGCGCTACTACGATAACGGTAAGGTGGCGGCGGCGTATATATTATATAGCGGGTCTCGTCCACGTGCCTCCAAATTCACAGTGCTAAAATGGTGTTGATAGAAATTACAACACGAGAAATATGTAGTCACAACTGCTAGCCTTTATTATCGTGCTCGTCTAGTGGGTTCGTACCAGAGAGGAGGAGAGGCAGAGAGAAGGAGAGAGAGAACACTACTTGACTATTGTGACCCCACACTAGCCACTAAAGGCCCGATCCGTACCCTACGACGGCCGAAGGCAAAAAGAGGCCGATACCTTTCCTCGTTGTTCCACGTTACCACGTGACTTCTGGTCAACACCCGAAGCTTCCAGTTCCAGTCAACACCCGAAACTTCCGCTTGACACTCAATTCTCAGTTCGGGGTCACGCTACGGTCAAATCATCGTTCATCCTGTTTTGGCTCATCACTATTTTTTAAACCTTTATCATCTCTTATTTCTTCCTCCTCCTTCCATTAGTAGTCCTTGCCAAATGAATCTTGCTACATTTCGTCGGCGGCGTTCCTCTTTAGAAAGAAAAAAAACTTGATCTATCCTGTATACTGAAGATGTTAGAATACAGCTGAAAGTGGAGGGCAGCCTATGTATATATTTACCAACCCCTCCGCACGAGCAGGATGCGACACTAGCCTATGTATAAGTGTTGCATAACTACCTCACCCCCCCTCCAACTTCCGTCAGGAGATTATAATTTTACCCTTCACAGTCGAGTGTTTTCAGTACTCACATGTCGTCGTAGACCTCCTCGATAGAACCAGCCATTTCCGGATACTGGATTTCACTTTCCCCACACAGTTTATATACCTTGATGAAGGGTGAATGTTCACCCGAAATATCGGAATTAATCGAACCAGTGACAGAACAACAGCAGGAAATTAAAATTCTGTTCTGTTTTTTCCATGCTGCATAATACCCAAAAACCACGTTCCCAAGAACAAAGTTTATACACATATATATATATATATATAGATATATATATATATATATATATTATATATATATATATAAAGTAAAAAGAAAGTCGTCGGTGTGGCCTAAAGTCGAATCAGCCTATCAGCGAAGAAGTCTATCCCTTTTCACTAGCGCTAGACCAAGGAGATTGTTTTTGCGTCTGAGGTGGAGCGCCACACCTACCATCAGCTACTCACTTTACCGCATAGACCCCTGTGCTACTCATCCGCCGAGTTGAGAGGGTTGGTATCGAACTAGGAACCTTGTGGTTTCTAGCCGAACGCTCTACCGACTGAGCTAACCCAGCCCCGACAAATATTTCACTGACAAATAAATCAAAACATAATACTGATTTCGTGTTATTTTATCAAAATTTTACTAGCATTTTAATTCCAGCTGAGCTATGACATTCATTTTCGGATTAATATTTTTGGGATATGTATGAATCCCTTCATCTCCGCATCTATTGCTTAAATAGTATCACTACTGTTTTATCATTGGTATTAAATAATCACGAAGATCGATATCTTATTATAATGGAGATTGTGTGTTTTCTGTCTGTAACCGAAACTATATTACTATTCAAGTCACAATTCCCTTAGTTATTTACGTCACATTCTACAGGATTTTATTTTTATTTAAACCTCAATTATTAATAAAATTGTTTTTATTATTAAGTCTGTTTATCATATCTACATACTAATAACATGTAATTGTATTTATATACACAACAAAATAGCAGTTTACAGTGTGAATGGGAAGGCTAATTTGCATATTGATATAAAAAATCTGATTTTAATAAATATGTGCTTCGTATTATTGATTTCTAATTGTTTGATTTTATCTTAATGAATATTAGCAAAAATCTCGTGGATAAATCTTAAAAGAAAACGTTAACAAGAAGAAATAACTGTAATTTTATTCTTTACTTTCTATTTTAATTAAATAGTTAAATTAGGATTATTTAGCAATGAAAGACGGGAGTGGGGGAAGAGTAAGTTTCAGTTGTTTTATTTTTTGATTATACACCCTCAGTTTCAAATCTTTTTATCTGCATTCTTATTTAGTTTCATTAGCCTTTCTAAATTGATCTAATATTTTATTACATGAAAACTTAAATACTTGCACCCGGAGGGTGCATACATTTGCTAGTGCTATTAAAGCAACTAAACCATATTTATGATTTCATGGATTTGAAAACAAAATATTATACTTACCAAGCTTAAGTTAGTACGACCCTCAAACAAAACAGAGAACTGGAACGAGGAATACTGTATAGCGCCATACTGTCAATAGGTAATTTTGAGACCACTGTACACTGTCAAGAGGACTTACCAAGAGCGATTGCTGATAGGGACGGATGATGAAAGGGATTCAAAAGAATCCATGCTTTCGGCACGGCTTGATGATGATGATGATGATGATGATGTATGCCCGAATACCCATAACTGCAACATCGCAGTAAGTGGGCTTGAACTCTAATCGCGCTATTACGCTCACTTACGGACTAATACCTTTGGGAAAGGTATGAAGGCTCTCATCCTTCCAGTTATGGATTAAATATTAGCCCTACTCTTCTTCTACAAGGATGACTACAAGGTTGATATGCCATTAAACAAAGGAACCAAATCAAACCAAACAAACCAAACTGTCCAACTAATATTCCGGGGTGAAAGTGGACCTGGGAGTAATGGCTAATGAGCTAGGCAGTGACATTTTATAACATTCCACCTTTGCAAGCAAGATTAATATCCAAACCAAACAATTTCAACTTTATTTGACATTGGACAGAAGAACAAAAAAACTTACACCAATATTCATTAATTATAAAGTACCATTTAGCTATAATTTAAAATCTATATATTAATACTCGCGCGTGGAGGTGCGTGGTCTAATGGTTAGAATCGTGGGAAATGTACTCGTCGACCCGTGTTCAATTCCTGGACGAAGCTGTTTGCATTTCACAATGCACTTATACGCTTGGGAAAGGTATGAATCCAATCCTCCAGCTATGGGTAAATAGCAAGGTAAATTGGGCTCTTTAACCATGGTTAGGTAACCAGTCTAGGAGAATGAAAACTCTGCATTCAAACCTGTTAAACTCCACTTAAAAACTGACATTGTGTCGCATCCTGCTCGTGTGGAGGGGTTGGTAAATATATTTTTTTAATACTCGTGTTCCTTAACTGTACGACCGGTTTCTCCCTAACTAAACACATGAGTAGCACTCTTGATCAGTGCGGCAAAGTAAGAAGCTGGTGGTGGGTGTGACGCCTCGCCTCAGACGACAAAACACTCTCTCTGGTCCAGTGCTTGTGAAAAAGGATAGACTCCTTCGCTGTTCGGCTGATACCGACAATAGGCCACTCCATCGACTTGTTTTTGGTTTTTTTTCTTACTTTCGGAAAAAGTCTCTTTGGAAAGGTAGCAGATTCAATATAAAAAAGTTAATTAGTGTTGTACCGGCCGTTCCTACAGCAGAATATATACCGGTTCTCACTAAAAATAGTGAGACACCGAGTGAAAAGGTTGGACTGTTACCGTTTAACGGCAAGCTAGCCGTTCCTGTACCATTATTGTAAATACACTTATCTTATTTTACCCTACCTCGACTTGACTTCTTTTTTACTGTTGGATTAACATCACAACAATTAGAATACACATAAGCTGCTCGATGTTTTATTTTGAGTTATGAATGATCGAAATTACTTATCAGCCTCATCCAATTCGTTTTCCAGAATTCTGATTTATTATAACAATGCTCTGTAATAAATAGAATAAAAATAAATACAATTAGCATATTCTTTAAATTCATTTTATTATAATTAAGTTTGACTAGTATTTTCCTTCATTTTATATTTATTCTACTGTTCTTCTTGGTGGCTTTGGTATTAGATAACCCACGAAGGTTGATATTCCAGTAAACAAAGAACCGTAAGAAAAACGCTAATTACGATCTAATTACGATTACGTTTGTTAGCTGTTGTTTTTACTGACGAGCTGGACTGAGAGAGCCGCTGCTAAGACGTTGATATTTCACTCCTAAGCCATTATTTCAAAGAATCGAAGAATGTCAAAAGGAATGCCAAAGGCTCACGCAAACCAACTTTTGAACCAATTCTTCCCTAGTTATGTATTTACCTAAACTCTCTACATGAGCAGGATGCGACACAGTTTTTAAGCGCAGTTTAACAGGTTTTAATTCAGATTTTCTTTCCCAAAGATCTGTTGCCATACAGTCATATATATGAATAAGGTGTCGCTGCCAACACTCGAAGTAGAACACTAATTGCGAGAAAATAAAAATGGACGACCTCTGTTGCGTAGCGGCGTCGTCACGGTACTAAATTGCAATAGTTTTATCTTCGTTGTAAGGGATGACAATAACACCAAAGTTATCCTCCAGAAGTTTATTGAAATAAATTCAAGCTTCTTAACTTCGAGAGAGAGGGTCAGTTTAATTAATATATTCAGTCTTTAGACTTTCGGTCCTTCGATTAAATTTCTGGGTGACAAGCTTTTTCAGTTGGTAAATATTAAGGCTAGCTTTTCCAACACCAACTACATGAGATCCCGCTCGGCCAACTAACTCGTACCGACTCTCCCGATTACTGATCCCGATCACCTCACTCTCTCCGGTTGACTGCCTCCTGGGCTGACTGACGACTGACCTGTCTCGAGCCCTCGGTTCTTTTATATTCATAGCTACTCCTACGTATTTTATCTCTTGATCTGATAACGGGCAGTTGTTATATTTCTTTGTTTAATAAAACCGGAAATTCATATTTCCGTTTGTACAATATATAACACCTCTATCTGATATAAATAGAGGTACCGTGGTGTTTGGATGGAGTATTTACAATTATAGATTGGCCCAGTGTGTTTTCAAACGACTCCGTGTTTTCCTTAGCAAGATTATTGTGTATTACGGAGAAGTAAAATCTTTCGTTTATCTTTATTTCTGTTCCTTAATGTATCGAATTTCGTTTTGTAATTAAATACATATGATATAGCTAAGTTGTTGTTCTACTATCTAATTTATATGACGTTACAAGACATACCAAGGTTAAAGAGTTCAATATGGGCCGGTTTAGCGCAGTCGGTAGAGTGTCCGCCAGGGAACCACAAGTTTCCTGGTTCGATACCGACCCTCGCCAACCCAGCGTATGAGTAGCAAAGGGATCTGTGCAGTAAAGTAAGGAGCTGATGGTAGGTGTGGCACTTCACCACAGACTCTGAAAAACAGTCTTCTTGCTCTAGCGCAAGTTAAAAGGGGATAGACTCACTCGCTATCTGGCTGATATCGATTTTGGCCACCGCGACGACTTTATTTTTATTTACCCATAAACGGAGACAAATAGTTAGTGAGGATTAGAATAAGCTGACTTTATCCTCTGCAGAGTGGTAATCCCCCCCCCTCCAAAAAAACGAGTGCCCGGTGAATGATAATAAATTGCATCTGAGTGTGAAGCTCAAGTTTTGAATATCTGGTGAGTGAGGAGAGCTTCTTCATTGCCATTACCCCCAGATCCACTCTCGCGTGGAGTGGTAGTTGCTTGGTTTGGTGTTTCATGGTTTCATTGTTTAATGTCATATCAACCTTCGTGGGTTATCCAATGCCCAAACAAACCTTGTTGAAGAACAGCAGTCAACAGTTAACCCATATATATATTTACCAACTCCTCCTTCCTAGACTGGTTACCTAGCCATGGTTAAAGAACCCAGTTTGCCCTGCTATTTTACCCATAGCTGGAGGGAGAGTAGGATTCATACCTTTCCCAAGGGTATTAGCGCTAAGTGAATTGCATTTACCACGTCCAGGATTTGAACTCGGGGCGACGAGTCCATTTCCCATGACTTTAACCATTATACCACGCGCTTCCTACTCAGTTAACCCATATATGAGGGGTGAATGGGGTTCATACTTTTCCCAAGTTTATTAGTCCACAAGTGAACCTAATAACGCTACTGGGGTTCGAACTCACAACGATATCGCAGTCGAGCCGGTGACCTACTACGTTACGAGGACTCCTCTGGTAGTTGTTAGGGTTCGATCTATGCGCCAAATAAATATGTTTAAAATGTATTCGCATTCAATCGGATCGTGTACAAAAATACCCTTTAACTAAACAATTTAAGCATGAACATACTATGAATCAGATTCCCTTACCTCTAGTCATAAAATAACCCTAGACGGGTTGACAAGACGTTAAAATCAGCTAATTAACCAAATAAAGCGAATTTCAATAGAAGAATTTGAGAAATGCTAATCGAATATTTTTCAGGCAATCTTTTAAATCTTCGCTTTATTATCAACAAAACAGTAAAATCAGATCGGTTTTACGAATCATCCATTTGAAATAAAATAAATGATTAATGAAAGATATTGATGAAAATCTAAGAACCTGTGTTTAACATTCTAAAATGTCCAAGAATTTCAACCGCAGCCAATAAAATTGCATCGATTCTGAAACTGCCGAAATTATACCTGCTGTACCTTTGTGGTCCTATGCCACCGTTGATATCTCTCTGATATCTTGGAATTTTGGCGCAAATGGGCACAACAATTGTACATGCAACGAGGCGTATTGAGCTGAAGAAGCAGTCCTGAATGTCAGGACAAGACATGCCGGGCACTGCTGGAGAAGCAAGGATGAGCTTATAAGTGACGTTCTCCTGTGGAAGCCAACACACGGACATGCTAGTGTGGGCCGCCCATCAAGGACCTACATTGACCAACTAAGCAAAGATGCAGGTTGCTGCGCAGAGGACCTCCCTGGGAAAATGAATGATAGGAAAGGTTGGCGAGAGATTGTCATGGATATCCGTGCTAATAGCGCGACATGATGATGATGACTTGATAAGGGGGAATTAATCTAGTCTGTCACTTCTCCATTGTATCGGTGGCTGGTTTGGAAAGAGTTGCCAAGTGTTGGAGACTCAAAAAATAAACAAACAAACAAAACAAGGAAACTCTCCATTAAAATATATAACAATTAATTCATTGGTACACAACTTTCCAGCCCAATTGTATATTACCAAGGAATGAGACCTTAGTTGTACGAGGGAAGAAAATGATGAATTCGCTTAGTGGTTTCTTTTAGGTTAATTGAGGTGCTTGGTTAGGAGAGAAATTTAGCGTGTGGTCTGAAGCGACTTTACCCGTCACTTCATCGTCTATCTCTGTCATTCTCTCTATTGTGATTTTGGGGTGTTTAAAAAGATTTCTACATGATATGATTAATTCCTATTGGTTAATGCTATTTCTTTGTTAGAAATCCCCAGATTTTTTACTTGAAAGAAAAAGGGGCCGGGTTAGCTCAGTCGGTAGAGCGTTCGGCTAGAAACCACAATGTTCCTAGTTCGATACCGGTCCCCGCCAACTCAGCGTATGAGTAGCACAGGGATCTGTGTGGTAAAGTAAGGAGCTGATGGTAGGTGTGGCGCTCCACCTCAGATGCTAAAAACAATCTCCTTGGTCTAGCGCTAATGAAAAGGGGATAGACTCCCTCGCTGACTGGCTGATACTGACTTTAGGCCGCCCCGTCGACTTACTTTTTACTTTTCATCTGTTTTAACACTGAATATTATTTCTATAGAATTTCAAACCACAATAAAAAAAAATCGCATATAATTATTTTGCTTTGATTTGTATACCTAGTTATAATTCATGCTCATTGTTATAAACTTTGACTAGGCATTGACCTAAAATATGGTCTTTTAGCCTCTGATACTTGTTTGCATCCTTGGTACGCACAACAAATCGATGGCTTCTATTCTCGGTTTACTTTTAAGATACAATTTCAATAACTTACCGTTTTTATCGTGTTTCATATTCAAATAGAATGATATATGCATTCCGACACTATTCTTCCTCAAACCTAACAGGCGGATTATCACGCCTTAATTCACGAATTTAATTCGTTCCACTTGTAACTCAATTTCCTCGAATATCAACTCAATTTTTCCCATTGAAATAAACTGAAATGCCATTAATCCTTTCTATAAAAAACACCCAATTTTTTTACGTTTTTAAATAAGGAAAATCGTACAGTATTGTATAAAATATAACGAAATAGAATGTAATGAATTATGGACTGTTATATGTTTTCATGATTATTTTTATTAATAATAATTTTTTGGTGTAATAAACTTGGAAATTTAAATTTGTACCTCAAATTTTAACTCTCAACAAAAGTAAAAAACATCAACCGCGTGATAGCTCGTAACTCAAAAAAAATTATTATTTGGATAACTCGTAAGTCAAGGTACTACTGTACTGTTATTGAACGAGTATCTTCCAGTAAGAAAGTCGACAAAAAAGAGATATCCTGCTGCTCCGCCGAAGCTCACCAGCCGATAAACATGGAAACAAATCCTGGAATCAAAAGTTCCTCTCCTCCCAAACAACTTCAAATAGTTCTTCACGCAAAGTCATCAAAGAAAAATCGGAATATTTTTTTGTTCTTTTTTTATCAACGAGTACATACAAGATGTGTCAAAAAAAGTATCGAGATGTTTTGTACTTTTTGACACACCTTATATTCTGAAAAGAAATAACGTTCCATTCATTATTTTTTTTCAGAATACATGGTGTGTCAAAAAAGTACCAAGTTTAAAGCTGTATTTACCAAGATAGAAATGAACAATTAATGGAACGTTAATTTTTTTCAGAATACAAGGTGTATCAGAATACAAGGTGTATCAGATAAGTGCCGAGCTATACTTACAAAGATAGAAATGAAGAATGAATGGAACTTTTTTTCAGAATACAAGGTGTGTCAAAAAGTACAAAAAATCTCGATAGTTTTTTACACACCTTGAATATTTTTATATAAGTTTTTAGCTCACACATATGTCGTACATACTTGACTATTCGCCCTGTCGGTTGTCGCTATAAAATTCACCAACTGTACCTCTGTAGATAAGTAAAATCCCCCCCCAATGGAGCCACTGTTATCTAGCCCTAGCACCTCTATGATTGTTCCGAGTTTATTACCTTAGACAATCCCCCAAAACGTTTTATCATATATGTACTAGAAAACAGCGGTTGTGGGTCTTCGTGTCCTGGGTATGACGTTAAACTGCATCTAGTGGAGAAGTTTTAATTCTGACGCTCTGGTAAGTGTGGAGTACCCTTTCACCCCCATTACTTTCAGGTTCACCCTACCCAGAGTGGTAGTACCTGTTAGGGTTCCATCTATGGGTTAAATAAAAAATATGAGTTTCAAAAATGTGTTAGAATTTGAGTTTATACCCATCACATTAAATCTAATGCGATATTTAGATTTTCGACAATATTTTCCGTTTAAAAACGACCAATAGACGAGTATGGTTGGTTAGATGGTTGGGTAGGTTTTACGGCATGTCAACCCTTGAGTTATTTTATGCCGAAGACGTTTTGTTTTATTCATTTTGAGAGATATTAAAATTTTTTAAACTGATATTTGACACACATTTTTAAACTCGTTTTTTGTATTTAACGCATAGAAGAGACCATAACAGGAACTACCACTCCGGGTCAAAATGGACCAGGGAGTAATGGTAATGAAGGGGTACTCCACACTCTCCAGAGCTCCAGAATTGAAATCTCACCATTAAATTCAGTTTATTTTGTGTGTGGGGGGGGGTCAATTGCTGGAAGCGTCTGTGAGTAGGGACTAACAAGGGATATTGTTTTTGCTGTGTAGTGGCACACCTTCCATCAGTTCCCAGTTCCCAGATACTGCGCAGATCTGATTACCCAACCTGTGCTATTACAGTCAAGTCACACTGAAAGCACAGGTTCCAACTAGATCACCGACGTTAAGCAGCGATGACTCTGTTCAATACTTAATTGGGTGACCACTTAAGCAATAGCAGGTACTGTAAGCAACCTGAGTCCTTTGTTTATAAAAATGACTTGATTCGGCATTAAATGACCTGAAAAGTATTCATATGCAAAACAAACCAACCAAGCTGTGCTACTCATGCGCAGAGTTGGCGGGTACTAGTATTGAACAGAACCTTCTTAAGTGAATACTCTACTGAATAAGCTTACAGGCCAAACGTAATCGTATAGTGATAATCATAATGAAATTGTTGTTGTTGCTATCAAATTACAAGAGGCATTGACGCCATGGCCTGAGGAGGTTTGCCTGCAGCATAATGAACATGATGAATAGAATTGTCATCTCTACGCTCCGGGGTGACAAGAACAGCTATAGTTAAGTCGCTTCTGGCAAGATGAACGACCCCAGAACGTTAACTAGTGACTTCCTCATGTATCAGTAATACGTATCCATAATTCGTATCCTCATGTATCCATAATTCGCCCAAGTGTTAATGATATCAGCACCAACAAGAAACAATTCATGCATTTGGCAATAAAAGCTCATATATATATATATATATATATATATATATATATATACTAGCGAATATATGCACCCTCCGGGTGCAAGTATTTAAGTTTTAATATAATAAAATATCATGTTAAATCAGAAAGGCTAATGAAACTGAATAAGAATGTAGATAAAAAGATTTGTAACAGAGGGAGTAAGATTGAAAAATAGAACAACTTTGAAACTATTCCATCATTTTCCCTTACTCCCGTCTTTCATTGTTAAATTTTCCTAATTTAACTGTTTAGTTAAAATAGGAAGTAAAGAATAATATTAATTATTTCTTCTTGTTAAGGGATTTCTTTTAAGATTTATTGAAGAGATGTTTGCTCATATTCATTAAGATAAAACCAAAAAATTAGAAATCAATAATACTAAGCACATATTTATTAAAATCAAATTTTTAATATCAATATGCAAATTAACTTTCCCATTCACACTACAAACCGCTATTTTGTTGTATATATAAATACAATTGCATATTGTTAGTATGTAGATTTGGTCAACAGTATTAATAATCTAAAAACAATTTTATTAATAATTGAGGTTTAAATGAAAATAAAATCATGGAGAATGTGACGTAAATAACAAAGGGAATTGTTACTTGAGTAGTAATATAGTTTCGGTTACAGACTGAAAAACACACAATCTCCATTATAATAAGATATAAGGATATCTACTGAGTCAGACGAACCTACTATTAGTTTCGCATAAAGCTCTTCAGGGCTAAAATCTGACTCTACTTGGCTCTTCTTAGGTATCGAGCACTTTTTACAAATTAGCTTCTCCTAGCGGTTATATGAATATATATATATCTTATATACATATATATACATATAAATTGTTTTTTCTTTTGGCCAAATACTGTACCAATAGATTATTTTTTGTTGGTACGAATATCTTGGTCTTTTCTTTTTTTCAAAAATTTTTTTCTTCCTGGTTGATGTTTGGTAGTATATTTTTACAATCAAACTCTCTGCCGGGTTTTTCTCTCCGCAAGGATCTACCAACACACTTGGTATATTATATATATATATATATATATATATATATATATATATATATATATATATATACTGACTTATACTCTGACTAGCAAATTTCTTCAAAGTCAATCGACTGATCCATAAAAATACCATTCCCCACATACTAAACCCACCCTCCTTTTCTCATTTCTCTATACCACAAACCTATAATCTCCCCTCTTTCCACCTTTACCCAATTATCTTTTCTGTATAAAAGCAGAATGTAAAAGCATTTGTCTCAATAAAAATTTGAAAAAGTTTCAACTAAACAACTTGGCGAAATATCAATTGAGTTTAGTTGCTGTGTTGTTAAATCCACTTTTTCCCTTATTTTCAAACACATTTTGTCAGATTTATTCAATCCTTCACTCATATATATATATATATATATATATATATATATATAGTATAATGAAAAATTGAAAAAACACAGGTTTAAATGAGTTAATGGTGAGTTTATTGGCCGACGCTGCTGTGTTTCCATCTATTAATTAGATCATCTTCAGGGCTTTTGTTGGTATGTGGAAGGTGATAAAAAATTTTTTATAATGTAATAGTCATCATCATCATGTCGCGCAGTTTTGATCTCTCGCCAGCCTTCCCTATCATTCATTGACTCCGCAGCTCCTCTGCGCAGCAGCCAGTATCCCTGCATAGTTGGTCAATGTAGGTCCTGGCTGGGCGGCCCACACTAGCGCGCCCATGCGCCGGCTTCCACAGTAGCACGTCGCTTACGATCTCGTCCTTGTTTCTCCAGCAGTGACCTGATGTCTAGTCCGTCTCACTCGTATGGTTTGTGAGATGGGAGGCAGGGGCCATATAGTTGCTCTTTTGTGGGGTGCTGCTTCACGACCTATCCAGGACCGTCCGTAGCATTCTCGTACAGCTCCCATCTAGCTTATTCTCAAGACGCTTCGTTAGGGTCCAATACAGCCATTACCGACACAACTACAGCCTGGAAGAATCGCCTCTTTATGGGAGATCGGATTTCACAATTATAATACAACTACAAATAAAAAATGGTAATCAAAAATATACATTTTATTAACCAATAATTATTTTTACAGCAACTCAAATGTTAAAAGAATATTCTCTTGCCCCTTTTATCAATGAAAATCATGCTCACACACACATACACACACACACACATACACACACACACACACACATACACACACACATACACAACCTTGAGGTTGGTTTCGATTCCGTTTATCGCAAAAGATTTATACACACACGCGCAACCACACATTCATAAACACATAAAAATGCACAATGCTTTTTTCGATACAAACACTTACACATTCTAATACTCACACCGCAAAAAAGAATATTTGACGTCATATTTCAAACCGTTCATTTTTTCAACGTTCTTTTTTCTCAGACTTCAAATTTTAAACAGACCGATAAACAAGGACTATTACTCGCCTTTCTCTTTATTCTGAGATTAAAAAAAAAATTTATTACCTTCCACATACCAACAAAAGCACTGAAGATGATCTAAGTAATAGATTGAAACACTGCAGCGTCGGCCAATAAACTCACCACTTAACTCATTTAAACCTGTGTTTTTTCAATTTATTTATTATACTACATACCGTCGGATTCACTTCCTTTTATTCACACACACACACACACACACACACACACACACATACACACACACACATATATATATATATATATATATATATATATATATATATATATATATAAGCAGGTTTTGTTAAAGACCACGGAGTATTTCTTCTTGATGATCTTTTATTGTAAATGTTCTTGTTGGCAGAGAAGGTGCCCTATATTTTTAAACCAAGCGCTTTCAACCATTTTCAATTTTAACGAAACGCTTGAAGTAATAAAAAGAAATAGATGGGAACAATACAAGGAGGCTGCGTCACGTTTTGAACAAATTCTGGATGGAGCACCCTACAAAACAACAGCTGTACGGCCACATAACTCTCTTCTAACAAACCATCCAAACGATTCAAGCTAGACATACTCAGCACAGCTGGTGAATTAAGAACGGTCTCTAAGTCCTAAAGGATATGTAAAGAGATACACAAAATATAAAATCTAAGCAAATCTAAGATTCAAATATTAGAATCAGATAATGTACAGTCATCCCAAATCTCCACAGAAATTATAAAAATTAAATAAATTTGTTGAATATATATATATATATTATATTTACCAACCCCTCCGCACCAGCAGGATATGACACAAGGTCAATTTCTTAAGCGGTGTTTAACAGGTTTAAATTCTGAATTTTCCTTCTCCTAGTTTGGTTACATAGCCAAGGTTTAAGAGCCCAGTCCACCTTACTATTTACCCATAGCTGGAGGGAGAGTAGTTGAATGCATACCTTTCCGAAGGGAATTAGCGCTATGAGAAATGCAAACAGCTTCGTCTAGGATTTGAACTCGGGTCGATGAGTCCATTACACCATGAGTACCTCCAACCAAATTGGTTAAATATATCCACACAAGAAGGTGGGGGGATAAAGATTTTAGAATCTAAAAGATATATAAAAAGTAAAGTAAAGTCGTCGGGGCGGCCTAATGTCGGTATCAGCCAATCAGCGAGGGAGCCTATCCCCTTTTCAATAGCGCTAGACCAAGGAGATTATTTTGGCATCTGAGGTGGAGCGCCACACCTACCATCAGCTCCTTACTTTACCGCACAGATTATTGTGCTACTCATACGCTGAGTTGGCGAGGACCGGTATCGAACTAGGAACCTTGTGGTTTCTAGCCGAACGCTCTACCGACTGAGCTAACCCGGCCCCTATATATAAATAGGGTCATGTACGTCGGATGGATGATGGACGAATCCCGAAAGACATCCTGTATGGAAGCTAACATCTGGTAAAAGACAGATTGGTCGCCCCCTGCTGCGATTCAAGGATGTCTGCAAAAATGATATCAGGTGCTTTGGCATTGTCCCTTCTAGCTGGGAAAATTTGGCTCAAGACCGCCCTCGGTAGCGGCAGAATCTCCATAGAGGCCTGTACACGTCAGAATTCACCCTGATACAACATCATGAAGCTAAGAGGTCCATAAAAAAGCAACGGCAACAAAGCATCGGAACATCATCATCTACAGGGACAACCTACAAATGCAAAATCTGTGGTCGAGATGTTTCTCAAACATAGGACTTCATAGTCACAGGAGGCGCTGCAACCTCAGGGGTACACAAAAACTTTTATCATAGTCTTTCGAGACTGAATTGCCAATGATGATGATGATATATAAATAGATAAAATTCTTGTAACTATGTAACAAATATACTCCCTGCCAGATAAGAACAGCGGATGTATCCGGAAATATAGGGTTTCCCATAATGAGAGGTCACGTTTCTTTTTTCATTTTCAAGAGCATGTATCCATCATTATTAGTCACTATGTATTTTTTTTAAAGATACTTAAAGACCACCTTATGCGGCCATTAAGTTTGCTCTCAAATGATATCCTAATTACCGAACTTATAATTACAAAGAAATGGATAAATAAGGAGTATTTATAATTAAACGGTAGGCTTAACTCAGCCGGTAGAGCACGCGCCTGAGCAATCACAAGGTTCCGGGTTTCGATTCCGGTCCCCAGCAACTCAGCCCATGAGTAGCTAGGCTTTGGTAATCTGATTTGTGTGCGGTAAAATGATGAGATGGCGGTAGGTGTAGCGCTCTACCTCAGTTAAAAAAACAACCTTCCTGGGTAGCGTTAGCAAAAAGGGGATAGACTCCCCCTGATACCGATAATAGGCCACTTCGCCAACTTTATTTTACTTAAGTAAATTAAAGTCATTAGGGTGGCATAAATTCGGTATCAGCCAGACAGCAAGGGAGTCCATACCCTTTTCACTAGCGCTAGACTAAGGAGATTGTTTTTTAGCTTCTGGGGTGGAGTATCATACCTACCATCAGCTCCACAATTTAACGCACAGATCCCTGAGCAACTCATACGCTAAGTTGGCGGGGGCCGGTGTCGAACTAGGAACCTTGTTTACTTACTCTATAATTATCCTTTAATAGTTATCTCCCTTGATAAATCACAGATCCTTTAAATGTGATTGTACGAAGAAAAAGTCTTCTTGAGATGAGCCATTTTTTGGTATGTGATGGTTGGGTTAATGTACAAAAACATTATGAAGTTTAAAGAGTATTGTAATTTAAGAAAAGACTTTTCAATAATACTAAATTCCTCTTCTAAATATTTTTTATTGAATATCCTAAGTGCTCTAAGAAAGAAACCTATTATGGTACCGCTCTTTATCCTATTGTTATGGTGGGAATAACAATGGAAGTAGTCATTTTTATTAGTATTCTTATGAAAAACTTTTACCTGTAAACAAGATAATCCAAATTTGCAAACTTTGCACTAAAAATTGTTTTTTCCAATATAATGAAACTTTTTATAAACAGAAATTCGGGCGACCCATGGAGTCACCTTTGAGTGGTGTATTAGCGTGCTTATTCTATGAATACTTAGATTCCGGTCCCTTTAAATATATTCTACCTAATAACTCTGATTTTTTCCGTTACATTGATAACACGTTATTCCTTTACCCAAAAAACATGTATGTAATGATGAGCAAATTGTTGGGGTTTTACAGGAAACCTTCCGACATTTAAAGAGGTTTATTATAATGTCATTATCTTTATCATCAGGTTGGGCTGGTAGCACAGATATTCCTGACTTCCTCTCTCTCTCATCAACCATCCCTATCAGTCATCCCCCCTGTGAGGTCCACCACGTAGAATCTAGAATCCGCACAATCTGATTGATGTAGGTTTTTGCTTGTCGGCCTACACTGGTGTGTCCATATGTGGTTGTCCACAAGCGAACGTCGCTTCTCCAGCAATGTCCAGCTTGTCTTATTCGTCTTACTCGAATGGTTTGTGTGATAAATGGCAAGTGGATGTACATATACATGTGTGTATGTGTGTGTGTGTGTGTGTATGTGTATGTATGTGTGTGTATAAATTGGGAGATCAACTATTATTCCTATGGTTTCTGGGTATTCCCTCTATTCAGAGACCAGGGCGTTTTCTAAATACCTGTAACACTATTGTGTTATGGGTTGATTGGCGACCTATTAATTAATTACTAATTAATTAAAACTACCCTAATTATTAATTATGGTGGTTTGTTAAAATTAAAAGTAAAAATAAGAAAAACAATAATAATTATAATAATAATAATGTTTATATTGGAGGTATATATTTATCTAAACGAAAAATCCTCACTTAAGCATAAATTCTTTAGATTATGGAATTTAATATATATCATCGGAATTTCAAATTGTGCCAAAATAAAATGATAATTTAATAAATAATATTCCAGTTTTTGAAAAATTCGTCAACAATTTCTCATCGTTCTCATACCCCATAGCCTTGACGATTGGGGAGTAGAATAGACCGACTGCACCTCTGCAGAGAGATAAAATCTCCCCCTCCCCAATGGTCCTGCCTTTTGGATGTGGGTGACGACCCGTAATGCTAAAATAACCCATGAAATTTGGTATACCATTAAACAAAAAACCAAACTCAGCCAAACCAAAATAAATCAACAGCGAGGACTGAAAATAGAACATAAACCTTGGATAAAAATAAGGAGACGAGTTCGAATCTTACAAAAGCCTCATGCCTATTTTGGTGGGTTATTTTTTTAATGGAATAACAATCCTTGTGGGATATATATATATATATATATATATATATATATATATATATATATATATATTGATATTACATCCCACTAATTCCTTGCTTCTACTCGTTCTCGTTAAAAACGAGACATGAAAACTATTCCACCGTTTCCCACCTTGAGGATGGCAAAGTGTATTGCCGAAAGCGCTAGTGTTGAAACATTCGGTGGACTGGTATACCAGTTCCACCCTGACACCAGAAGGATGGCCCGAAGATTAGAACGGATCAACGAAAGAATTGTCAGACAGGAATTGTCTGTTCAATTCAACGAACCTGTATATATATATATATATATATATATATATATATATATATATATATATATATATATAAGGTGTGTCATAAAAGTATCGAGATTGGAGCTGTATTTACCAAGATAGAAATGAATGAATGGAACGCTATTTTTTAAGAATACAAGGTGTGTCAAAAAGTACAAAAAATCTCGATACTTTTTTGACACACCTTATATATATATATATATATATATATATATATATATATATACTAACACCACCCTACGTGCAGAATGTGACACAAGGTCAATTTCTTAAGCGAAGTTTAACAGATTTGATTACAGGCTTTTCCTCTAGACTAGTTACCTAACCAAGTTTTAAGAGCCCAATCTTTACCCATAGTTGGGGGAAGAATTGGATTCATACATTTTGAGTATTAGTACTATGTGAAATGCAAACAGTCTCGTCCAGTAGTTCAATTCGTCTCGTCGTGTTCATTTCCTATGACGGTAACCATTACACTGCGCGCCTTTATTTTTTGTCTATATGATTTGTAAGAGATTAGTTTGTAGATGAATAACTTAGGTTGGTTTGCTTTTATAAACTGGGAGAAATCATTTCCATATAATTCACTTTCATTATTCCCATCATCTTTGGGTTAAATAGTTCCACTACTGTTCTTATACAAGGCTGGTTTTGGCATTAAATAACCAACAAAGGTTGGTATGCTATATTATATTATTATATTAGTGAAATAGATCACTAATTAGGACTGAGCCTATTCTAGTAGTGTCCACCCCAAGCGGAGTTTAACATGTTTGAATTCATAGTTTTCCTTCTCCTAGACTGGTTGCCTAACCAAGGTTGAAAAGACCAGTCTGCCCTACTATTTACCCATAGCTGGAGTGAGAGTAGTTGGATTCATAACTTCCCCAATGGTATTAACCCTATATGAAATGTAGCTTCGTCCAGGATTTGAACTCGGGTCGACGAGTCCATATCCTACGACTCTAACCATTAGACCACACGCCTCCAACAAGGAAATCAAACCAAACGTTGAACTGTATTCAGAAGTGCCACTAGGAACAGTTTGATTCTTGCACAGATACTATACTCTAATCCTCTTAAAATGGGGAAAGCCCCTGTAGCGTAGTGGCTAAAGTGATGAACTATAGTTAGCGATTTCGAAATCCAGTCGCTCTATTACGTTGATGTATGAACTACCATATCCACGCAGCTGAGTTTTAAATATTACCACTTTATAGTACCCATTTATCTGTACTCAGTTCTATGGTTTCAAGTAACTAATAATAATACTTAATAAACAATTATAGTTTTAAATAACAATTCTTAATACAAATAATTTACAACTATATAGCATTAAGTATTCCAATTGAATACGGATAATTTTAAAACAAATCTATTTGAATTAAATAACCCACGAAGGTTGATATGCAATTAAACAAAGAAACCTAACCAAAACTAGCAGAAGTTTGTAAAATTCAAAGACGAACAAAGAAACTAACAAAAAAGTTACACAGTTCCTTATATATATATATATATATATATATATATATATATATATTATATATATATATATATATATAATGTTTTGAGAATCATATAAACATTCAAATACTAAGGAAATTAACCATATTTATTGTCTGTTAGTTAAATATTGATTTATATTCCTCTGTTATATTTTAAATTTGTCCTATTTACAAAGTTATAGAAAGAAAGAAAGAAAGAAAGAAAGAAAGAAAGAAATAAAGAAAGAAAGAAAGAAAGAAAGTTGAGACAGATAAAGAAGAATGAAGAGATGTAGTGTTGCACCAAACTTGGCTTAATTCAGATAAATCAATACATCTATAGATGTCTGTTGCCAAGCAGATGCTTCTTCGGTCGTAATGATAGCCTGAACTCTAAGAACCAAATCACCCAGACTTAACATTTCATTTTTGAAAAGGTGGGTCATGCCATTCCTTGCATGATTCGATATTGCACTAGTTTAGCATTAAACATATTTTTCACAGAGGTGTAGAATTGGAATTGCGTTGGAGTCTTATATACCAGTTTTACTTTATACCATTTCTACATGCGTGCAGATTGTATATGTAAAATCTTGAGTTTGCAACCGCCCACTCAATACGAAGTGATTTTTCACTTTCGTGTGCGCATGTCTGTGCCTGATTGAATGTATATCAGACCATTTGTATATGTTTTGGGGGGTTTTTTTTAGGTTTAAAAAAAATCGTATTAAATTGAGTTTTTTTAGCTGAATTTTTAAAAATCTTTTACAAATGATTTTTTTTTTTGGGGGGGTGCGTAAAATGTTCCATAATAAAATTCTTGGTATAGAATTCTCTACACCAGAATATCTGCAAAGAAAAATTCCTTATTTCATTTTCTCCATTTTTCTGTGGCTATTCACTGCCTCTTGCCAGACATTTGCATCAATTGGAGGAATTGGTTACGAATGAAAAAAAAAAATGAAAAAAAAAATGAAAAAATGAAAAAAAAAAAAAAAAAAAATGAAAAAAAAATGAAAAAAAAAATGTCTCAGATCTTTCAGACTCGCTACTTACCATTCTTTACGGATGGTATTTGAGGAATCGGTGATTTTTCAGAATCGACGATATAATGCTCCCCTGGTATTTTGAAAGAAATCTTTGTTCCAATTTGATGTCTTTCTCGATAGAGAGCCGGATCTCGTCGCTACAGATATCTCTTGTGTTTACTATCTATGCAACTGGGTAAACTGAACTGTTCTCTTATTAGAGCTTCTTTACATAGAAAATATCTCTTAATGGCAATTCAATAAAATAAGTAGATATATAAATAAATGGTTTCTTTTCTCTAAAACTGACTGACTAATGTCGTTCTCGTCCTACTAGATAATAGACGCGAGAGACTGTAGTTAACTTCTGAAAGGAATTACGGGTGATTACGCAGTATTCTATTTCTCCTTCTATTTCTTCTTCTCCAATATTCCGTTCTGAAATAGGCGGTAAAAACAATATCAATATAGCTATTGCTGCAACAGGAAAGTTTGGAGTTCATGCCTTCAAATAATGTACATAAAATACACCAAAAATAGACTAGTAATAACTTTTCGACCGGCATTCATTGTATGGATATATTTTAATTCCTCCACAAATTGACCAAATATAAAGAATGAGATGAAAATGGTTTGGTTTTGCTACTTTATAATTTGCTCAGGTTGGTTGGTTGGATTTTACGGCATATCAACACTTGTTGGGTTATTTTCTACAGAAGACATTTTGTTTGATTAATTCTTGTTGGGTATTCATTTTATTTTCAAACTCAATTTTTTAGACACACTTTTAATTCTCATTTATTCTCTATTTAATCCATAGATCGGACCCTAAAAAGTATTACCACTCCAGTTAAGGGTGGACCTAGGAGTAATGGCGATAAACGGGTACTCCACATTCCCCAGAGTTCCAGAATTGGAATTTCACCACTATATACAGTTTAACGTCATACCCAGGATATTAAGTCCCTTAGTCAGCGCCTCCAGGCACTTATATGAAAAAAAGTTTTCGGTTTGCCATAAAGGGAATAGGGTCGGGAAATTATATAGGTGCTAGTGCCTAACATGAGCTGATTGGTCGAAGGGAGTTTCTTCGACCTCCCGTCTAGCCAGGTAAGGACCAAAGTGGGGTGTTGCATGTCAGTTCCAGGATTTCTAAGCCTGACAGTAAATTACATTTAGTTTATCGCTAGAACATGCTTTTCCTATTCTCACGCCTTTTTTCCCTTCTACTGTTACTTTAAACTCCACAAAGTGAATATGACAACTTAACAAACGCATCGGTTTCTATCTTCTCATCTTCTCTAATGATAAAAGCAACTATCAGTGTGTCAGCGTGTCATATTTTTCAACTTTACTCCTAGAGGCCGTAACCCAACATAACATACCATTTTGGAATCAGACCGAACCCGTGAGCTTATTAAAAACATTCCTGACCGAATCGGGACCCCAATCCCGACATTTGGGATTTGTTGCGATTAATTTTTTGTACGATAACCATTTTTATAATTGGAAATAGATTTGGAAATAATCGAAATTAATTGTAAAATCCGGCGAAAATCACTCATGAAACAGCAATAATTCTTTGTACGGAGTGTAAGGATTTAATTTCTCCATATTTTCCTTTTAAGTTCAAAAGATTTTAGTTTCCAGTGAGAGTAAGCTCTGCAATATCAATCAATAAGTCTGAAGGACAATCACTGAAAGGAACTGGACTTCATCTGATGAAACCTTGATTTTGTCATGGCCAGCTCTATGTTGGATCTTAAATGGTTGGTAATGGAAACAAGGTATTTGTTCTGACTCCGAATGGGAAAACCAAAAATGTTGTTTATCGTGTAGCTTTGCAAAATGTTCCAAATTTCGGCTAGAGACCACAAGGTTCCTAGTTCGATACCGGTCCTCGCCAACTCAGCGTAAGAGTAGCACAGGGGTCTGTGCGGTAAAGTAAGGAGCTGATGGTTGGTGTGGCGCTCCTCCTCAGATGCTAAAACAATCTTCTTGGTCTAGCGCTATTGGAAAGGGGATAGAATCCCTCGCTGACTGGCTGATACCGACTTTAGGCCGCCCCGTTGACTTTACTTTTAATGAAAACAGTTGTTTGAAAAATATTGTCAAAGTTTAATAAAATTTAATATGTACTCAATGTATAAAGTGTAATTGTTGAATCGAATGCCCAATCAAGAATTCTCCACAAGAGATGGCTTAATTGTTAGCTGATAGGGTGGCGTTTAAACTAGTATAAGAAGTTCAAAGAGTATAAACTCCGGTTCTTTTAAAGCATTGGGTTATTGTTGTACCGGCCGTTCCTACAGTGGAGAATATACACCGGTTCTCACTATAAATAGTGAGACACCGAGTGAAAAGGTTGTACTGTTACCGTACTGTTCCGTTCTGTTACTGTTAGCGGCAAGCTAGCCGTTCTTGTACCTTATTGTAAATACACTTGTCTCTTTTTACCCTACCTCGACTTGATTTCTTTTTTTTACTGTTGAACTAACATCACAACAGTTATTTAAAGGGGAATACCCAATGCAGAACATTTCAGTTGGATAACAACAAACGCGTTAATTAAGGACATACAACATTTAATTTATAAATATGGGGGAACTAGGTTCCCCAGACTATACAAGATCATGGATACAAGATTTATGGGACTGTCTGGACCGAAAGGTATGCACCATGTGAGGTGCTGAGGAGTAGTGACAAGCACGTCTGTCCTCGTCAAGCCAGCTTCGTAAAAGAGGCTGATATTTTGAGGTTCCCGCGTCACATGACCAAACAGGGACTCCTGACGCGGAAGAGTTCTTCAAACCCTATGACAAGGGGAGACTACTTCATTTAGTCTCCTACACTAGTCATAATACTTCAACATTTATATTTATTAGTTCAAAGAGAGTTACTTAACTACTAATTAATTTTTTTCACTGCGACCTACTAAATTTTACATGCATAATCAAATTTCTTTATCCCACGCACAGTACCCTACTAATAATATTGTGCTGTTATCTAAACTTCGTGGGTTATTTAATGCCAAAGCCATCTTTGTAGAACAGAAGTGATACTATTTAATCCATAGCTGGGGGATGAGGGGTTTATATCTTTCACGAGAATGTTAGATGAGAAAATAAACGTAACAGTGCGACTGGATTTCGAACTCGCTTAATACGATCTTGAAGTCCAGCGCGTTAATCACGGGGATCCCCCCAAAAAGTAAATATGAACATATAATGAATGCGGTTACCTAACCTCTAGGCATTAAATAACCCTAGACGGATCTGCATGCCGTTAAAATCAATCGATCAATTTTGATAGAAAATAAATTTGCAATACTATAAAGGATGATACCAATTTTGATCTGAGCAAGGAATGTGTCTGGGACTCTGAGTATGTATTTACCCAACCCCTTCACATTGTAGGATGTTATACTTGGTCTATTTTAAGCGAATTTTATGTTAGAATTCCTGTTGCCGCCATCATAGAGGTTCAGTTGTTCTGTTATTCACAGAATCCAGTTTGTTAATCGTAGTCTGTAGGTTTCCTCGTAATATGTCTAAGTCCAAGTCTGTAGTTAGTTGGTAATCCTCGGCAATCTTATTATAATGGAGATTGTGTGACTGTCTGTCTGTAACCGAAACTATATTAATATACAAGTCAACAATTCCCTTTGTTATTTACATCACATTCTCAATGATTTTATTTTTTATTTAAACCTCAATTATTAATAAAATTATTTTACATCATTAAGACTGTTAACCATATCTACATATTAATAACATGCAATTGTATTTATATATAAAACAAAATAGCGGATTACAGTGTAAATGGGAAGACTAATTTGCATATTGATCTTAAAAATTTGATTTTAATAAATATATGCTTAGTATTATTGATTTCTAATTGTTTGGTTTTATCTTAATGAATATGAGAAAAAATCTCAGGGATAAATCTTAAAAGAAATCCATTAACAAGAAGAAATAACTGTAATATTATTCTTTACTTCCTATTTTAATTAAATAGTTAAATTAGGAAAATTACCAAAGACAGACAGGAGTAATGGAAAATGATAGAAGAGTTAGTTTCAAAGTTGTTCTATTTTTCGATTATACCCCTCTGTTCCAAATCTTTTTATCTACATTCTTATTCAGTTTCATTAGCCTTTCTAATTTAATATGATATTTTATTATATCAAAACCTAAGTACTTGCACCCGGAGGGTGCATATATTTTCTAGTATATATAAGTCAAGTCTGTAATAGTTCATTGGATGTTAATCCAAAAGATAGGTATCGTCGACAGAAACTTTAACAGGTAATTGATTGGAGGACAGATTTTAAATCTTAGTCTCCCATTGGCCAATTTTTCCCGGATTGCCTGCTGGTATTGGACAATTTCATAAATAGAAGTGACGATTTTGCGTACATCTTTTACCACCAGATAGTCCAATATTTTAAATGGTTTGAATTCAGAGTTTTCCTTCTCCTAGATCGGTTGCCATACCAAGGTTAATAACCCTGTCTGTTCAACTATTTACCAGTTGCTGGAGGGAGAATAATTGCTGAGATCCATATGCACCCTTAGTTCATTTCCTGTACTTTCTAAATACTTTGGAGACCTTACCTTTCGGATATCCATTCGTATATATCGCACGAGCAGTATGTGACACTGGGTCGATTTTTAAGCGGAATTTAAGAATTTTGAAATCAGAGTTTTCCTTCTCCTCGACTGGTTGCCATACCAAAGCTAAAGAGTGTAGTCTGTCCTCCTATTTATCCATAGCTGGAGGAAAAATAGTTGAATCCATACTTTTTCCAAGAGTATTTGCACTATGGGAAATGCAACCAGCTTCGTCCAGGATTTGTCGCCGTGTTCACTTCCTACGACGGTAATTATTACAATATGGGCGCCTCTGAGTACGGTTAATACACCCCTTAATTTGGAACCTGTCGCTGGAAATAATCCCAGTAATTAAAATTTTGGAATTTAAAATTTCCAGGGTGCTAGAAGGAATTCGACCCGGAATGTTTTAATTTGCGCACGGAGTCGGTCTGATTCCAAAACGGTATGATATGTTGGGCTACGATCTCTAGGAATAAGGTTGAAAAATATAGCACACTGACATTTGCAGTAATTATTTGAGAAGAAGAAAGAAAAGAGAAAGAAAGAAAGAAAGAAAGAGAGAGAAAAGAAAGAAAAGAAAATTAAAACAAAATTTCAGGATTGAATTCAACTCGGAATGTTTGTTAATTTTCTCACAGCCTGATTCCAAAATTGTATGATATGTTGGGCTGCGACCTCTAGGAGTAAAGTTGAAAAACTGTGGCATACTGATGTTCGCATTTATCATTAAATTTCAGTTTTACCTAACTTCCGACAAGCAGATATGACGTCTTCACATGGATTTTTCAGCCTATGAACTTTTCAGCCTCCCACCCTCGTATCCAGGGCGTTGAAATTGTATTGTCCGTTAAAGTAGTTTGTAATTTTTCAGTATTTCTGCTCGGATTGATTTTCTAAATTTATTCTAGTTTTCTCACGTCTGGCCAAGTCTGGCTATTTTTACAGTTTCTTAGCGGATTTTTTTCTTGTAAAGTAAGCGTTCGAATCTACAATAAACTGCCCTGTCGGTGGGGCTGTAGAATACACCGACTGCACATCTGCAGAGGAGCGAGGCCCCCACTACCACCATTTGAGCTACTGGCTGGCCGCGGTTGGCAACCCGTGAGGCTTAAAGGGCGGAATCCTGGTGGCTGAGCAGTCCACTTTGACCCTTAAT
>CM042141.1:112071566-112164066 GCA_023376005.1 Doryteuthis pealeii | reverse complement strand
ACAAAAAGATTTATTTTTTGTCTTATCGATTTCAAAGTAAAACTTTTATCTTCAGAGACGATTTTCGGAAATTTCCGAAAATCGTCTCTGAAGATAAAGTTTTACTTTGAATCGATAAGACAAAAAATAACATCTTTTTGTTTTTATTTTTTACTTGCATTGTAATTGCTTTCAAATTAATACATTATAATATATATATATATATATATATATATATATATATATATGAGTATAGATAAAAGGATATTATATGCTGTTAAAGTGAAAATAGTTTATATCATATTCATAGCTAATATTGAACAATATTTCGATTTATAAAAATCATCCTCAGAGCTTCTTTATACTCCAGCCTTATCAATAGCGAAGACGAAAATAATATGAATTAAAAACGAAAACATTGATGTTGCAAAAAAGATTTGAGTTTGGAATATGTCTTCTTTTTTTCAAAAACTGTTACAATAAGAGATACATAACTGTTGCTGACCGAGAAAAGCGTTGGCGGTTACTTATATTTGAAACTTCCGCATAACTTTTTTGCAACATCAATATTTTCATTTTAAATTCATATTATTTTCGTCTCCGTTATTGATAAGGCTGGAGTATAAACAAGCTCTGAGGATGATTCTTATAAATCGAAATATTGTTCAATATTAGCTATGAATATGATATAAAATCTTTTCACTTTAACAGCATATTGTGTTGTTTTCATATCCTTTTATCTATACTCATACCGTCGGATTCATTTCTTTTCTCTTAAATTATATATATATATATATATATATATATATATATAATATATATATATATATATATAACAATCCCTGCGCACCAGTAGGGCGTGATACATGGTCAATTTCTTAAGCGGAATTTAATAGGTTTGAATTCAGAGTTTACTTTCTCCTAGACCAGTTACCTAACCAAATTTAAAGAACACAATATGCCCTGCTATTTGCCCATAGCTGGAGGGAGAATAGTTTAATTCAGTGTTTATTAGCGTTATGTTGAATGCAAACAGCCTCCAGGATTTGAATTCGTCTCGCCGTGTCCCTTTCCTACAACGGTATCCATTACACCATACGCCTTCTAAATTAAATTCATAATATAATCATTGCTTTTAGAAACCTAATATAAAGAGCTAAAGGGTTTAGGGTTAGGGTTAGGGTTATGAAAACCCTAAACTATAAGTGGAATTAATCTGATACGTGGAATATACCTGAAATGAATTTACCACGCGATGAATTTACTGGCGATGAATTTACCATACGATGTATTTACCAAATGATGAGTTTACCGACGATAAATTTACCAAACGATGAATTTATCTAGCATTTCAAAATAGCAATTGACCCTCTCCCCTTAATGCTTCCCTGTCGTCCTTCTTGGCATCTCCTAATGTCTGTAGCAACAAAAGTCTGTTCAGTGCGATCTGAGAATGGTGAAGCTTGAAAGACAGTGAAGTTTTACAAATAAACCCTTGGGATGAATCCTTAACCATTTTTTTTTCTTCAGTTAAGTTAGGCTTATATTTTCGCCGAAGATTGCCAAAATGATAATAACACTGTATCCAAATAAAAGGCCGAGTCCATGCAAAATGTGAATCGACAATTTCTTCTTTTCGTTGGCGGTGAAACGCATTTCCGGAATCTGGCAAATGAAAAAAAAAAGAAATTTTAACAAAACAAAATCAAAAAAAAAGTTCGCTTTAAGCTTCTTCTCGTATAGCTATGTGTCGTTACCCGTTATTTAAAAAGATAAGAATTGTCGGGAAAATATAAGGCGCTTACCCGACGCAGCAGGGAGGGGCCAGTAGCGAGCTTTAGTGGGGTAGCCACCAGACCAGGTAAATAAAAGTGGTTGCGAAATTCTGTGGGCTTTGCAGCTAACCACTTCAAAAACGCGACCCACTGTTACTTGTACTGGGTCAAATAGTTGAGGGGGGAGAAGAATGCGGAATGCACGTTTAACCAACACGCTTTCAGCTTGTACTACTGTCTAGTTCCGTCCACCCGCCTCGTGGCCGGACTTTTAAGGCCTTTGTATGAACCACCACGAGGGGGTGTCAGCATTAACAGAGGGGAAATGGGATAACCCAGTCGGCGACTACCTCATCAACTCACTACCAAGTTATAAAGAGAGAGGGGGATGAGAAAATAATTCTTACATAATAAATCTCAGCTGTCTATTAATAATAGAGATTAATTTTTGTTTTGTTTACATGTGTTTTTCAGTTTCTTGGGGGGGTTTTATTTTCAATTTTTCCCACCCCCTCCATCGCCAATCATCAATATTGGGAAATGTTAAGTAGGATAGATACATAGAGCGAATGAGGTATTTTGGTGGAAGGGAGCTGCGCAAGGTGAGAATGCAAGAATTTTATTTTTATTTTTGAATGAATCGGTCGGTGAGTGAGCCTAGCTAGATAGACCTCTTGTAGTGATATGGCCAGTTTTATCACCCCTCCTCCAAAACCAAACTTCCGGCTACATGCCGAGTTGTGGGCACATGCGCTGTACCTCATTTCCGAATAAATAAAAAGTTTGTTTGGAGTGAGTGCACGAATTTGCTCACTTCAAATAGACTATTAATAATAGAGATTCGCTTTTCGTTTGTCTTTAACGAAAACTACGTCACTGTTACGTCACAATTACCAAAGTCATCAATAAATAGAATAAAGAACAATTAATCTTTATTCTATTAATAATGAAGATTCGCTTCCGGTTTTTGTCTGTAACAAAAATTACATCACTGCTTACGTCACATTACCCAAAATCGTCAATAAATACACTCAAAATTTGAACATGCAACAGTCCTCATTGGGTTTTTTTTTTTAAGTTTTAATAAATACATGACTGGTATTATATATCTATATATAGTTTGTTTTATTTTAATACATATTTAAAGTTTACATTTCAAATTGTTTTATTTTTTTAATTCTTTGATGATTTTACTTACTTAGGGTACAAACTCGCTGACATTGAATTTTTCACTCCCTCAGGCAATATGTTTCAAAAATCTATTCGCCTGGAGGGTGTTTTTTTTATTTGTACTAGTATTTATAAAATAGATTTAAAAAATTGTTTCTTATAATACAATGTTTGAATCCTTTCCATTGTAAAAATAATAAGCTATACATCTTATTATAATGGAGATAGTGGGCTTTTTTCTGTAACCGAAACTATATCACTACTCAAATCCTAATTCCGTTAGTTACTTACATCTTATTCTCCATGATTTGATTTTATTTAACCCTCAATTTTAATAAAAATTGTTTTACATTATAAATACTGTTGACCATATCTACAAACTAATAACATGCAGTTGTATTCATATATACAATAAAATAGCTGTTTACAGTGCGAACGGGAAGGCTAATTTGCATATTGATATCAAATATTTTATTTTAACAAATATGTGCTTAGTAATAATAATTTCTAATTGTCTGGTTTTATCTTAATGAATATGAGCAAAAATATCGGGAATAAATCTTAAAAGAAATCCATTAACAAGAGGAAATAACTGTAATTTTATTCTTTACTTCCTATTTTAACTAAATAGTTAAATTAGGAAAATTTAGCAATTAAAGACGGGGGTAATGGAACAGTAAGTTTCAGTTGTTCTATATTTCGATTTTATCTGCATTCTTATTTAGTTTCATTAGCCTTTTTAATTTAATTTAATATTTTATTACATTAAAACTTAAATACTTGAACCCGGCTGGGGCTGCATATATTTGCTAGTATTATATATATAGATCATTAAAAAAAACTTTCAACATATTTGTTTTATTATATTTTATTCTTCATATATTATTATTTTTAAGCCTTGGGTACACATCGTTAGGAGAAAAAAAATCCTACTCTCTCACACCACCGCTGTTGTTACTACTACCACCTGCTTAAGCGTTCGTTCTGCTTATATAGTAATCAGTACACGTTCGCATATTTGCATGCGTGGTTCGACGATCGTGATAAATATCGACCATTGCGCCATCCTGCTAACAAACATTGAAGACGACTTCCGGTCACTGCCACGCCAAATCGCGATTTATTTTGACATAGCTAAGCTACATTAAGTTGTTTATTTTTATTTTATTTTGTTTTATTTCTTAATTATTTTTAATTAATTATTTAATATATCATTGATTTATGCCTTTATTATATTTCTGTTTCGCTTTTCTTATAGAAAATGAGGGGTAAAAAGTTTTTTAAACTCTCACGCACAAAAATAGGGGGTGGATTTTATTGAACTTTGATCTTTACTGATATCCACTAATTTTCATTTCTAAACGAACATGCAGTTGGTCGTTGCACAAGCACAAAATACAGACATTTAAGTAAACGAGTAAGAAAAAATAATTATATTGATTGATTTTAATGGCATGTAGACCTGTCTAGAGTTATTTAATGCCTAAGGGTTAGGAAATAGTACATTTTTATTTAAGTTCTTGTGTAGTTGTTTCTTAAGAGTTTAATTTTTGCATATGGTTCTATCGAATACGAATAATTCTAAACGGTTATATTTTAGCTATAGATGGGCGTCTAATAGGTACTAGCACTCCAGGTCAGAGAATACCTGGGAGTAATGACAATGGGGGACTCCATACTCCAAGGTCATTAGAACTGTAGCCTCACCATCAGATGCAGTTATATATATATATATATATATATATATATATATATATATATATTATAAAGAAAATTTGAAAAAACAAGTGTTCGAAAATGGGATGAATGTAATTATCGATGTTTAAAACATTTCGGTTTCATTTAACCTTCATCAGGATGTCTCTTGGGGTGAAGAAAATGATGGATGTTTTTATATGTGACAGGAGATGAAAATCTTTTTAGTTATGTAACTGTATTTGATCAGCGTTTTATTTTTTCGCGATATGTCATGAACTAAAGTATTAATGGACTGATTATTTTAAGAGAACATAGGGAACAAGTGGAATGAAACTAATAAATAATTAAATGAAGCCTGGTATTTAGTAAATATAACACTATTTAACTAGAAACTCATAACTAAATAAATAATTAATGAAGCCTGGTATTTTGTAATATTTAACACTATTTTAGCTAAAAACGGAGATATATTGAAAAACCATGTCGATTATTAAGGGAGGGCAAATGCGAAATTGCACAGGCTTAAAATCTGTCGTAGTCTTTTGTATATAAGCTAATCAAATACAGTTACATAACATTTTCATCTCCTGTCACATATAAAACATCCATCATTTTCTTCACCCAAGATACATCCTCAATGAAACCGAAATGTTTTAAACATGATAATTAAATTCATCCCATTTTCGGAACATTCAAATTTTCTTTATAGATTTATCATATTTACTCCCATATATATATATATATATATATATATATATATATATACCCAACTCTCCACCCGAGCAGGATGTGACACAAGGTCAATTTATCAAGCGGGATTTAACAGGTTTGAATTTAGCGTTTTCCCTCTCCTAGACTGGTTGCCTAACCAAGATTAAAGAGCCCAGTCTGCCGTACTATTTACCAAGCAGGAGGAAAAATATTTGGATTCACACCTTTCCAAATGGCATTAGCGCTATATGAAACGTAAAATGTAATTTGAACTCGGATCGACGAATCCATTTTCTCTAACTGTAACCATTATACCACGCACCAGTTTAGTGTATACACAAATGAATTGAGAAGGTATAGAAGACAAGGAAATTTATTAACTGTTTGGATTGATTGATTGATTTTAACGGCATGTCAACCCATCCAGTGTTATTTTATGCCAAGCGGTAGGTTGTGAGGGATTGAGAAAGTGGACCTGGGGTAATTGTGATAAAAGGGTGTCCCACATTCCTCAGACCTCTAGAACTGGAACCTCACCATCAGATAGTTTAACATCATTCCCAGGACATGAAGACTCTCAGAAGTTCTCTGAAGTGTCGTGCGGTGGGATTGGTATATATATATATATATATATTATCATAAAGGTACACGGTAATAACCTATTCGAGTTTCACCATAAGGATCTTCAGGGTTAAATCCACTGGATTAATCACGATATTGATTAATTGCAGTCGATTTCACGTGTGTGTTTTTTTCGCCACCATTTTCACCGGTAAGTCACTTTTTCCACAAGTACCATATATATATATATATATATATATATATATAGGTATTTTGTTATGGAGAAAGGAAAATGTGCTCGATTACTGGTGTAAGAGGTATGTCTATTTATTATATACTGTAAAATTAAAAGGCGTGTGTTACCATTGATTTCAAAGCAGCGTATCAGCTGCTTGTAATAAAGAGAAGCCCTCAATATATATATATATATATATATATATATATATGAAAAATTGAACTATAGTTGTGTTGAAGGCCAAAGAGTTATGTAAAATAATTCTAACGGGAATTTATGTATATAAATAAAATATAAATGTTACATAGCTCGAGGAATTAAATAATTATCCATTTTCAAAGTAAACTTAGATAAGACTCTCCATTTATCTTTCGCAGAGGAAAAGAATAAAATTTACTTTTGTCTTTGTTTGTAAATTGCAACTTTAACATTACTTTTCAAATGGAACAAACGACATAGATTTTTAAGGTGCCTTGAGGCAAACACTATCTCTTGTCAGCCTAATTGCTCCAGTAAGAAAGCTAGAACTCTTTCGTTTGCTTCCAAGTTTGTATTTAAACTGCATCTAATGGTGAAGTTCTAGTTTTGAAGCTCTTTGGAGTGTAGAGTACCCTTTCACTGCCATTACTTCCAGGTCCACCCTGACCTGGAGTGGTAGTACCTGTTAGGTCCCATCTATGAGTTAAGAAAAATATGTTTTAAAAAATTGAGTTTTAAAAGAATTCTGTCCAATACCCTTAAAGAATGGATAAAATAACCCAACAAGGTTTGACATGCCGTAAAATCCAACCATCTAGCCAACCAAGTTTGTAATGTCAATTTAAACATTCCAGAAAAAGAACTTGCTATATACCCCTTGTTTTGTTGTTGTTGTTTTTTTGTTTTTTGTTGTTTTTTTTCTTATTTTTTCGACGCTTCGGTCAGTTTAACTCAGTTGGTACAGCATCCGCTTCGGAACCACAAGGTTTCGGATTCGATGCTGGGTGGCCCTCATGAGTAGCACAGCATTGATCTGTTAGTAAAGTGGAGAGCTGATGGTAGATTTGGCGTCCACCTCAGACGCAAAAACAGTCTTCCTGGTTTAGCACTAGTGAAAAGGAGATAGACTCCCTAGATGTCCGGATACCGATTATAGGCCACTCTGCCTAATTTCCTTTTACTACGAAACTGAGTCAATATTTTGGCAAGAACCCTAATCCCCCAGCTTGACATGGCCTTTTTTATTTGCCATAGGTAGGTGCTGTTTTTTTATTTTGTTTTTTGTGGGTGGGGTCCTTTTTCTATGAATAAAAATGTACAAAAAAATTAATCATATACAGTGATACCTTGACTTACGAGTTTAATCTGTTCCACCCGTAACACAATTTCCTCTTATATCAAATCAATTTTCCCCATTGAAATGAGCTGAAATGCCATTTATTCGTTCCTGCCCCGCCCCCCAAAAAATAACCTAATCTTTTTGTACGTTTTTTTATTTAAAAAAATAGCACTATATTCTATAAAAACATAATTAAATAGAATGCAATGAATTATGTGCTGTAATGTCTTAATGTTTATTATTTTTTTAATAAATGATACTTTTCTTTGCCGTAATAGATTTGGAAATTAAAATGTTTTTAGTAAAATTATTTACATAAGCTTTGATGATGGTTTTATACAGATTGAAATATTGCAATATTAGCCAATAAATACAACATTAATTAATAACATCAGTGTGTTTATTCAAATTTCTTCTCTGATATACATAAGCTTATCTGAAGCTTGCCCGTGCCTCAAATTTTAGCTCTCAACACAAAGCAAGAGATTTAGAGAGTGATAGCTCGTAAGACGAAAAGGTTTGTAAGTTGGGGCACTCGTAAATCAAGGTACCATTGTATTTGAATAATGGGAAGTGTTTGTCAAACTTACAACAACTCCAAGTGATATGTAGATGAAGAGGCCACCGGCCGATGCTAAAACCCAAGGAGTGGCATCTGTTAATTCTCCAAGAAGGATTCCCAAGACCATTCCAACATAACAGGAAAGTGCGGCAAAGAAATTATAGAGAAATGCTTTTTCGACTTTCAGACCGGAATGAATCAATATGGCAACATCAGCTGTAGAAACAAAACAAAAGAAATAATTAAGTCAATGATTTAATATTGTTGCAAATGAACATTATATATACTAGCAAATATATGCACCCTCCGGGTGCAAGTATTTAAGTTTTAATGTAATAAAATATTGTATTAAATTAGAAAGGCTAATGAAACTAAATAAGAATACAGATAAAAAGATTTGAAACAGAGGGAGTATAATAAAAGATTTGAAACAGAGGGAGTATAATAAAAAATGGAACAACTGAAACTTACTCTTCCATCACTCTCCTCTTTCATTGTTATTTTTTCTAATATAAGTATTTAGTTAAAAGAGGAAGTAAAGAATAAAATGACAGTTATTTTATCTTGATAATGGATTTCATTTAAGATTCATTGAAGAGATTTTTGCTTATATTCATTAAAATAAAACCAAACAGTTAGAAATCAATAATACTAAGCACATATTTATTAAATTCGATTTTTTAATATTAATATGCAAATTAGCCTTCCCGTTCACACTGTAAACCGCTATTTTCTTGTATATATAAATATAATTGCATGTTGTCAGTATGTAGACATAGTTAACAGTATTAATAATGTAAGGCAATTTTATTAATAATTGATGTTTAGATAAAAATAAAATCATGGAGAATGCGATGTCAATAACTAAGAGAATTGTGACTTGAGTAGGAATATACTTTCGGTTACAGACAGAAAAACACACAATCTCCATTATAATAATATATATATATATATATATATGTGTGTGTGTGTGTGTGAGGAGAAAATGGAAGTGAATCTGACGGTATGTAATACAGTGAAAAAAAATTTAAAACGCAGGTTCAAATACCACTCATTTTATCTTAACCTCAATGTCATCTACAGACATTGCGTTTCGACGTTTCACGTGTGGCTAGACACAGCAACTGACTTTTCGTCCGTCGGATTCGTTAACCCCCTCGGCCATTTGACAGCTGCCATAAAGGGGTGGTGTTTAAACTATTAGATACGTACATTTATTTATACATTTTACGATCACCAGAGCAATCCAGTCTATAAACATGGCGGTAGGCTCTCCGTAGCGGACTGTTAATGTCTGAAGTCACCCTGGCGCAACAACATGAAGCCAAGAGGTCCATAAGAAAGCGGCGGTAACAAAGCACCGGTACATCAACATCTTCAGGGACAGCCTTCACATGCGGCATCTGTGGTCAAGAATATTTTTCAAACATTGGACTTATACAGACACAGGAGGCGCTGTAACCTCTGGGCCACAAGAACTTTGGATACATTTCCTACATTCAAGTCTGCCCATATAGGCAGTGTGTGTGGCAGGGCATGACATACGGTCTCTTGAGTCATATGCAGTCTCATGGTGACAGACAACCACGTGTAAAACGTGTGTGCACGACCGAAAGACAGGGGTCTCAGGTGTCTTCTATGCGACAGTACGAAGAAAAGCAAAGCTCGACTTCTGAGCCACTTGAGTGCTCACAATCCAACTGTGAAGAAGTGGCAATCACCACACACAAATGCACACATACACACACGTGATGCGTGGTGTAATGATTAAAGTCGTGGGAAATTGACTCGACGAGGCGAGTTCAAATACTTGCCGAAACTGTTTGTATTTCAGATAGCGCTAATACTTCTGTGAAAGGTATGCATCCACGTACTCTCTCTCTCTCTCTCTCTCTCTCTCTCTCTCTCTCTCTCTCTCTCTCTCTCTCTCTCTCTCTCTCTCTCTTTTTTTTCCTGCTATGGATAAATAGTAGGGTAGACTGGGCTCGTTAAACTTGGTGTGGCAACCAGTCTAGGAGAAGTAAACTCTGAATTCTCACATGTTAAACTCAGCTTTCAAATTGAACTTGTGTCACATCCTGCTCCCGCGGAAAGATTGGTAAATACACACACACACACATATATATACTTTTGTGTGGATTAGATTTATCATTGTTTTTGTCAATACGTGTATACAGTATTCAATTTAAGATTATTTTAAATATAAAATAAAATAATAGAAACAAAATATCATGCATGCAAACAAGAAATCATATTCAGGACAGAGTGTTTTGATTTTTCTTTTTTCCTTTTCAAAACACTGTCCTGAAGTTGAATAATCGTATATGCTGGAGAAGTAAGGACGAACTCATAAGTGACGTTCTTTTATAGACTGTTACGTGTAGACACGCCAGTTTAGGTCAACTAGAAAAAAAACTACATTTTTCTGTACGGTGCAAAAACTGCATGGCGTCTATGTGACTTACCTAGAGAGATGTCAGATAGAAGCGTAGGTGAGAGAGAGAGAGAGAGAGAGAGAGAGAGAGAGAGAGAGAGAGAGATGATTATTAAACTCACCTAATTCATGTGGCAGTTCCTCGCAGATGATGGCTAATGAAATACTGATTCCAGTCATAATACTGACAGTGAACGCGGCTCCGATGGACACACCATCCAGAAAATTGTGCAACGCATCCCCGAGAATCACCATCCAGCCAAGGGGAGTAACTGTGTTTGTAGTGCCAATTTCTTGTGATGCACTAAAATATGGATCAACATTTGGAGCGTGAGAATGTCCGTGTCTGTATTGTACGGGACGTTGAAGCATCGGTACACTGTTCATCTCGGCTTCTAATTGCTTTTGCTGTAAATAAAAAAAAAGAATATATCAACTTTCGGTTTTATTATCATTGATTATTTTTAATCATCATTTATATAAGAAAAAATGTCTACCTTTCACAATGTTCTTTTTTATATATAAAACTATATTTCTTTCTTTCTTTTTCATCTGTCTTTTGTTCTCAATGTTCTTTTTTATTCTATCTTTCTCTCTTTCTCTTTCTTCTTTCTTTCTTTCTTTCTTTTCTTTTTTTTCAATGATCTTTTTATATATGAAACTTCTTCTTTCTTTATTTATTTCTTCTTTCTTTCTTCCCTTGTTTATTTCTGTCTGCTTCCTTTCTTTCCTTTTCAATGATCTTTTTATATATGAAACTTCTGTCTTTCTGTCTTTCTTTCTGCTTTCTTTCTTTTTTCTTTCTGTCTTTCTTTCTTTTTTCTTTTTCTTTTTTCTTCTTTTTTTTTCTTTTTTTCTTTCTTTCTTTCTGTCTTTCTTCTTTCTTTCTTTCTTTCTTTCTTCTGTCTTCTTCTTTCTTTTTTTCTTTTTTCTTCTTTTCTTTCTTTATTTATTTCTTCTTTATTTCTGTCTTTCTTTTTTTTTTTTCTTTTATTTCTTATTTCTTTATTTTGTCTTTCTTTCTTTTTTTTTATTTTTTCTTCTTCTTTTTCAATGATCTTTTTATATATGAAACTGTCTTTCTTTTCTTTCTGTCTTTCTTTCTTTTCTTTCTTTCTTTTTCAATGATCTTTTATATATGAAACTATCTTTCTTTCTTTCTGATGTTTTCCTTCTATATCTATTTCTCAATGTTCCTCTTTATATATAAAACAACCTCTCTTTCTTTTCTTTCTTTCTTTCTTTCTTTATCTATTTCTGTTTTTTTTCTTCTGTCTTTCTTTCTCAATGATCATTTTATACATGCAACTCTCTTCTTTCTTTCATTTCTGTCTCGTGTTTTTCTTTATATATTTATTTCTCAATGTCCTTCTTTATATATAAAACTACCTTTCTTTCAAGTGTTTTTCCTTATTTCTTTCTCAGTGTTCTGTTTTATATGCAAAACTGTTTTTTCTTTCGTTTTTCCTTTCTTTATTTCATTATTCATTTCATTTTATTTTTCCTTGTATTTCTTTCTCGATGCTCTTTTTATATATAAAACTATCTTTCTTTCTCTCCTTTTTTGCTTCAGTGTTCTTCTTTATCTATAAAACTATTTTCGTTCTTTCTTTTTGTCTTTTTTTCTTCTGCTTTTCTTTCCCCATTTTCTTTTTATTTACAAAACTATCTTTCTTTTCTTTTCTTTTTTCTCTATCGCCTTCTGTCTTTTTCTTCTGTCTTTCTTTTTTCAATGATCTTTTTATATATAAAACTATCTTTTTTTTCTTTCTTTCTTTCTTTCTTTCTTTCTTTCATTTTTTCTGTCTTTTTTCTTCTGTCTTTCTTTTTCAATAATCTTTTTATATATAAAACTATACTTTTTCTTTCTTTCTTTCTTTCTTTCTTTCTTTCATTTTTCTGTCTTTTTTCTTCTGTCTTTCTTTTTCATAATCTTTTTATATATGAAACTATCTTTTTTTCTTTTCTTTCTTTCTTTCTTCTTTCTTTCATTTTTCTGTCTTTCTTTTTCAATACTCTTTTTATATATGAAACTATCTTCTTTCTTTCTTTCTTTCTTTCTTTCTTTCTTTCTTTCTTTTTCTTCTGTCTTTCTCTCTCTTCTTGTCTTTTTTTCTGAGTGTTCGTCTTTCTTATATAAAATTATCTATTCACTAGGTCGAGTCAAACATTTTGCAATATTTTTGTATGGAATTCACACAAATATTCTTAATATTAATTCTACTGTTTGTGCGCTTAGAATACGCTGACTATTCCCTGCAGATGAGTAATATCCACCCGCCAATAGGGACGTCTATTTCAAAACTGTGTGACGTAATTTGTGTTCGAAATAATTTTTTAAATGCATATTCATTTTGTTACATAATTTATGAGCAGTTATAAATTATGAACGTACCTGTAGTTAGAAATTTGAATTAGGGTCTATTAACTTAAAATAACGAGGTCCATGGAAAGTTACCCACAGAAAGAACCTACCCTTAAAAGAATCCCAACCAGAGAACATGGCGTCCAGACAAGTAGACAAAGTAAGCAGAAGTGTAGCAAGTAAGACATTCAACTATTATCATCTCTCTCTCTCTCTCTCTCTCTCTCTCTCTCTCTCTCTCTCTCTCTCTCTTATATATATATATATATATATATATATATATATATACCCGAGAACTCTATCCCCGATTATATACCCGATGTATGATTTGAGTGTATTTGAGTATACAGCAATTTGTTAAAAATTTGAATACTGGAAGCAAACACCATCAAACTATCAGAGATAAAAAAAAAGTAAAAATTCCATTACAAGAGCAAGTACGTAAAAGGGCCAGTTTAGCTCAGTCGGTAGAGTGACCGACTAGGAACCACAAGGTTCCGGGTTCAATACCGGTCTTTGCCAACTAGGCGTATGAGTAGCACATAGATCTGTGCGGTAAAGTGAGGAGCTGATTGTATGTATGGCGCTCCACCTCTGACGCCAAAAAAAATTTCCTTGGTCTAGCACTAGTGAAAAGAGGATAGACTCCCTCGCTGTCTGGCTGATACCGACTTTTGGCCACCTCGACGACTTTACATTAGAAGAAAAAGAAATATTCTAGAAACCAAGCTCTACGGGGTAAATCTTGTCAATGGAATAAACACCTGGGCTGCCCTCTTATAAGATTTTTTTTGAGCATTCTTAAAAAATAGACAAGGGAAGAACTCTGATAGATGGACCAAAGGATAAGGAAATTGTTTAGAAAGGATTACACCCGAGCGAAGACATAGGCTGACATATGTGTCAAGAAAAGAAAGAGGAAGTGGTCTGACCACAGGTACTGATACTTCTCTCTGATTCTAGGCAGAGTGTAAATATACTAAATTGCGAAAGTAACGATCCATGCTTAAATGGTTTAGTCAGAAATGATGGTGTATTTGTTTTTAGGATTAAATTGAATTAAATTTCAATAGAAAACTAATACTTAAGTTTCACTGAATCACAGCTAGAAATTGTAAACTGGCTCATACGTTTTTTTTTCTTACACGCGGACGTCATAGGAGAAGATCAGGTGACCAAGTACTAGATCTTTTCTTAACTAATCAAGATACATTACAGTCTTTAAAATAAATAAATATATAATATATATAATATTAATCATAATCATTGAAATAAATAAATATATATATATAATATTATACTTATAATAAAAATAGATAATAAATATATCAATTAATAATGGAGATTGGCTCTCTATTTGTCTGTAACAAAAACTACGTCACCGCTTACGTATTGCGCAGAAGCGACAGTTCGAGGACTCTAGGAATACACTAAAAGAGCATTGTTAAGATCGGCTAGAATACTAAGAAGAAACCTGGTGACCAGTGAAATCCTACTGTTACTACTTCGGTAAATACCATGGCTGGAGTGAAAACCCACGGGGAGGGAAATAATAATAATAATAATGGACACTTCAAACGACAAATTGGAGAGGTTGCACACGAAAAGACCTGGACGTGGTTAAGAAAAGGAAACCTTAAAAGAGAAACTGAATCACTAATAATTGCTGCACAAAAATAATGCCATAAGGACAAACTATATCAAAGCAAAAAATTGATAAGACCCAACAAATAGTAAATGTAGATTATGCGGTAATAGAGATGAGACTGTAAACCATATACTATGCGAATGTAGCAAACTAGCACAAAGGGAGTACAAAACTAGATACGACTGGGTTGGGAAGGTGATCCACTGGGAATTATGCAAAAAATTAAATTTTGACCATACAACAAAATGGTATATGCATAAACCAGAATCTGTTCGTGAGAACAAAACGCATTAAATTCTCTGGGACTTTGAAATAAAAACGGATCACCTTATCCCAGCAAGAAGACCAGACCTAGTGTTGATTAAACAAAAAAGAAGAACTTGTCAACTGGTGGATTTTGCAGTTCCAGCAGATCGCAGGGTGAAGCTGAAGGAAAATGAAAAAAATGGACAAAATATCTGGACCTTGCCAGAGAACTGAAAAGTTATGGAACATGAAAGTGAAAGTGATACCAATTGTGGTTGGTGCACTTGGAAACAGGTCCCTAAAGGATTGGAAAAAGGTTTGGAAAGTTTGGATATCAAAGGAAGATTGAAACCATTCAGAACACTGCACTGCTGCAATCTGCCAGAATATTCAGAAGAGTCCTGGAGACCTGAGGAGACTTGCTGTCACTCAGACTCCAGTGAAAGACCATCAGCTAATGCTGATGTGAAAACTCAAAAAGAGTAAAAATAAATAATAACAATAATAATCTGAAAACCAGAAGACTATACCTAATATTGATTAAAAAGACAAAGAGAACTTGCCAACTGGTAGATTTTGGAGTCCCTGCAGATCACAGGGTGGAAATAAAAGAAAACGAAAAGATGAACAAATGCCTAGACCTTGCCAATTAATTGAAAAGACTGGGGAATATGAGTGTGAAAGTGATACCAATTGTAGTTGGTGCACTTGGAACGGTCCGCAAAGGAAAACAAACTGGAAGAACTTGAAATTAGAGAAAGAATCGAGTCCATCCAACAACAGCATTCATAATATTCATAAGAGACCTGGAGACCTAAGGAGACTTGTTGTCACTCTGACTCTAGTGAAATACCATCAGCTAACGCTAGTGGGAAAAAACTCACAAAGAGTGAAATATTAATAGACTAATAAATGCAGAAAATAAGTGTATAATTTTTCTCAATGAATGTTGTGATGAAAAGCTACATTCCTAATTATATACAGTTGTGGGCGTGGTCATTATTTAGTCGGCAGACTGTGTGACTAATCAGCTGATATCATTTTAGTGCCAGTCACGTGACTAGGAATTGTGATGGAGCTGCATGAACAGGGTATGGCAAGAGACATTAAGATTCTGCGTTATCTACCCTGTAACAAAGTAATTCCCTTTGTCCTACTTGTGTGCTCCCACGTCCTAAAACATTTAATCCCGATGAAAGGGGGTTACGGGCCTTATGTTTGTGCCTCTCCCGTGCTAGTAACAGATTAACACTGACGTCATTTTTAGCAAGGATACACACAGGACTTGTGACATAATTTATATGAGGTCTCTATCAGAGGACATTTCGGATCACCAGAGGTCATACAAAAAATTCTCCAATTCTTATAATTGTTATACCATAATTAACTGGTTGGTTGGTTGGTTGGATTTTACGGCAGGTCAACCCTTGGGTTATTTTATACCGAAAACGTTTAATTCAATTCATGCTTAATGGGTAATCAAAATTGTTTTTAATTCAGTTTTTAAACAAATTTTTCACGTTTTTGTTTTATTCATTTGTTGGTTATTCAAATTTTTTTTACCTCCCTTAATTTAATCACATTTTTAAAAACTCACTTTTTATCTATTCAACTAATCATTTATATATATATCCTAACACTATATATATATATATATATATATTATATATATATATGTTGTATTTTAGGGGTCTCCGTATGCTTCTTCGGTATATTTTTATGTTTTTTAAAGCTTTTTTTATGTTTTTTTATGTTTTTTAAAAATGTATGATAAAAAATATATATAAAAAAATAAGTGAATCCCAATACTCCATAACATCGAGTTCATTCATTTATTTTTTAAATGCTTCGTAATAACGCCAACTTAAAAAAAGCATAAATATTATATTATATATATACTATATATATATATAATATATATATATATATGATGGACTCTCTCGTCGATTTTCGAACGCATGCAGGTTCACACACACAATGAACACACACAGTGATTTGTTATATAGTGGTGAAGGCTTGTGTTTGACCATCCACACTTTTTGGCACAGTCGATAAGAAAAGAATTGGTGCTTCAAGGTTGCCACAAAACCCAATCAACGACCGACCTCAGGAATTTTTGAATTTTGAGTCATCCCTCTCCTAGACTGGTTACCTACCCAAGGCTGAAGGGCCCAGTCTACCCTACTATTTGACCCATAGCTGGAGGAATTTTGAATTCAGAGTTATTCTCTCCTAGACTGGTTACCTACCAAAGACTGGAGGACCCAGTCTGCCCTACTATTTAACCCTAGCTATATAATATATATATATATATATATATATATATATATATATATATATATATTTCATAAATAGAGGAAATTACATTAATAATTGATAATTGAATAAAATTACCATGACCAGACAACTCGGCAAACACCATGTACGACATCCGGAGCACTGGACAGTTGTTTCGACCTCCTTGGGTCTCATCAGCAGTGCATACCACAGAGTGAAGAGCGGAAACTACACTTTGGCCACCAGCCCATACCACAAACGGAGAATACCAAATCATCTAGTCAATGGATTACAGAGGACAAAGTCACCTCTGTAATCCTGCGATAGGCGTCAAGAAAAATATAGGTTATGTGGCTGCGCGTGAATTACCATTGACTAGATGATTTTGTGGCGTAGGCTGGTGGCCTAGGTGTAGAGTTTCCGCTCTTCAATCTGTGGTTCACTGGTTCAATCTCTAGTGGCGGAGATTGTGGTATGCACTGCTGATGAGACCTAAAGGAGTCGAACAGCTGTCCAGTGCTCTGGATGTCGCACATGGTGTTTGCCGAGGTGTCTGGTTATGGTAATTTAATTCAATATCATATATATATATATAATATATATATATATATATATATATATATATATATTATTTTATGTTATGATTCGGTGGTGAGAAAAACAGACAGACCAGATGATAAAAAATGATAAAAATCATGTACTTATATTTCACTCAATGGCTTTTTAAAAAAAGATATTATAACTACAAAACTGGTTTTGCACATGAAATATGTAAACATAGCACTAGTCTATTGAAATACAAGTGGAAGATTAAAAATGAATATGTAATTAATCCCAGCTTAAAATGAAAGATAGCGAAAAAGTTTCGAAACTATGAAGCTGGAAATATGGAGGCGCGTGGCATAATGTAGGAAATGGACTCGTCGACCCGAGTTCAAATCCTAGACGAAACTGTTTGCATTTCCCATAGCGCTAATACTCTTGGGAAAGGTATGAATACAAATATACTCCCTTCATCTATGGGTAAATGGTAGGGCAGACTGGGCTATTCAGTCTTGGTGAGGTAACCTGTCTAGGAGAAAGAAAACTCTGAATTCAAACCTGTTAAACTCCGCTTAAGAAATTGACCTTGTGTCGCATCCTGCTCGTGCGGAGGGGTTGGTAAATGTATATAAAGCTGGAGATAGATTTTGCCTCATCTGCATATAGGGGTAATTAACAACAGCGTCTTACCCCAACCTCAAAGAACTGTTAAGCTAGAGTTCCTGGGTATTAAATTCATGTAGGCATAAAAAAAATTCCGGTTTCTTAGCCAATGAATAGTGGGGGGGGGGATCCAGGTTTGATTTTTTTGTTTTTTGCTTTGTTTTTTTTCCTTCCCTTTTAATGCTATTTTTATGTGGCTTTCTTTTAAAAATGTCGCCTGTACTAACCACTTTAGTCAGTTTTATCCTGAAGATCCTTTCCATGAAACCTAGGTAAGTAGTAAAGAGTAAGTATAGTCCGGGGAGTGGCCTAAAATCGGTATCAGCCAGACAACGAGAGAGTCTATCTCTTTTCACTAGCGCTAAACCAAGGAGATTGTTCTTGCATCTGAGGTGGAGCGCCACACCTACAATCAGCTCCTTACTTTACCGCACAAATCCCTGTGCTACTCATACGCTTAGTTGGCGAGGGCCGGTCCAATTTAAATTTGGTTATATATATATAGGTTTTTGGTGTTTCTGTGTAAATCATAACAATGACATTTAATCAAATTACTAACAATCTGGTATTCCAATTTATATTCGGGTTGCTTCGATGATCCCTTCTCGGTCTGATTAAGCCGATTTTAATAATTATTACCAATATGTATTTCTGACAAATTTACCCTGCTTTGGTACCAACGAAAAGTTTTATGTTTACTGTATTTTCTTGTATTAAATAAGATCTGCCGACAATACCCATGGAGTCATCAGTTATTTTAGAATTGTTCCACAGTAAAATTTATCAATAACTACCAGAGCTAACCGGCGTTGCCCGGGATTTAACAAGTTAAAAATATATCTATCTATATTTATATATAGATTCATAAAAAAAATTCTATTTATTTATTTTATCTTTTGTTCTTTATGTATTTTTTTTTAAATTGTTTATTTTTATAATTCTTCTTGTTTGTATTTTTACTTTTATTTGTCTTTTACTTGCTTTTCATTTCTGTTTTGATTTCCAAATTCTTCATTAATTTCCTTAATCTTTTAATAATTGTTTCAATTAGTTTTTTTATATCGTTGATTTATAACTTTGTTTTGTTGTTCGTTTGTTTGGTGCATATGTTTGCAACCCGCTTGTTAGGATATCCCTTAGCTACATGCACCCATGAAGCAGGCAGGTTGTGGCGGGACAGCACTTAATTGGCTGAGGGCAGCCAGCTTGAGGCGGGCGGTAGCTGTCCAGTGCATGAAGACATCTCTCCACGACGGAGGTCGCCCCTGGCGCCTAACTCTACGCAAACGAGAAAGGGCTTATAACCGGTAACTGCTGACCTCCGTGCTGTGCCCACAGCACGTGTAGAAGGAGTTTCCCTCCAGGGAAAAAAAAAGAGCCTGGGCAAGATGTATGGAGGCCCTGGGTTGCCCAAGTGACAGGGCCCCACTCTCTGCTTGCTGGCGTGACCGAAGGAATGGGTGAACCACTACATTCGGCGTCAGTTTGGCTGCAGGGAGTTGCCAGTTAGTGTTTTACACACTGAACTGCCTAACGGAGTCCAAGCCGTGATTTCTGTCAGGGTTTTTCTTCCTTAGCTTTTCCTATCCAGAGGATAACCACAAGGCAGTGGGGTTATTTAGACTATTAGCGGCCTGGATACCAGCCCAGGTATTCTGTGCTCTCGCGTTAATGTGCTAGATGGCCGTTGAGCGGGAAGCTTCCTCCGCCCTTTATATACACTTATAAATTTTTATTTAAATTTTTTATTGAGAAATGAGGAGTATAATTTTTTAACACCCTCACCAAAATAGGGTGTGGATTTGTTAACTTTGATCTTTGCTGGTTTTACTAATTTTCCTTTATAAAAGGAGGTGCGCTTGTTTTTTATTGTTTTTTTTTTTTTTGTACTAACAAATATGCATACGTACAGACAGACGGACAGAATCTTTCTTTTATATATATACAAGGTGTATCAAAAAGTATCGAAATTTTTTGTTCTCTTTGACACACCTTGTATTCTGAAAAAATAAAGTTCCATTCATTCTTCATTTCTATCTTGGTAAATACAGCTTCAATCTCGATACTTTTTTGACACACCTTATATTCTGAAAAAAAAATGCATACAGACAGACAGACGGACAGAATCTTTCTTTTATATATAACAAGATGTGTCAAAAAGTATCAATATTTTTTAACTTTTTGACACACCTTGTATTCGGAAAATAATAACGTTCCATTCATACTTCATTTCTATCTTGATAAATACAACTTTAAACTTGGTACTTTTTTGACACACCTTGTATTCTGGAAAGAATTAATGAATGGTAAGTTAGTTTGTTTTTTTCAGAATATGTCAAAAAGTACAAAAAATCTCGATACTTTTTGGACACACCTTGTATACGTATATATAGACTTTGTTTTAATCGAAAGCAAAATGTATCATCGAGATAATTTGTTTTTAATTTTCAATGTTCAAATCAATATATAAACCATTTTGCTAATGGCTTACTAGATGTATCCAATTGATCAAATTACCTTTCGCTTGTCCAGAATGTACCGCGTAATATTTTCCATTGTATAAAGTAAGTGAATGGCAGCGCTGAACACGACAATCTTCGGAAGGTAACCGTGTGAAATCTCTAAATTGATGGCCTGAAAAAAGAAGAAAAAGAATAAAAGAAGTTCTGTTCATGACAAAAAAATATTTGGATTATTCGGACTATTGTCCTCATCTTTATTGTTATCTGTACAACGTTTTGGCCGATGTATCATCCGGTCTTCTTCAGGTATTTCTTGTTGCTCTCGGGAAAAGAAGGTTCCCTATTTCGAGAAGGCTCCAGGGTCCAAGAAGAAATATCCGAAGAAGGTCGGAGGACACATCGACCGAAACGTTGTACAGATATCAATAAAGATGAGAAAATAGTCCGAATAATCCAAATAATACTAAAAAATGTCCGTATAGATAGATGATTTTAAAAGAATATATTATAGTCAAAATAACAATTTGAGTAACCAGTAAAGTGTAGCGTAATCATTGTGGTTTACGGGGAATTTGGGGATTGAAAGGATGACGGTGTTCGGATTTCTGGAGAAAGAGAAGAAAAAGAAATAAGAACTAAGGTTAAAGTTTAGAAGGGTAAACACTCAACGGAGTGCCAACAATTGACCGACGAATGACCCCCGGAATTAGATTTTAAAATAAAAATGGAATTTCCGGGTTTTGACTGGAAGCGGAAATTGCGTGACCCTCCCACCTCAGGACGAGAAACGGAGAAGAAAAAAAAAATCGTTCTTTTTTCGGCTAGGCTTCGTGGGGGCAGGCGGGGGCTTTCCGAGTTCTCCCGTATGGGTTTCGCATAGTAGTACCGAACATGATCTAAGAATAATTTGACCCTCTCTCTCTCTCTCTCTCTCTCTCTCTCTCTCTCTCTCTCTCTCTCTCTGTAAAAGAACCCACGAGCCTAGAAAGGAATAAACGACCCCTTTGTGACTATATGACTTGTGTATGTTGTTTCTGAACTAACAACGACTAATACTACTAAACGTCTACTACTACAACTCGAATTTGGCCCTATGCAACTCAAAGTGTCTATAAAAAATGAAACATGGATCGTTCTTGGGTCAAGAATCTGTGTACTTTTCTAGCTTTTTCTCCAAAAGTTTCGTTAGCGTCCAAGTGATGCAGCCATATAGTAGCACTGACACAGTTACAACTTGGAATACAATTCTTCACACGTATGTGATAATACAATCATCAACGATTTAAGTGATGAGACATTCATTTTTTATAATCATAGAGTTGCTAATAAAACTTTTACTTTGGCATCAAAATAATCCAAAAAGATTGACATGCTCTAAGAAGTAACCAACAAATCAGCCAAGAAATGAAGAGAAAAAGACGTTCCGCAAAATTCCGAGTCAAGAGAATAAAGGAATTTTGATACATATTCATCAAAAACTTACAGCCACGCTTTCATTGTAGTAGCATAAGTAAGTAAAGTCGTCGGGGCGGCCTAATATCGGTATTAGCCATACAGCGAGAGATGTTACATAGTGAGGTTTTCACAGTACCAAATCGATATAATGTTGTATACCCTTTTCTTACTTCTTACTTCTAGTCGTCTTCTCTTCTGGCCGGCTTTGGTTCTATCTTCTATCATCTTGCGTCTGAGTTGTCGTGTGGGATTCGGTCTGGTCTTCTATTGGGGATTTCTCGTTATCAGAAGCCCTGTGTCATTGTTAGTTTTTAGGTAATAAACACAAGACTCCGATTTGCTTTGATGTTACTTTATTTGTAAATCCCAACCAGACATCTGCGCAGATGAGGACCGCGTGTATAACACGACTTACCCCTTCGAGCTCGCTGCTACCTTCTAACTGACTGAGTTACTTCTATCCTTAAACCGGAAGACAGGGTCTTCTATGCCTCCCGGTTCTCACGATTTATCCCCAGAAGGCAAGGAGAGAGTGAGGTCAAGCGTTGTCACTCATCCTTCAAGGCCGTGAGCTGCACTAATCGCCATTATGTTTCTACACTACCCATATAAGTATTAAGGATGCAATAATTATGTAACAGGGAGTATATCCCCTTTTCACTAGCGCTATACCAAGGAGATTATTTTAGCGTCTGAGGTGGAGCGCCACACCTACCATCAGCTCCTTACTTTACCGCACAGATCCCAGTGTTACTCATACGCTGAGTTGGCGAGGGCCGGTATCGAACTAGGAACCTTGTGGTTTCTAGTCGAACGCTCTACCGAAATCCAAAAGGGATCAATATATTTCGTAAAATATAGAGCATCTATAGTTGAATATGGCCGGGTTCGCTTAGTCGGTAGAGCGTTCGGCTAGAGATCACAAGGTTCCTAGTTCGATACCGGTCCGCGCCAATTCAGCGTATGAGTAGCACAGGAATCTGTGCGATAAAGTAAGGAGCTGATGGTAGGTGTGGCGCTCCACCTCAGATGCTAAAACCAATCTCCTTAGTCTAGCGCTATTGAAAAGGGGATAGACTCTTGCTGACTGGCTGATACCGGACTTTAGGCCGCCCCGTCGACTCTACTTTACTTATAGTTGGAGAAAAAAGTTTTTCTCTCTACCACGGTTTCATCGTCATTACTCCGAGACTCACTCTGAGCCGGAGTGGTAGTACCTGTTAGGGTCCCATCTATGGGTTAAAATTAAAAATGAGTTTTAAAATGTGCTTCATCATCATCATCTTGTCGTGCCAGTAGCGCGGAGATCCATGACAATATCTCGCCAACCACTCCTATCATTCTCGCCAACCACTCCTATCATTCATTGTCCCCGGGAGGTCCTCTGCACAGCATGGAGTATCCGCACAGAGCTAATCTATGTAGGTCTTTGATGGACGACCCGCACTAGTATGACCATGTACTGGTTTCCACAGAAGGACGTCGCTTATGAGTTCATCCTTACTTCTCCAGTGGTTTCCGGCATGTCTTGTTCGTCTTACTTGTATGGCTGGTGTGACAGGGGGCAGGTGGCCGTATAGCTGCTTTCTTGTGGTATGTTACTTCCATGATTTGTTCAAGATCACACACAGTATTCTTGTACAGCTCCCATCCAGCCTATTTTCCAGGCGCCTCGTCAAGGTCCAAGTGGTGCAGCCATACAACAGCACTGATACCACTACGGTCAGGGAGAATTGTCGCTTCAACTTGTCGGTGCGGTTTGACTTCCATATAACTGATAATCTGTTTATAGGGGACCATGCCTTCTCTATGTGTGCATTAGATCGCTTTCTGTGGAGGAGATACTACTACCAAGGTACGTGAATTGTTGATGGCTATTAACTGGATTAGAGTTTTACCGTCGAGTTCGACTGTCACTATTATCTTTTTATAGTAAAACACATGAATTGTTATAATAAATATCGGAGTTTCACGATATAGGACTGCTTTTGTTGTCAGATGCTGCTTTTCTCGGTTGTGCTAGGCTAGGGAGTATTCGCCTTGCATGTGTAATCTGCAAGAAGCGCAGGTCTTTGCGGTGCTGCATGCTTGTACTAATATTGCGACTGGGGATGAGTCCTGATATACTTTGCCATTGTATTAAGTGTGTTGAGAAGGACTGGTAATTATTACATTGCTACTTGCTGTGTTGCGTAAGTAGTTAATGAAAATGAATGATGCGATCTAAAGAGCGGGGGGTAAATTATTAGGGAGCTGATAGACTTGGATGTTCGTATGCTATATCGAGGGACGATGACTAGGTAGCTCGTCATCTGCAAGGAGAGGGGGGAAGGCGGCGGGAGTACGCAAAAACAGTGTAGTGCGGCACAGTCTTCCAGCAAGCCAAACTCCGGTCAACACGCTCTGTCTTTTTAGCAGTGCAATATGGTTGGAGATGAATTCTTGTGCACGCTGGTCGTGATACATTAACTCCGTGACGTCGAGTCATCAGTCTTAGATGCGCTACAGATTGTATCTGCTTAGGAGCAGCTGGTATCTTATGAACTTCTAGAAATCGGATCTTGTTAAGGAGAAGGGTATACGTGCGTTAGATCGCAAGATTGTTGATGAGTGGTAGTGTGCGCAGTATTCTTAACTGATAGAAGCGCATAGATGAGATCTTCGGTGGCTTCACGCAGGTGTACTTAGAAGGAGGACGGAAGAGGACAGCGTGTCAGATTGGAGCCAGGAGCGGGCCGGAGTCGCGTGCCGTCATGCCTAACGCTCAGGAGGCGTTACTTCGCATGCGGGAGAACGCGGGCTCGTCCGGTAAGCAAGGCAATGTCTTGCTCTTTTTCGTTTCCTCATAGAAAAATAGCCAAGGCCGTAAAATCAACGAACCAAAAAATCATCTATCAGTTACGAGCTAAAGCAAGACTAGTTAGAAGTGGATCAAAGACTCAACGAACAAAATATTTTAAGTTGGAAGAAGAGAATATGTTACGTTTGAGTAGAGTAGATTAGCGTAGTGTCATCATGTATACTTGATATCGGATAGAATGCGCTATAACATATACGATATAAGGTTATTGTAGTAGGCAGGCGTTAATCGTGTAACAGGTGCGCGCTCACGAAAATCTCGCGATGTCATTCTAAAGGTCATGGTTGTGTGAATGGAATACTTAAGGCGATGAGTCGCGAGGTCGCCTCCGCACTTGCGGATCTGCGGTTGGATTCTGTCGTCGATGAAAAACATCAGCACGCGTGAGAATATATATCTCCGCAGAGGGCTTAGCTACTGTATTGTTCGTCGCTGTGTTCTATTGTGTGGTGGTTGGATTTTACGTGTGGATAGAGGTGGGAAGTACTAGGAGACGATCGACATAGAGAGAAAGAGGACACTGTTAAATTACTGTAATGCACTAGAGGAGACGCGGAGGCCCGCACATACATCTCGGCAGTCGGAAATGCGAAAGAGGATGGATCTTGTTGTGACATTGGCCGACGATCCGTGCGATACTATGACATACGCGCATGATCATAGAAGTGACTATGTTACGCGGCAGTTAGTCGGTAACACATAGGCGGAATCTGTACCGCGGATCCTGGGGACTCTTTCTATTCATTCGCGGATTTGAGAGTCTGCGGATTGCGACGAGCTGGCAAAACATCGCTGCCGACGAAGTATGGATTATTTGCCTGTTCATCAAGCTGACTACTAACCGTTTTCTTCTCAACATGTAGCTCGTCGTTATCTTGCTTATTTCTAGTCTTCTCTGCGTTTCTATACGGCGAATGTCACCTGTCGTAGCTGCTTAGGTAGGATGATTCGATGGATGTTTCTAGGATCTAGTTTGCGCGAGTCTCAGTGAATAGATCAGTTACGGTTCCGCAGGGAGGAGTGTAATCGTGAGGCTAGACGCTTGTCAATGTGAATCACACGCAGATCCTTATAGTTACAGGATCGAGTACTCTGATCTGTGCAGCCCGTGATGCCATATGCGTTATCTCCAAGCGATGCGATTCGTTAATGCATCGCACAGCTGTAGGAGATGATAGAAGATATCAAGAAGATTACCGGCGGTTTTGACTGGAAGCGGTTTAAGAGGCGCGTTTGCTATGTGACTAGCTGGTGTCAGCGGTGTTCTAAGAGTCAAAGAGGAGAATTCATTTGTGTAAGTATTCGCTAGAAAAAAACGTAGATACGTACCGTTGAGACCCGCATGCTACTAGAGTGACAAATAGAGTGACTTTTTGTAGCGAATTAGAATGTGTCGTGAGTAGCTTTATCAATTATCTGAGGTGTGATGTACCGCGTATATAATGTGTCTGAGTGTAAGGAGTACCCTTCAATTGATTCTTGTGACTAAAGAGGAGATGGAGAGCGTGCATGATTTCTGGAGTGCAGCACGTTGAGTGGGTCGCGCTCGTGATCGTGACGGTCTCAGTGCTTGGTCTGACTTGATCATAGGGTTTGCTTTCATGAGTAGACAGGCACGTGCGACTCTCGGATAGACGCGCTGAGATTGTAGGGGAGGCTATCGAGATGCTGTGGAATATTGCTCTCATCACACTTATGAGGGCGTACAGGGCGAAGATAGCTTGTGTATGGTGGATTAGAGAACACGAGTACCGGAGCTGCATGGATGGAAGTCATTGAGAATATAGCGTCTCTTGTTGTATGCCTGAAGACCAAAGAGCCATTAGCGTCTGGTCCGGTATTCCTGACCTGCGAGCGGGTCCGCCTCAGGTGCTGGGCAACTAACGAAAACGACAGGCTCGGTTGCGATGTTGTGATAAGGGAGGAGCAGTTGTATTTTGCTGAGGGTGTATCCCGAAGTGGGAGTAGACGCGGCTGTGATCTAGCTCGAAGCTTATAGTAATGATCAGACGCCATGGCCGGCTTGAGAGGGATCAGACTTGTGCCTGTGAAAACGTGACAGGATGATGAGTCAGGAAGGCACGAACTAGAGGTGACGATGTGGCGGGCAATGGTCGACGTAGGGTGGATTATACAGTCGGTTGAGGTTGCGATGCGTCTAGATGCTAGCTGTAGTTAACCGCTGAGTGCGAGGTGTAGACAGCGCGACGAGAGATGGGCTGAGAGTAGAGCGTGAGAAGACCGAGTCTGTAGAGGTGAAGGAGTAGCAGTCGAGAAGGCTGTGGAGGTAGGGTCGGGGCGCATAGTATGACGCACACGGATCATCTCATAAGTACTGACTTCAAGAACAAAATATACCTCAGTTGTAGTGTATAGGACGCATAGGTGGAGGATGGACGTAAGAACTGTACACCATACGCGTTGTTATGAAAGTCTGATCGCTCAGCTTGATCTTAGTGAAGCAGTGCGCACATTGGCGAGCAGTACGTACGTGTCTCTCTTATTGTAAGTAATATTATAGTATTAAAGAGGCTGATTAGGAGAGTCGGTGAGTCCAGTTCAGACTGATCGATAAGTAGGTTATGATGATATAATACTGTTATTAACGATGAGTGCTGTGCGCGAGTAGGGAAGAGGATGCGTCATGTCTAGATGTTGTCTAGTCAGTGCAGATGTTGTCTGATGACGAGTCAGTTCGTTGTTTGTATCCCGGTCATCTCGATCTCTACTGTGCAGCAGCAACGTCGATGACTGATTGAGAAGCTCTGGTTGCTGAATGGATCTGTAGCTATGTGTAGAGCTAGAATTACTCTTGACCTTACGAGTGGTGGTGCGAAATCAGACGGCTGTCAAAATAGACTTCAGAGCCATTGCGACGAGGAATTGAGTCCAGTCATGAACCCGTCCGTTTTCATGAATGGAAGCAGCACAATACCGACCATAGATATGAGATTCACCAAGGACGAAAATACAAAACCGTACAGGAACGCTGAATAAGGTAAAGACAAATAATAAATAATTAAAATGTGTCGATACTTTATTGGTTTTTGGTTTTTACAGATTCTCTTGGAGAGATTTTTACACTCAGTTTTTTACTACGTACATTCGGGTTAATTTGCAAGGATTTTGTGACTAGTAGGTTAAAAGAAATAAACAAATAAAGCAGGGAAAATGAAGGAAAACGGGGAATGAAAGAAAGTAAGAAAGAAAGAAAGCACGACCAAACAAAAAGAAATAAGAGAGCAAAAGGGAATGAAAAAAAAAGAACGAAGCGCGGGAAAATGTAAAGAAATAATGAAGCACAATGGAAAGAAAGAAAGAAAGTTTTTTGTGACTGGTGGATTGAAAGAAAGAAAGAAAGCAGGGAAAATGAAACAAAAATGGAAAAAAAAGAAGAAAGCACGACCAAATAAAAAGAAACAAGTGAGCAAAAGGGAAAGAAAGAAAGAAAGGACGAACGAAAACACGAACAAACGAAGAAAAAACAAGGGAGCAAAATGGAAAGAAAGAAAGAAAGAAAAAGAATGAAGAGACAGCAAGTATGAAATAAACAATAAAAAGGCATAGAAATAAATAAATAAAAAAAGAAAGAAAGAAAGTAAGCACGGAAAACAAGTATAAAATAGAAAAGAATTATAAATAGAAGAAAAAAGAAAAAAAAGAAAAAGAAAGCACGGAAAAAATATAAATAGAAAAGAATTAATAAAGAGAGAAAGAAATAGAAGAAAAAAGAAAGAAAGAAAGAAGAAAGAAAGAAGAAAGCACGGAAAAAAAATATAAAATAGGAAAGAATTAATAAGAGAGAAAGAAATAGAAGAAAAAGAAAGAGAAAGAAGAAAGAGAGAAAAAATATAAAATAGAAAAGAATTATAAAAGAAAAAAAGAAAGAAAAAAAGAAAGAAGAAGCAGGAAAAAATATAAAATAGAAAGAATTAATAAGAGAAAAGATGAAGAAAAAAAGAAGAAAGAAAGAAGAAAGAAAGCAGGAAAAAATATAAATAGAAGAATTAATAAAGAGAGAAAGAATAGAAGAAAAAAAGAAAGAAGAAAGAAAAGAAAGGCCGGAAAAAACAAGTATAAAATAGGAAAAATTAATAAAGAGAGAAAGAAATAAGAAGAAAAGAAGAAAGAAAGAAAGAAAGCACGGAAAACAAGTATAAAATAGGAAAGATTAATAAGAGAGAAAGATAGAAGAAAAAAGAAAGAAAGAAAGAAAGAAGCACGGAAAACAAGTATAAAATAGGAAAGAATTAATAAAGAGAGAAGAATAGAGAAAAAAGAAAGAAAGAAAGAAAGAAAAAAAAAGCACGGAAACAAGTATATAAAATAGGAAGAATTAATAAAGAGAGAAAGAAATAGAAGAAAAAGAAAGAAAGAAAGAAGAAAGAAAAAACAAGTATAAAATAGGAAAAAATTAATAAAGAGAGAAAGAAATAGAAGAAAAGCAAAAAAGAAAGAAACAATGCACAAACAACAAAAATAGAATAAGAAAGAAAGAAAGAAAGAAGAAGAAAAAGACACAGGCCAACATCAGCAACAAACCTAACTTGTTTGTATAGGCATCATGTCTATATGAGACACTGGCCATCATCATCTACAAACTTTACTTCTTCATAAAGTCATCATGTGTATATAATACACTGGCCAAAATCATCAACAAAAGTAACTTCTCTTTATATAAGCCATAATGTGTTTATGAGACACTGGCCAATATCATAATGTGTATATTGAACATCCAGCAACATCATCTCTCAGGTAATAAAGCAGAAATAATATCAAATTTCGTTTAGGAAATCTTCTGACCTCTGACACCAACTGGTAATGGATTACAGACGCCCTACAAATTTCCAAGTGGAAGAATAAAAACAATTGAATTAAGAAATATATATCTTTCTTTTCTTTTCAGTTTTTTCTTCTTTCTTTTTTCTTTTCTTTTTTCTTTTTATTTTTTTCGTAGTGGAATGAGATGGAGTCACGTGGGATGGGTTTGGGTTTGGGTTTGATATGGGCAACGGAGACCAAAATAATTTATCGATTTATCGATTTTTATGAAAAGCGGGTCAATTCTATCCTAAATTATTCAGTGGTGTCTTTGCTTCTTGTTTCCGAGCGGGGGAAGGGGGCGAGGGGTAAGGCCCATGAGTCTATGACAAATAAAGGAAGAAAAAGAATTGGTTTCGCAGATTTGTGGTAATTTTCGGAAGGGTATAAAAGCAAGGCCGATCGGAAAGTGTGTCATCTTGTAAACTATGCAAATGAACAATCGATGGCGTTTGAAGAATCGTTACCGATTTTCCTTCTTAAATATAAGGATATTTGCAAAGGTTTACGAGTGTAATAAATATTCTCATCCTCCAAACCGAAATACGTCCGCTACTGTTTATTGCCTAGTGAAAATTGAAGTTGCCACTGTAATATATACAAGCGGGACCTCCATGAAACGAAACAAAAATCAAAAGGAGCTATTTAAGCCAGAAACGATGATTTACAATTTTATGAGTAGCACAGGGATGGTAGGTGTAGCGCTCCACCCCAGACGCTAAAAACAATCTCCTTGGTTTAGCGCTAGTGAAAAGAGGATAGAATTCCTCACTGTCTGGCTGATACTAACTTTAGGCCACCCCAACGATTTTAATTTTACTTACATAAATCCTTCTGTTGTCTTTGCAATAAATAATACAGAAATAAAAGTGACAAAAACACGACTCGGAAAAAAAAAGTTGGACCGGAAATTTGCCTGACGCTGGCTCGCTAAAACATAGAGTAAATTAGGGCAGGAGGCCTGTCCTAATTTACGCTATGTTTTAGCGAGCCAGCGGATCATGTAATGCCGAATCAAGTCATTTTTGATAAGCAACGAACTCAGGTTGCTTACAGTACCAGCCCCCCCCCCAAGAGTATAGGGCTATGTGAAATACAACTAGCATTATTCTTATGCCTTATTCATATATATATATATATATATATATATATACCAACCCCTCCGCACGGACAGGATAAAGCACAAGGTCAATTTATTAAGCGGATTTTAACAGGTTTGAAGTAAGAGTTTTCCTTCTCCTAGACTGGTTGCCTAACCAAGATTAAATAGTTCAGTCCACCATCCTATTTACAATTTCCAGTCGGGTAGAGAATACTTGTTCATATTCAACAACCAAGCAATGAAATCGGGTGTAGTAAATAATGAGAAATAATCGATCTTAACCTCCAACGTGCTGACAAGAAGGTTGGATTCAGAAAATCTTCTTCGACTGAACTGATATATGTATTTACCCAACCCCTTCGCACGAATAGGATCTGATACAAGGTCAATTTCTTAAGCAGAGTTTAACAAGTTTGAATTCAGACTTTTCTCTCTCCGATACGACTTGCCATACAAAGCCTGAAAATCCCTGAGTAGCCTACTAATTACCCATAGCTGGGAGAATAGTTAGATACATTCCTTTCCCATAGGTATTAGTGCAATATGAAATGCTAACAGCCTTGTCCAGTATTTGAACTCGGGTATCCAAGTCCCTTTGCCATGCACCCTCTCAGCTAGGGCAGTAGAATACACCGACTGCTCCCCTGTCCGGCTAATACTGAAAATAGACCACTCCAGCGACTTTTACAATTATCAATTTATCGATTTAAACTTCTACTTAAGATCCCGACTACGACAATAAAGTTCCCGAGTTCGAAAAGAATGTTCCCGAGTCCAAGGAGGTTCCCAAGTCCGACAAGAAATACCTGAAGAAGGCCGGAGGGCACATCGGCCGAAACATTGTACCGATAACAATGAAGATGAGGACAATAGTCCGAATAACGGAGATAATACTACTTAGGATCAGTGTATCATTACGTTCTACCTACCATCAAGATATCGTTCTCTGTCTCTGTCTATGATCAGTGTAGTATATGTGTGTTATGTTTACAATATTTATTTGTGTATAACATGAAAGCCATGGAAAACTGGGAAGTGGAACTAACAACAGAAGGACATACCTTAGCAGAGATGAAAATCCAAATAGGCATATTCCAGGGAGACTCTCTCTTACCACTTTTGATTTTTTTATAGCAATGATGCCACTCAATTATATACGTAGAAAATGCACAGAGGGCTACAATTTACAAAATCATAAGAACAAATAAACCACTTCATGAACCTGGATGATATCCAGATATTTTCCAAAAAATAAAAAGAAGCAGAAACCCTTGTACAGACTAAAAGAATATACAGCCACGATATAGGAATAGAATTTGGGATCAAAAATTGTGCCATGCTTGTAATGAAAAGGGGAGAAAGAGAAACAACGGAAGGATTATGAATAATAAATCAGAAAAGCATCAGAATAATTGGAGAAAAAAGAATTACAAATACTTGGGAATACTGGAAGCGGGTACCATATAAAACAGAGATGAAATATAAAGCAAAAGAGCACCTCAGAAGAAGATGCAAACAGTGGCAAAAGATACCAAAACGGATTATAATATTATCTCACGAGATCACGGACATGCCCCCATTATCCAAGGGAGACAATTCTTTATTGTCTCCCTACAATATCAATAATAAGCAATAAAAACAATCCATCTTTTGCAAAAGTTAAAATGTTTCATCGAATATAGGAATTGTGAAAAAAAAAGAAAAAAGAAAATGGAATTGTTAATAAATAAAGTGCTAATTACCTTGACCCTGAGAAGGACGAATTTTATTTTTGGATTCAAAATTATGAATGACGGTGACGTCACTCTGAAAGCGGTAAACCAGCGCTGGCAACATAGCTTCGAATTCTGTCTTGTTGAATGTTAAATTGTCACGTTTTCCCAGTAAACGCAACAAATTGCTTATGTTCTGTGACTGAAAATAACAAGAAGGAAAAAGAAAGAAATTAAACATATATTTCATTTGAATATTTATTGTAGAATAATTCACAAACCTAGGTAGTAATATCTCGTCTACAGAAAGTGATGTCAATATACGCATAGGAAAGGCATGAACTGCTATAGACAGATTATTGACCATATGAAAATATAATCTCTCTAATAAGATAAAGCGATGATAATTCCAAGCTGTGGTCGTGTCAGTGCTACTATATGGCAGTACTACTCGGACTAACGAAACACTTAGAGAAAAGGCTAGATTATAATCATACATAGATACTGCGTGCTGTCTTGAAGATAAACAAGCAGATGTTCGGCCACTTACCTCCTATCGCACAAACCATCTAAGTAAGACGAACAATACATGCTGTACGCTTCTGGAGAATCAAAGATGTACTCATTAGTGACGTTCTCCTGTGGACACATCAACACACCAGAAAAAAACCTACAGCTATGCGCGGATACTGGATGCCGTACAGAAGACCTGTCAGGGGCGATAACTGATAGGGATGGGTGGCGGGAGACAGTCATAGCAATCCGTGCTGTCATTACGGCCTGAAGATGATGATGATGATCAATAGTAAACATTTCAACTCAGAAAACTCATTTGATCCCCCACATGTTGTGCATGTAATAGCGCGACTGAATTTTAAAAATGGTCACGTGTCCAAGATAAATCTCGCGAGATGAATGTGATGTATGCATATTTCGGATCCTCCTGCTAGTTTATAAGTAGTAAAAATAAAATTTGTAGAGTGGCCTATTGTCAATATCAACCGAACTGTGAGGAGGTCTATCCCAATTTCGCTTTCGCTGTTCCAGGGAGATTGTTTTGCTAAGGTGGAGCGCTACACAAACCAGATGCTTTACCGCACAAATCAGATTACTCGTGCTGTGCTACTCATGCGATGAGTAAGCGAAGTTTTAGTATCGAACTCGGAACCTTACGATTCTTGGGCGAATGCTTTACCAACTGAGCTAACCGGAAAAGAGCTGATTGCAGAGGGAGAGGGTATTTCTCCGCTACAGTTTTGTGCTGGAGAATGTAGTGAGAGGGAAAAAGAACAACTTACCTCAAGGGGCGAAGCGCACGTGTCTTGCATGCATGATATCTGGGAGGAGGAAAACATTCCCGCTCCCGGAGTCACAATTTATTTTTAAAAAAAGAAAACTGGTCTCGTGTTAGAAAGGAATCTCGCGAGACAAAATGTAGCCTATGCAAATTTCTCCTGCCAGTCCATTAGCGAGGGAAGTGGGTGCTGTTTTGTGTGTTCTAACCATGACTTCAGCTCATGTATACAATCGGATGGTATGGAAGCGCGTGGTCTAATGGTTAGAGTCGTAGGAAATGGACTCGTCGACCCGAGTTCAATTCCTTGACGAAGCTGTTTGCATTTCACAAGGCACTAATACCGTTGGGAAAGGTGGTAATCAAATTCTCCCTCCAGCTATGGGTAAATAGCAGGGCAGACTGGGCTCTTTAACCATGGCTTGGTAACTAGTCTAAGAGAAGGAAAACTCTTAATTCAAACCTGTTAAACTCCGCTTAAGAAATTGACCTTGTGTCATATCCTGCTTGTGCAGAGGGGTTGGTAAATATATATACCAATCGGAGGGTATCAAGAGAGAAAATAACGATACGGAGGCATTTGAGGCTTTTCTTTTCTTTTTGTTTCCCAAGTGAAGGATTTCTCAGAAAGCACCTTTTTTTTCTTTTTGAACACAGAATTCGCTTACTACGATGTCGTAGTTCAGCATATCAACCAAAACCCCACGGGGAATCCACTCTTTCGGCCAGGACAGAAGAATACACCGTCTCCGGGTAAAATCCGACAAATGGGGCAACTGATGGTCGTGGGTGGTGACCCGTGATACTTAAGGACAGAATCCTGGTGGTTGAGCAGTCCATTAATGCAACATTCCGCTTTAGCTCTTACTTAGGCTAGATGGGCCCCTACGATCAATCGGCTGGTTAAGTCAAGCCCTAGTATCTCTATGATTTTACCGACTCTATTGCCCTTATGGCAATCCTCAACCCTTTTTACCATATATGCTTGAACGCGTTGGCTGGTGATTTTAGTGTCCTGGGTATGGCATTAAACTGCATCTAGTGGTAAAGTTCTAATTCTGGAACTTTGGGGAGGGGGTACCCGTTGATCGTAATTATGTCCAGGTTCATTCTGGTCTGGAATGGTAGTACCTGTTGGGGTCCCATCTGGGACTTGAATAGATAAAAATAATGATTACCAATTGTTGTCTCGCGCGTAAACAATTTGTTTAAAAACAAACTATTTACCTCAAAACAATTCCTCATACGAATCATATATACAAGAAACATAGTTGGCTTTAGATAACCCACAGGGTTGATAGGGCGTTAAAAATAACCGAAATCAAACCTACACCGACACAGCACGAATATAATCGTTATCAAAGTCATGTTGTGGCACACATAAAACGCATCTGCTGCCAGAACAAAGGGGCCCTTTTCTGAGAGGCTGTGAACTTCAGAGGAATTTAGATTGTTTGTGCAGTCGATGGTTGATCACCTTCGCTACAGATTTGCCTCCATTAATACATTAAATCCTTTCAGACATTTAGAGTCATGGGAAGAGAGAAAAACAGAGAGAGACAGAGATAGAGACAGAGAGAGAGAGAGAGAGAGAGAGAGAGAGAGAGAGAGAGAGAGATGGGGGGGGGGTCTTAAATTCAGGCATATCAGAAGTGGAAGTGCTAGTGTTGAATAAAAATGTCCACTTTAGTTGAAATTAGGCGAACTAATTTTCTCATCTAAAATGTGATTACCAGTCAAAATTATTTCTTTGTCGTATGGTTATACCCTTTTCGACACGCCACAAAAAAAGTATAAATCTCTGCTAAAATCACGTTCTATTCAAAAGTATGTCTTTTTTGTATACTTATGACGACGTTTTATTTTAGACATCCCTCGATAAAAAGCACAAATACTGGCTGAAATAACGTCTAAAATGGGATTTCCAGTCCAAAGTATTTCTTTGTTGTATGCTTATATAGACCTTTTATTTTAGACTTGCCTCGATACAAACATAACTCTCGAAAAATCACATCTAATTCAGGATTTCTAGTTAAAAGTACTTCTTGGTTGTATACTTATAAAAGCGTTTTATTTTAGACCTACATTGAAACAAGCATAAATCTCGGTTAAAATCTCGTCTTAAACAGGATTTCAGTTAAAATTAGTTCTTTGTTGTATGCTTATAAAAGAGTCTTATATTAGACATCTAGCGCTAATGTTGCATAGCGCTCGACGCTACTCTGATCGTATACGTTGCTGGTATACAGCAATCACAAGGCATGCTGATTTTACGGCTTCTAACTCGGTGATGCGTGTACACGGCATGGAACTTGACGTTGGCGGATTGAGGAAGTCAAGATTACAAAAAACTGCGTTAAGTTTAAAAGTTGACTGCTCTACTGCCCTACGAAAAAATTATACTAAGATTTCTGTCTAATCTATTGTTTCTTTTGTTCAAACTTCCCGCGCAAAACAAATGCGACTATCACCAAACCATAACTCTAAAATCACATTTAAAACGGGATTTCAGTCAAAGATATTTCTCTATCGTATGCTTTTAAAGTTTCTTACTTTAGACACGCGTCTATACAACAATACTCCGACTTTGGTCCTATCTTGGGCTAGACGGGCGGTCGGAGAGGCCCCTCCGATCAATTGGCTGGTCACGTCAAGCCCTAGCACCTATATGATTTTCCCAACCCTATTGCCCTTGTGGCAAGCCCCAAACCCTTTTTGTCATATGGGTGCTAGAAGGCGGTTGCTGCGGGTCTACATATCCTGGAAATGACGTTAAACTCTATCTGATGGTGAGGTTCCAGTTTTGGAGGTTTGGGGAATGTGGAGCACCCCTTCATCACCATTGCTCCCTGGTCCACTCTGACCCGGAGTGGTAGTATCTGTTAGGGTCCCATCTATGGGTTAAATAGAAAAATGTATTTATAAAAAAATTGTATTATCCATTAAGAATTGATTTATTTCAAATCTTTATCGGCATTAAATGACCCACTGAGGTTGATATGCCGTAAAACAAAACAAAACAAACAAACAAACAAACAAGCGTCAATACAAGTATAAATCCCGGCTAAAATTACGTCTAAAACGGGATTTCCAGTCAAAAGCATATCTTTGTTATATACTTATAAAAGCGTCTTAATTTAGCCATGCCTCAATACAAGTTAATCTCGGCTAAAATCACGTCTAAAACGTGATTTCTTGTCAAAAATATTTCTTTGTCATATATATATACCTATATAATTTTCTTATTTTTGACATGCCTTGATATAAATATAAATCTCAACTAAAATCACGTCTGAAAACGGGGTCTTAAGTCAAATGTATTTCTTTGTTGTATGCTTATAAAGGGGTTTTATTTTAGACGTGCCTCAATACAAGAATAAATCTCGGCTAAAATCACGTCTAAAACGCATTTCCTTTATTTTTATGTATACTTATCATAGCTCGAGGGAGTGTAGAGTACTCCTTCATTGTCATTATTCCCTGACCTACTCTCACTCGGAATAGTATTACCTGTTAGGGCCCATTATATTGTTCTAGTAGATCTGTTTGAAAATTATTCCTTTTCCATAATTTGAAGAAGAAAAAAAACTCGTAAGAAACGACTACACCCAAAATGTAAATATGACCGTACAATGAACGTGATTCTCTAACCTCTAGTCATGAAATAACCCTAAATGAGTTGAAATGCCTTTGCGCTTGAATTTCTAAAACAGAAGAATGGTGAATGAAAACAGATGAGAAGGTATTCATATTTGCAGATATCTGGAAGGCTCTGGGAACATTTCGCTTGCTTTTACAATTTCTTTTGGCATTGGTACCAGTTTTGCTGACTGTTGCTGGATGCGATCACTTGCAGTCTCTTGGATGTCACGATCCGAGTTGAAGATTGTGTAGAGTAGTTTTGGGGGATAGAATAATTGTGTGCACTGCAAATCTGTCTGTAATACACAAGGGACTATGAAATTGATAGGAAGGATTCATGTAAGTATTTACCCAACCACGGCCTACTAATATTATACGGCCCCACATGATACATTAAGAGGCAAAAAATAACAGGCCGATTGGCCTGATAGTCAATCTGTAGGTTTAGGCTGGAAAATGTTAAAAGTATACAAAAATACACAAACTGTTTTCTTTTTTTTTTTCTTTAGAAATGTAATATGAAAAGATTAACCATTTTTGTAAACAAATTATCGCGAAAAACTTTAAAAAATCAATATTTAAATGCAAAAAGTCATGCGTTAGTAATTTTACCAAACTAGCGTCTTAGGCAAAACAGACCGTATACGTGATTGAAAAGCATAAAAACAAGGTAAATCACAGCCGTTTATAATTCGTAGATTAGTGATAGGGAAAGTATAAATAACGTATTTTAATTTTGAAAAGAATTAAAATTAAATTAAAATAATGACTAATAAATTCTAGCGGTATTATTTTATTATTTTCTGTTAAATTTTTAAAGTTACCTTCCTTTCTGCGTCAAGTTTATAAGCGACCCAGAATGAGTTAAAATATAATCGGCCTGTTATTTTTTGCCTCTTACTGTATCAGATGGGGCCGTATAATACTAGTAGGCCATGACCCAACCCATTTGCCACAGGTAAGTTGTGACACAAAATCTCAAATATAGGACATCTAGTAAGGATCGAACTCGTTATTCGATAATGGATCTTCGAGGCTAGTTTCCATGAAGGACTAATATTTGTATTTACCAAACCTTTTATAAAGGAAATTCAGTATATACCAGCAAAGACCAAAATTCAATAAAATCTACACCCTCTTTTTGTCCGGGAGGAGATAAAATAAACTTTTTACCCTTCATTTTCCATAAGAAAAGCCAAATAAAAATTTAAGGGTATAAATCAATAATATATTGAAAATTAATTTACAAAATGATTAGAAAAATAAAATAAATTAATAAAGAATAAAACATGATAAAAAGCTGATTGAATCTTATTATAATGGAGATTGTGTGTTTTTCTGTCTGTAACCGAAACTATATCACTACTCAAGCCACAATTCCCTTAGTTATTTACATCACATTCTCCATGATTTTATTTTTATTTAAACTTCTATTATTAATAAAATTGTTATACATCATTAATACTATTGACCATATCTAGATACAAATAACAGGTAATTGTATTTATATATACAACAAAATAGCGGTTTACAGTGTGAATGGAAGGCAATTTGCATATTAATCTTAATAAATTTGATTTTAATAAATATGTGCTTAGTATTATTGATTTCTAATTGTTTGGTTTTATCTTAATGAATATGAGCAAAAATCTCGGGGATAAATCTTAAATGAAATCGATTACTAAGAAGAAATAACTGTAATATTATCCTTTACTTTCAATTTTAACTAAATAGTTAAATTAGGAAAATTTACCAATGAAAAATGGGAGTAATGGAAGATGATGGAAGAGTTCGTTTCAAAGTTGTTCTATTTTTCAATCATACCCCCTCTGTTGCAAATCTTTCTATCTGCATTCTTATTTAGTTTCATTAGCCTTTCTAATTTAATATGATATTTTATTATATTAAAACTTAAATACTTGCACCCGGAGGGTGCATATATTTGCTAGTACTGATAAAAGAAAGAAAATACAAACAAGAAAAAGAATAAAAATAAACAACTTAAAAATAAGAATATGTAAGGAATAAAAGTATCAAATACATAGAGATATAGATAAGACAGTTATTTTTAACTTTTCAACACCGGGTAGCTCTGCTAGTATATATATATATATATATATATATATCTTAAAACTCTCAAACATATCCCCTTTTCGCAAGCGCTAGGCCACGGAGATTGCTTTTTGTTTTTTATTGATTTTTTTTGGAGGGGGTTGAAGTGGAGCGCAACACCTACCGCACAGAAGAGATTACCCAAATTGTGCTACTCATGCGCTGAGTTGGCGAGGGCCTATATCGAATATGGGCCGGGTTAGCTCAGTCGGTAGAGCGTTCGGCTAGAAGCCACAAAGTTCCTAGTTCGATACCGGCCCTCGCCAACTCAGCGTGTGAGTAGCACAGGGATCTGTGTGGTAAAGTAAGTATCTGATAGTAGGTGTGGCGCTCCACCTTAGACGCTAAAAATAATCTCATTGGTCTAGCGCTAGTGAAAAGGGGATAGACTCCTCGCTGATTGGCTGATACCGACATTAGGCCGCCCCGACGACTTTACTTTACTTATATTGAAATCTTGGTTGATTCTCCGCCGCCTGACCTAAAACAGACCCAATATCTATTATAACCATAATTATTAATACTAAAAATTATCTGTAACTGATAAATCAAATTGATGGGTTTCGATATGAGGAGAGCTTAATAAAACATAAATTTCTCAAAAGTGTACATATGACAAGGAGAGAAAACAGTGTCAATTTTTTTATATTTATTTATCTATTTATCTTATCTTTATTTATTTATATATATATATATATATATTATATATATATATATATATATTGTGTGTGTGTGTGTGTGTGTGTTGTGTGTGTGTGTGTGTGTTGGAATATTTTTTATCAAAAAATGCGCTGTCAGTATTAAAAATAAAATGAATTTTATTTTTAATTTTAAAAAAATCAGAAGCATTATAGTTTATAATAAGACTCAAAAGAGCCTGATGTAAAATTATTTAAAAAAAAGTTTATAATTCTATAAAAAAAGTGTATATTAAAATATCAAAATTGTTCGTAATACTCCAACTATTAAATAAGTAACCCAAGTGTAGGTAAATCCGTGGTGTTTATGGATAAATATCTTCAGAGGAGTAAACATCCATATGTATAGTTTTTTCATAGACAAGTAAGTGAAATAAAAATGGAACTTAATCCGACAGTGTGAAACTGATATGTTGAAAAAACAAAATGTTTACAAATGCATGGGATCATCAGGAGATATTTTAATATACACTTTTTTATATAATTATACACTTTTTAAATAATTTTACATCAGGCTCTTTTTAGTCTTATTATAAACTATAATGCTTCTGATTTTTTTTTTAAATTAAAAATTAAAATTCATTTTATTTTTAATACTGACAGCGCATTTTTTTATTTAAAAAAAATATATCTTATTATAATGGAGATTGGGTTTGTCTGTCTGTAACCGAAACTATATTACTATACAAGTCACAATTCCTTTAGTTATTTACATCATATTCTCCATGATTTTATTTTTATTTAAACCTCAGTTATTAATAAAATTGTTTTACATTATGAATATTGTTGACCATATTACATGATATTTTCCACGTACCCACTTGTACGAGTCAGGTACAAGGCCCTATTATGTGGGACCACCCACAAACCGAAGCTCATGAAAAATTGCGTCGATCCGTTGGAACAATAAACCCAGCCTGCCCCTTTAAATTGGATCGATGCTGTTAATTATATCAATGGTACTGTTGACCATATCAACATACTAATAACATGCATTGTATTTTATATATACAACAAAATAGCGGTTTACAGTGTGAATGGGAAGGCTAATTTGCATATTGATCTTAAAAAATTGATTTTAATAAATATATGCTTAGTATTATTGATTTCTAATTGTTTGGTTTTATCTTATTGAATATTAGCAAAAATCTCGGGGATAAATCTTAAAAGAAATCCCTGAAAAAGAAGAAATATTATTCTTTACTTCCTATTTTAACTAAATATTTAAATTAGGAAAATTTACCAATGAAAGACGGGAGTAACGGAAAATGATGGAAGAGTTAGTTTCAAAGTTGTTCTAATTTTCAATCATACCCCCTCTGTTCCAAATCTTTTTATCTGTATTCTTATTCAGTTTCATGAGCCTTTCTACTTTAATATGATATTTTATTATATTAAAACTTAAATACTTGCACCCGGAGGGTGCATATATTTGCTAGTATATATAAAGTTAATAGAAAGGAAATTAATCCGACGGTGTGAGTATAGATAAAAGGATATGAAAACAACACAATATGCTGTTAAAGGGAAAATATCTTATATCATATTAATCGCTAATATTGAACAATATTTCGATTTATAAAAATCATCTTCAGAGCTTGTTTTAAAATATTTTCACTTTAACAGCGTATTGTGTTGTTTTCATATCCTTTTATCTCTCTCTCTCTCTCTCTCTCTCTCTCTCTCTCTATATATATATATATATATATATATATATATATATATATATATATATATATATATATATATATGGTTAAATTTTCGACCTCATAATATGACTTGTTTTGTTTAATTTTTTATTCATTTATTTATCTTTTAGTAAATAATATTGTAAAGGTGAATGTATATAGAAAATGCAATAAACTATGAGACTTTTATCCTCAATTTACAGTTCGTTTTCTACAATATATCCCGTGTCCTCACCAAATCAATGCTCAATAAATATGTGTTACTAAGACATAAATCAAATAATAATGAATACAAAACAGCTCCATACAATAAGGTGCAAAACTTAGCATAGACAGGATATTTAAATAAATATTACAATAAATTAAAGGAAGAAATGATAAAAGAAAGTAGCACCTTGACTTACGAGTTTCCCAACTTACGAATTTTCCGAATTACGATAAGATATACCTTGACTTATGAGTATTCCACTTACGAGTTTTCCAAGTAACGAGCTGTGGTACCTTGACTTACGAATGTCCCACTTACGAGTTTTCCAATTAATTCATTAGATTATATATATATATATATATATATATATATATATATATATATATACAGGGTAGGCAAAAGATAGGGTTATAGTTAACACTTAAACATTTTACCTTTATTAGAAATTTAGACATTTATTTACATATATTTACATACATTATAATGAGGTAACTGGAACCCAATTTTTGGCCCACACTATATATATATATATATATATATATATATATATATATATATATATATATATGTGTGTGTGTGTGTGTATGTGTGTGTGTGTGTGTAAAAATGGAAAAGGAATTGAATCCGACAATATGAGGAAAAATGAGTAAAGAAAAGAAAAGTAAATGGATAAAATGAATTTAATCGATATCACTTACACATGTGTTTCGGTCAGTTTATGTGTGTGAAAATATTTCGCACACATACAAGAATCGACCTTCATCAGAGTGAATATTTATTTTTATGAAAAAATTCGTTGGGAAAAAAACAACAGAGATTTTTGGAAATATTCGAAAATCCGAAAATATTTTTACTTTTCTTTTCTTTACTCATTTTTCCTCATATATATATATATATAATATATATATAAATATATATATATATATATATATATATATATGAAAATCTTTATTTATTTATTAGTTAATTAAGGTTTTCATATATTTATTTATACTATACTCCGTATATGTACACTGATGTTTAAATGTATATACACTAAATCTTTATTTGTACATTTGAGTTCTCAATTTTAGTTGAAAATAATTCAATTCTATCATGGAAATACTTGATACGATTCACACACACATATATATATATATATATATATATATATATATATATATATATATATATATATGGGAGAGAGAGAGAGAGGGGGGGGAGAGAGATGAATGAACAAATAAAGGTTTAACTTTTATTTATTTACATGGGAACAATATTTACAACCATTGGTTTTCTGCTATTTATACCATTTCTATCATTTAAAAAAAACTATTTCGTTTATCTGACGAATGCGTTAGCAGGAAACCATTGGTTGTAAATATTGTTCCCATGTAAATAAATAAAAGCTAAACCTGTATTTGTTTTTATTCATCTATCAACGCTCTACCACTGATATTGAGCACTCTTATAATAACACTGTACGTTGGATTACTACTGCTTTTTCAAGTATAATAGTGCCAACCATACACACTAATAATAATATATATATATATATATATATATATATATATGTGTGTGTGTGTGCGTGTGTGTGAGTGTGTGTGTGTGTATATATATATATATATATATATATATATACCGGCAACCCGAATACAAAATCTTTTTTCACCTGATTCAGCTATGGGCGAATAGACCATATATATATAAATATATATATATATATGTGTGTGTGTGTGTGTGTGTGTGTGTGTGTGTGAATGCTCTATTCACCCAGGGCTGAGTGGAGGGGCGAACAGAAACTGTATACATGCCTCTCCTAAGAGTTTGTATTCGGGTCGCTGACTCAATTTCCTACGGTGATAACCGTTATTCTAAGTGCCTCTACAAAATACATGTATGTGTCGATAAATGTGTACATGAGTGCATATGTGTATGTCTCGGTGAATAGATTGTGTGTGCGTGAATTTTCGAGTATGTATTTGTATTAGTGTGTATGTGTGTGTATGCGTGTGTGCTCGCGCGTTTGAGTAGTGATTCTTACCTTCGTAGCCGCGCACAAGAATTGAGATTCATTGCAAGCTCGTTCTAGGACTAATGCTGCTGTCGTTTCATCTCCTGTGCCGATTTCGTTGTTTGTGGTGTCGTCCGGACTCTCTTCCGTCGGTCCCACCATGGTGGAAACGCCATGGTGGCTTCCGTGGGCCTGTGTCGCACCATCGCAGAACGTACCTTGTCCTGACTCTATACGATCGACTAATTTCTGTATCCCGGACACAGTCAGCGTGTGCCCACCCTGACTGCCGTACCTGGACACTAGTGCATCAATATATACAGAGGCCCTCTTATGAGCATCATCCACATAATAGGCCGAGGCAAATTGTCCAATGGTCAACAAAATGAGTAGTAATATAGAAACAGAGTAAACACCGGTGGGTCTGTGACGATGTCTATAGGACATAGTTTGTTTATTTATAAACATATGTAGTTGTGTATATTTTTGTGGGGTGGTATGCGTGTATGTGACACAGAGGGAAATATATTATCTTTGTCGGATTATTGTTAAGTCCATTTGTGTGATATTATTGTCCAAATTCTCGTGTCCTTTTCTTCACCCCTGGATAACACCAAAGAACATACAGTCCTTTTAGGCCGAACTTGAATAAGACCCTAACTGGGATTTACACTGTTTACGTGGCGAAGTAAAATCTACCTGATAAAACTTGACATAGGTGCACACGGGCCTCACAAAAAAAAATGAGAACTTCATTGTTTTGTGTTGTCTTCCTCTGATAAGAAGCTTTTCAACTCTTTTCGGAGTGTGTGCAAAACATTAGAGCCGCTACAATCTCATTATAAAAACAAAACAAAACAAAAAACATTATCATCCGATAATGACCTAATAATATACCTACCAGCTAGGACCTGTGGATATACTACAGTATGATAATTTAGTTATTACAACGTTTGATATGTTTACTTAAGAGCAATTGCTAAATAGTTCAATATGTAACAATACAATAATCATGATTTAACCCCCTCTCACTCGTTTTTTTTTTTTTTCTTTACTTCTTTTCGTCTTTTGTTCATTATGTTTGATTGAAACAGATTTGCGTTTTCACTTCCACGCGCTCATCCCATCTCTGTATCTTTCCCCCTCTCTGTATCTTTCCCATACTCTCTTTCTTTCTTTCTTATATTTTTCTGTGTAGCATGTCATTTTTCTTACATTTCTTTCTTTATAATAAAAACGGAATGATCAATAATTTAGCTGAGGTGACGACACACATAAGAAAAAAGTATTCGGTGATTAAGTGACACCAAATAATCAGGATTTACGTTTTCTAATATTTTTCTGTATCGCATGTCATTTTTTACCTTTCTTTCTTTATAATAAAAAGATTTGGACGATTTTTTACCAGAAGGTGTTGAAGAGGATACCAGTCGAACAGAGGGAACAAGTGTATTATAATGTACCTATAGTAATATTCTGACAAGTCTACAACATCCCATGTCTATTATTGTCGAATTTAGTGGGGGGGGGGGTCTCTTCGTTTAGTTTTTGTGGGGTCCCTTTGTTTATCTACTAATCTCTCTCTCTCTCTCTCTCTCTCTCTCTCTCTCTCTCTCTCTCTCTCTCTCTCTCTCTCTCTCTCTCTTATTGCTAAGACTTGCTGCTGTCTGAAAGATTGAAATGTTTTGTTTTGTTTTTTTTTTTTTTCGATACCGGCTCTCGCCAACTCACTGTATGAGTAGCACGACTTGGTTCTGTGCAGTATAGTGGGGAGCTGATGGTAAGTGTGATGCTCCACCTCAGCTGCAAAAAACAATCTCTTGGTTTAGGGCAGGTGAAAAGGAGATAGACACCCTCACTGTCTAGCTGATGCTGACAATAAGCCACCCCCTCGACTTTACTTTATAAATCTATAAGGAGTTTAATATTTCAAACATTTTACATCGAATGACTCTTCTACTAAACTATCACAAAATCGGAGAAATTGACCACACACACATTCGCCATTATAAAAAGATATCTGTCGACATGTACAATTTATATATATATATATATATATATATATATATATATATATATATATATATATATATACTAGCAAATATATGCACCCTCCGGGTGCAAGTATTTAAGTTTTAATATAATGAAATATCGTATTAAATTAGAAAGTCTAATAAGAACAGATATGTAACAGAGTGGGGGTATAATAGAAAAATAGAAATGAAACTTACTCTTCCATCACTCCCGTCTTTCATTGCTGAATTTTACTTATTTAACTATTTAGTTAAATTAGGAAATAAAGAATAAAATGACAGTTATTTTTTCTTGTTAATGGATTTCATTTAAGATTCATTGAAGAGATTTTTGCTTATATTCATTAAAATAAAACCAAACAATTAGAAATCAATAATACTAAGCACATATTTAATAAAATCACATTTTTAATATCAATATGCAAATTAGCCTTCCCATTCACACTGTAAACCGCTATTTTTGTATATATAAATACAATTGCATGTTATTTGTATGTAGATATGGACAACACTAATAAAAAGGTGAAGCAATTTTATTAATAATTGAGGTTTAAATATAAATAAAATCATGGAGAATATGATGTAAATAACGAAGGGAATTGTGACTTGAGTAGTAATATAGTTTCGGTTACAGACAGGAAAACACACAATCTCCATTATAATAAGATATATATATATATATATATATATATAAAAGAAGAAGGTCCGCAAAATGTATTATGTTCTCAGAAAAAATGTTTTATTCTTTTCATCTTACATACGCAACACGTGTTTCTGATCTGTTGTCTTCTTCAGGCATTGAGTTATTATTTTGGCAGAATATGTCCGATATTTGATAGGTTGTGTGTGTTTCGGCAATTTTTCTATTATAATAGAATAATATTATAATAGAAAAATTGCAGAAACACACATAACCTATCAAATATCGGACATATTCTGCCAAATTAATAATTCAATGCCTGAAGAAGATAACAGATCAGAAACACGTGTCGCGTATGTAAGATAAAAAGAATTTTAAAAATTTTTCTGAGAACATAATACATTTTGCGGACCTTCTTCTTTTTTATAAAATATTAAATTTTCTCCCGTTGGAACCAGAACAACATTTTATATATATATATATATATATATATATATATATATATATATATATAATGATCAAACAGGGGGAAAATACCTAAATATAAAACCGAATAAAATATAAAACGGTATGATGACATCCTGTGGTGTAATGGTTAACAAGCTAGATTAGTGAGTTGAATTCTTATTGGGTGCTGGCCTTGTGCCATAACTAAGCAAATCTATTTTATACATTTCTTCACGATGGCATTCGTTTTGGTTTCTGTCTGCTGATTGAATGATTCATCGATTTTAACAACACATCAACTTTTTGGGGTTATTTTATGCATAGACTAGACATGGCAGGTCTTACTATCTATATGATTGTCCCGACCTGTATTGTCTTTATGGCAACCCTTATCATGTATGTGCTAGAAGGCGGTGCCTGGGGGTCTTTGTATCCTGGGAATGACGATAAACTGCATCTAATGGTGAAGTTCCAATTTTGGAACCCCGGGGGAGTGTGGAGTACCCCATTATCGCAATTTCTCCCAGGTCTACTCTGCCACATTGTGGTAGTACCAGTTAGGGTGTAATGTGTGGGTTAAATAAAAAAAAAAAAGGAACGAGTTTAAAAATATTTTAAAAGGTTGAGTTTTTTTTTAAATGAATACCCAACAATGAAAAAAGAAATAAAATGTCTTCGGCATAAAATAACCCTACAAGGGTTGACATACCGTAAAATCCAACTAACAAACCAATCTTTATGCCTAGAAGTTAGGGAATCGCGTTTATTGTACGTTAATATCTGCATTTTTTGTGTAGTTGTAGTGTTTCGCACAAGGTCATGTCAAATACGATTCACTTTCAAACAGATCTATTTGACCCATAAATGGGACCCCTTTAGGTAATACCATGCAGAGTAATGGACCTGTGAGTGACAATGACAATGAAGGGGTACTACACAGATCTTCAGAACTGAAGCCTCACCCTCAGATGCAGTTTAGTGTCATACCCAGGATGCCCTCCAGGAAAGGATCTTGTGATTTGTTATGTAATTGGACAACAACAAAAATACCAAACATCTCACATTCATTAATAGACACAATTGTCCGCACAATTTGATAACACTATTTTTTGTGGAATTACACCAGTGGTAGTGGCCTGGGAGTAATGGCAATGAAGTGGTACTCGATATTCCCTGATACCCAGAACTGGATCTCTGGCATCAGATGAATTTTAGTGTCATACCTAGGAGAGTCCTTTTTATGGCGGGGGGGGGGTAGTCTTACCTCTCTGTAGGGGCTGGTGTCAGCTTATTCTAAACCCCGCCAACGGGGCTGGTTTTCTATCTGGGGATCCCGATAAAACCAACTTTTGGTCTCTTTTACTCATTTATTTGATTTGAGAATAAAAAGCACCGAAAGAGCAGTTCCCTTGGCGTAGTGGATAACGTGCTGGGCTGCAAAATCCTAGTAACCGAGTTCGAACTCCAGGTTGCTCTATTACGCTCACTTTTGGACTAATACCTTTGAAAAACGTAAGGAACTCGCACCCCTCAGCAATGTTTTAAAAAATACCACTACTGTTTTTCTACAATTATGTTTTTGGCATTAAATAACCCATGTAATTTGATATACCATTAAACAAAGAAACCAAATCAAACCTATAAATACACATAGGAGGTGCGTGGTATAATGATTATCGTTGTAGTAAATGGAATCGACTGACCAAGTTAAAATCCTGAACGAGACTGTTTGCATTTCATACAGTGCTATTACCCTTGGCAAAAGTATGAAACTAACTATTCTCCCTGCAGCTATGGGCAAATAGTTAGGCAGACTGGGTGTGTTAACTTTAGCCAGGTAACAAGTGTAGAAGGAAAACGCTTAATGGTTATATGATATCAAGTATTCCTACCAAATGCAATAAACAGACTTTTTTGATCCATAGACGGAGCCCTAAGACACATCGTGTCAGAGTTCCTCTGGTAGTAATTGAAATGTAGGCAGACTGGGCTCTTTAACCTTGGTAAGGCAACTCGTCTAGGAGAAGGAAAACTCTGAATTCAAACCTGTTAAACTCCGCTGAAGAAATTGACCGTGTGTTGCATCCTACTCGTACAGAGTGGTTTGGTGGGGGGAGTAGTCTTACCTCTCGGTAAATACATATATACGAACCATTGCTTTAAGAAATAAACCATGTGTCACATCCTACTTGTGCGGGGGTGGAGTGATAAAATATATATACATACATACTCGTACAGTTTTAGCTGATAGTATTTCCGATTAATACCCTTGGGAAAGGTTTGAACCATTCATCTCCCAGCTATTGTTAAATAGTACAACTGCTGTTCTTGGAATTAGATAATCTACGAAAGTTGATATGCCATTAAACAAAGAAACCAAACCAAAAACGACGTAATTTTAAGAGATTTATTTGATTGTTTTTAGTCTTTGCTGTTTTTTTTGGGGGGGGGTGAAAGGGGGTTCGTTTGTTTGTTTAGGTGGGTGTATTTTTATCGCTGTTACTAACAACATCAACACCGATCGCTTACAGAATAATCCGTTGTTTTATGTACAGACACGATCGAATACAAATGAACGTTAGACCTTTGAGATGATGATCTGATAAATTTGGGTGAAAATTCTTTTTTATGACCCAAACCAAATGCGAACAATGAAATGCCATCCACACGTAGCTAAATCAATAAGTCTGCACCCTAACGATGAAAAAAGACGCTGTCTTGTTGGCTGGGGCTGTATAATATACGGAGACTAGAAAAATGTATAATTTGTAGTACGCCCATCAATTATACAAGACTTTTCCCCGGTTGTTTCATTTTTATCAATTTTTTCGAATTTTTATTTCAAATTTATTCTACTTTTCTTTTAGAGTTATGCATGTTGTACATTATAGACCTAATTGAATGCTGATTTTCAAGGTTTTTTTGTAAACTTTGCAGAGACAAGAAAATGTATGTTTATGATTTTTTTCGTTACTAAAACACAAAACCGTGCATAATTTATAGTACACCCATACATCACTTTTTCACAGTTGTTTCTTTCTTGTTTTGTTTTTCGATGTTTTTTTGATTTTATTTTTTATTTATTATTATTATTATTATTATTATTATTATTATTATTATATTAAAAACAGTTTTGAATTCAGGGTTTTCCTTCTCTATACTGGTTGCCTAACCAAGGTTAAAGAGCCCAGTCTTTCCTACTATTTGCACATAGCTGGAGGAAGAATAGCTTGATTCATCCCTTTCACAAGGGTATTAGCGCTATGTGAAATGCAAATAGCCTCGTCCTGGATTTGAACTCGTCTCGCCGTGTCCATTCCCTAGGGCGTAACCATCACACCACGGGCCTCCAAATTATATAACTGTGTAAAGAAATGGCTACTATTAACAGTCCACGACATCATTGAGGCCGTTATTTTCAACACAATGCTTTGGTGTCATTAGGAGATAAGTATATTTCATGAGCAAAAACATATTTCAATGAGATCTATTCATGAATATAATGGGTTTAAATTAGTAGTTAAAATTTACAGAGTAAAATACAAACGTACAAATACGGACGGTAGAAATACTTTCTTGAAACCATATAATTATTAGCAATTAAAACCATACAAATTATTTGTATTATATTGAAAACAATATGTGAATATCAATGTGTCAGTGTGTCACATTTTTTCAATTTTACTCCTAGAGGCCGTAGCCCAATATATATATTTACCAACCCCTCCACACGAGCAGGATGTGACACAAAGTCAATTTCTTAAGCGGTTCAACAGGTTTGAATTCAGAGTTTTCCTTCTCCTAGACAGTTGCCTAACCAAGCTTAAAGAGCCTAGTCTGCCTACTATTTATCCATAGTTGGAGGGAGAGTAAGGATTTATACCTTTCCCAAGGGTATTAGCGCTAAGCGAAATGCAATTACCACATCCAGGATTTGAACTCGGGGCGACGAGTCCATTTCCCATGACTTTAACCATTACACCACGCGCTTCCCAATATAGTAGCCCAATATATAACATTTTGGAATCAAGTTCACTCCATAAGCAAATTAAAAATATTCCAGTCGCAATGCTGGAAGTTTTAATCACTATGATTGTTTGTGGCGGTTTGTTTTTATCTTTCGTACGATAACAATTTTTATAACTTGGAAATAAATTTGGGAATAATCGAAATTAATTGGGATATCCATAAAAAGTCACCCATGAAATAGAAATAATTGTTTGTACGGAAAATAAAGACCTACCTATATGAGATTTTCTTTAAATTAAGTGTAATTGTTGGTTCGAAGGCCCAATCAAGGGCCTTCCGCAAGAACTAGCTTAATTGTCGCTGGATAGGGTCTTTTAAGCAATATCATATAACTCCATATATGCTATATCTATTCTAAGCCACACACACACACACACACACACACACACACACACACACACACACACACACAACACATGCACACACACACACATACATACACACACATAATATATGTGTATTTTATATCAAGGTTATACAAATAGATATACGGTTTTTTTTAAGCATGAGTGAGTGATGTAATTAATGTCGAATGGATTGATACTAGAGAAATACAGTTGACTTACTCAAATCGGTAAGTCAACTGTATTTTTTTAGTAGTAATCCATTTGAACTATTAATTTCACCACTGACTCATGCTTCAAAATATCCTGTACATTTATTTTTATAGCCTTGACATAAAATACATAAAGCATACGCGGAACCCTTACAATTGTTTTTAAAATCTCTCTCTCTCTCTCTCTCTCTCTCTCTCTCTCTCTCTCTCTCTCTCTCTCTCTCTCTCTCTCTCTCTAAGTATAATGTAACCCCAGACGGATTGACATGCTGTTAAAATAGATAAGAGGTCAGATTAGTTTTAGTCGGTAGAGGGAAAGACTGAGAAAGTGAGGTTGAATTTTTCTGAATATTTTAGAGAGGCTTGATAATTTGTACTAATTAGATTTTTTTCGGACTGTTGGTCTTACCTTTATTGTTATATACACAACGTTTTGGCCGAGGTGACCTCTGACCTTTATCATTGTTAACGGAACGAGAACAATCAGTGGATTAAGTAAAGGGTTCGGTTCGAAATTGTTTTTTTGTTTGTTTTTTTTTTTTGGCTTGGTTTCTTTGTTTAATGGCATGTTAACCTTCTGGGTTATTTAATTTCAAAGCCATATTTTTTCTATGTTTAATGGTATATCAACCTTTGTGGGTTCTTTAATGCCAAAGACATCCATGTAGAAGAACAATAGTGACATTATTTAACCCATAGTTTGAGGATTGAGGTGGTTCACACTTTTCCCAAGTGTCTTAGTTAGAAAGTGAACGTTATAGCACAAATGAAGTTTGAACACTAGTACATTATCCACTACGCTACGTAGGGCATCTATATTTACATTTTGTGTGTTTTAGGGAGAAGAGGGGAGGGTCTGATGATGTGAATATTTAATATTTGTAATCGGCAGCAAAAAATGTTTTAAGTACAGTGTGAACTTTGATATCTGCAATCTAATCTGTGTTGAGTAAAATTAGATTGTAATCTGAATGTAATCACACAAAAAGAAAACAAATATCAAATTGCAACAGGTTAACTGACACCCCACCCACCCCGCTAAAATAACAATTTCATTTGAAAAATCCTGTTATATTCTGCAGTGTATCGGTACAAAGTGAGATTATTCGATACCAACTTCTGAATGGTGGAGCTAGTAAATGTTAATTGTCTTTAAAACTTTGTCCATGAGACACTTTTAAAAATTAACGATGAAAGCGACTCGGAAAAGTTTATGTGTGACCAATATCTTATCGACTATCAAAGGAATAAACATCAAATATATATTTACCAACCCCTCCAAACGAGGTGAATGTGACACAAAGGTCAATTTCTAAATTGGAGTTCAACAGGTTTGAATTCAGAGTTTTCCTTCTCCTAGACTGGTTGCCTAACCAAGATTAAAGAGCCCAGTCTACCCTACTGTTTATCCATAGCTGGAGGGAGAGTAGGACATACCTTTCCCCAACGGTATTAGCGCTAAGTGAAATGCAATTACCACATCCAGGATTTGAACTCGGGGTGACGAGTTTCCCATGCCATTAACAATTATACAATGCGCTTCCTGAATAGACATCAAATAAGATCTCAAAGTGTGTATGTGCATGCATGTGTTTATGTGTCTATGACTTTGTGGTGGTGGTGTGTGTGTGTGTGTGTGTGTGTGTGTGCGTTTTGTGTTTGCAATTGTGTGAGTGTGTGTCTTTTATAGGATAAATGCATTTGTATGTGTGTTTTGTGTGTATCAGTGTCTTTGTGTGTCTGCCTACGAGAGTGTGTGCGCGCGTTTGTCTGTGTGTCTTTGAGAGGGTGCATATGTGTGCGCGTATTGTGACGGAGAACGAGAAAGGAAAAAGAGCAAGACATTGTCTTGCCTGTCGTGATCGAACTCGCGTCCTCCCGCATGCAAAAACAAATGCGATTTGGGCACTGGACGGACGCGAGGTTCGGCTGATGTGCCCGGATGTTTGGATAAAGATGTCCATAAATAACAAGTGAGTCGAGTACTGGGGAGTCAGCAGCAGCAGAAGCAGTCGACGTCGACGACGAAGCGCTTTGCGAACGACCCAGTAAAGAAATGGATTTTAGTCAAACAAAACTAAATAGGAAATGCGATTTTGAACTGCTAAAGATTATTTCGACTACGACGACGGATTTTCCAGCTGCTAGACGAAGACGAAGAATGTGTTGACCAAAAGAAAGTCTGGCTTGTGAGAAGACGGGGAACTCGCTTGTTTTTGGTTCCCCCTCCCCTCAGCAGGAACTTCTTGATTCGAATATCTATTTCCACCCATATATCCCCCCCCTTCTATAAGTATGTATGTCGGTGTCTCTGGGGAGGTGTGTGCATTTGTACGTGTGTCTATGTCTCTGTAAATGTCTTTGTGTGTTTGCCTACGTGTGTGTGTTCCTGGATGTTTTCGAGAGAGTACACACGTGTGCGTGTATGTGCGTCGATGTCCCTGTTGCAATTTTGTTGATATAAGGCATGGGGCAAATGGTCACTTCTACTTATAGACTCGCCTATAAGCACGTGACCCGAGAGGGATTCCTATTGTCCAATCACTGGCAATGCTGCTGCTGCTTCTGCTGTATTAATGGAGGCCCCATTCTGAACTTATGTCATTGAACTTGGATTCTCTTGGACGTGACTTACAAGGATTTTTATTGGCTTGCTTACTTATACACTACATCTGGAACTAAGGATGGCTGTCAGATACTTAACAGGTTATGGTCCCAGTCGCGCACGAATCTTTTTCAATGGCTGCCAGATACTTAACAGTGTGTGCCCTTTAGAGTTTGCGTGCGTTTGTGTGCTAATGTCTGTGTATGTATTTTCGTGGAGATGTTTGAGTTTGTATGCCTGTGTCCGTGTGGAGATGCGTGCAATTATAGGTGTGTGCATGTGTGTGTGTGTCTATTTTATTGAGGTGGGTGCGTTTGTGTGTGTACCCGTGTGTGTCTTTGAGAGGGTGCATATATTTGTGTGTATGTATTTGCATGTCCGCGCATGTGTCTTTGTGAAGAGGCGTACATTTGTATGTGTGTCTTTGTGTGTGTCTTTCAACGGTTGCATGCGTTTGTGTATGTGTATGTGTCTTTGTAGCGGTGAGTACGTGCGTTTGTATGCATGTGTGTGTAATTGTATGTTTCTTTGAGAGGGTGTATGTATCAGCGTATATGTCTGTGTATGTTTCTGTCATTTTGGTTTGGTTGGTTGGTTGGTTAGATTTTACAGCATTCAACCCTTGTGGGGTTATTTTATGCCGAAAATGTATTTTTATTCATTCTTGATGGGTATTCAAAAAACATTTTAAAACGTAATCTCTTTTTAACTCAAGTTTTTTACACATCTTTTTTTTAAACTGATTTATTCTATTTAACCTATAGATGGAACCCTAACAGATACTACCACTTCGGGTCAGAGTGGACCTGTAAGTAATGGCGATGAAGGTGTACTCCACACTATCCAAAGCTCCAGAATTTAAACATCATTAGATACAGTTTAACGTCATACCCAGGACTAAGACCATCAGCCACAGCCTTCTAGCACATATATTATAAAAATGTTTGGGGGTTGCCACAAGGAAAGCAGGTCGTGACAATCATATAGGTGTTAGGGCTTGATATGACCAACCGATTAATCGGAAATGGGCATTCTTCGACCTTAGTAAGGGATAAAGTGGAGTGTTGCATGTCATGGACTGCTCAACCACCAAGAATCCATCCTTAGTCGGTGAATTCTTCTACCGCAGCCGACAGGGCAGATTGTGCTTTGGTTTGGTTTCTTTGTTTTAATGGCATATAAACATACACACTCTTGTATGCCCAAAACCCTCAGCGGAAATGCCCGGCTTCAGAAGGTAATTAATGAACCCTTACAACTATATCCAATAACCCTTAGGTGTAACGCCTAAAATAATATACAAATATTTGCATAAATAACTACTAATCATCCCAAAGAAGGAACAAAGCAAAAAACATATTCAGCATAAAATTACCCTGGGTTAACATGTCATAAAATCAAACCAACTAAGCTTTTAAAGGCATATCAATTTTCATGGTTTATTCAATGCCAAATCTACCCATGTAAAAATGCCGGGGTACACGAATGTGCAAATTAATTGAAACAAAACGAATAATTATTATTATATGGTCCGCGATTTATCTTTAAAGCTTGCCAGTGTTCGCACAGCGTTACAATTTTCGTACGCTTCATTGGAGTAAAGTCCATCGCAGACAATGGCTGTATGAACAACCAATCGACTGTTAAACAATAGTCTGGGCGGAAGAAAAATCTGATGCAACCACGGATGACGCAATACTTTTCAAGGCCAAACAAATTTGATCATACACCCCGAAAATAGATTCATATTCCTGCACACAACTACAAATTACCTTATCAATTACACCCTATCACTCCGGTGGGTCTAAAACTGACTGTATGGTGAAAGAAAGAAAACTGATTGTTTCAATTACTTTGCACAAGAGTGTATTTAACCCATAATTTGGGTGATGAGGGGGTTGATACCTTTCCAAGGAATTGGGAAGTGAATGTAATAGTGGGGCTAGAGTTCGAACTCGCTTCCTATGATATCGTAGTCCAAGATGCAAGCCATTACGTCACCTACTGTCATTGTGAAGGTGGACGTGTGTGTTCTCTCATACGTTATGTTGTATTTTATGTTACTTTTCATTCAATAGTAGATCTTGAACAACCTGTGATCTTCTGAGGGATACTTTGAGCGCGACAAACTCTAGCTTCATTGTGTAACGTATTGGCGTTTTACCGGGACTTCCAGTGCCTCAAAATGCACGGCACTATTAGGACTTGGACAGTCGTGTATCAGGGGATGACTACGCTCGTTCGTTCACAAGCGCACACAGATCTAGTAGTCAGCCTCCAAGCCCAAAATTCTTCCACACTTCTTCGCGTGGTCAGGTAAAGATATCACCTTACAAGACAAGTGGTTCTTCGCTGCGGTCAATTAAGTTTCTATCTCCACGGGGTATCTTTGGGCAGGGGAGTCTCATTCATAAAAGAACTCGTAGCATTTCTTTGGCGTAGTAAAATAAAGGTGAGGACAGTACTTCTTGCTTTTCATCAATTTATTTTCTTAATGCAAGTTAAGAGAGAGAGAAGGAGAGAGAGAGAGAGAGAGAGAGAGAGAGAGAGAGAGAGAGAGAGAGAGTCGATTTCTGTAACACGCCTTTCAGTCACTCGCCTATGACTAACTCGACCAAACTGGCAACCCCGAATGTCAAACCAACTCCACGGTCCCAGACCAACTGTCGCAAAATCTCAGGTTCCCTCATTATATAGAAATGGCTGGGGAACTTTCTAGAATGTCGTGGAATCTTTCGAAGGTTCTAACTGTTCTACCAAATTGCACGTGTCAATTAAGAGGTCAACGGGTCAACCATCCTTTCTTCTGACAAACGATTAAAATAAATTTTAATAGCAAAATCCCAGACTTACTGGTTACGAATAGACTCACACGTGATAATGAGTTTTACATTACCTTCTTGCTTGCCCACTCCCGTAAGGTCTGAGAATCGTGCTACATCCTATTAAGGTTTATCTGTGTCTGGCACAAGGCCACAAATATGGTGTTCCCGGTGGTGTTAGGGTGCGCCATTATGCTACAATTGCTAGGAATCCGTAAAAAATAAATGGAAACTACTTGTATTTAGCGTTATGTGTATCGTGAGAATTTTTCCAGGGTGTAGCCGTATCAATGCTGCAATATTCTGCACCACTTGGACTAGCAAACGCTTAGAGAAAAGGCTAGATAGGAACTACATAATGCTGCTGCATGTTGTCCTGAACAGATCTTGGAAGCAACACCCCACAAAAAAGCAGCTGCGCAACCACTTACATCCTGTAACACAAGTGACATTCTACACGAATTAGAATTTCACGTCCAAGTCACACAAGAGATCAAAAGCTGTCTGTTAAATCTATAGTTATATATATATTATATATATAGTTATTTAAATCTATAGTTATATATATATTATATATACTAGCAAATATATGCACCCTTCGGGTGCAAGTATTTAGGTTTTGATGTTATAAAATATTGTATCAAATTATAAACTATTTAGAAAATGATAAACTGAGGGGTATAATCGAAAAATAGAACAGCTTTAGATTTAACTCTTCCATCATTTTCTTTCACTCCCGTTTTTCATTTTTCCTAATTTATCTATTTAGTTAGATTATGAAGTATTTAATAAAATCACAGTTCTTTCGTCTTGTTTTTGGATTTCTTTTAAGATTTATCCTCGAGATTTTTGCTCAGATTCGTTAAGAGAAAACCAAACAATTAGAAATCAATAATACTAAGCATATATTTATTAAAATTAAATTTTAAATATCAATATGCAAATTAGCCTTCTCGTTCACACTGTAAACCGCTATTTTGTTGTATATATAAATACAATTACATATCATTAGTACGTAGATATGGTCAACAGTATTAATAAGGTATAACAATTTTATCAATAATTGAAGTTTAAATAAAAATAAATTCATGGTAAATGTGACGTCAATAACTAAGGGAATCGTGACTTGAATAGTGATTTAGTTTCGGTTACAGACAGACAAACACACAATCTCCATTATAATAAGATAGTTATTTAAATCTATAGTTATATATATATTATATATTATAGTTATTTTCCATGATTCTTCTTCTGAATTACAATTTAACTTTGAAATTTAGATATTACACTATATTACAAAATGAATAGGCTACTATATTTATTATGTAACAAACGCGAGGCAATGTCAGAAGACGACGACCGTCCGGAAAAACAGGATGACGGAGAGAAGCGACACTGGTGTGAAAAACTCATAAAAATAATAGAAAAAAATAATTGACGACACTTCATTTAATATAGATAAATAAAAGAAGTGTCCTTTTCTTTTAAATGTACGAAAAGCTCCGTTTAAATGGCTGACCCTCAAATCTGCAGATAAAAATGAATAGTCAATATCAGAAAAAAAATTAGATAAAGATTATAAACCATCTGACATCTTCCCACAACAACATCTTATATTCAGTATACATATACACAAACTCTCTCTCTCTCTCTCTCTCCTCTCTCTCTCTCTCTCTCTCTCTCTCTCTCTCTCTCTCTCTCTCTCTCTCTCTCTCTTTTATATAATATGAGTGTTCTTTGCTTTATCAATGTGTTTTCATTTTCACCAATGCATAAGATACACCTAACTACACACACACACATACTGTCTTTCTTTCTCTCCTTCTCTCCCCTCTCTCTCTCTCTCTCTCTCTCTCTCTCTATATATATATATATATATATATATATATATATATATATCTGACAGGAATATTCTTTGCTTTATCGATGTGTTTTCATTATTACCAATGCATGAAATACACAATAAGTATATGCGAAGTCCTGGGAAATGGACTCGGCGACGCAAGTTCAAATTATGGACAGAGCGTATATATATATATATATATATATATATATATATATATGTATTTGGAGGATATGTGCTTAATTGAAGTTATACCTAATTTTGAAAATTAATTCGTAGATAATTAATGAATTTAGGCGTTCGGCTAGAAACCCAAGGTTCCTAGTTCGACACTGGTCCTCGCCAGCTTAGCGTATGAGTAGCACAGGCATCTGTGCGGTAAAGTAAGGAACTGATGGTAGGTGTGGCGCTCCACCTCAGATGCTAAAGACAATCTCCTTGGTCTAGTGCTATTGAAAAGGGGATAGACTCCCTCGCTGACTGGCTGATACCGACTTTAGGCCGTCCCGTCGACTTTACTTTACATTATATGTTCAAATGTAAGGTTAAACAAATCGAGAAAATGTCAATCCCTGAATGTACATTTCGACCTATTAGGTCTCATCAGCAAGGTTATAGACATGGGAGACTGCTCCGTGTGTGACTCGAATATATATATATTTATACTAGAAAAAACGTGACACGTTGGGTCATTCGTTGAGCTCCGGTTAGATTGTTGGAAACATCACATGATAATATTATTTCGCTAATTTCAAGTTTTCCCAAACTGTCCAAATAAGTTATTTAAACTGGAGTAAACATTTTCATTTGACCAAAGAAAAAATAAGAAAAGGGTCACATGGTTAGTTGATTTTAATTACAGGTAATAAGGATTTTAATCATGGATATCCATGACAATCTCTCGCTAACCTTACCCTATCGTTCATTGCTCTCAGGGGGTCCTTTGCACAGCATCCAGTATCTGCGCAGAGTTGGTCAATGTACGTCTTTGCTCAACGATCCACACTGTGCCTGTGTGTTGGTTTCCATTGAAAAATGTCACTTACGAGTTTGTCCTTGTTCCTCCAGCATGTCTCCTTCAACTTACTCGGATAGTTTGTGTGATAAGTGGCAAGTGGCCATACACCTGCTTTCTCGTGTGGTGTTGCTTCTACAACTTGTTTAAAATTACATACTGTATTATTGTGCAGTTTCCGCACTTGCTTATTCTCTAGGTGCTATGTGAGTGTCCAAGTGGTGCAGTCGTACAATAGCAATGATATAACTATGGCTTGGAAAAAATCTTTTTTCACTTAAAAGGTGGGGGAGTCAACGTTTGCTCATTTGAATAAAATTCCATAATTTTTAAATATCTAGAAAACTTCAGTAACAACCTTTACTCAAGATGAAATATTTTTAATTGAAGATTTATCTAATCTATTAAAAATAAAAAGTAAGTTTAATAATCATGTTAAATCAAACATGTTTTCCGAATTTTTATATTAGTTTTTTTTTTTTTTTTTTTTTTTTTTTGTTTTTTTTTTACTAACGATTGTGCGCATTTATTTACAGCAGATTATGAAAATACTGGAAACAAATAAAAAAAGAGTCGGCTTCAGCTATGATTTTTCTTAAAAACTGTTTTTTAGGGTCTTTAACTTAAACAGAAAAATGCCCTTTGGGACGAATCTAATTGTTTAAAAGTGTTAAAAAAATAGATATGTTAATATTAATTTTTTTTTCTTTTTTTTTTTTACTGATGCCCATTATGCTACTAATTTTCAACTAAAACAAAAATCTGACCGTAAGTAATGGATTTGAATATTTTTCATTCGTTTTTGAATTGAAAATAAGCCAACATTTTGGTGCATATCGCATAAATGCGTCCTGGCCTCCAGCCCTAAAAAACGCTGAGCGGTGCCTGCTGAAAATCCGGCTCGTGCTACTTATGAACTCCCTGACTGTTTGAAGGCGTTTTTCTCGAAAAGGTAAAACGATATGAAAGCGATATTTTGCACCCTCAAATCTTTTCTCGGCAATTAAATGTGAATATTTTACCCCCCCCTCTTTAAAAAAAAGTTTTTAGCGGTTTGAAGGCATTTTTATCAACCAATAATTTTAAAGTGGTTTGAAGGCGTTAAAAAGTAAGCCACCTCCAGGTTTTTTTTTATCGACAAGCAAATGTATATATCCCACCCCCTTCAAAAATATATTTTTATTTTTTTCGATATTTTCATTTTATTTTAATTAAAAAAAAAACTGTCACAAATTTTTAAACAAATACGACTGATTTTCGCATTAATGTTTTGGGAAGAACGCCTTCAGACAGGTAGAGAGTTCATAGGTAGCACGGATCGGATTTTCAGCAGTCATCGCGTAGCGTTTTTTTTTTTAGATCGAATTTATAGGATATGCACCAACATTCTGGCAGTACAATTTAATAAAGAAGAAATATGGCCAGATAATTTTAAAAATGTAAATAAACTTTTTAAAAAGTGGAATTAAATGTAAATGGCAATTAAAGTAAACAAAAGAATGTATTTACTAAAAGAATAAGTAAATAAAATTATTAGTGAGACAACTGGATAATTTGGTAGCTGAGAATTCAATTTTAATCAATTTATTTTCTAATAACTCTTGATTTATTCGTTTGTATTATCTGTAGTAAAAGTAAGTTTCATAATCATGTTAAATCAGACATGTTTTCCGAATTTATATTTCATTTTTTTTTTTTTTTTTTACTAACGTTGTTTCTTATTTATTTACAGCAGACTAATATGGTGGTGTCGGCTAGGAGCCTCACGGTTCCGGGTTCGATAATGGCCCTCGCAAACTCTGCGTATGAGTAGCACAAGGATCTGTGTGGTAAAGTGAAGAGCTGATGGTAGGTGTGGCGCTCCAACTCAAGTGCTAAAAAAGCAATCTCCTTGGTCTAGCACGAGTGAAAAGGGGATAGACTCCCTCGCTGTCTGGCTGATACCGACTTTAGGCCACCCGACGACTTTACTTTTATTTTTGAGAAAAATTGCACAATGTTTTCTTAAGAGAAATCATAGCTGAAGCCGACTTTTTTTTTATTTGCAGCATTAATTATTACTTTTATAAAAAAAAATTACTGGAGGCAAATAAAAAAAAGTCGGCTTCAGGATCATGGAATTTTATTAACCTACGGGTTGTCCCTGAATCTTGATATGCAAATAAAGTCAGTAGTTATATGTCTCTATCACAATGACTCTCCTACTCCCACTTACTCACACAGAGAGACTAATATTCATATACGAAGAAGGTAATCAAGATATACAGAGAGGGTGAAAGTAATATGCAGAATGTGAGAATACATTTAGAACCAATTAAAATGGATTCTTTTCAAAAAATAACGTAATCCTAAGAGCAAGGGATATTTTTAATACGAATTTTGTGTCATTAACTAAACAGGAAAAAAAGCCTTTAGGAAAAAAGGTAATTATCTCGCCTTAGTATATATATATATATATATATATATATATATATATATATATATATATACGGTCAGTCTGAGTTCGACCCTAGCCAAAGATAGCTGTGTCTAGCCACACTGAAAAAGGCGTGAAACGCCGAAACAGGTGTCTGTGGATGACTTATTAATAATATATATATCTTATATATATATATATATATATATATATATAGATGCTGAAAAGAAGATTTTTTTATATTCGTATTTAATCTTTTTACAGATGATGAGGGGTTAAAGGACGATGCCCCCTCCCTCAATAGGGATTGAATTTTTTAGGCCGAAATATAAGTAGGACAAATGGAATAACTTTTATACAGGTAGATAACGCAGGATCCTAATGATTCTAGCTGTACCCTGTTCACGTAGCTCTACTATCATTCCTTCGCGTCACGTGACTGGCACTAACTGATCTCAGCTGATTAGTCACAGACTGTCGTTTAAATAATGACACGCCCACAACTGAAAATAATTGGGAATTTAACATGTTTTCACAATATTAATTGCAAAATATCGGACACGAACGAAAAATAAGACAAGTTGCTTTCAGCATTTTATTGGTCTATGGTAACATAAGATTTTTAAGAGGCGCACTTAGCATAACGGTGATCTTCGTGGAAAAGGGAATCGTCGACCCGAGTTGAAATCCAGGACAATACTGTTTGCGTTGCCATAGGGAAATATATGAATTCACCAGTTTTCCAGCCTCCAGCTATGGGTAAATAGTTGGGTAGACTCTCTTTATCTATCTATCTCCTTTCATCTATCTATCTATCTATCTATGTAGAATTCTGGACAAGGCTGTTTGCATTTCACATAACGCTAATAACCTCGGGAAAGGTATAAATCCAACTCGTCTCCCTCTAGCTATGGGTAAATAGTAGAAGAGACTAGACGCTTTAACCTTTATTAGGCAACCAGTCTAGAAGAAGGAAAACTCTGAATTCAAACCACCTTTACTCTGAATATGACCCTCTGTAGGTTTGTAATATACGTTAATACATTTCTATCAGGAATAATAATGAATGCTGCTTTACAATCTTTGCTGATGTCCAAATTGGTGATATATATAATATATATATATATATATATATATATATATATATATATATATATATATGTGTGTGTGTGTGTGTGTGTGTGTGTGTGTGGAAAAATAACAGGTTATGCAAAATCCGAAAAAAATGTAACGAATATAAAGGAAAGGCGAATAACAAACATTTCATATTCAATTAATATTTCGTCTCTGTTAGCTCAGGAACTTCTTCCGAATTACTTTATGGGTTTGCACAGATTTGTAAATATATATTTACCAACCCCCTCCGCACGAGCAGGATGTGACACAAGGTCAATTTCTTAAGCGGAGTCCAACAGGTTTGAATTCAGAGTTTTCCTTCTCCTAGACCGATTGCCTAACCAAGGTTAAAGAGCCCAGTCTGCCCTACTATTTACCCATAGCTGGAGGGAGAGTAGAATTCATACCTTTTCCAAGGGTATTAGCGCTAAGTGAAATGCAATTACCACATCCAGGATTTGAACTCGCGGCGACGAGTCCATTTCCTATGACTTTAACCATTACACCATGTGCTTCCACAGATTTGTATATAAGTAAAGAAAAGATAAAGGGAGAAGAGAACTTTGGGATGATCTTTTCCTCTGATGCGATGATGGTGTTTTTGTAAGTTTGTATTTTCTTGTTGGATATGTGGTTATTCATTCCAGCAGTTTGAAGAAAAGAAAACATTAAGAAAAATACTGTTGCATATTTTGCAACGGAAGATTCCTCTTCCGGTCAAAAGACAAAGAGAAAGCTAAAAATATATATTTAAAAAAAGGGAGAACGGAAGAGAGGTCTTCCGGTCAAGAAGCAGGGAGAAAATGAAGAAATAGATAAAAGAAAAAAGGAAAACGAAAGAAGAGTCTTCCGGTGAGGAGGCGGAGAGAAAGATAAAGAAATATATATATATCCGTTATCAGATCCAAAAAAGAATGCGTAGGCATATTTATTGTATATAAATGCCGAGCAGATGAAGTGTCAAGCCAGTCCCCAGCAACAGCCGAGAAGATAACCTCGTCTCTCGTATCAACCATCCTTGGGAAGTTCATTGTGAACACTGCACTCTCGCCAGCCACCCAGCATTTTCATTGTGGACACTCGTCGCCCCTGACCACCCACACACCGAAGAAAATAAAGACGGGTCCTATTTTTATATATACGTGTCTGTGGTTTTATTGGAGTTCAGTCAAGAGACTATACAACAATACGACAAATGTTATGAATTTAAAGGAAAGGTGAATAACAAACACAAACAATCGATTCAATTATTATTTCTTCTCTGTCATCAGAATGACTCACACCCATAAAAATAGTAGAGTTTTTGTAAAGATATATAAAGTATAAGTAAAATATAATCCCCAAGTCCTCCACTCTCTATTATCTTTTCCTCACTTATATACCAATCTATAGGAAGCGGGTGGTGTAATGGTTAAAGTCATGGGAAATGGACTCGTCGCTCCGAGTTCAAATCCTGGACGGGGTAATTGCATTTCACTTAGCGCTAATACCCTTGGGGAAAGGTATGAATCCTACTCTCCCTCCAGCTATGGGTAAATAGTAGGGCAGACTGGGCTCTTTAACCTTGTTTAGGCAACCGGTCTAGGAGAAGGAAAACTCTGAATTTCAAACCTGTTAAACTCGCTTAAGAAATTCACCTTGTGTCGCATCCTGCTCGTGGTGGAGGGGTTGGTAAATATATATATACCAATCTATAAAACTAATAAAGTATATGTGCTAACAGAGACGAATATTAATTGAATCGATTTTTTCTATTTCTTATTCACTTTTTCTTTTATATTCGTTACACACACACACACACACACACACACACACACACACACATATATATATATATTTATATATATTATAATATATATATATATATATAATGGGTCGGGTTAGCTCAGTCGGTAGAGCGTTTCGGCTAGAAACCATAAGGTTCCTAATTCGATACCGGTCCTCGCCAACTCAGCGTATGAGTAGCACAGGGATCTGTGCGGTAAAGTAAGGAGCTGATGATAGGTGTGGCGCTCCACCTCAGACGCTAAAAATAATCTCCTTGGTCTAACGCAAGGGAAAAGGGGATAGACTTCCTCGCTGATTGGCTGATACTGACTTTAAAATTTTAAAAAAGAAAGAAAGAAAAATAACTAAAACGTATTAGATCTTCCCGAAAGTAAATAAAAATGAAATGAATAAAAAAGAAGAAAGAAAGAAAGAATGAAAGAAACACAGGATAAACGGGAAAAAAGAAGTAGAAAGAGAAGAAAAATACAAAAAGAAAGTACAGATAAAAAGAAAGAAAGACGGAAAAAAGAAAGCATGGGAAACCTGAAGAAAAGAAAGAGAAAAAAATATACAAGAAATAATTGAACAAAGAACTAAGAAGGAAGGTAAAGAAAAGGGAAAAAAAGAAAACCCGGAAAAAAGAAGGCAGGAGTTAAGAAAGAAAGAAAGAATATAAATGATAGAGAAGAAAGAAGGAAGCAAGAAAGAAAGAAAAAAGAAAGAAAAGAAAGAAGGGATAAAGGAAGAAGAAAGAAAAAAAAGAAAGAAGCAGGATAGAAGGAAGAAGAAAGAAAAGAAAGAAAGAAAGAAAGAAAAAGAAAGAAGAAAAGAAAGAAAGCAGGATTAGGAAGAAGAAGAAAAGAAGAAGAAGAAAGAAAGAAAGGCAGGATAAAGAAGAAGAAAGAAAGAAGAAAGAAAGAAGCAGGATAAAGGAAGAAGAAAGAAAAAGAAGAAAGAAAGAAGCAGGGATTAGGAAGAAAAAGAAGACGAAGAAAAGAAAGAAGCAGGGATCCGCAGTGATAAAGGGGGAAGAAAGAAGAAGAGAAGAAAGCAGGGATATAGCCATGATTAAAGGGAGAGAAAGAAAGAAGAGAAGAAACAAGAAAGCAGGGATAAAGGAAGAAGAAAGAAAAAGAAGAAAGAAGAAAGAAGAAGCAGGGATAAAGGAAGAAGAAAGAAAAGAAGAAGAAAAGAAAGCAGGGATAAAGGAAGAAGAAAGAAAAAGACAGAAGAAAGAGCAGGATAAGAAGAAGAAAGAAAAAGAAGAAAGAAGAAGAAAGAAAGCAGGGATAGAAGGAGAAGAAAGAGAAAAAAAAAGGGAAAACGAAAGAAGAAAGAAGAAAGCAGGATAAAGGAAGAAGAAGAAAAGAAAGAAAGAAAGAAAGAAAGAAAGAAGAAAGCGGATAAAGGAAGAAGAAAGAAAAAGAAGAAAGAAAGAGAAAGAAGCAGGGATAAAGGAGAAGAAAGAAAAAGAAAGGAAAGAAAGGAAAGCAGGGATAAGGAGAAAAAAAGAAGAGAAAGAAGAAAGAAAGCAAGGATAGGAGAAGAAAAGAAACAAGATAAAAGAAGAAAGAAAGAAAGAGCAGGGATACAAGGAAAGAAAGAAAAAGACAAAGAAGAGAAAAAGAAAGAAAGCAGGGATAGGAAGAAGAAGAAAAAGAAGAAGAAGAAAGAAGCAGGGATAAGGGAGAAGAGAAAGAAAAAAGAAGAAACAAAGAAGAAGCAGGGATCAAGGAAGAAGAAGAAAAGAAGAATGAAAGAAGAGGGATAAAGGAAGAAGAAAGAAAAAGAAAGAAGAAAGAAGAAGAAAGCAGGGATAAAGGAGAAGAAGAAAAGAAAGAAAGAAAGAGAAGAACAGGATAAAGGAGAGAAGCAAAAGAAAGAAGAGAAAGAAGAAAGCAGGATAAGGAAGAAGAAAGAAAAGAAGAAGAAAGAAAGCAGGGATAAGAAGAGAAGAAAGAAGAAGAAGAAGAAGAAACAGGGATAAGGAAGAAGAAAGAAAAAGAAAGAAAGAAGAAAGAAAGAAAGAAAGCAGGGATAAAGGAAGAAGAAGAAAAGAAGAAAGAAAGAAAGAAAAGAAGCAGGGAATAAAGGAAGAAGAAGAAAAAAAGAAAGAAAGAAAGAAAGAAAGCAGATAAAGGAAGAAGAAAGAAAAGAAAGCATAAGAAGAAAGCAGGGATAGGCAAGAAGAAAGAAAGAAGAAAGAAAGAAAGCAGCAGGGATAAGGAAGAAGAAAGAAAGAAGAAGAAAAGAAAGAAAGAAAGCAGGTAAAGGAAGAAGAAGAAAAAGAAAGAAAGAAGAAGAAAGCCGGGTAAGGAAGAAGAAGAAGAGAAGAAAGGAAGAAAGCGGATAACGGAGAAGAAAGAAAAAGAACGAAGAAGAAAGAAGAAAGCGGGTAGGAAGAAGAAAAGAAGAAAGAAAGAAGAGAAAGAAGCGGGATAAAGGAAGAAGCAAGAAGAAAAGAAAGAAAGAAAGAAGAAGCGGGATAAAGAGGAAGAGAAAAAGAAAGAAGAAAGAAGAAAGAAAGAGGATAAGGAAGAAGAAAGAAAAAAGAAAGACAGAAAGAAAGAGGGATAAAGGACAGAAGAAGAAAAAGAAAGAAAGAAAGAAAGAAAGAAAGCAGGGATAAAGAAGAAGAAAGAGAAAAGAAAGAAGAAAGAAGAAAGAAGCGATAAAGGAAGAGAAGAAAAGAAAGAAAGAAAGAAGAAGAAAGCAGGGATAAAAGGAAGAAGAAAGAAAAGAAAGAGAAAGAAGAAGCAGGGATAAAGGAAGAAGAAGAAAAGAAAAAAGGACGAGCAGGGATAAAGGAAGAAGAAAAGAAGAAAGAAAGCAGGGATAAGGAAGAAAGAAAGAAGAAGAAGAAGAAAGAAGGGATAAGGAAGAAGAAGAAAAAGAACAGAAAGAAAGAAGACGCAGGAGAAAAAGAAAGAAAGAAGAGAGAAAGAAGAGGGATAAGGAAGAAGAGAAAGAAGAAAGCAGTGTAAAGGGAGAAGAGAGGAGAACGAAGAAGAAAGAAAGAAAGAAAGAAAGAAGCAGGGATAAAGGAAGAAAGAAAAGAAAGAAAGAAAGCATGATCAAGGGAGAAGAAAGAAAGAAAGAAAGAGAAAGAAAGAAGAAGGGATAAAGGTTAAGAAGAAAGAAAAAGAAGAAGAAGAAAGAAGAAAGCGGGATAGAAGGAGAAAGAAAAGAAAGAAGACAGCAGTGATAAGGGAGAAGAAAAGAAAGAAAGAAAGAAGAAAGAAAAAAGAAAGAAAGCAGGATAAAGGAAGAAGAAAGAAAAAAGAAAAGAAAGAAAGAAAGAAAGCAAGGGAATAAAGGAGAAGAAGAAAAAGAAAGAATGAAAAGAAAGAAAGAAGAAAGAAAGAAGAAAGGGGATAAAGGAAGAAGAAAGAAAAAGAAGAAAAGAAAGAAAGAAGAAGAGAGAAAGGGATAGAAGAAGAAAGAGAAAGAAAGAAAGAAAGCAGAGAGAGAAAGAAGAAAAGCAAAGAAGAAAGAAAAAGAAAGAAAGAAAGCAAAGGAAGAAAGAATGAAAAAGAAAGCAGAGAAAGAAGAAAGAAAAAGAAGAAGAAAGAAAGAAAGAAGCAGGGATAAGGAAAAGAAAGAGAAGAAGGCAGAAAGTAAGTAGAATGAAGGAAGATAGAAAGAAGTTTTAGAGACCAAATAAAGACGCTTTGAAAATATTAGATTAACCGGAAGAATGGTTTGAGAATCAATATGTATAGTAGAACCAGTCGCCATGATATCAATATGCAGGTAGTAGCTATATGATAAGCTTATGTAATACACAACATTTGAAGTACATGTCCTTTAACGGAAAAAATTGGACTTTTACTTTGGGCTGAATTTCATGAATTGTTCTTTTTTTAATAGGTTTTTTTTTAACAGTCCGTTTAGTAGTTTTCCAAGAAAATACAATATTTCATCCACCATTCATAGAGTTTTGTTGTCCCTATAGGCTTTGCTTTGTTTATTCAACTTGAGATAACGGCTTTCATCAATCAAGAGATATTTGACATGTAATGATACTTGAATTATGCGAGAAATGATTTATTTGGCAGTCGTGGCCAATACAACAGAGCACGAAAAATATAAGCACTAATTTCTTCTATTGGCGCCAAACTTGCACTTTAACACGCCATCATTATGTTAAAAGATTTTGTTTTGACGGTCATAGTGTTAAGGTGGTTGGTTGTGTGGGGTTGGGTGGTGGTTGAGTAGGTGGCTGGTTGGTTGATTTTACGTATGTCAACCTTGGCTTAATTTTAAGATGTTTTTATTTCATCTCTTGTTGGATATTTAATTCCTTTTTCAAACTCTTTTTTAACGCACACTATTCTAAACTCATTTGTATCTATTCAACCCATAGGTGAAACCCTAACAGGTACTTCCATTTCGTTGAGTGGTTGTTGGATTTTACAGTATGTTCACCCTTGGGTTATTTTAAGTGTTTTATTCATTTTTGTTGGGAATTATTTTTTCAAACTCTTTTTAACAGATTGTTTTAGACACATTTTAAATCTATTTAACCCATAGATGGGACCTAACATGTACTACATTTCGTTGAGTGGTTGGTTGGGATTTTAAAACATGTCAGCCCTTTGGCTATTTTGTGCTGAAGACATTTTTGTTTTGTTTTTTTTTTGTTTTTTGGGGTTTTTTTAAATTATTTTGGGGTATACATTTTTTCAAACTTTTTTAACACATTGTTTAAATTCTTTTCTGATCTATTCAAGCCCATTGATTGAACCTAAGACACACTACAACTCCGGTCAGAGTGGACTTGAAGTAATAGCAATGAAGAGATACTCCACACTCTCTAGAGCTCCAGATTTGGAACCTCACCACTAGATGCAGAAATGCAGTGGTGTACTTCTACAGCCCAGCCCAACAGAGATAGTGATGTAGCGTAGCGTAGTCTGAGAATGGTCAGCCCGTAGACTATTGTGCCAGTGAATGATCGGTGGTTGAGTATTTTATTTTCTCTTACGGTATAGATATAATTACAATTCGCGATAAAGTGAATACAAGGATGATTTATTGCCTGAGAAAAAAACTCTAATAGAGGAGGACAGACTAGATACAAAAGAATTACAATCAGAAAGTGGCTTATACATAGTTGATGAGTTTAGGTGATGGAGAGGGATGCTATATGTACGGTAATAGTTATTGGTTTATATTGAGTTGGCTTTTTTGGATGGAGAATGGCAATAGTTGTTGGGGATATGTCGAGGTTGGATTCGTTCGTTACGGCAGAAGGTTGTGATGAGAGAGCTGGGATAATAGTCGGAATTTCATTAGGATAGTATATCAAAGTTGTTTATGTTTATTATCTCTGTTGTTGTTATATAGAGAATGTTAATTAAGGAGCAGAATCAGATAATTATTTAACTCCTGCAGATGAGCCACTGGTCTATAATTCTGAGTCAGAGTGGAAGAGTATGGCAATGAAAGGGTACTCCACGCCCCCAGGCTCCGAATTGGAACCCTCAATACTAGATGCAGTTTGATGGCATACCCATGATACTAAGACCCTCAGCCACCGCTTCTAGTACTTACATGATAAAATTTTGCCGTAAGGCACTAGGTCGGATTTATATATGCTAGGGGTGTTGACCTAGGAAAGTGGGTCTCTAGAACGTTCGTCTATCCCAAATAAGGGAACAATGAGTTAAGACTGTTTCCCAGGTGACCCCATTGGGGGCGGGAGAGGTTTACTTTCTCTGCAGAGGGCAGTTGACATATATTCTAGACAGAGCTAAAGGTGTAGAGAAGCGTAGCTGTAGCATGGTTAGCGGTAAACTGCCATGTCGGTGAGGCTGCTGAAGAACGATAATTGGTTGAGTATATTGTTTCTTCTTATGGTATAAATATATGACAATTCAGAAGAACGTGATGACAACTGAAATAATTGGGAATTTAACATGTTATAACAATATTAATTGCAAATATCGACACGAACGAAAACAAACAACTTACTTCTGCATCTTATTACATAAGATTTTTAAGAGGCGCACTTAGCATAACGGTGATCATCGTGGAAAGGGGAATCGGCAACGCGAGTTGAAATCCTGGACAATCTGTTTGCGTTGCCATAGAAGGAAATATATGAATCACCCACCGTTTTCCAGCCTCCAGTTATGGGGTGAATAGTTGAGTAGACTCCTTTATCTATCTATCTCCTTTCATTTATCTATCGATCTATCTATCTATCTATGTCGGATTTCGATAAGGCTGTTTGCATTTTATGTAACGCTATAACCTCTAAAAAGTTTGAATCCAACCCTTCTCCTCTAAGGTTAATTATTACCCGAGTAGACGCAATAGAAAATAATTTTTTAGAGATATTTTTATATTGGTTAGGAGGTTGATTTAGAAGGTATCACAAATGCAGATGTAAAGAAAAAAAATAATAATACGGTAACAATGGTGTTGTGTGTTAACCTGTATTTTATTCTTGAATGTGTTAACCTGTATTTTATTCTTGAATTTTCGAGATAAAATCTCTTTTTCAAAAGATCACTGAACTGAAGTAGTCTAGCTTTTGAAAAAAGAAATGCCATAACTAGCTTTTTTTTAAAAGAAATGCCATAACTAGACTACTTCAGTTCCAGTGATCTTTTGAAAAGAGATATATCTCGAAAATTCAAGAATAAAATACAGGTTAACACACAACACCATTGTTACGTATTATTATTTTTTCTTTACACCTGCATTGTGATAGCCTTCTAAATCAACCTCCTAACCAATATATACACAATGCTTCAAGAAAATTATAAAACTCTCTTATATTTTATAGTCTTTTATAGATAAAGTCTTGAGGCCTCTGATAAAAGAGTAACGTATAAACACTCACTGTTACGCATGTTCTCGCGTATCATGCGATACCGATTGGGCATAGAGCCCCCCAGTCCCATGAACAGTGAAGCAACTGGGTGCGTTTTTCTTCTCTCGCAAAGGTAAAAAAGCACACCAGACTTTGGCGCTTCCGCTTTTATACAACTTCTCCCTCCATCTAGCGCCAACCGACAGATACGTAGGATAATTACCTCTCGTGTTCTCTAACGTCTAATAGGGGAACCGTGGCAAGTAAGGAATGTAATCCCTACGATATTATTTGTCGGCTGTGGAGGGAAACACAAAAAACACAACTTGACTTTTAATGTATTTCTTATTTTTCGGACTGTTGTCCTCATCTTTGATATCGTTATATATTGAAACACAACGTTTCGGTCGTTGTACACTCTTCGGGTATACCTTGTCCGTCCGAGCATTTTAATCATTTTGAATAGTTTTTTTTTCTGTTAGCAAACATGCCGTTGAATAACTTACGAAGATCCCATTCAAATAATGACGTCAATGTTTTTAGCAGTAAATAAACTAATAGCAGATAAGATGCAGAACACTTTCAATATTTCCCTGTTCATCTATCAATCTATCTATTTTTTTTTGCAGTATTATCTGCGTTATTCGGACTATTGTCCCCATCTTCATTGTTATTTGTACAACGTTTCGGCAGATATACCCTCCGGCCTTCTTCAGGTATTTCTTGTCAGACTCGGGAACCTTCTCGGACTCGGGAACCTTCTTTTCGAACTCGGGAACTTTCTTGTCGTATTCGAGAGCCATCACGGAACTTTGAACCGAGTCAGACAAGAAATACCTGAAGAAGGCCAGAGGGTATATCGGCCGAAACGTTGTACAAATAACAATGAAGATGGGCACAATAGTCCGAATAACGCAGATAATACTAATCCTCAAGCCTCATCTCAAACATTCAGAGAATTTTTGTTTTTTTTTACTCCTTTGTATACGTTTGTGCTAATTGTCTTCTAGTTTAGACCTGCTCGATGCTGACCTTGAGCAGACAGATGTCAGGTGTGTAGAGAAAGACGCTTAACAACAATAACCAAGCTGAGTCACTGTACAAGAGAACCACCAAATTTATCACTCAACCCGAGTATTCGTTCCCAGCAGAAAAGAACAACTTTTAATCTTAACAAGTCATCATCCGCAAAGGAACAAATTTGGTATCTTTCGACAGACACTGGCGTCTATCACTTCTATTAGAGGTTGGTAGTCATATGCCAAATATTAACAAGAGTTGAATGGCAAATAGACGTTCGTTCGTACATCGGCCCATGTCCTTTGATACCGCCTAATCTTATAAAATTTTACTGGTCGGTTCTCTCCCTGTTGTACCCTGGGAATCATTCTTTATCAGTTTTTGAATAAGCGGCCAGTGTTTTCAGGGTCCTCGAATAAGGAATTCAATTTATACACCAAATGAAGATCTATCGATTTCTCTTGCGAATGTATAATTGTTTTTTATAACGTAAGGCACCGTTTCTCGTTAACTGCGGTGAATTCAAAATAGGTTTTTGAGCAAGAAGCAAAACGGGGCCATAGTAAAGATTGGTTAATATACAATTCTGTCCAAATAAATGAGCTGCTTTCAATCATATGAAAATTTGATCAGATAAAGCGACAATTTTTCCAGGTTTTAGCTGTGTCATTGCTACAGTATGGCTGCACCACATTGACGCTAACAAAATACTTGGAAAAAAATAAATATACTGGGATGCAGCATATATGTCAACATGTTTAGGGTTATTTTATGCCTAAAGATTACGGAATCGCATTCAGTGTACATTCAGGTAGTAATACCTCCTCTACAGAAAGCAATATCAATATAAGTCCAGGAGAAGCATTGACTGCTACAGACAGTTTATCGATCATATAATATATGATGTCTCTGAACAGATAAAGCGACAATTCTTCCAAGTTGTAGCTGTGTCATTGCTACAGTATGGCTGCACCACATTGAATCTAACAAAATGCTTGGAAAAAAAACTAGATTGGAAATATACTGGGACACTGCATGCATGTCAAGCTGTTTAGGGTTATTTTATGCCTAAAGATTACGGAATTGCATTCAGTGTACATTCAGGTAGTAATATCTCCTCTACAGAAAGCAATGTCAATATAAGCACAATAAAAACATCGACTGCCACAGACAGTTTATCGATCATATAAAAATCTGATGTATCTGAACAGATAAAGCGATAATTCTTCCAAGCTTTCGCTGTGTCATTGCTACTGTATGGCTACACCACATGGACTCTAACAAAACGGTTCGAAAAAAATGCTAGATGGAAACTACACAGGGGTGCTGTTGAGATATTTTGTGTATATAAGGTGTGTGCTAGATTGACGCCCATACTTATAGACTAGGCGAGATCATGTGATCTATTCCTTGGCCAATCACTGGCAGTACTCTGAGGCTGATACAATACATAACCCACTCTACTGGTCATAATTACTGCACCATTCCTGGACGACGGACATAGGAGTAAATCACTGGACCTTTACCAATACGCATGATAGGACTTATACCCTTACCAAAGGATCACCAAAGGATTCCATAACATAGGATTTTCTTTAAGCCTTATTTCAACTTGCCAAGGATGGCACTTAAAAACTTCACAGATGCTGCCTGCGAGTCAATCTGTCTAGTGTCATTTTAGGCCTAAAGGTTACAGAATCGCATTAATTGTACATTCAGGTAATTATCTCATTTACAGATGTGCCCGAATATGAGCATATGTATGAGTGTGCATAAATATGTGGGTATAAAATTAAGACAAGCTCCATAAGGGTCCGTATATATGTGTGCTCCCTCCCCCGGGCTGGGCCGACACGATATCAGCAGCGAGAAACGAGAATGAATGAGAACAAGGAAGATGAAATTAAATGCGTGAGTCCCACACTTCCCTCTGACCATTGTGATCATCACCTTACCTCTCTCTCTCTCTCTCTCTCTCTCTCTCTCTTCTCTCTCTCTCTCTCTCTCTGAATTGTTGTTTCTTGTGACGGGGTCTTACCCCCACCGGGTGCAGTTCGATCGAGAACACAACTGTGGGAGTCCATTATTGCAGACGACATGGCCAGTCGAACCAGAGAGTGCAACGAAAACACCGGTGGATCCCGTCATAAGGTTACACATAAATCAATTTCAATATATATATATTTACCAGTCCCTCCGCACGAGCAGGACGCGACTCAAGGTCAATTTCTTAAGCGGAGTTCAACAGGTTTGAATTCAGAGTTTGCCTAACCAAGGTTAAAGAGCCCAGTCTGCCCTACTATTTACCCATAGCTGAAGGGAGAGTAGGATTCATACCTTTCCCAAGGGTATTAGCTCTAAGTCAAATAATTACCACGTCAAGGATTTGAACTCGGGTCGACGAGTCCATTTCCCATGACTTTAACCATTACACCACGCGCTTCCTACCAATCAATGTCAATATAAGAATATGAAAAGCATCTGTATTGACAGATTATCGATCATGTGGAAATCTGATCTCTCTGATCTGATAAAGCGACAATCCTTCCAATATGTGTCAATACCAATGCTACTGTATGGCTGAAACACATGGACTCTAACAAAACGCTTAGAGAAAAAGCTAGATTGGAACGGCCCAAGAATTCTGCACACTGGCTTGAACAAGTTGTGGAAGCAGCATCCTACAAAAGAAGATGCTTGAGTTTGATTATCACTGGATGCCCATTTTATGTAATCTTGTACCTCGCTAATGTACGAGGGATAATCAAAAAATATCCGCACTTTCGAAATAACGTACCTTTATTATTATCACACTGCGTTCTATACATGAGTGTCTATAGATGGCATTGTTTTGGTCACATGGTCAAAGTTTTGAGCTTGATCGCATCATTTTGCTTGCTGTCGTTACAGTGATAACATGGCCGCTCCACTAATAATATGTACCAAGGAAAACAAAGAACAGTGACCGATTTCTCTGGTCGAAAGGAATATCAGAGGCTGAAATTCTTTGGAGGCTTTTTGCACAATATGGGGACAGTGCAATACCGCATAGAAGTGTGTATGAGTAGATAAAGAAGTTTTAAAGTGGCCTGACAAGCTTGACACAGAATAGGGAACCTCCGTTTTTGAGTGGACCTGGGATTAATGGCAATGAAAGAGTACTCCTCAAGCCTTAGAGCTCCAGAACTGGAACTTCACCACTAGATGCAGTTTAACGTCATATCCAAAACATTAAGAACCTTAGCCACCACATTCTATCCCATATATGATAAAAAAAGAGTTGGGAGTTTGCCTTAAGGGCAATAGGGTCAGGACAATCATATAGATGTTAGGGCTTGGCGTGACCAGCTGACTGATCAGAGGGGCCTCTCTTACCACCTATCTAGCATAAGTAAAAGCCAAAGCGGAGTGTTGCATGTTTTGGACTGCTCAGCCCCCAGGATTCATAGGTCGCCACCCATGACCAGTAGGTGGTCCCATTGAGAGCGGGGAAATTTTGGTTTTCTCCGTCAAATATATATGGGTAATTCCATGTCAAATCATCCGGGCCATGTCACATTTTATAGACAAAAATAGATTACAAGATGTCGCCATTTTTCTGCCCCCCCCCTCAAATTTTTCGAGTTTAAAAACGACATAACTTGGTGAATATTTCGAATTGGAAGCTCAAATTTGGGGGATTGTCTACTTTTAATCTAGTCTACACATGTACAAAATTTCAGAAAAATTGAAGGGGGTGGGTGACAATTCTATTTTTTTCCTGATTATTTCACATGGAATTTCCCATATAATACAAACGGTGTAGTCAATCGTGTTCAATGTCTGTTGTAAAATAGAAATGTAAATTTGGTATTAGGGTTGAGTAAATTAAAATGAAACTTTTGATCCTCAAAAACATTTCTGGATTTAGACGTTGAGTTCACTGAATTGAAATGATGACATTTTGTGTTTTTATGTCCAAAGGATTTTTTTTTTTTCTTTTTTTTTTTTTTTTTTTTTTTCATATGATGTTATTCAATTTGACGGCCGCATTCGTACGGAAAATCAGAGAAAGAAAGAAAGAAAGAAAGAAAGAAAGAACTCTGAAAGGAACGAAGTGGGAAGGAAGAAGGAAGTTTGAAAAGAACGAAGGTAAGAAGAAAGGTTGGAAAGGAATTAAGAAATGATTATAAAAAGAAGAAAGAAGATAGTAAGGTGGGAAGAAAAGAAATAAAGAAGATTGAAAGGAATGTAAGATAGAAGCAAAGAAGAATGAATGGAAGGAAATAAAGGAGGAAGTAAGGAAGAATGAAAGGAAAGAAAAAGGAAGGAACAAAGGAAGGAAGGAATAAAAGTAATTTAGAAATAAATGTATATATATGAATATATATGAATATATAATATATTATATATATATATATATATAGTCTCTGTGTGTGTATGTGTGTGTGTGTGTGTGTGTACATATTTACAGGTGCTCAATATCTTGGATAGGGCATCTATACATATATAAAAGGGCAGTTGTGTGTATAGTATGTCCGGAGGAAACTTCGAAAATAAAACAATTAACCACAAAGTAAATATATATACACATTAAATGTCATCATGGTTTGGTTTTTGATCAAAAAATAAATAGAGATTTGATTTATATTAGTGAAGATAATCAAAAAATAGAATTAAAATGATTTTTTTAAATCTAATATTTTAGATAGTAGACATTAACGTTTCTTTTCAGAGTAGCTGGATCAATGCAAGGTTGTTTTTACATAGGGATTTAAATGGGGCATCCCACGAGGATTCAACTCACGATTTAGTAATAATGGATCTGCGGGACTACTCTTAAAAATCAGCCTCTACCCAGGCAACGCCGGGTAGCCGCTGCTAGTTTATATCTAAGTTAGGTAGCGTAGATATGAAGTCAACGGCGCTTGGTTACTGACAGTTTCTTGCCTAGAAACCAAGCGCCGTTGGGTTCATGTCCACACTACCCTAACTTAATTATATATATATATATATATATATATAAATATAATGTGTGTGTGTGTGTGTGTTGGTGTGTGTGGTGTAGTTATAGTTGTATATATATATTTAATTACAGGATTTTTTAGCTGCGATCCTGGGTTTCATGCCTGTCTCTTAAGCACTCATCTGTTACAATTTATGAGCAGTCATAAATTGTGAGCGTACCTGCTACTTAAAATTTTAAATAAAGTACGTTAGCTTTAAAAGCAGGCGTGGTAATTTTCCATACCCGTTTGGATTGTGAGTGACGTTTAGTTGATCCCAACTTCACCTTCCGATAGAAATGCACCATTACAGACGCGTAAGAATAAGTTTTAGTTAGGAAATTCGACCCGATTTTCGAAGGAGAGAAGACGCGATTGTCGGCTCTGGTGGGCGTTTCCCCGCGGCGGCATCAAATGGGCTGGGGAAATGAAACTTTGATCAAGAAACACCAGGTCTGTGTTTAATTAAAATAAAGACATGACAGCCCAGCCTTGTAAGAACAATTAACAAAGAAAATCAAACCAGCCGAAAGCCCTGAAGTAAGCCGATTGTTGGTTCTTTTGTTTTACGGATATCAAAACCTCAGTGGGTCATTAATGCGATAAATTTTGAAATAAAGTCATTCTTAATGGATACTCATTTCTTTTATAAATACATTTTTCTATTTACCATAGATGGGACCCTAACAGGTACTACCACTCCCGGTCAGAGTGGACCAGGAGCAATGGTGATGAAGGGGTGCTCCACATTCCGCAGACCTCCAAAACTGGAACCTCACCATCAGATAGAGTTTAACGTCATTCCCAGGACATGTAGACCTCAGCCACTGCCTTCTAGCATCCATATGATAAAAAGGTTGGGGCTTGCCTTAAGGGCAATAGGGTTGGGCCACATATAAGTGCTAGGGTTGACGTGACAGGCCGATTGATCGGAAGGGGCCTCTCTCCAACCGCTCGTCTAGCCTAAGTAAGTGTCTAAGTGGAGTGTTGCAGTTCATGGACTGATTATCAACTTAAGCATCACGGGTCACACGGCTAACTGGTGGACCATTAGGGGAAACTGCAGAGGTGCAGTCGGTTGCATTCTAACCCCCAGTCGACAGGCGGTGAAGTAAAGCCGAACCAGAGAATATGGCGGCCGACCTAGAACGAAGAATCAAGACCCAGAAGAGTTAAAACGTAATAACTATCATTATCACGCCTCTTGAGTTTGTATCTGACTCTATTCCAGGGATCGAGACACAATTTCGTTGCAGTGTAGTTAACCCCTCCTGCCAGGAACACAAATTAACCTTTGGGTGTTGTTATTAATGAATTTATTCAGCAGGGAAAAGAGGTAAAAAACCTGAAGGAAAAAAAACATATGACAGACAAGGCAAATCAAGGTACAAAAGGCAAGGTAATTATAAGAATTACAGGGAACAGATAGGGACACAGGAAGTAGGAAGAGGTAGACAACCAGAGGGAGGAGGAGGTGAACGATAAAACTAAAGGGTCCCTTATGAACGTGGACCGGGATTCACTCAGAATAGTGCTATTTCAACATGAGTGAGAAGAGACAATATTTGTACTGAGTAGTAAATGAAGCGAGGTGTTCTGAGACAAGTGTCTGAGGGAGTGTTCGACTGAATGGCTGGCGTTGAACAGACATAACTAAGTGTGAAGCAGCGGTGAAGAATAGCATGTATTCTTGGAATAAACACTGTTGTCAACAAAGGCTAGTGAATACGAAATAAACTTACTAGTGCTAATAGTAAGAGTGAGAAACAATAACAATACATGTCATCAAGGGTCCGGGAAGATAATAGCAATAATAGAAAAAATACGAGGGCAAGATTTCTCACATAGAACAGAGAAATTCAAGGTCGACAACAGATAAAAAGTAAACAGTAGAAAAATAGCCGGTAACAAATTAGCTATTTTCTGTTAGGAGCGAAGATAAGAAATCTTCCTTACCGGGTGCCCGTAATAAACTTCTGAGAGGGAGAAGTCAGCAACACGTCTGATGGATGTCGTGGCGAGGTAGAAAGAGGATTGAATTTACGCTGAATAATGCTAGCCGGAAAAGGGCGGTGAAAATGCAAGAATAATCCCGTTTAGGAAAAAACACACAGTTGGTCTAAGGACGTAACTCTTACGCGGATCATAAATACGGACCATGACAATCATCTCTACCCTATCTCTAATCAAACTCTCTGTCTCTTTCTATTATATGTCCGACGTATGATGTGGGTATATTTGACTATACAACAATCTGGCAAGTGGAGAAAGTTTTGAGAAATCGAAAAATCCCGAAAAAGAATTGAAAAAATTATGGTAAAAAAAGAGAATCTTTTGCGTTGGGAGTTGAATTGCGTATCGATATGCATAGGCCTGTGGGTTTTCATATATATTATATATATATAATATAAATGGTGTTTATTTGCCATATGTACGTGCGCCTGTGTAGGAGCGCTCTCCTAATGATACGGCAAATATTTGCCCACACTGACTCACCAACTGATAGTCATAACATACATAATATATATTATATATATATTATATATATTATAATATATATATATATATATATATTGTGTTATTGAAGATCTTTTCTTAATTAAGATTAAGAAAAGATCTTCAATAAACACCATGAGGATCCTAATTTAACGTTCTGATGATTGTGCCCTAGCAAGAAACCTGGGTAGCTGTTTATAATAAACATTGATCTATAAAAACTCAGCAAATTAAATAATTTAGCTCTCACAATTGTGATTGAGCACTGTATTTTCTTTGTTTCAATCACAAAAAATTTGTTTATATAAATACCTATATATATATATATATATATATATATATATATATATAATATATATATATATATATGGTAATATAATTTATAAAATGGTAATATAATTAGTAAAACACTACAACAGATCCGACTATAAGTATCTTCCCTCTACCTATATACATTTGTACAATAATATCATACAATATAATGTCCATATTACATTCACCAGCGCAATAAATAAACAGTCATTATTATTAATAGCATATTAAAAAAATACATTTTAAAAAGTACATTATATGATTTGCACATAACATGCGTAACCAAGAATACCCAACACAAATACGCATATTTATACGCACACACGCGCGTGGCAGCAATTATATCATCACAGCCTTCATACATTCCCACGCGCACACGCACGACATCACATACATACGCACAAACAAAAATACGCACACACGCGCGTGGACACAATTATACATCACAACCTTCACGCATTTCCACGCGCACACGCACGACATCATACACATACGCACAAACAAAAATACGCACACGTACAAGCAAAAAAAACATTCCACATCACGCAACACCGCAAACACGAATACAGTTAAAAAAAAAAACACACATTTGACCATTTAAACAACATTTCTGTCATTTTCAAAGGAACCGTTTCGTTTTACCTGATGAATGCCTTCAGCAAGAAACCGCTGGTTGTAATACCGTTCCGAAATAAATAAATAAAAGCAAAATCTTTTATTTGTTACTTCATTGAACTAATATATAATTTATATATATATATATATATATATATATATATATATATATATATAGTTGCTCTTTGTTTATTCGAATTTTGAATCACTTCTATCATTTTTTTCACGTCTATTTTCCTATGCTTCGAAAAAAAAACAACATTATATATACTAGTACAAAATAAAAAACACCCTCCCGGCGATGTAAAAATAGATTTTTGAAACATATTGCCTGAGGGGTGGGAGTAAAAAATTCAATGTCAGCGAGTTTGTACCCTAAGTAAGTAAAATCATCAAATTCATTAAAGGATTAAAAAATAAAAGAATTTGAAATGTAAACTTTAAATATGAATTAAAATAAAACAAACTATATATAGATATATAATACCAGTCATCTATTTATTAAAACTTGTTTTAAAAAACAATGAGGACTGTCTAATGCTGCATGTTCAAATTTTGAGTGTATTTATTCTATGTTATGACGATTTTGGGTAATGTGACGTAAGCAGTGACGTAAATTTTGTTACAGACAAAAACCGGAAGCGAATCTCCATTATTAATAGAAATATATACATATGTATATCTTTCAAAAATTCATCGTGTATATAAAAAAAAACAATCCAACCGAATTTAACCAGAAGATGATTTTCACTGAACAAATGGACTTTTACCAGAATATTTTTCCGCCGAATTTTTGTGGCTTGTCAAACACTTTGAAAACTTTCAAAACTAAAAAGAAGAGAAAGAAAGAAAGAAAGAAAGAAAGAAGAGAAAGAAAGAAAGAATTTCACAAACAGTAAAAATGTCGTCGACAAAGAAGGAGAGTAAGAAGGGATAGAAAGAGACAATAAAAGAGAAGGATAGAGTTTCACAAATACTACAACCGTCGAAGAATGGAAGAGAGAGAGAGGGGGGTGAGAGAGTGAAAGATAGAGTGAGATAGAGGTAAGAGAGAAAGAGGATTCACAAAACTAAAACATGACCGAGAGATAGATGGATAGATAGATAGATAGAGGAGAGAGAGAGAGAGAGAGAGAAAGAAAGAGAGAGAGAGAGAGTTTCTCAAACACTAAAAACGCCGACGAGGAGAGAAAGAATGAGAAATAGCGAGAGAGAGAGAGAGAGAGGGGGGAGAGAAACAGAGTGAAAAACAGAGAGAAAGAAACAGTGAGATAGAAGAAAAAGATAAATCTTATTATAATGGAGATTGTGTTTTTTCTGTCTGTAACCGAAACTATATTCTTACTTCAAGCACAATCTCCATTATAATAAGATTTATCTTTTTCTTTCTATCTCACTGTTTCTTTCTCTCTGTTTTTCACTCTGTTCTCTCCCCCCCTCTCTCTCTCTCTCTCTCGCTATTTCTCATTCTTCTCCTCCTCGTCGGCGTTTTTAGTGTTTGAGAAACTCTCTCTCTCTCTCTTTCTTTCTCTCTCTCTCTCTCTCTCTCTCTCTATCTATCTATCTATCCATCTATCTCTCGGTCATGTTTTTAGTGTTTGTGAATCCCTCTTTCTCTCTTACCTTCTATCTCACTCTATCTTTCACTCTCTCACCCCCCTCTCTCTCTCTCTCATTCTTCGACGGTTGTAGTATTTGTGAAACTCTATCCTTCTCTTTTATTGTCTCTTTCTATCCCTTCTTACTCTCCTTCTTTGTCGACGACATTTTTACTGTTTGTGAAATTCTTTCTTTCTTTCTCTTCTTTCTTTCTTTCTTTCTTTCTTTCTCTTCTTTTTAGTTTTGAAAGTTTTCAAAGTGTTTGACAAGCCACAAAAATTCGGCGGAAAAATATTCTGGTAAAAGTCCATTTGTTCAGTGAAAATCATCTTCTGGTTAAATTCGGTTGGATTGTTTTTTTTTATATACACGATGAATTTTTGAAAGATATACATATGTATATATTTCTATTAATAATGGAGATTCGCTTCCGGTTTTTGTCTGTAACAAAATTTACGTCACTGCTTACGTCACATTACCCAAAATCGTCATAACATAGAATAAATACACTCAAAATTTGAACATGCAGCATTAGACAGTCCTCATTGTTTTTTAAAACAAGTTTTAATAAATAGATGACTGGTATTATATATCTATATATAGTTTGTTTTATTTTAATTCATATTTAAAGTTTACATTTCAAATTCTTTTTTTTTAATCCTTTAATGAATTTGATGATTTTACTTACTTAGGGTACAAACTCGCTGACATTGAATTTTTTTACTCCCACCCCTCAGGCAATATGTTTCAAAAATCTATTTTTACATCGCCGGGAGGTGTTTTTATTTGTGTACTAGTATATATAATGTTGTTTTTTTTTCGAAGCATAGGAAAATAGACGTGAAAAAAATGATAGAAGTGATTCAAAATTCGAATAAACAAAGAGCAACTATATATATATATATATATATATATATATATATATATATATATATATAGTTCAATGAAGTAACAAATAAAAGATTTTTGCTTTTATTTATTTATTTCGGAACGGTATTACAACCAGCGGTTTCTTGCTGAAAGCATTCATCAGGTAAAACGAAACGGTTCCTTTGAAAATGACAGAAATGGTGTAAATGGTCAAATGTGTGTTTTTTTTAACTGTATTCTCGTGTTTGCGTGTTTGCGTGATGTGGAATGTTTTTTTTGCTTGTACGTGTGCGTATTTTTGTTTGTGCGTATGTGTATGATGTCGTGCGTGTGCGCGTGGAAATGCGTGAAGGTTGTGATGATATGATTGTGTCCACGCGCGTGTGTGCGTATTTTTGTTTGTGCGTATGTATGTGATGTCGTGCGTGTGCGCGTGGGAATGTATGAAGGCTGTGATGATATAATTGTCTCCACGCGCGTGTGTGCGTATAAATATGCGTATTTGTGTTTGGTATTCTTGGTTACGCATGTTATGTGCAAATCAATATAATGTACTTTTTAAATGTATTTTTTAAATATGCTATTAATAATAATGACTGTTATTTATTGCGCTGGTGATGTAATATGGACATTATATTTGTATGATATTATTGTACAATGTATATAGGTAGAGGGAAAGATACTTATAGTCGGATCTGTTGTAGTGTTTACTAATTATATTACCATTTTATAATTATATTACCATATATATATATATATATATATATATATATATATATATATATATATATATATATAGGTATTTATATAAACAAATTTTTTGTGATGAAACAAAGAAAATACAGTGCTCAATCACAAATTGTGAGAGCTAATATTTATTTAATTTGCTGAGTTTTTATAGATCAATGTTTATTATAAACAGCTACCCAGGTTTCTTGCTAGGGCACAATCATCAGAACGTTAAATTAGATCCCATGGTGTTTATTGAAGATCTTTTTCTTAATCTTAATTAAGAAAAGATCTTCAATAAACACCATATATATATAATATATATATATATATATATAATATATATATATAATATATAATTATGTATGTTTATGACTATCAGTTGTGAGTCAGTGGTGGCAAATATTTGCCGTATCATTAGGAGAGCGCTCCTACACAGGCGCACGTACATATGCAAATAAACACCATATATATATATATATATATATATATATTATATGAAAAAACCCACAGGCCTATGCATATCGATACGCAATTCAACTCCCAACGCAAAGATTCTCTTTTTTTACCATATTTTTTCAATTCTTTTTCGATTTTTTCGATTTCTCAAAACTTTCTCCACTTTGCCAGATTGTTGTATAGTCAAATATACCCACATCATACGTCGGACATATAATAGAAAGAGACAGAGAGTTTGATTAGAGATAGGGTAGAGATGATTGTCATGGTCCGTATTTATGATCCTGCGTTAAGAGTTACGTCCCTTAGACCAACTGTGTGTTTTTTCCTAAACGGGATTATTCTTGCATTTTCACCGCCCTTTTCCGGCTAGCATTATTCAGCGGTAAATTCAATCCTCTTTCTACCTCGCCACGACATCCATCAGACGTGTTGCTGACTTCTCCCTCTCAGAAGTTTATTACGGGCACCCGGTAAGGAAGATTTCTTATCTTCGCTCCCTAACAGAAAATAGCTAATTTGTTACGGCTATTTTCTACTGTTTACTTTTATCTGTTGTCCGACCTTGAATTTCTCTGTTCTATGTGAGAAATCTTGCCCTCGTATTATTTCTATTATTGCCTATTATCTTCCCGGACCCTTGTATGACATGTATTGTTATTGTTTCTCACTCTTACTATTAGCACTTAGTAAGTTATTTCGTATTCACTAGCCTTTGTTGACACAGTGTTTATTCCAAGAATACATGCTATTCTTCACCGCTGCTTCACACTTAGTTATGTCTGTTCAACCCCAGCCATTCAGTCGAACACCTCCCTCAGACACTTGTCTCAGAAACACCTCGCTTCATTTTACTACTCAGTACAAATATTGTCTCTTCTCACTCATGTTGAAATAGCACTATTCTGAGTGAATCCCGGTCCACGTTCATAAGGGACCCTTTAGTTTATCGTTCACCTCCTCCTCCCTCTGGTTGTCTACCTCTTCCTACTTCCTGTGTCCCTTATCTGTTCCCTTAATTTCTTATAATTACCTTGCCTTTTGTACCTTGATTTGCCTTGTCTGTCATATGTTTTATTTTTCCTTCCAGGTTTTTTACCTCTTTTCCTGCTGAATAAATTCATTATAACAACACCCAAAGGTTATTTGTGTTTCCTGGCAGGAGGGGTTAAACTACACTGCAACGAAATTGTGTCTCGATCCCTGGCAATAGAGTCAGATACAAACTCAAGAGGCGTGATAATGATAGTTATTACGTTTTAACTCTTCTGGGTCTTGATTCTTCGTCTAGGTCGGCCGCCATATTCTCTGGTTCGGCTTACTTCACCGCCCTGTCGACTGGGGGTTAGAATGCAACGACTGCACCTCTGCAGTTTCCCCTAAATGGGTCCACCAGTTAGCCGTGGTGACCCGTGATGCTTAAGTTGATAATCAGTCCATGAACTGCAACACTCCACTTAGACACTTACTTAGGCTAGACGAGCGGTTGGAGAGGCCCCTTCCGATCAATCGGCCTGTCACGTCAAACCCTAGCACTTATATGATTGGCCCAACCCTATTGCCCTTAAGGCAAGCCCCAACCCTTTTTATCATATGGATGCTAGAAGGCAGTGGCTGAGGGTCTACATGTCCTGGGAATGACGTTAAACTCTATCTGATGGTGAGGTTCCAGTTTTGGAGGTCTGCGGAATGTGGAGCACCCCTTCATCACCATTGCTCCCTGGTCCACTCTGACCGGGAGTGGTAGTACCTGTTAGGGTCCCATCTATGGGTTAAATAGAAAAATGTATTTATAAAAGAAATGAGTATCCATTAAGAATGACTTTATTTCAAAAATTTATCGGCATTAAATGACCCACTGAGGTTGATATGCCGTAAAACAAAACGAACCAAACCAAATCGGCTTACTTCAGGGCTTTCGGCTGGGTTGATTTTCTTTGTTAATTGTTCTTACAAGGCTGGGCTGGTCATTGTCTTTAATATTTAATTAACAACAAGACCTGGTGTTTCTTGATCAAGTTTCATTTCCCCAGCCCATTTGATGCCGCCGCGGGGAAACCGACCCACCAGAGCCGACAATCGCGTCTTCTCTCCTTCGAAATCGGGTCGAATTTCCTAACTAAAACTTATTCTTACGCGTCTGTAATGGTGCATTTTCTATCGGAAGGTGAAGTTGGGATCAACTAAACGTCACTCACAATCCCAAACGGGTATGGAAAATTACCCACGCCTGCTTTTAAAGCTAACGTACTTTATTTAAAATTTTAAGTACAGGTACGCTCACAATTTATGACTGCTCATAAATTGTAACAAGATGAGTGCTTAAGAGACAGGCATGAAACCCAGGATCGCAGCTAAAAATATCCTGTAATTAAATATATATATACAAACTAATACACACACACACACACACACACACACACACACACACACACATATATATATATATATATATATATATATATATAATGTAAGTTAGGGTAGTGTGGACATGAACCCAACGGCGCTTGGTTTCTAGGCAAGAAACTGTCAGTAACCAAGCGCCGTTGACTTCATATCTACGCTACCCTAACTTAGATATAAACTAGCAGCGGCTACCCGGCGTTGCCTGGGTAGAGGCTGATTTTTAAGTTAGTCCCGCAGATCCATTATTACTAAATCGTGAGTTGAATCCTCGTGGGATGCCCCATTTAAATCCCTATGTAAAAAAAACAAACCTTGCATTGATCCAGCTACTCTGAAAAGAAACGTTAATGTCTACTATCTAAAATATTAGATTTAAAAAAATCATTTTAATTCTATTTTTTGATTATCTTCACTAATATAAATCAAATCTCTATTATTTTTGATCAAAAACCAAACCATGATGACATTTAATGTGTATATATATTTACTTTGTGGTTAATTGTTTTATTTTCGAAGTTTCCTCCGGACATACATATACACACAACTGCCCTTTATATATGTATAGATGCCCTATCCAAGATATTGAGCACCTGTAAATATAGTACACACACACACACACACACATACACACACACAGAGACTATATATATATATATATATATATATATATATATATTCATATATATTCATATATATACATTTATTTCTAAATTACTTTTATTCCTTCCTTTGTTCCTTCCTTTTTCTTTCCTTTCATTCTTCCTTACTTCCTCCTTTATTTCCTTCCATTCATTCTTCTTTGCTTCTATCTTACATTCCTTCCAATCTTCTTTATTTCTTTCTTCCCACCTTACTATCTTCTTTCTTTCTTTTTATAATCATTTCTTAATTCCTTTCCAACCTTTCTTCTTACCTTCGTTCTTTTCAAACTTCCTTCTTCCTTCCCACCTTCGTTCCTTTCAGAGTTCTTTCTTTTCTTCTTTCTTTCTTTCTTTCTCTGATTTTCCGTACGAATGCGGCCGTCAAATTGAATAACATCATATGAAAAAAAAAAAAAAAAAAAAAGAAAAAGAAAAAAATCCTTTGGACATAAAAACACAAAATGTCATCATTTCAATTCAGTGAACTCAAACGTCTAAATCCAGAAATGTTTTTGAGGATCAAAAGTTTCATTTTAATTTACTCAACCCTAATACCAAATTTACATTTCTATTTTACAACAGACATTGAACACGATTGACTACACCGTTTGTATTATATGGGAAATTCCATGTGAAATAATCAGGAAAAAAAATAGAATTGTCACCCACCCCCTTCAATTTTTCTGAAATTTTGTACATGTGTAGACTAGATTAAAAGTAGACAATCCCCCAAATTTGAGCTTCCAATTCGAAATATTCACCAAGTTATGTCGTTTTTAAACTCGAAAAATTTGAGGGGGGGGGCAGAAAAATGGCGACATCTTGTAATCTATTTTTGTCTATAAAATGTGACATGGCCCGGATGATTTGACATGGAATTACCCATATATATTTGACGGAGAAAACCAAAATTTCCCCGCTCTCAATGGGACCACCTACTGGTCATGGTGGCGACCTATGAATCCTGGGCTGAGCAGTCCAAAACATGCAACACTCCGCTTTGGCTTTTACTTATGCTAGATAGGTGGTAAGAGAGCCCCTCTGATCAGTCAGCTGGTCACGCCAAGCCCTAACATCTATATGATTGTCCTGACCCTATTGCCCTAAGGCAAACTCCCAAACTCTTTTTTTATCATATATGGGATAGAATGTGGTGGCTAAGGTTCTTAATGTTTTGGATATGACGTTAAAACTGCATCTAGTGGTGAAGTTCCAGTTCTGGAGCTCTAAGGCTTGAGGAGTACTCTTTCATTGCCATTAATCCAGGTCACTCAAAAACGGAGGTTCCCTATTTGTGTCAAGCTTGTCAGGCCACTTTTAAACTTCTTTATCTACTCATACACACTTCTATGCGGTATTGCACTGTCCCCATATTGTGCAAAAAGCCTCCAAAGAATTTCAGCCTCTGATATTCCTTTCGACCAGAGAAATCGGGTCACTGTTCTTTGTTTTTCCTTGGTACATACTATTAGTGGAGCGGCCATGTTATCACTGTAACGACAGCAAGCAAAATGATGCGATCAAGCTCAAACTTTGACCATGTGACCAAAAACAATGCCATCTATAGACACTCATGTATAGAACGCAGTGTGATAATAATAAAGGTACGTTATTTCGAAAGTGCGGATATTTTTTGATTATCCCTCGTACATTAGCGAGGTACAAGATTACATAAAATGGGCATCCAGTGATAATCAAACTCAAGCATCTTCTTTTGTAGGATGCTGCTTCCACAAACTTGTTCAAGCCAGTTGTGCAGAATTCTTGGGCCGTTCCAATCTAGCTTTTTCTCTAAGTTTTGTTAGAGTCCATGTGTTTCAGCCATACAGTAGCATTGTATTGACACATATTGAAGGATTGTCGCTTTATCAGATCAGAGAGATCAGATTTCCACATGATCGATAATCTGTCAATACAGATGCTTTTCATATTTCTTATATTGACATTGATATGGTAGGGAAGCGCGTGGTGTAATGGTTAAAGTCATGGGAAATGGACTCGTCGACCCGAGTTCAAATCCTTGACGTGGTAATTATTTGACTTAGAGCTAATACCCTTGGGAAAGTATGAATCCTACTCTCCCTTCAGCTATGGGTAAATAGTAGGGCAGACTGGGCTCTTTAACTTGGTTAGGCAAACTCTGAATTCAAACCTGTGAACTCCGCTTAAGAAATTGACCTTGAGTCGCGTCCTGCTCGTGCGGAGGGACTGGTAAATATATATATATTGAAATTGATTTTATGTGTAAACCTTATGACGGATCCACCGGTGTTTTCGTTCACTCTCTGGTTCGACTGGCCATGTCGTCTGCAATAATGGACTCCCACAGTTGTGTTCTCGATCGAACTGCACCCGGTGGGGGTAAGACCCCGTCACAAGAAACAACAATTCAGAGAGAGAGAGAGAGAGGAGAGAGAGAGAGAGAGAGAGAGAGAGAGATGAGAGAGAGAGGTAAGGTGATGATCACAATGGTCAGAGGAAGTGTGGGACTCTACGCATTTAATTTCATCTTCCTTGTTCTCATTCATTCTCGTTTCTCGCTGCTGATATCGTGTCGGCCCAGCCCCGGGGGAGGGAGCACACATATATACGGACCCTTATGGAGCTTGTCTTAATTTTATACCCACATATTTATGCACACTCATAACTATGCTCATATTCGGGCACATCTGTAAATGAGATAATTACCTGAATGTACAATTAATGCGATTTCTGTAACCTTAGGCCTAAAATGACACTAGACAGATTGACTCGGAGGGCCCAGCATCTGTGAAGTTTTTAAGTGCCATCCTTGGCAAGTTGAAATAAGGCTTAAAGAAAATCCTATGTTATGGAATCCTTTGGTGATCCTTTGGTAAGGGTATAAGTCCTATCATGCGTATTGGTAAAGGTCCAGTGATTTACTCCTATGTCCGTCGTCCAGGAATGGTGCAGTAATTAGACCAGTAGAGTGGTTATGTATTGTATCAGCCTCAGAGTACTGCCAGTGATTGGCCAAGGAATAGATCAACATGATACTCGCCTAGTCTATAAGTATGGGCGTCAATCTAGCACACACCTTATATACACAAAATATCTCAACAGCACCCCTGTGTAGTTTCCATCTAGCATTTTTTTCGAACCGTTTGTTAGAGTCCATGTGGTGTAGCCATACAGTAGCAATGACACAGCGAAAGCTTGGAAGAAATAATCGCTTTATCTGTTTCAGATACATCAGATTTTTATATGATCGATAAACTGTCTGTGGCAGTCGATGTTTTATTGATTATATTTGACATTGCTTTCTGTAAGGAGATATTACTACAACTGAATGTACACTGAATGCAATTCCGTAACTTTAGGCATAAAATAACCCAAAACAGCTTGACATGCATGCAGTGTCCCAGTATATTTCCAATCTAGTTTTTTTCCAAAGCATTTTTGTTAGATTCAATGTGGTGCAGCCATACTGTAGCAATGACACAGCTACAACTTGGAAGAATTGTTCGCTTTATCTGTTCAGAGACATCATATATTATATGATCGATAAACTGTCTGTAGCAGTCAATGCTTCTCTGGACTTATATTGATATTGCTTCTGTAGAGGAGGTATTACTACCTGAATGTACACTGAATGCGATTCCGTAATCTTTAGGCATAAAATAAACCTAAACATGTTGACATATATGCTGCATCCCAGTATATTATTTTTTCCAAGTATTGTTGAGCGTCAATGTGGTGCAGCCATACGTAGCAATGACACAGCTAAAACTGGAAAAAATTGTCGCCTTTATCTGATCAAATTTTCAATATGATTGAAAGCAGCCTCATTTATTTGGACAGAATTGTATATTAACCAATCTTTACTATGGGCCCGTTTTTGCTTCTTGCTCAAAAACCTATTTTGAATTCACCGCAGTTAACGAGAAACGGTGCCTTACGTTATAAAAAACCAATTATACATTCGCAGAGAAATCGATAGATCTTCATTTGGTGTATAAATTGAATTCCTTATTCGAGGACCCTGGAAAACACTGGCCGC